>CM073597.1:28128879-28754157 GCA_037074985.1 Solanum bulbocastanum | reverse complement strand
CTCAAGAAGTCAGTTAAGGATTTCTCCTAAGGGGGAGATAGGGTTCTTAGGTACCAAGGTCGGTTATGTATTCCGGATGTTGATGGTTTGAGGGAACAAACTCTAAAAGAAGCCCATAGTTCTCAATATTCTATTCATTTGGGAGCCACCAAGATATACCGAGATCTACTGGAAGTCTATTTGTGGAATGGAATGAAGAAAGATATTGCGGGATTTGTGGCTAAATGTCGGAATTGTTAACAAGTTAAGGTTGAGCATCAAAGCCCGGGAGGTTTAGCCCAATATATAGATATCCCTACATGGAAGTGGGAAAAGATTAATATGGATTTTATTATGGGTTTTCCTCACACTTGAAGGCAACATGATTCTATTGGGGTCATTATAGATCAGATGAAAAAATCAACCCACTTTGTCTCCATCAAAGTTTCTTTTTCGGAGGAAAACTACCAAGTTATATATAAGAGAGATTGTGAACTTGCATGGGGTTCCTTTATCAATTATTTCAGATCAGGGTACTCATTTACTTCACACTTTTTGGAGTTATTTGAAAAAGGTCTTGGCACTAAGGTTAAGCTTAGCACAACTTTTCATCCCCAAACCGATGGTCAAGCAGAACGTACCATTCAAACATTCAAATATATGATAAGGGCATGTGTTATGACTTCAAGGGCAATTGGGATGACAACTTGCCATTAATAGAGTTTGCCTACAATAATAGCTATCACTCAAGTATCGGTATGGCTCCCTTTAAATCCTTGTATAGTAAGATATGTAGGTCTCCCATTGGTTGGTTTGAGGTAGGTAAAATTGCTCTAACTGGTCCCAAACTAGTTTATGAGGCCATTGAGAAAGTATGAATCATTGGAGAGAGGTTGAGGATGGCCCAAAGTCGGCAAAAGTCTTATGCCAATGTTAGAAGATGGGATCTAGAATTCAAGGTTAGTGATTGGGTCTATCTAAGAATCTCACCTATGAAAGGTGTGATGAGATTTGGCAAGAAGGGACAACTTAGTCTCCGGTATGTTGGCCCATACAAAATGTTGAAACGTGTTTGGAAAGTAGCGTATGAGTTAGATTTTCGAAATGAGGTGGCTCCAGTGCATCCGGTAATTCATGTTTCTATGCTCAAGAAGCGTATTGGAGATCCAGCATCCATTATCCCCTTAGAAGGGTTGGGGGTTGATGAGAATCTTTCATATGATGGTGTTCCGGTAGAGATCCTAGACCAGCAAGTTAAAAGGTTGAGAAACAAGTAAATAGTATCTGTGAAGGTTTTATGGAGAAATCACGTAGTTGAGGGTGCCACTTGGAAGGCCGAAGCGGATATGAAGTCCCGATACCCTCATTTCTTTCCTTCTACTCCTAATCAAGCTTGAGGTAAGTAGTTCCTCTTGAGTTTTCTTGTTTTGGGATTCATATGTATTGTATGTGTTTTCCATGATTTCCTTATGTTATACATCTTCTTGATGAAATTCATGTATAGTAAGAAAATGAGTTTTCATGATTGATTTTCCTCATGTTGTTGTGCATTGAGTCTGAGTTGCCTATTGACTTCATGAGATGAATTGATGAACATGCTTTAGTATGATTTTGAGAGTACTTGCATATTGGCTCCATGATATTGTGTTGAGCATACTTCTAGTTTGAAAAAGGTAGTTCCACATATGATTATGAAAAATGTTAAGTTTTTATCCATAATAGGTTTTTAGATGTAGTTCCTACTTCCTTCTGATGGATTGATCATGTTTGAGTTGGAGTTGAAAGTTTCCTCCTTTGAATCGTTCATTATTTTGATGTTGCATGCATGATGGGATGCTTAGTCAAGTAGACCAACCCTTTTGAGTGTTGAATCACTGGATTCCATGTTAAGCTCACATGGTCTATGTCGGTTAAGGCTTGTTTCCCACAACAACATTATGAACAGGTATATGAATTATGAACTAGGGTTACTCAAGAAGCTTTACTTAGCATGGGTGGAATTATGGAATCTTATTCATGCATTGCACAAGTACGCTTTCATGGACTTATGGTACGTCTCCATTATGTTATGATGATCTCTATGTTGAATATGCTTATGACTTATGCTTTTACACTAATCTTTGTGATGATCCTTAAATTTGGTAAAGTGCATATTTTCAACTAAAATGTCCCTTTTAGCATGTTTTCAAGGTTTTTATGCATGCCTATCATACTTAGTGCATTTTTGTACTAACCCATATTTTCCTATACTTTTCCCAAGTGTAGGGTCTGGTTCTTTTTGCGGTCATCATCAGAGTTAAAGCATGGATTCAACTATTCCCCTAGCTTGTGGTGAGTCCTCATGATTTGAGAACATATATGTCACTTGCAGTTTCATTTCTAGTATTTCATTTTTGGTCTATGTTGTATGGGTTGTGTCCCTTTTCATTTGAACTATTGTAATAGATGGCAATGTTGAGACTTCGATTCTAGACTTCCGTTTTTGTCTTTTATGAAAATTTTGGACTTGAAATGCATTTTTACTATTTATTGTTATATGCTTATGTAATGATATGCTAAGTGACTTACATTGTGCCTTTTGGGGTTCTATGTGCCATGTTACATCTAGGGGGTACCCTTGGGTTGTGACATAAACATAGGCAAAACGACATAGTTAAGGAACTAATTAATTAGGAAAAGACCCAAGTACCCCTAAAAATAACTTCCAGCAGTCACCAACCAAAAGATCCAGTCGATGGATTGTGGTTTAACTAATTGTCCGTCTTGGTGAACCGTCGTTGGTCGGTAGAGACTACTTATTTGGGGTCTTGAACCACAGACCTCCAACCACGGACCATGGTCTGACCAACGATCCGTTGGTCAGGCTGTGGTTCTGGACCTTAGACCTCACTTAGGAAGGCAAAAAATGGACCACACCTACGGTCCATGGTCCATTCCATGGGTCGTGGGTGGCCGGCTTGGTCTGGTACCTGCAACATCTGGAAAGCTGCTATTCTTCATTTTTGAGTACGGGGTGTTACAATATCTTTCCCTTGGGATCATTCATCCTCGAATGAGATTTAAACTAGTTCTAAAAGAGTAGGAGAGGAACTAACAACCCAACCTACAATGCAATGCTTACAACCGAGGAGGAACTATCGACTCCAAGCTAGGACATTCTCAAAACATGAAAAGAGGGGTGACACGAAGTCTAACAACCCATCGTGCATACAATGCACAAATCATGGAGGAAATATCAACTCCAACTAAACATACTCAATGCATCAAAAGGAAGTAGGAATTTTATCTATTAACCCAATATGCATGAATTCTCAAAATTCCTCTTGTTGAAGGAGGAACTACCTTCTCCATGCTTAAGAGCGTGCTCAACACAATTTTGTGGAGCTCATATGCAAATTTACTCTTAAAAAGCATAGCTAATGTATGCTCATCAATTCATCTCATGAAGTCTATCGGCAACACATACTCAATGCACAATAACATCAGGAAAAACAATTATATAAACTCATTTTTTTTCAAATCACAAGTTTTCATGAACAAGCATAACAAAAGGAAATCATGGAAACAGATAAAAAGACATGACTCCCAAAAGAAGGATAACTCAAAAGGAATTCATTACCTCAAGCTATAATATGAGTAGAAGGAAAAAGAAGAGGATATTGGGACATCATATTGGCCTTGGCCTTCCAAGTAATACCCTTAACCAACTGATTCCTCCACAATACTTTCATGAAGCTATTTCCTTATTTCTCAATTTCTTGACTTGTCGGTCTAGAATCTCAACTGAAACTTCCTCATAAGAGAGACTTTCATCAAATCCCAAACCCTCTAGGGAAACTATGGATGTTGGATCACCAGCACACTTCTTCAACATTGAGACATGGAAAACAGGATGTACCCATTGAAATTCATTTGTCAAATCTAACGCATAAACAACCTTGCCAACACGCCTCAAAATCTGATATGGCCTACATATCAGGGACTAATATTCCCCTTATTACCAAACCTCATTACACCTTTCATGGGTGAAATTTTCAAGTAAACCCAATCGTTCACATCAAAATGAAGATCCCTTCTTCTCACATCAACATAAGACTTTTGCTGACTTTGAGACGTTCTCAACCGCTATCTTATGAGTTGGACTTTCTAAATAGCCTTATGAACTAGCTCGAGTCCTGTTAAGGCAACTTGACCTACCTTAAACCAACCAATAGGAGATCTACACCTCTTATAATATAAGGCCTCAAATGGAGCCATATAAATAATAGAGTGATAACTCTTATTATAGGCAAACTCCATCAATGGAAAATGGTCATCCCAATTACCCTTAAAATCAATCACACAAGCTCGTAACATATCTTCCAAAGTTTGGATAGTACGCTCTGCTTGCCCATAGGTTTGGAGATGAAAGGCTTTAGTTCCCAGACCCTTTTGGAATGACTTCTAAAACTGAGAAGTTAATTGGGTACATGATAAAAAAAATGGAAAAAGGGACTCCATGTAACCTTACCATCTATCTTAAGTGCATCCTTGCATAGTCCTCCATCGAATAGAAACCTTGACGGGGAGGAGATGAGCCGATTTCATCATCCGATCTACTATCACCCAAATAGAGTCATGTTCTCGCCAGGTACAAGGCAAACAAACAATAAAGTCCATATCCAAGTCTTTCCACTTCCAAGTAGGAATGCTAATATCTTGAGACAAACCTCCCAGATTCTGATGGTCAACCTTTACTTTTTGGCAATTTGGACACTTAGCCACATATCCGTAATATCCTTCTTCATCCCCTTCCACCAATAAACCTCACGTAAGTCATGGTACATCTTCTTGGCTCCTGGGTGAATGAAATATCGCAAACTATGAGCTCTATCAAAATTTGTTCCCTCAAGTCATCCACATTTGAGACACATAAATGGCCTTAGTATCTAAGTACCCCATCCTACCCTTGGGAGAAAGCCTCAACGGATTTCTTAAGCACCACCTCTTTCAATTCTACCAAAATTGGATCAAGACCTAACTTGGCTTTCACATCCGCCACAAAAGATGATCCGAAACCATTGTGAACCATAACACCACCACTCATTTAACACCTAATCGAGCCAATATATGAACATTTCGAACCAACACTTTCTTTTTTTCTTCAACATGAGCAACACTACCCATAGATAACTGACTAAGAGCATCAACTACCACATTAGCTTCACCGGGTTGATAATGAACACTTATGTCATAATCCTTCAATAACTCAAGCAACCTTCTTTGGCGAAGATTTAGATCTTCCAGATTAAACACATATTGCAAACTCTCGTGGTCAGCAAATACATCAACATGAACTCCGTACAAATAGTGTCTCCAAATCTTTAGGGCAAAAACTACCGCCGCTAGCTCAAGTTAGTTAGTTGGATAATTCTTCCCATGGATTTTATGTTGCCTTGAGGCATAAGCAATAACTTTCCCATTTTACATTAGCACACACCCTAGCCCAATTCTCAAGGCATCACAATATACCATAAAACCTGTAACACTCCATTGTTTAGTAGGTCAACAAGAGTTTTATGTGAGGGTTAATGTCGTACATTTGACTTCCCGTACCTAGAATGAAGGATTAGATGTGAAAACATTAAGGTACGACTCCCCAAGGACCAACCAAGGTTCCTTAAAAAGGACCCTAGCAAAAAACCCCTAGAATTTGCCCAAAGGCACATCACCAATCAGGGAACCCACGCCCTTTGGAGGGATCCACGCCCAGTGGATGGCCTCATACATCTTGGCCCCAAAAGATGAGCAACAGACCACCAGCCATGGAAGACCATGACGCCCTATGGGTCCACCCATGGCCCATGGGCGTGCTCTCGTGAGTGAGGCAGTCTTTATCTTAAGTTGGTTTAATTTTTGGCTAATGGAACTTTTTAAAATTAATTAGTTAATAAGTCATGTCATATTACAGTAGATTAGACCAAATATATAAAGACTTTAGACTCTTAATTAAGTGTTTCCAAATCATTATTTCAACTAACCAAAAGAAACCTAATTCCCTCCAAGAAATTCTCTCTCAAAAAAGTGAAGAAGAAGAAGAAGGAGGGTCAAGCTAGGTCAAATTCATCAAATCTTCCAAGCTTTGTATCCATGGTTTGTTATCTTATTCATCCATGGATTCTTCAATCCATGGAGCCACCTAGAAATTCCCCAATTGTGATGATGAAACCCTCAATTAGAGTTACGGTTCCTTCCAATATTATGGGTTAAGTTGAGTATGAATCCAATTGAGTGAATATTTATTGTTTATGATTGAATTAGTAGTGAATCATGTTGTTATAATGAATTTACATGTTTTGTATACCTAAACCTAGTCTAATTGATGAAATCGAAGTAGTGTGGTTTCTGCCCTAAAGAGGGAAATTGAAGACATAGAGATGATCTTCTAGAATTGATGATGTGTATAGTACTTGTTTAAGAATGAAAACATATGGAAAAAAATTGAATTAGATTAAAGTATATATGATGGACCATGACTAGTAGTGAACGAGATTGAGCCTTTATGATGAATTATGACTAGAATTGCTTAAGAATGAAGCTTGTGACTAGAATGTCTTGTGATCTAGATATGTACGATGATTGTAACAGGTAAAGCTTTGAGAGTAAGGCTTGTAAACATGCATGTTGATCACTAGGGCTTTGAGAGTAAAGTTAATATCATGAATTATGTATGTTAGGCCTTTAAAGTGTGAAGCTTATGTAATAATGGTGGATGACTAGATAGAGTTATTGTGGTAGTACTTAGCCCACTTGACCTAGATTATAGTAGTATGAGATTATGCATGTTCTTATAAAACCTATGTAAATGCTCTATGAATAATTTGAGAGTGATGTATTTATGATTATGATATGTAGATGTGTTCATTGAAAGGCTATTCTCATGAACAAATAATGAACATGATGTGAAAAGTTTTCTCACATAGAATGATTCTAGGTTGAAAGGTTTTCTCACCTAAAATAAATCAAATATGTTAGACTAGAATAGCTTGAAGTTTTGATATAAGATCCCTTCATGAATAGCTTGACTTGGTAAGACAAGACCATGCTTCGTAGCTTGAGTTAGGAGCTCTCATGCTAGCCTAGGATTGAGGAATAATACCCTCCTTAAGGTTAGCTTGCACTAGCATCATAGAATGCGTGCATGGTAGCATAACTTGGTTAGGCCAACACCATTTCATGGTAGCCTTGGATTGAGAGATCATACCCTCCCTAAGGTTAGCTTGCACTGGTTTCATAAAATACTTGCATGATAGCATGACTTGGTTGGGCCAAACCATCTCATGGTAGCTAAGATTGACCAATCATACCCTTCCTTGTATGGCTTGGACTAGCATGATAGTATGGTTGTATTCCTTTAGTAGAATGATTTAGCCAATTATGGTAACTATTCCTTTGTATCTTGGTCTAGCCTAATAGGGTGTTATTCCTTGGTAGTCTAGAAATGATAAATAGTAATCATTTAAGTATGATAGCCTATAGCGGTACTTAGTATGTGTAGGATTATGGTGTCTTATTCATGCATTTCACAAGTGTGACTTGAAGCTACTTATGAAGTGTTCTATTATATGATGTATACTTAGCTTGGATTGTTGCTATAGTTTCCTTCAATGATATGTTTGACTAAAGGTGAAGATTCCCTTATCTATGATAAGTAAACTAAGGATGAGATCAAAAGATGATAAAGAGGTATGATGACCTAAAAGTGGTACTTAGCATAAGTGGGATTATGGGGTCTGATCTATGCATTGCACAAGTATGACTTGAAGGTTACTTATGAAGTTTCTCTTATGTTATGAGGACTTAAGTATGGACTATGCTTATGAATATGTTGTAGCTGCTATGTTATAAGACTATGCCTTATGTTGACTTATGCTCATATTATGTCTACGTCGGAGATTATGCTTATGACCATGTTATTGTCTCTTATTCTTATGGCTTATGTTGGCCAACACTTTTGTTATGCTCTTATGATGTTATGCTAGCTAACTTATGTAGTACATTTTATACTAACGCATACTCTTGCCTACATTCTTATCAAATGTAGGGTTCGGCGACATTGAGTTCTATTCTTGTGGATAGGTTTCTAGTAGAACAAAGGAGTTGAAGACTTGGTGAGTCCTCATAGTGTCGAGGATGTGACAACCTTTCCTTTATGTTCTTTCTTTTATGTTTTAGACTTTTGTATGGCTTCCGTCCCAAGAGTTATTCAAGTTGTATTAGTTGGTCTGAGACAAAGTGTTATAGACTTCCGCTTGCTTTTATTAAAGACTTCGATTGTATGGAAAAAGTTCTAAAATTTCTGCATCATTTCTATTTACTTTAGGTTATGATACGCTAAGTGGATTGTGTCAGGCCTTTTGGGGTCTAGTACGCCATGTTACATCTAGGGTGTTCCTGTGGGTCGTGACAAAACTATCCGTTCCTTCCGATAAGGTCAACACCAGAACGAAAGTAAGTCTATCTTTCAATTGTAGAAAACACATTCACACGTTTCGGACCATATCAACTTGGCTTTCTTTTGAGTCAAAGCCGTTAAAGGAGAGGCAATTGAAGAGAAACCCTCAACAAACCTTTTATAGTAACCGGCCAAACCCAAGATATATCCGAAGGAGTTAGAGGTCTAAGTCAACTCTTGATCGCATCCGTCTTCTTAGGATCTTCCTCAGTACCCTTGCTTGACACAATATGACCAAGGAAAGCTACAGACCTTAACCAAAATTCACATTTACTAATCTTTGCGAAAAGTTATTGGTCCTTTATGATTTGCAATACTATCCTCAAATGATCAATATGCTCATTCTCACTCCTTCAATTGATCAAAATGTCATCGATAAACACAATCACAAACATGTCGAGGTACTATCTAAACACTCTATTCATCAAGTCCATAAATGTCGCCGGAGCATTAGCCAACCCAAACAACATTATTATGAACTCATAACGACCAAACAGAGTTTGAAAAGTCATCTTCGGAAAGTTATCATCTTTCACCCTCAATTGGTGATAAACTGATCGGGGTTTAATCTTAGAGAAATAACTTGCTCCTTGAAGTTTGTCAACTAAACCATCTATCCTTGGGAGAGGATACTTGTTCTTGATGGTCACCTTGTTCAACTATTGATGACCAATAAACATATGAAGAGACCCATATTTCTGTCTAACAAACAAGACTAGAGCACCCTAGGGAGAGTTATTCGGTTAGATGAAACCTTTATCCAACAAATCCTTCAACTGTTATTTCAACTCTTTAAGTTCTGCCAAAGCCATACACTAAGGAGGAATAAATATAGGTTGCGTATCTGGGAGAAGGTCAATACTGAAGTCTCTTTCCCGCTCATGAGTAATACCGTGTAGATTATCTGGAATCTCTTCCAAAAACTCATTCACAATGGGGACCAACTCAAGAGAAGGGGTTTCAAAATCTACATCCCTCACCCTAACTAGATAGTAAAGCAACTTTTAGAAATAATTTTTCTAGCTTTAAGATAAGAGACAAACTAACCCTTAAGCATAGAATTTCCCCCCTTCCATTCTAGGATAGACTCATTTGGGAACTGAAACTTGACTACATGAGTTCTAGAATCAATATAAGAATAACAAGAGTGCAGCCAATCCATACCTAAGATAACATAAATATCTAACATAAGCTCTACTAAGTCGACAAGAGAAACTCTGTGGGACTAGGAAACGCGACACTTTCTATAAACCCTCTTAGCCGCCACATAATCACCAACAGGAGTAGATACAGAAAAAAGTTCTAAAAACACACTAGGGAGCACATCAAACCCCATAGACACATATGGTGTCACAAAAGACAAGGTAGCACTGGATCAAGAAACAAAAAACTTCAAGTTGGAAAACTTTTGACATACCAGTAACCACATCTAGAGAACTCTCTTGTTCACCTCAGATTTGGAGTGCATAGAAGTGGTTTTGCATAGGAGCATTAGAACCCAACCACTAGGAGTAGCTTGTTTGCCTTCTCTTCCTTTAGCCATAATCATTTTGCAATCCTTTATTTTGTGACCACTCTTACTGCAACCATCTGTGTCGGCTAGACACCTACCATCGTGCTTCCTTCCACACTTAATGCAATCAAACCTAGGCAATGAAGATCCACTACGATTGCCTCCTTGAGGCTTAGGGTTAGACATCCTATCTCGGTTAAATTTAGGTGGATTGATGTTTGCGTAATCAAGACATAACTCCCGATACAAGTGTCTATGATCGTACAATAGTTTAGTAACCCAACCAAGGGTTGGGATCGTCCCAAGAGAGTGGTTTTGAGAATATATAGTAAAATAAAATTTAGTTCTAACTAGTTGTAGCTAAAGACATTAATGAGTAAAAACATTATAAATTAAAGGGGGACACAAAAATGTCAAATAACAATGGGGGGTTTTGTCATAACAAGGATTTCTAAGCAATAAGAGGGGATCCTTGGTATGTGACGGGAATGCAGGTTAAGCTAGATTATTGGGTACATCCTTTCGATAGAAGATTCGTAGATTAATAGCGACTAGGCTAGACTTTAAGGGGGATAAGCTCTCTCTCGAGCAACTTACCCCGTTTCAAATGGGCTCCTCTTGGACACCCATTTGCCGCATGAAGACCAGCCTATGCCTTAACTCACTCACTCTCTCGAGCTGAGTGTGTTGTCATGGGACTAGGGTTCACTCTCTTGAGCTGAACCTCATTTCGACCCACTCACCTCGGCCATCAATTTAGTGGTTTTAGTTTTATGACCTCTCCCTCGAGCAAGCCGAAAACACATAAATAAACTTCTATTTGCAACTACAAATTCATTAAATTCATCCATAACCACAAAACAAAATCACATTTAAACTACGAATAGACAATCTGCAAGCAAGACCCAACAATTATCTTAACCCATATTCGCTAAATCACACCCCAAGAATTCAGATTTTTGGCCACACAACAAGAGATAGAAATTTATACCTAAATGAGCATGCATTCAAATGGGTATGAAGATTTAAGTCTTATTACAAGCCAAGAATGAAGAATACAAGAGACCAAGTCCAAATCCTTGGAGATGAAACCCTCTTCTTCTTCTTCAATTCTTCAAAACCCTCTTAAACTTCAAGCAAAAATATCAAAAAGTACTATTCTATATGAAAACTCTCACAGTTGTTCGACTCTAAGTGAAAATTATAATAATTGGTCCACTAAAACTAACACTTTAAGTACTATTTATAGTTTTCACAGATTTATGCTACAGCGGATCATTCGGCGTCGATAGTCGAAATTATCGATCAACTCGGTGATTCGCCCTTCGGTGTAGTTCATCACCGTCTAGCACTAACCTTCAGCATCATCATGCTTTGGGTCATTGAGCGACATGGTACTGCTTCGCAGAACTTCTCGGCGTGCGTCAACTACTCCCATTTTTCGCCAACTTGATCTTTTTCTTCAGGGTTCAGCACACTCATAAAAAAGGCAAAGTAAGACCCTTCGGCAACTTGCCAAGTGGACTTGGCAATCCTCAGGCCTTCATTTCTTCGTTCATTTCGGCCTTTTCATTCCTTTTTGTGACGTAGAGTCCATGCTTTCCTTCAAACTTCAAATACCTGAAACTTAACTGTTTTCATCAGATATTAAGATAAAATAATCATTTGAGGACACAATTTCTATTAAAATATAGGCCTAAATGAGTCCAATTTGTGGACTCATCAACACTCCCAACTTAAACTTTTGCTTGTCCTCAAGCAAACTCAAGTTTAGCCGTTTAAAAAGGATGTCTCGAACAGTGCTACAAAATACTCAATTATGATTGCACACAACAAGACTCAATTTACTTATGTAAAGATCAAAAATGCACTCAAAGATTCAAGTTGTAACTCACTAATATCAACGAATCTCATGCTCACAATACTTGCTTCAAATGCAAGTTCAAGCTCAACTATAGTGTTCAAATGCCCTCACACAAATAATGATTCCATATTCACACAATGGTTTCACAGTATAAAGCTTTGGAATCAAATGCAACGCTCACACTCATAAAGAACAACATAATGTATAATTTCACCAACAAGTTTTCCCATAGTTTCCAATCAACATTTGTTTCAGCTCACTCAAGATCAAAAATGTCTTTTCAAGGCTTGTAATGGGGCAGAGTTCAAAGGTATGGTTAGTTAGGCTCAATGAATTTCATCCTCATGAGATGTGGTACTCACAACACTTCCTTTCCTTTCTCCTTCATCAATTTCAATGAATTTCATCCTCATGAGATGTGGTACTCACAACACTTCCTTTCCTTTCTCCTTCATCAATTTCATTAGTGCTAATAATTCATCCTATTAATTACTTTCCAAGAATTATTTGGAAACCCCATTTCATTTTGCAACTTTATTCCACAACTTTTCTTTTTCTTTTTATTTTTCGTGTTATATATATATATATATATATATATATATATATGGAGGGGTTCCACTTTCCTCAAAACCATGTGTAGGAGGGACTTTCTTGCACTTCTTGATTTGCCTTTTCTTTTCACCACACCCCCAACTTAGGCTTTTGGCCTAAGTTGGCTATTCAAACTAACCATAACTTTATGAGGATTATGGGTGATGGATTAAGAAAGGTTTAATTTTCATCAAGTTTCTTCCAAAGAAAGGTAAGGCTCAAGGGGTGCTCAAGAAAGAATCACAGACTCACAAGGTAGGTCACAAAAGAGGTATATGTCAACTTGGTTCACACTCTTCGAAGTTTCCTAAGATCATATCAAGATATAGCACCACTTAGTTGACCGGACCAACATGGAAAATTCTAGGATCTATCATGTATAGTTCATAGGTAAGCTCATCACACTAGGCATTGACACTATGAGTTAAACAAGACTCCACACTTTCGCTAATGTCCAATGATCATCACAAGAGAATCAATTTGATGTAAGTCTAGTCATAATGAGATGCAAAGAGTTCACATATTGTCTATGCAACTTAATTTGGCCTTATCGTAGTTGCACTTTCATGTTCGTTCGATTGTAAGTACTATTCAAGTCATCGGTATTGATCGAAACTGAGACTCAATTTTTTCCAAAAGAACAACCACATTCACACATGAGAGGAGGAAAAAATGAGTGAAAAATTCAAAATTTTTTGGAAGGATCAAAATTGCTTTGCAATTTAAAATAAAAGGAATCGTAAGCTCAAACATCAATGCGAAGTAGTGTATAATAACACAATTTAAACATAACAGCCCAAATATAAACAACATACAAATAGCAAATAGCAAACAAAGGTGGGCCCACCACACCACAAATAAAAGTAAGTTTTCCTCAAATACAAATGACACAGAATTCAAAATGTAAAATAATGAAAGATAGAGAGGGAGGTAAAGAGGTGATCTTGCCTAATTGGTCGCTCCATCTGTCTAGGCTTCAGTGCCTAGAGTGACCTCCAAAAGGACCAGCTTCATTGGATCTAGCAGTAAGAGTCGTTGCCAAGAAAGCCTACATAGCAACATCTATCATGATTTCTTCAGTCTCGGCTATGTCGTCCGCTGCAGCTTCCTCAAACATCTCTTTGTCAATATTTACCTCTGATTCAGGTTCGACTTTATGCTCTATTCCATCTCCATGTCCTGTTATAGTCTGAGGCATTTCTGGCATGTTTGGAATTTTCACTATTCCAAAGATCAAGGACATATCGATGGACTTTAGGTAGTCCACATCTTTCTTCAATTATGTAATGGCAGCCTTTAAGGTTGTTGCCTCCTCTGTGGCTTCTTGGTCTCTCTTACAAACTACTATCGTGGCCGCTAGAGCATCAATAGTAGTGCTCAGTGGTTTAGTAGCATCATTAAGGGCAGCTTGAATCATGCTTGGAATGGAGCTTTCTATGTTTGCAGCCAGACAATTAGCAGATTGGGCAAGTTGTCCCATCCGGATCAAGGATGCCTGAGTGATCGGCCCACAGGAGGCATTGGCAACAGTAGGTCTGGGTGGTAATGAAGTAGCAAAGGGACCTGGAGGGTCAGCAGGAGTGGTAATAGCATAAGATATACCTGAAGGCCCAGGGCCCGAAGTAGGCAAAGATGCGTCTACAGGTATAGATCCAGTGGCCACAACTTTCTTATGTTTCTTTTCCGCTTGGTCCTTAAGATATTCGTCTTTGATCATTCACATATTAGTTGAGGCTATGGCAACCAATTCCATATCTTTCTTTGCATCTTTAGGCACCCGAGCTCTTTTGCACAATGCAGTGATTAATATCGGGAAAAGGAGAGATGTCTGGCTTTTCTTTGCACGCATATAGATCTCGAAAGACATGATCATCGCTAGATTTATCCTGGTTTTCTCCATGATGCATCCAAGACAAGCTGCCTTGGCAAGGAAAAGGATTGATTCATTCTGTGATGGCATAATTTTGCTATTGATGAACCTGGACAAGTATCTTGCAACTACATTCAGATCTTTCTTTTCAATCGAAAAACCTTCTGCTAACCATATCAGAGCATTATCATCTTAGATTAGTAGGGCTAGCCACTTTTTCATCGCATCCAGCTTCTCTGTTCTGATGAAGTGCTTGCAGTGATCTTTAATTTTATCTAACATACCCAAGGCTGTGTTGATAGTTTCACTGTCACAAGCTACCTTCCTTTCTTTGACAACCACGTAGCCAACTACTTTGAAAGATGATAACAACATCTTTCATTGAGGTACCAATGCACTGTGTACATTGAAAAATTCTCTGAACCAGCTTGGTATATAGGAGCCATGGGGTTTTGTTAAAATTTGGAATTTGTAATATTTCAGGCACTTTATTATCTCAGGTACCTATCGATCACCCCATCTACAAATAACTGTATTTCCTCAATCATCATTCTCAGCCCCTTAGACTTTAATTTATTCATTGATTTACGGAGGGGCCTTGTACTGCAGGTGCCAGTACTATTGCTTGCTCTAGAACTGGACGAGTCGGATTGGTGAATCGAGGATTTTTAATCCGAGATGGGTTATTTAGCTATTCAAATCGTAACTCATTCCCCTATGCCTCCATCAGTTGATCTTTATCTGAACCCATACTCTCACCGTCATATGATGTTGGGTCATTGTTGTAAAAACAAGTACTATCGGAGCTTGCATCTGATAGGTCAATGATTTTGTCCATGCCCTTGCCTTTCCCACCAATTGTGGAAA
This sequence comes from Solanum bulbocastanum, assembly GCA_037074985.1. NCBI lineage: Eukaryota > Viridiplantae > Streptophyta > Magnoliopsida > Solanales > Solanaceae > Solanum > Solanum bulbocastanum. The sequence continues at coordinate 28,738,979 of CM073597.1, read as the reverse complement.
GTTTAGTGGCCTTGTTCTTGGATGTAGTTGCATCCTCAGTGAGTGTTATCCCTTTTTCTTTGCCTCGAGGTGATGTGTTGCTACATGTTTTGTTAGGTTTATTCATATCTGCAAAAGATTGGGAAGAGTTAGGAGAGAAATCAAGTAGAAGCACACGCAATCTTTTGCAGGAAAACTCGCCAAGTGGATCAGCAAGTCACCGAACTTCTTTGGCGAGCTAACTTGGGCTCGCCGAAAGGGTTGGCTTCAAATCATAGTAGGTCAGTGATGGGAAGGTATTTTTCGATCAATCACCGACTACTTTCGACGAGCAAGGGTTTTTCCGCCGAAAGTTACAGTGCATAAGGGTCTGAGTGGTGCAAATAGAGAGAAATAAAGAGTACTTTCGGCGATTCACATAGTGCCTTTAGTGAAGGAAGGCATCTCGCTGAAAGTTACAGACTTAAACCACAAACTTGACACGAAATTAAACGTGAGATGAAGAAAATAGGCGAACCACCAAGTGATTCGGCAAGCTCGACTCAACTTGCCAAATGGCCCAATGTGCTTATTTTCAATCCACATTCTCATATTCAATCCCGCGAACACTAAAAATAAAATCAAAGCATGCACTAACATAATTCAAACAGGACTCGCACTACCCATTGCCCTGGGATACTCAGATTTCTCCTGGATTTGCCAAATTTTACCATTTGACTATATTTGCTCTTAAAAGTTGTGTCCCCAGCACTATCATTCCGCAGTTAGCAATGTTTAACACAAAGAATGGCTACTCGAATTTCGCCCAATCAATCTAAACAGTACGCAAGCACAACCCAATACAATTTCACTCATTTAAAAACACACAAGTTATGAGAATTTGACTAACAAATCAATACCGGCAAGATTTTCATATTTAAATACGTATTTAAGCATTCTAATCCTATCAGAGAGGCCCAGCACACATCAATAAGATACGATCATTGCAAAAGAGTACAAACTATTTGAAAATAAACTTAGGGTTCGGAGAACTGACCTTTTGTGTCGATTAAAATGTGATTGAAAAGCTAGGCAGCAAAGAAATTCAATTCCGAGCACAAATCAACTATCCAAAATATTATTATAATGCTAAAATAGGGAAAATACTACCTAAGTGTGAGTTTATGAAGATTAAGAGGGAGGGAAAGTGAAGAATTTCAAATTCTAGGACTTTTGGCCATTATAAACCGTCTAGTTCGTGCACATTCGGCGAGATTAGTCCCACTTGCCGATCCAATTGGTGACATGCTGAGTGGTTATTTGGTTCACCAAATTTAACAGAATCTTCAGTCAAAGTGAGTGTCTAAACGGCAGTCTTCATCGTGATCGCCAACCTGTTCCGTGATTCGCTGAATGGAACTATTAACTCACGAAACACAATTTCCATCCACTCTCCACACTTTACCCTGTACATTCAGTACACCATTATTTGTGAAACAACAATAAAGCATTTAAAAAGGTTTTGGGTTGCATCCCAAAAAATGTCTTAGTTAACGTCATAGCACGACACATGTCAGCTGTCAAATTCCAGTTTTGGGTTTAGCCATAGTGTCAATAGGCAACCCCTTGTTTTGTTGCGAGTGTAGATCGGGCAGTGCATGACCCATAAGGTTCTTGAGCAGCTAGACATCTCTGGATTGAGACCAAATAAATAGCTTCGTCCCTTCAATGTCTTCCTTCATTTCTTCCAGCTTTCTATCTTGCTCAGTTACCTTGTGGAGAATGATTGAGAGCATTCCCTCAAGGCATTTAACGTCATTGTCCTAAGGACTTGTTTGCTTATTAGGAAGGATGTATTTATCCTTCATTTTGTACTGGACTTCAATCTTCACCATATTCTTGGCCAACTCATCAATCTGAGTCATTAAGGCGGTCAACATGAAGTCTTTTTCTACCTCTTGGTGCATTTTAGCCATTTGATTAAACATTCAGGCTGTTTTCACATATGACAGTTTTGCAAGCCTCCCAAAATGAGTTGGTTGACCAACCTCTTGTTTTCGAGACCAAGACTTCTGTAGTAGCAGTCCACGAGTGCCATGTTAAGAATGTTATGTGTTGGGCATTGAGTAATAAGTTCATTGAAACTTGCCCATGACTTGTGGATCCGTTCATATTCCAATTTCTTGAAGGTGAGGAAATGATCCAAGAACATCATCACCTCTAATGGAGGAAAATCCATTAGCTCCCGAGTACTGCTCGTCATGCTCGCTTCCTCTATTTGGATACAGACAAACTAACAAAACAAAATGAAAAATTAAGTTAGTAAACTACGACTAAGAAGAACAAAAAAAAAAATCTACTAATCTAAAAATTCTCCAATAAAAACAATCCCAGGCAGCGGCGCCATTTTGATGTTTGCATAATCAAGACACAACTTCCGATGCAAGTGTCTACGATTGTACAATAGTTTAATAACCCAACCAAGGGTTGGGATTGTCCCAAGGGAGTTGTTTGAGACTTTATAGAAAAATAAAATTTAGTTATAATTAGTCATAGCTAAAGACATTAACGAGTAAAAGAATTGTAAATTAAATGGGGACACAAAAGTGTCAATTAATAATGGGGGGTTTTCTCACTAGTAAGTAAAAATAGCAAAACAAACAAGGATTTCTAAGCAATTAGAGGGGATCCTTGGGGTGTGAAAGGAATAAGGGTTAAGCTAGATTATTTGGTCCATGCTTTCGATAGAAGATACATAGAATAATAGTGACTAGGCTAGACTTTAAGGGGGATAATTTCTCTCTCGAGCAACTTACCCCGTTTCAAATGTGTTCCTCTCAGACACCCATGTGCCGCATGAAGAACAGCCTAAGCCTTAACCCAATCATTCTCTTGAGCTGAGTGTATGGGCATGGGACTAGGGTTCACTTTCTCAAGCTGAACCTTATGTCGACCCACTCACACCGGCCATTAATTTAGTGGTTTTGTTTTATGACCTCTCTCTCGAGCAAGCTTAAAACACATAAATAAACTTTTGTTTGCCACTAGAAATTCATTAAATTCATCCACAACAACTAAACAAAATCACATTTAAACTATGAATAGACTATCAACAAGCAAGATCCAACAATTATCTTAACCCATATTCGCTAAATCACACCCCAAGAATTAGGGTTTTTAGCCACACATGAAGAGATAGAAATATATACTTGAATGAGCTTGCATTCAAATCGGTATGAAGATTTAAGTCTTGTTAAAGGCCAAGAATAAAGAATCCAAGAGATCTAAATCCAAATCCTTAGAGATGAATCCCTCTTCTTCTTCAAGTCTTCAAAACCCTCTCAAACTTCTAGCAAAAATATCAAAAAGTACTATTCTATATGAAAACTCTCACACTTGTTCGACTCTAAATGAAAATTATAATAATTGTTCCACACTAAAACTAAAACTCTAACTAATATTTATAGTTTTCACATATTTCTATTATAGAGGATCATTCGGCGTCATTAGTAGGAATCGCCGATCAACTCGGTGATTCGCCCTTTGGTGTACTTTATCTCCGGCTTGCACCAGCCTTCAGCATCATTATGCTCTGGGTCATTGGGTGACATGGTACTGCTTCGCGAAACTTTTTGACGATGTGCCTACTGCTCCCTTTTTCCACCAACTTGATCCTTTTCTTTAGGTTTTAGCACACTGGAACAAAATGCGAAGTAAGAACCTTCAGCGACTCACCAAGTGCACTAGACGATTCTCAAGCCTTCATTTCTTCGTTCTTTATGGCCTTTTCGTTCCTTTTTGCGACATACTGTCCATGCTTTCCTTCAAACTTCAAATACCTGAAACTTAAGGGTTTTCATCTGATATTGAGATAAAATAATCAGTTGAGGACAGAATTTCTATTAAAATATAGTCCTAAATGAGTCCAATTTGTAGACTCATCAACACCCCCAACTTAAACTTTTACCTATCCTCAAGCAAACTCGAGTTCAGCCATTTAAAAAAGGTGTCTCGAATAGTGCTACAAAAGAATCAACCATGAATGCACACAACAAGACTCAATTTCCTTATGCAAAGAGCAAATATGCACTCAAATATTCAAGTTGTAACTCACCAATATCAACGAATCTCATGCTCACAATACTTGCTTCAAATGTAGGTTCAAGCTCAACTATACTGTTCAAATGCCCTCACACCAAGAATGACTCCATATTCACACAATGGTTTCACAGTTTAAACCTTTGGAATTAGATGCAACACTCACACTCATAAAGAAGAACATATTTCACCCATAGGTTTGCCCATATTTTCTAATCAATATTGTTTCAGCTCACTTAAGAACAAAGAGGACTTTTCAAGGCTTATAATGGGATTGAGTGCAAAGGTATGGTCTTTTATATATATATATATATATATATATATATATATATATATATATATATATATATATATATATATATATGGAGGGGTTCCATTTTCCTCAAAACCATGGGTAGGAGGGACTTTCTTGCTTTTCTTGATTTTCCTTCTCTTTTCAGCACACCCCAAACTTAGGCTTTTGGCCTAAGTTGGCTATTCAAACTAACCACAACTTCATGAGGATTATGGGTGATGGATTAAGAAAGGTGTAGTTTTCATCATGTTTCTTCCAAAGAAAGGTAGGCTCACACACTCTCAACGTAGGTCACAAAAGAGGTATATGTCAAATTGGTTCACACTCTTCGAAGTTGCCTAAGATCATATCAAGAGATAGCCTCACTTAGTTGACCGGACCAACTAGGCAAATTCTAGGATCTATCATGCATAGTTCACAGGTAAGCTCATCATACTAGGTATTGACACTATGAGTTGAACAAGACTCCACACTTTTGCTAGTGTACAATGATCATCACAAGAGAATCAACTTGATACAGGCTAGCCATAACAAGATGCAAAGAGTTCACAAATTGTATATGCAACTTCATTTGGCCTCATTGTAGCCGCACATTCATGTTCGTTAAATTGTAAGCACTATTCAAGTCATCGGTATTGATTGAAACTGAGACTCAATTTTTTGCCAAAAAACCCCACATTCAAAACATAAGAGGTGGCAAAAATGTGTGAAAAATTCAAAATTTTTTGGAAGGGTCAAAATTGCTTTGCAATTTAAAATAAAAGGAGATGTAAACTCAAACATCAACGCAAAGTAGTGTAATATAACACAGTTTAAATAGAACAACCCAAATTCACACAACATACAAACATCAAATAGGACACAAAGGTGGGCCTCACCCCACCACAAATAAAAGAAATTTGTCCTCAAATGCAAATGACACAGAATTCAAAATATAAAATAAAAAAAGACAGAGAGGGAGCTAAAGAGGTAATCCTGCCTAATCAGTCGCTCCATCTATCTAGGCATCAGTGCCAGAGTGACCTCCAGAGGAACCAACTTCTATTAAATATAGCCCTAAATGAGTCCAATTTGTAGATTCATTAAGGAGAATTGGAAGAACCTTGACTGGAAAACCTTTGTCGGAATTTTGGACGACCTTATCCATTAGACCTTGGATTAGAAAAATTAACATCACCGGTCTTAGCCCTTTTTGCCTCTCTAGATGGGAGATGTCCATATGATGAATAAGAATTATGGTTCGGCACTCTTTAACCATGATTTTGGACCCACCCAAAACAAACTTGATCATCTTAGCCATTGAATCTACAACCATTGTTTGAGCATACTTAGACAATTGAGTGAACTTTAGCGCATACTCTCTCACACTCATACTACCTTGTCAAAGGTTGATAAACTCAAGAATCTTGGATTCCCTCATCTCAAGTTGAAAGAATTTATTAAGAAACTAGCCTTAAACATCTCCCAATAAAGAGAACCCATATCTTTCGGCCTCCCTTCTTTCCATTGGTTATACCATACTTGAGCGACACCTTTCAATTGATAAGTGGCCACCTCTTCCTTTTCCAATGGTGTAAATCATCAAAATCTTTTAGACCTTATCGATAAACTCTTCAGGATCTTCCTCAACTTTAGAACTATGAAACTCCAAAGGATTCATCTTTGTGATTTCCCTTACTCTGGAAGCCGCCAATTTAACATATGAGTTTGTGGGAACCACTACCTCCCTATTGGCTTGGGCCGTCACCGCTTGACCCAACGCATGAAAAGTGGCCCTAAACTCCATATTAGACACAAGCTCGGCCAAAGGATCAACCGACACTTGAGGAGCTTCGGGAGGAGCTTCTTGTTCTGCCTTCTCCCTCACATTTTTTCTACCATAAGCTCTTCAGGTGGTCATATCCTGAGGAACATAGGAGAAGGATTAGGAGAGAGACTTTATAGAGTTAAACTCTATCACACAACTTAAGAGTAATTTAAGAGTTTCCTAATCATCTTGTAGCCTCTCATTCATAGATGTGGCGCCCTTCACACTCATGAACAAGAATCTACTAGATGTGGCTTATGAGACATCCTAGGACCATTCTAAACCTTGTGCTCTGATACCAAGTTTGACACAACCCAGGGGTACCCCCAGAAGTAACATGGCATATAGAACCCTGAAGGACTCCATACAAGTCACTTAGCTCTCATAACATAAGAAATATAACAATAAGAGTAAAACCATAGTCCAAATCCAAAATATTTTATAAAACTGAAGCACAGAAGTCTCAACTCTTGTCTCATCATATCTATCTAATACAATAGAATAAAATTTGGTCTATCCCATACATCATGTCCAAAAGAGGAAATACATGAAAGAAAGTGAAAAAAATAAAGTATGTCCTCGAAGCATGAGGACTCACCAAAGCCCGAGAATCAATCAAATCACCAACTAGACACAAAACTGAGCACCCTAAATATCAAACCCTACATTTGAAAAAAATGTAGGCAAGGGTATGTGTTAGTACAAAATAATATATCAAGTATGATAGCCATGCATAAAACATTTAAATAATGCTAAAAGAAACATTTCATTTCATGACATGCAATTGACAAATCTTAAACATAATATGAAAGAGGTATAAAACATGGTCAATGCAAGCTAACTTCTTCTTTTAAACCTTTGAACTCATATGTGATACGAGTAACCTTAGTTCATCATTTAATTCTCGGGAATTAGCCTTAACCGATATTGACACCACGTGAGCTATAACATGATCCTTCGGTGTCTCCCATACTGAAAAGGGTTGTTCCACTTGCCTAAGGTGGAACCTTGAACTTCTAGCTTACATGGATCCACTATCTAATCAACCTATGGGGGCACATAGTTATGGGATAAGGAGTGCTACTAGAAACCTGGCTTTTACTACAATTGAGCTTTCATCTCATGAGATTGCTTTGGAAACCCGACCTCTACTATAAGAGAGTTTCCATCTCACTCTCAATATCAACTTGGTGCTAAGCATAAATTCCCACGAGTAGTCATTTCTTACTTAATCATTACTCATGAAAAGGTGCCCTTGGATAACCAATTCAAGCTAGTTTCATTAAGATAGCTCCTTGTCTTTGATTAAATTAGGTGAGAAAGTCTTTCAACCGAAGATTCCTTTCTATGTGAGAAAACCTTTCACATCATGCTAGTATGTGTTTTGGTGAGAAAATCCTTTCACCACACAACATCATCTTTGGTACTTTACTCTCAAAGCACCCTTAAAACATTTGCATAGATTTCACAAACAATGCATAAGTCCATAATTTACCTCTTGAGGTCAAAACCCAATTTCAATCATCATCTCTTGGAAAACATGGGTTAAGATATGGATTTCATCATAAAATCATGTCAATCTTGCAATACATGCTTAATTTCATAAAACTCTTCCTTGAAGATCAAAATCTCGCAACATATAGTTCATGACTTCAAAACATAGGGATCACATGGGTTCATTGGGTAATTCATCATTAAATCATTTCAATTCATCAATTCATGCATATAAGATCATAATTAAATCATTTAAATCAATAATGATAAGAACCCATAATAATTGAAGAAAACCCTAACTCAATTGAGGAATTCTACCTTTTGAAATAGAGGAATATAGGAACTCCATGATTGAAATGAATCCATGGATGAAAATTATCATAACTTGACTCCAATTGCTAGCCTTCAATGGAGGAATTGGAACCTTAGCTTGAAACCATAGGTTGAATCTTCTTCTTCTTCTTCGTGTTTTTAGAGAGAGAATATTTGGGAAGAGATTTGGGATTCTTTTTGTGAATTTGGAAGAATTAAATAAATAGGGTGAATTTTGGGGTTAAAATACTTATATAGGGGTCCTAAACATAGGAAAAATGATATAGTATAAGAACTAATTAATTAGAAAAAGACCAAACTACCCCTGAAAATAACTGCCAACAGTCACCGACCTACCAACCGACGGACCCACTCGATAGACCGTGGTCTGACCAATGGTCTGTTGGTCAAGCCGTGGTTCTGGACACTCAGACCTCACTTAGGCAGCCCAACCATGGACCACACCTATGGTGTGATATGGTCTGGCAACTGCAACATCAGGAAAGCTCCTATTTGGCCATTTTGAATACGATATACATATTAAAGCATTATGGTGAAGGTTTTCTCAACTAAACTTTGAATCAAGATTGAAGGAGCTACTCTAATGAAACCTAGCTTGGATTGGTTGTTTAATTGTACCTTTCCATGGATGATATTAGACTGAGCATGGATTGGAAATATTATGTGCCCTTCCATGGAGAATAAAGACAAATATCTAGTAATTACTATTCCGTGGGATTTACTCTTAGCACCGAGAGGATATTGAGATGGAAGCTCTCCCGTTAGTAGAGACCATGTTTGTAGTAGCAATTCCTTATGCCATAACTATTTTCCAACATAGGATGTTGTCTTATATAGACCTTATGTAAAACCTCAAATTCAGAGAAGTGAATTTTCACTTCTCTAGAATTCGGTGAAGTAACTCGAGACCGCAAAACAACTCGGTAATCCATGATACGCTCAAATTACACCTCCCTAAAGAAGTATAAGCGATCGTTATCAAGTAAAGAACCCAACTTAGAGGTTGGAATCCATCCCACGAGCAATATGGTTTTGACTTAAACTTAACTTATGATTATAATTGTTTAGTCAACGTATTTCTGAGACAAGTAAGTAAAGGGGGGTGGGGGTTCAGTCACAAATACCTAATTTATTTAGAGTAACAAGTGAACAAGATTAAAACTTTGCTGTTATCAATGAGAGAGAGAAACTAGGGTGTACGTGTTCCCCATAAGCTCATAATGTGGTAATCCTAGTAATAGTAATCCTTTTCTAGTGTATTACATTCAAAGTGATAAGTTACGTATCTCTAAATCCTTGGTCCAAAAAATAGAGAATTTCACCCCGCACATTGGTCCTGCTACGTGTGTATAATTTACTAACCCTTACCTTTACCTCATATTAGACATCACATCATTGTATGACTTAGGTTTTACCCTCGCACCAAATGACATTCAACTATTAGATCTATGTTGATTATTCTTTTCTTATTAACTACCTCCTTGGTCTGGCAAGTAGCAACAAGGCGAGTTTTAATATTTGCAACTACTAAAAAGACTTCTATACGAAAGAATTATCAATACATGCGATAACACTATTCAAGAATTACTTAGTGACTATTCATACTTTTTTAATCGCTCATGGTTCCCAGAATCCTAGTTGTGGATTTAGTTACCCATAGTAGCAAGAATACAATTCATATTTGTAGAAGAAGAATTCATGAACTTACGTAATGAGAAGAAAAAATCCAAAATCCCAACTAGAACTTCAAAGTTAAAATCTTCAAAATGAACTTAGGAAATCAAGAATTGATAGAATTGCAAGTTAATCTCCAAAGCCAAAAACTAAAACTAAAAAAATATTGTCTAACCCCCAAAAATGAGGTATACATGTCGTATATATAGAAAAACATGTCCCAAATAAAAAGGAAACGAAATAGGGAAATAAATTTTCTGGATACGGTTTCGATCTACGACATTGACCTATGGTTCATAGGTCCCTTCCCTGGTTTGGGACTTAGGCAATTTTACAAAGCTAAAAATCTCCACCTCTTAATAACAATAGACGGATCATTAGGACGGACCATGATTCAATCCACGGTCTATGGATCCTCCTTCGTAGTTCCATACTTAGAGTTTCAAAATCAAGTACTGGAACCCCCTTCTCTGAATCATTTGATGGAGCTACAGGACAGCTCATAGGTCAATCTACGGTCCGTCATTCATAATCGTTGTTCCACACTTAGTCAAGAATTCCCTGATTTTCCTTTAAGCCTTGCCTGTCCATCTACGCCTACCACCTACGGAATGTGATTGGACCTACTGTCCGTAGATCACATCCGTAAATGCCCTTTTCTGCACAATTCTTTAGTTGTGTATCTCTACTTCCACGTTCGAACTTGTTTCCTGCAAACATGATAAAAACACATTAATACCAATACAAATTGGCTCTGGACATATACAATTTTTAAGTGAAATATATTAAAAATACCGTAAACCAACAGTATATCAGCACCCTCAACATAAATTCGTTGTTTGTCCTCAAGCGATGCACTAACACTCTAAATGACACTAGTGTAGAAAAATCCATTTAAACTCAAGAAATCACATGGCTTTCTATCCCAACTATATTTTCTAGTGCACATCGTTTCTCTTAGACTCAACAAGCTAACTCATGCAGATCAAAATATGGCACAGATCGACCAATAGACACATAACAAACACTTTATTTTTCCAAAATCACAAAGGTACCAACTTTTCGAGAATGTAAGTGCCCTCACTTCAAACAAAATCCTTTTTCACACAATGAATATGATTTTAAGTACATGGATTCATTCCACACTCACGCTCAGAAGTAACTTCAAGTAAAGTTAGTGCTCAATATTATAAGTTTACCCTTATTTTCACAACTTAGACTCTCTAAACTAGTTGCTACGATCACTATAGGACTTCCTTAGCTTTTAACATAGGCTCAGGGTCAGGTGTTGTACATTTGGGTACTTTTTAGTGACTTTATGCCCTCCTTGACATTACATTGGCTTTTTACCTCTTCCTTGACCTACTTTTGGCAACTTTTCATCCCTTTTTCTTTCCCTTCTATTTTCAACCAAGGATGCGACTTTTGACTTTGTGATACTTGTTTATCTTTTTCTTTCACTTTATTTTTCTTTATTTCTTTTCATGCTTTCACTTATCACATTCTTTTGCCTTTTACACACAAAGTCATATCCTCTTTCTTTCTTGTTCTCTTTTCAACACTAAACTCTTTTCATACCCTTTTTTCCATTACGTCTCCTCTTTTATTGTTACCCTCAACTTATGCATTTTACCTTATTTGAGGTGCACAATGTCCAATGTCGAAACAGGGCCATATCAAGGTCACTTTTGACTTAGCCACCCTCAACTTAGGCTTTTTTCCTAAGTCAATCTGCATATGTCCAAGGAGGGACCGAGGCCAACATTTTAAGGGAAGGTGAGTTAGGTGAATCAAAAGAAATGGTCAATTTTAGGCTCAAATATTTGGATCAAAAGGGAACAATGCTACCATTTAGTTAGATCATTTTAGGCTTAAGTGGACTAATTTGAACAATGGCCTATGATCACTTTCCAACTTCTAGCCTAGATTATCCTAGCAGGACCAACGGGGCAAGTTCTATATTGGCACAAAACTGTCTGAACGTTCAACTATCCTCACATACACTTCGCACCTTGTTTCATTATCAGATTATCAGATTACCCAGTTTAAGTTTTTAGCTTTAGTCATAGAGTCAAATCGGTTCTTATGATAACACATTCAAAGAAAACACATTCAACTCATTCTAGCCTACAATTTTAGCACATATCACATTTTTTTGGACGGGTATCACCTTCTTCTTTCATGCTCATGCCATCATGCTTTATGCTTTATTCTTTCTCATGCTCCTACACATAAAATCTTAACAGATGTAGATTTAACAGAAATAAAAACAATCGGTTGGGGGAAGAAAACAGGCAAAAAAGCCCCTAGAGTGGACTATGAGTTGAGTTACTCAGACTTCACCCTATCACTCCTAATCTGTTTACCCCTCCCCAACAAAATAAAGTGTTATTTTCCTCAAAGCACAGAAAAATAAGCAATAAAGAGTAGGGTGAAGCTGAAGCAAAACTGTGGCGCAAATGCGCTAAAGAACTCAACAAGTGGGTGGGTCCGATTTCCTGAAGCACGTCTGATCAACATGGGGAACTCCATGAGTAGCGCTCCCATCTATCAAGGCAGAACAACTAGTAGTGCTCACATCATAGGGAACACCATCAGTAGCGCCCATATCTATCATCTCAAAACCATCAGTAGTGCTTATTTCATCTCTCAAAGTATCAGTAGCCTCAGTAGCAGGCACGAAACTCGAGGCCCCAATAACACCCTCATGCACCATCTGCTAGCACAAATCTTTATCCATAGTAGAAGCTCTCCTAGCTAGCGTAGTCTGCTAGCGCTCCCTCTTTTTTGCCCTCACATCCTCAGTGGCATCATAAGTGTGGCTAGACAGTGTCTCTTCTCTCGGGCATGGGTGGACTCAGACTTTGGTGTGTCCTACTATAGATCGGGTCTGTAGGTCACTTTAACACTAAGAAAAAATTAGAGATCTCATATGGGATCTACCCACACCATTCATGGTTCGTGGATGAAACCACGGACAGTCGATAGGGACCGTAAACCTCTGCACATCCCTTTTTCTGCAAATTTTGCCATTTGCTACTCCACATACAGCAATCATTAGGCCTTTCTTTATATATTTTCTAGACATAGACCCTATACTATATCTAGCCAACACTAAAAAAAATAAAATTATCAATCTAAAATTACAGAAAATCAACTAAACAAAGAAAACTCCTAAATCAAAAAGAAAAAAATATAGTTGGCTAGATTGTACATCTTGGGTTGTCTCCCAACCAGTGCTTGATTTAATGTCGCAGCACGACACAGGCCTCTTGATTATTCAGACTTCATCAAGATAGTAGGCCTCAAGCACCTCTTTCAAATTCTCCTCTTTACCCAGATAGACCTTGATCCTTTGCTCGTTCACCTTCAACCTTATTCCCTCATTGTTTTGGAGCTCGACCATTCTATGTGGGAACATTTGCGTGACTATGAATGGCCCAGTCCACTTGGACTTGAGCTTTCCAAGAAACAAGTGCAACCTAGAGTCGAATAGAAAAACTAGATCACCCACAACAAATTTTCGTTTCTCAATCCTTTAATCATGATACTTCTTCATCTTCTCCTTGTACAAGGCTAAACTTTCTTAAGATTTTAAGCGATACTCATCAAGCGCATTCATGTCACTTACTCTTTGATTTGATGGGTGCCCCAAACCAAATTTAGTGTCTTTAGCGCCCACATAGCCTTATGCTCTAGCTCTACTGGCAAATGGCATGACTTCCCATATACAACTTGGTAGGGGGACATACCTATGGGAGTCTTAAATGTGGTGCGATAGGCCCATAGAGCATCATCAAGCTCCCTTGACCAATCGGTTCTATTTGCATTCATAGTCTTAGCAAAAATATGCTTGATCTTTCTGGTAGACAATCAACTTGCCCACTAGACTGCGGATGGTAAGGAGTGGCTACATTGTGGCGGACGCCATATTTCTCAAGTAGCGCCTTGAATAACTTATTACAGAAGTGGGAACCTCCATCCCTAATAATTACCCAAGGTGTACCAAATCTGGAGAAGATATTCTTTTTCAGGAATGCAGTGACACTTTTACCTTCATCGTTGGAAAGCGCAATTGCCTCCACCCACTTCGACACATAATCAACCACAACAAGAATATACTTCATCCCATGTGAGCTCACTAATAGACCCATAAAATCAATGCCACATACATCAAACAACTATATCACCAATATCAAATTCATAGAAAGCTCTTACATCTTTGAAATTCCACTTTCACTTTAGTAACAATCACAAGACTTGGCGAAAACATTAGCATCTTAGTGGACGGTAGACCAGTAATACTCATACTACAAAATTTTATGCGTAGTCCGAATACCACTATGATGCCCACCTATAGGCGATGAGTGACACGCCTTTAGTATACTCAACATCTCAACCTCGAGCACACAACGACAAATAATCTTGTTAGCACAACTATGGTACAAATAAGGCTCATCCCAAAAGAACTTCTTCACGCATGCATAAACTTTATCCTTTGGTGAAAAGACTAATCTGATGGCACCAGATCACTTGCCAAGTAGTTAGCAAAGTTTGCGAACCAACGAATCTGATCATGAGAAGCAGTCAATACCTGTTCATATGGAAAATCATCATTAATTTCATCCCTATCACCTAGCTTGTGCATAGCTTCTTCCTCTAATCTGGAAAGTGTTCGGCAACCTTATTTTTTGTCCCCTTTCTATCTTTCACCACAAAGTTGAACTCTTGCAGCAACAACACCCATCTAATCAACCTCGGTTTTGAATCCTTCTTAGCCATCAAATACCTTAATGTAGAATGGTTAGTATGCACTATGACCTTAGCACTAAGCAAGTAGGATCGAAATTTCTCCAATGCAAAAACCACTACAGGAAGCTCCTATTCAATCACTGTATATTTCTTTTGAGCCACATTCAGAACTTTACTGGCATAGTAAATAGGATGAAGAATCTTCTCTCGCCTCTGTCTCAATATCACACCAAGAGCCACTCCACTCGCATCACATATTACCTCAAATGGTAGCCCCCAATATGATGAAATAGTGATAGGTGCGGATACTAGCTTTTCCTTGAACTCCCCAAATGCTCTCAAACAAGCATCATCGAACTCAAACCTACACTCTTTTTCAAGCAATTTGCACAATGGATTTGCAATTTTAAAGAAATCCTTGATGAACTTCTTATAGAACCTGTATACCCAAGAAAACTTGTAACACCTTTAACAGAGATAGGTGGTGGAAGCTTTTATATTGCCTCAATTTTCGCTCAATCAACCTTAATACCCTTCTCAGAAATTCGATGACCCAGAACTATCCCATCTTTCACCATGAAGTGGCACTTTTCCCAATTGAGCAGATTGCACTCTTCACACCGTTTCAGTACTTAAGCCAAATGGTCTAAGAATGATCAAAAGAGTCACCTACAACAAAGAAATCATCCATAAATACCTCGATAGTCTCCTCCACCACATTAGAAAATATCGTCATCATACAACACTGGAAGGTCACTGGAGCATTACACAACCCAAATAACATTCATTTGAAGGTGAAAGTCCCATAAGGGCAAGTGAAGGTGGTCTTCTATTGGTCTTTCGGAGCTATAGAAATCTGATTGTAGCCCGAATAACCATCAAGAAAAAAATGCCAACCCTGACGTACAAGTCGGTCCAACATCTGATCCATGAACGACATAGAGAAATAGTTCTTTTTTGTCCAAACATTTATTTTCTGGTATTCCATGCAGACTCTCCATCCCATCACAGGCCACATCGAAACAAGCTCATTTTTCACATTAGAAATCACAGTCATCCCACCTTTCTTGGGCACACACTGAACATAACAAACACAACTACTATCTGCAATGGGATAAATAACTCCAGCATCTAACCACTTGATGATTTCCTTTTTCACTACCTCTTGCATAAGCAGATTTAGTCTTCTTTGGTGCTCAATACTAGGCTTGTGCTCCCGTATGAGTTGGATTTTATGAGAAACAATGCTAGGAGGGATCCCAATAATGTCCTCAATATTCCACCCAATAGCCCGCTTGAACCTTTTCAACACGAAAACCAATGTCTCAACTTGTGTCACATTCAAATCTGCCACAATGATGACTAGCAGAGTACCATCTCTCCCCTAAAATACATACCTCAAATGTGATGGTAGAGCCTTAAGCTCTAATTTTGGAGCCTCTAACTCCAATATCCTTGGTTTTGACTGAAATTTGAACCTATCAAGCGCGGCGACCAATTCATCATAGTGTTCAATACCATCACCCTCAAAATTCATCATTACCGCTGCTAGTGCATCAACACTCAATATCTCTTCAATAGGCACCTCAGAACCACTCTTTACAATATGATTCACCATTGATACTGACTTGAGCTCACTATTCTACTTTATTGATCTGCAAATGTTGAAAGTTACCTCTTTATTAATCAATTGGAACTTTATCTTCCTTTTATCCATATCGACCAAGCTACGCCCAATGGCAAGGAATGGTCTCTCAAGGATGATAAGAACCTCAAAATCAACCTCACAATCAAGTATCACAAAATACACCAGAAAGATAAAAGACTCCACTTTCACTAGTACATCTTGGAGCACACTAATAGGCCTCTTCATAGTTCTATCGGCCATGAGCAATCGAATCGCAGTCGGTTTTGGATCTCCCAAACCCAACATTTTGTAAATTGATAATGGAATCATATTAATACTAGCACCCAAATCACACAGCGCCTTAGCAAAATGCAACAACCCGATGGTACATGGAATAGTGAAGGCACCAGGATCCTCCTTTTTCTACACAAGGGACATTGTAGCAATAGCACTATAATGTTGCAATCTATCATCATCTTTAAAACTCACGACCTACTTCTTAGTCACCAAATATTTCATAAACTTTGCATACCTAGGCATTTGCTCCAAGGTTTCTATCAACGAAACATTGATGGAAAGTTATTTCAACATACTAATAAACTTGTGGTATTTCCCTTCTTCAGTCTTCTTCACTAACCTCAGTGGGAATGAAGGTGGAGTTCTAGGCATGGGAACAACTTTCTGGGTTATCTTAGCTTCCTACTCTATAACATTCTTGGACTATCAAGTAACCTCTATCTCATCATCATCTTTATTAATCTAAACTTCAACCTCAGACGGCATGGGTGGATCAATGGTCTGTTTACCCCCTCGAGTAGTGACTACCATACAATGCCCATCATTCTTTGAATTATGGATGGTGTTTCTAGGAAGTGTGCCAGGCTGACGTAAATTGACTGTAGTGGACAATTGACTCATCTCCTTCTTAAGTTGCTTGATCGACAATACATGGGCATCAACTTTTTGACCGATTCCTGACAAGTCATTTTGCATCTCTTTCACATTCTCATTAATCAAATCAAACCTCTTCATCATCTTCTGCATCATATCCTCAATTTGTGACATGCTACCCCCATCTTTCCTATTACTTGATTCTCAATTTTGAGGAGGAAAATAAGGTCCAGCCCTATCATTTCTATTTCCATAGTTGTTTCAGTTGTATTTGTTGTCGCGATTGTAGTTCCCATCCCGGACATAATGACCCTCTTGATTGTAGTTGCCATCAACCTTGGTTTCTTTGACCTTGGTGCCAATTATCCAAATTGGAACATTGGGTGTTGTCTCAACAACCCCCGGTCTGATCATTCACTCCATAAGTATCCTCTTCATAGTAGCACTCCTCAATCGGTGGTGGATTTTTAGTCAAATAATTCACAATATTTATTTCGGTACCTCCGCTAACATGTTTCAACACCAACCCAAGTTCTATCCTCATCTGAGCCATCTCCTCACGAATGTTATCGGTGGATTGACTAGGTGTAGATTGAACTGCAAAAGCGATTCTTCCAATGTCTAACTTTTGAGTGCTCCATGGTTTAGTTTTTCGAGAAATCTTCTCTAGTTTCTCAGCGATCTCCTCAAAAGTGCACTCACCATATGATTATCCTGCGATAGTATCAAGCACAGCCTTACCATTGTCATCTTGGCCTCTATAGAAATACTCTTTTAGTGATTCATCATCAATACGGTGGTTTGGCACACTTCTTATGAAAGTAGTGAACATGTCCCATGAACTTCTCACAGACTCTCCAAGTCGTGCTAAGAATTTGTTGAGTTTATCTTTGTGGTTCAGCTTCTTTGAAACTATGAAGTATTTTTCCATGAACACTTTATGCAATTGATCCCAGGTGTGAATTGAGATATAAGAAAGCTCAGTAAACCATACAACAGCATCTCCTGTCAATGATAGAGGGAAGACTCTCAACTAAATGACATCCATGTCTAAATTCGATCGACCCATGCAACTCTTGCAAATACTCCTCAACTTGGCCATGTGCCCATGTGGATCCTTCGATGCCATACTATAGAACAAACCCCTCGGTGTAAGAATCTGCGTCAGACTGCTCGTCACCACAAATGTACGTCCCAAAGGTAGAGGAGGCAGTACAATAGGTCCTTCATATACAGCGGGATTGAAGTTACCCTATAGTTATCACGCAGCCTCAATAGTGGTGGATTTTGTACCCTCAATGCATCTCCCAATAGATTACCACCATGATTTTCAGAATTCTCATTATCAAAACTAGGAGGCTGCAACTCAACTACATCACCTAGATTTCCTCTGATAGGATTGGCTGGGACCCCTTCATTATTCATCCTTCACAAATTTCTGTTCAATTCTAGATCATAAGGGGTCAGTGGTTCACCTTGACTCCGTGAACTTGGCATACACTAGAGTAAGAACCTAAGAGAAACAAAAACAAAAGAAAAGTAAAATTAGGAAATCATGGACTAAAGTACAATAATGTAGTTAAACTTAATCTAAAAGTCTTATTTCCCGGCAGCGGCACCAAAATCTGATATGCTTAAATTACACCTCCCTAAAAAAGTATGCAGGATCGTTATCAAGTAAAGAACCCAACTTGGAGGTGCGGGTCGATCCCACGAGGAATGTGGTTTAGACTTAAACTTAACTTAGGATTATATTCATTTACTCAACGTATTTTCGAGACAAGTAAGTAAAGGGTGTAACAAGTAACTAATCATTGTTTATAGCATTATGTGAACAAGATTAAAACTTTGTTGTTATCAATGAGATAGAGATACTAGGGTGTACCTGTTCCCCATAAGCTCATAACACGGTAATCCTAGTAACAGTAATCCTTACCTAGTGTATTACATGCAAAGTGATAAGTTATATGTCTCTAAATCCTTGGTCCGAGAAATAGCAAATTTCACCCCGCACCTTGGCTACGTGTGTATAATTTACTAACCCTTACCTTTACCTCATATTAGACATCAAATCAATGTATGACTTAGTTTTCACCCTTGCACCAATTGACATTAGACTATTAGATAGTATCACACTAAATCTATGTTGATAATTCTTTTCTTATTAAATACCTCCTTGGTCCAGCAGGTAGCAACAAGGCGAGTTCTAACATTTGTAATCGCTAAAAAGACTTCTAAATGAATGAATTATCAATGAATACAATAACACTTTTCAAGAATAACTTAGTTAGTATTCATACATTGTTAATCTCTCATGGTTCCCAAAATCCTAGTTGTGGATTTAGTTACCCACAGTAGCAAGAACACAATTCATATTATAGAATAAGAATTCATGAACTTACGTATTGAGAAGAACAAATCCAAAAACCCAACTTGAATTTCAAAGTTAAAATCTTCAAAACAAACATAGGAAATAAAGAATTGATAGAATTGCAAGTTAATCTCCAAAGCCAAAAACTAGAACTAAAATAATAGTGTCTAACCCCCAAAAATGAGGTTTACAAGTCCTATTTATAGAAAAGCATGTCCCAAATAGAAAGGAAATGAAATAAGGAAATAAATTTTCTAGACGCGGTTTAGATCTACGACACTGACCTACGGTCTATAGGTCCCTTTCGTGGTTTGGGACTTAGGCAATTTTCCAAAGCTCAAAATCTTCACCTCTCAGTACCAATCGCCGGATCAGCAGGAGGGACTGTGGTTCGATCCATGGTCCGTGGATCCTCCTCTATAATTCCATACTTAGACTTTCGAAATCAGGTACTGGAACCTCCTTCTTAGAATCATTTGATGGAGCTGCAGGACGGCCCGTAGATCGATCTATGGTCCGTCATTCGTAATCGTGGTTCCACACTTGGTCAAGAATTCCTTGATTTTCCTTTGAGCCTTGCTTGTCCATCTACGCCTACCACTTACGAAACATGACTGGGCCTACGATCCGTAGGTCATGTCTGTTGATGCCCTTTTTCTGCATAATTCTTTAGTTGTATCTCTCTACTTCCATGTACGAATTTATTTCCTACAAACATGATAAAAACACATTAATAACAATAAAAGATGGCTCTGGACACACACAACTCTTAAGTGAAATGTATTAAAAATACCATAAACTCATGGTTCCACCAAGTAAAACTTCTCGTCTTTTTGTCTTGATTTCTGCAACCAGTGTTCTAGAAATTTAGGCAAGCTGTATCAAGTTCATCATTCCATTCAGTGAGTCTCCAAAATTCTTTCTCAATCTCCTAGTTGGCTTAGTCCATTATCAGTCTCACTTGAACTTTTGGTAGGCTAAAGGCTCACTCGGCAAGTCACTGAGTGGATTTTGGCAAGCTCCACTATTTCTTATTTCTATTTTTGAAGTAAGGGGCTTTTGGGTCTTTTCCTGATTATTCTAGCCAAATACTATGTCATTTTACCCTACACCTAAAGACCTATATAAGTGTTTTGACCCAAATTTCCCCAATTTAAAAGAATTATGTCAAATTCCTAAAAGAAGAACAAGTCTCCCTCCCAAATATTTCTCTCTCTAGAAGTTGAAGGAGAAAGCAAGGGTTTTTATGACAAGTCTTCAATTCTACCATTGTAGTAAAGCTTTGGGCATTGAGATTTTATAGTTTTCATCCATGGATTCCTTCCATTCATGGAGTTCCCAAATTCTCCTATTTTTAAAGTTAAAAATCCCCAATTGAGTTAGGGTTTTCCTTCTATGTTATGGGTTTCTTTAATTATTGATTTAATCGATTGATTTATGATATATGATACATGAATTGAATTAATTTCATTATTTTATGATGATTCCTCATGAACCCATGTAATGCCCATGTCTTCCGAGTTATGATGATATGATGTGGGTTTTGGATTGAAAAAGAGAAGTTTATGAAATAAAGCATGTTGTTATAAGATTTAACTAAATGTTTTAAGGATGCTTTGTGAGTGAAGTATCAATGATGATGTTTTTGTTGTGTTGTTGAAAGGATTTCTCATAAACACATTACAACATGAATTGTGAAAGAACATTCTCACATAGAGGATTCTTTGGCTTGAAAGGTTTTCTGAACTAAATTATTAATCAAAGATCTTAGGAGCTATTCTAATAAGAGTTAGCTTTGATCGGTTACTTAATTGTACCTCTCCATGGATGACAAATGACTTAGCTTGTATCGGTTACTTAATTGTGCCTTTCCATGGATTGGTAACTTAGCTTGGATTGGTAAGATGACATGCTATTCCATGGATAATAAGAACAAGTTAAAAAAAAATACTACTGTGTGGGAATTATTCTTAGCACCGAAAGGATATTGAGATAGAGGCTCTCTTGTTAGTAGAGATTGGGTTTCTAGTAGCAATATCCTTATTCCTTACCAATGTGCCCCCATAGGATGATTGTTTAGATTGATGTTAGCTGGTGGATCCATAATTTCTAGAAGTTCATGTTCCTTTCTTGGCAAGTAGGACACCCCTTTTCAGTGTGGGGTAGACACTGAATTCCATGTTGATAGCTAACATCGTATTATATGTCGGTTAAGGATGTTGCCACAAATAAGCAAGGTTATGATGAACCAAGGTTACTTCAAGGAAGTATCATAAGTATGTTTTAAGATGATGCTCATTTACATTGATCATGGTTTTATGACTTATGGTTTCTAACTTTTAGATACATGTTTTAGCTTTATCATTTCATACTTATGAAAATGACCCCTTTTAGCATGTTATACAATATTTTATGCATGTCTGTCATACATGGTATATTGTTTTGTACTAACGCATATTCACGCCTATATTTCCCCTAATGTACGATTTGACAGTTAGGGTTCTTAGTTTCGTGGCTAGAGGATGATTTGTGGGATTTTTATGCTTTGGTGAGTCCTCATTCTTTGAGGATGGATTCTCATTGATTTCAGTTTTCTTTATTACTTTCAATTTTGGACATGATGTATGGGCTAGGCCTAATTTCATTATATTATACTAGATGGATATTGAGACAAGTGTTTAGGCATCGACTTTTCTTTTATAAAACTTTGGACTTGAAATGTTGTCATCATTTCCTTTGTTCTATTTCTTATGTTATGAATGCTAGGTGGCTTGTATGGGGCCTTTCGAGGTCCTTTACACCGTGTTACCTCTAGGGTATACCCCTGGGTCGTAAAAAACTTGGTAATCAAAGCACAAAGTTTAAAAAGGTCCTATAATGTCTCATAACCAACGTCTAGTAGAGTCTTGTTCATAAGTATGACGTGTGCCACATTTATGAATGAAAGGCTACAAGATGTTTAGGAAACTCCACTTCTTCATTGCTCTAAACTTTTGCAATAGAGTTTAACTCTTTAAGGTCTCTCTCCTAATCCTTATATGATGCTTTACAAGATATGGCTACTCAAAGAGCATATGCTATAGAGAATGTGAGGGAGAATGTGGAACAAGAAGCTCCTCCTCAAGCTCCGATCGACACTTTGGCCAAGCAAGTGACTAATGAGGAGTTTACCACTGCTTTTCAAGTATTGGCTCAAGCCATGACAGCCTAAGCCAATAGGGAGGTTGCATTTCTCGTGAACCCAAATATGGGTACGACAGCATATATAGTGAGGAACTTCACCACAATGAATCCTCCGGAGTCTCATGGTTCTAAGGTTGAGGAAGATCTTCAACAGTTCATTAATGAGGTCTACAAAGTGTTTATGATCATCGGAGTGCACTAGTGAAAAGGGTGAAGTTATCCACTTATCAACTTAAGGGTGGTTCTCAAATTTGGTTCAATCAATGGAAAGAAGGGAGGCTAGAAGATGCGGGTCCTTTTGATTGGGAAAAGTTCAAAGTTGCATTCCTTGATGGGCTATTTTCCCTTGAAATGAGGGAGTCAAAGGTTCTTGACTTCAGCAAACTTTTTCAAGGAAATATGATTGTGAAAGAATATGCTTTGAATTTCACACAACTATCTCGATATGCCCCCAGCATGATTGTCGATCCTAGGGCAAGGATGAGTAATTTCATTTTGGGAGTGTCCAAAATGGTGGTTAAAGAACTTTATACCGCCATTCTCATCAATGACTTGGACATCTCTCATCTTATGGTACATGCTCTACAGATCGAAGAAGAGAAATTTAGGGAAAGGTTTAGGAAGGAAAAAAGGGTTAAAATCGGTGATGGAAATTTCTCTCAAGCAAGGTTCGATGGAAATGGTCTTCCTAAGTTTTGACAAAGTTTTTCCAGCAAACGTTACTCGAACACTCCTTCTAAGTTCAACAAAGATAGGGTGTCTAACCCTATGCCTCAGGGAGGGAATGGTAGTGGATCTTCATTGCCTATGTCTACTTGTGCTAAATGTGGAAAGAAGCACGTGGGTAAGTGTCTAGCCGGCACAGATGGTTGCTTCAGTTGTGGTAAAAGTGGTCATAAGATAAGGGATTTCCCAGTTCTTACGGCAAAGGAGGAGAGGGAAGCAAGCTCCTCCAAGTGTTCGGATTCCATCGCTCCCAAGCAAAACCAATTTTATGCACTTCTGACTCGTGGTGAACAAGAGGGTTCTCCAAATATGGTTACCGTTATGTTCAAAGTCTTCCAACTTGATGTTTATGCTTTACTTGATCCCGATGCTACCTCGTCTTTTGTGATGCCATATGTGGCTATGAGGTTTGCTGTTCTTCTAGATGTATTGTTAGATCCTTTTGTTATCTCTACTCCTCGTCCCATAGAGTTATTTTAGTTGACTTTATTGAGCTTGATATGCTAGATTTTGATTTTATCTTTGGTATGGATTAACTACACTCATGTTATGCTTCTATTGATTGAAGAACTCGTGTAGTCAAGTTTTAGTTCCCGAATGAGCATGTCTTAGAGTGGAAATGGGGAAAACTATGCCTAAGGTTCAGTTTTTCTCTTGTCTTAAAGATAGAAAGATGATTTTTAATGGCTGCACAAACCATCTAGCTAAGGTGAGGGATGTTTTTGGAATGTACGTGTTCACCAGTGATCACAGGACCTGGTCCTTTGACCAGAATTAAAGAGCAAAAAATAAATAGTACAATGTAAATCAGGCACAATGTTTTACGTGGAAACCTCCTTGCTCAAGGGAGTAAAACTACAACCTGTTACACATGATTTTCCTACTGTTTTCTCTAATCTTATCAAGAAAAAATGAAACACACATTACAACCACAACACTGAGATTAACACCCTAATCCCACACTAAGTAATACTCCTATTACTTAAACGAGCCAAAATAATACATCCATTGCCTACTATACGAACCCCTACTGATTAATATAGACATTAATCATAAGACACAAAGTTAACTCTAACAATGTTCTTACAAAGCATCAGACAAAGATTTGAAACATTTCCAACAAGAGTGAAATGAATCCTACAAGTTTAGCTCAATACGAACATTCAAGAACAGCAGCAGGTATGGAAAGCACTTTTTCAGTTGATCATGTCCTTGTTATATGTTTTCTTGTGCTTGGGTTCTTCCTTGAAGATGGCCTTCTCTTTTTAAGCTTGTGAATTTTTTGTTTGCCAAATCTTGAGTTAGTGTATTTGAGAAGAGACTATATGAAATGAACACAAACTCCTTGAGACAACCTTATTGGCTGAGAGCCTGTTGTTTAGAAAAGTTGTGCACCTACCACATCAGAGGTGGGAGATTTTGTGACAACCGTCTTGTCGCCTTTTCATATACGCAATATTACAGGACCAGGTCCCTTGCAATGTTTTTTGTGAGTTCTTGAATAGGCTTACTAACTCTCTCACCATTTGAATGAATGAATTTGCTTGTTGTTTGTCATTTTGATCATATCAACCAAACTGAATTATTGTCCATTTGATAAACAACCTCAAATGTTTCTATTGGTGGAGTATGCTGATGACTTCACCAACCCACTGACATGACAACTTTACAATTATACATCATTATAAATTTGGACAAGAAAACTCTGCCAGAGACTTGGTCCCTGCAGTTGTGAGCAATTGAACCAGACAGTCTCGTCCAACCATTCTGATAGGACAGCTTTACACTTGTACCTCACTATGAATCTGGACTAGAGTACTCTAGGAGAGACCAGGTCCCAATATTTGTGAGGATCATCAAAACACTGAGAATGTAACATTTTTCCCTTTTTTGATGATGACACACAAAAATTCCTCACACTAAGTTTGTTAAATCATCAAAACTTGACATCAGCTCTAAAATAACATTTTTGCCCTTTTTGATGATAACAGACTTATTCACCTTGTTCCCCATTTAACCAGTTCCCCATATCAACAAGCCTCTTCAGGTACCAGGATTTATCCTAAGTTTGTCAAATCATCAAAACTTCTTATCATCAATAAAATAGTATTTTCCCCCTTATTGATGATGACAAACTTGTTCAACACTTCTTCATCTTATCAGCAACATGACCATGTCTTCTTCTAGTAGCATTGACTACCCTTATCTGATTCCCCCTGCATTGATTCCCCATTAATAATTTCCCCCTTTTGACATCATAAAAAAGAATTAAATTAGTAAACCAAGTTAACAGAAATGCAGTTCAAGCAAATTCATGGCCACTTGGGCAACACTGAACATGAGTAAAAATGCATAAAGTAATGAGACAAGTCAATAGAAACGAGGCATTTTTTAATCATAAATAAAAGATTAGAAATCAAAGCTTTGCACATATTATTATGAATTATAACCAATACAATGCCCACTGAATTTCGATAGAAAATGAGGAGGAATGAAACAGGAGTTTAGAAAGATAAGGGATGGCTTGGGTGCAAGGATTGAAAGAATAGAATTAGAAAATAATATCCGTAAGCATGGTTTTTCAGAATCCTCTCTTAAATTTTAGCATGCTTTGCTGCCCAAGCTTCATGTTGAACCTTCAGGGCAGGCAGTTTTTTTTTCCAACCTGGTCCCTCTGATATTGTTTTTTCAGAAGCTCCCTTAGGCAAACCATTTCAGTATCCTTGTTAGCAAGAGCAACTTTCATAGCTTTCTACACTAGCATGAGTTTCTCATAGCAGAAATATTGGTAAAATCAAACCTACTCAAAGCCTCTGAGATGAATAGATCAATAATTGAGGACCATTTCAAAAATTTTAAATTTTTGTTCTTGTTTTTTTTTAAAACAAATTAGACA
Organism: Solanum bulbocastanum; assembly: GCA_037074985.1. Taxonomy (NCBI): domain Eukaryota; kingdom Viridiplantae; phylum Streptophyta; class Magnoliopsida; order Solanales; family Solanaceae; genus Solanum; species Solanum bulbocastanum. The sequence continues at coordinate 28,712,874 of CM073597.1, read as the reverse complement.
CCTTCCTATTCAGAATACTTTGAAAGAGCAACTGAATCTTGCCTTTGAGTTCCCCATGAGTAAGAGATCATCCTAGAATAAAAGCCATTTATGAGGTACTCTTTCTACCAACTAGATATCCAGCAGGATCACCATCACCATATTCCTCCAAATCAAAGAGTCTCTTGATGGACTGAGTAGAACCAGGTCACTGTATTCTTCAAATGTATTAGGATTCTCTTAGCAGCCTTCAAATGAAATTTCATTGGAAAATCTTGGAATCATGCATAAATCCTAACACTTTGCATCATTTACATCTGGAACAGATCTATCAGCATCCAGCATTGAGTTAGTCCCCATGGGAGTATCAATTGCCTTGACATCCTTAATATGAAACTTTATTAGTAGCCTCTCTAAGCTGGAACCAGGTTCCTATTTTTGACAAGCTGGCACTTGCTTAGAGCTTTGGTGAAGATGTCAACCACATGATGTTCCATTGTAGAAAGCTTTAAAAGTCTACTTGATCTACAGCTCCAAGAATAGATTTAATTCTTCCATCATGCTCATTTCAAAACTCACTACTCATGAGTGCAACAAACTCTTCACAAAACACCTCAAATGTTGCTCTAAAGATGATATCATCGATATATACTTAAATAATCAACAGTCGCTTTCCTTGTGATTTCAAAGAGAGGGTGTTTTGTCAATTGTACCCATCTTAAAGCCATTGTTGAAGATGAATTTGGATAACTTATCAACTTGTTGGGGAACCGAGTGTCATACTTTGCTTCCTTCAACCTGAGCTTAATTAGTTTCTTCATTCTCACATTCATAATTCACATAATCAGTTTGACTTGCATCATCTTTGTTCAACACTGTCTGTTGGACTGGGTCATCAGGTTCATTATCTATATTAACTTCCTTGGGATTACTGGATTCATGAAGAGGGTATACTTTAGCAAGTTCACTGATCTAAAGCGGCTTTTCCATCTCAAAAACTTATTTGTTTTGCAGCTTCTCAATTCTTCCATATTCATCAAAAATCACATGAACACTTTCTTCAATGCATAATTCTAGTATTTTTGCACATGATAAGCCTTGTTAGAGGGAGAATCCACAACTATTCTTTCATCACCATTGAGATCAAACTTCTCAATATCATTCTTTTGGTCACAAAACATGTAGTATTCACCACTTCAGCCCAAAAGTTCTTTACAAGATTAAAAACCTGTTTATTCCACTTGATGGATGGTTTGTTCTACTTCTCTTTTACACAAGCATTAGAAACTGTCATCTGCAAAATTTATTTTGGGCAGACCGCGGACCAGGTCCCTTGACACAATCTTGTTCATAGAGAAGAACTCACGCGACAAAGTCTCATGTATCATAGATGAGTTTTCTCACCTTGAGAACCAAGGAAAGTGAGAATGTTGCAACGAGCAGTGTTTAGATTAGCAATATACATGTTCTTACATCTATTTCCTGTCAGCATCATCATCCAAAAGATTAAGTTGTCACCACCATTTATCTGAGAAGAACTTGACTTCCTTTTGTTCATCACAAATCTGTGATACACTTTCAAGATTATATTTCAACCCATTGACATAGTACACAACTTTAAAAGACTATTCCATAGACTTTCAAGTCATGCCTACACAAAGGATGTACCATTTCTTGCCATTGCCAAAAGAGACACCTCCACCTTCAAGTGCCTTGAGAGAGAGAAAGTTTTATAGTTTTCTCAGTCATGTGCTTTGAGCATCCACTATTTATAAAACAACACAGATTGATTCTACCTCCTCTCACTTGCATAGAAAATCACTTGTTAGCCTTGGGAACCCATTTGAGATGGAGTTCCTAGTAAGGAGACAACAGAGTGATAAGAAACTCTTCTGTCCAGTGAATTAGATTGCTTTTCTTCAACTTAGGACCATAAGCAGGACCAGGTTGCTTCTTCAGTCTATTCCTCTGTTTGGAATAGTTATACGAACTTCGTTCATATTTTTTTAAAACAAGACATTCTTTTTTAAGATGTCCATCTCAACCACAATGCACATACAACAGATTATCTGCATCAGAAATAGATTTGTTGTGAGGATTGTATGGGGCATCTATCTTCTCACAACCCAGCCCTCTTCTACTGTTGTGGCCTTGACCAATTAGATTTTGAAAGGATCTTAAAGGAATTGGTCCATTTGAGGGATTTTTCAAGTTCCTCTTTTACACAGACCAGGTCCCTCTCCAACTTAAGATTTCTTTCTAAATTCCATCTTCATTTTAGCAATATGCAACTTATTTTCAAGCTCTAGCTGCAAACTGCTTGCCTCATTCATTCCTTTAAAAATTGTAGTAGTCACCCCTTTTATCTTTTCCTTCAATTCTAGATTTTCAGCTTCTAGAGAAACCATTTGATTCTCAATATCAAATATTTAGGCAACTAAATCAATTTTCCCATCTTGAGAGATTTCTAGGCTATTGTTCACGAGATTATTCTCAGTCATTAGCTTACTTATCAAATCAAGTAATATAACAGTTAGCTTACTCAATTTACAAGAAGAAAAGGTATTCAAGTTTTGCTTGAAATATGATAGTGTTACCTTTTCACCAGCATCTTCCTCATCTGACTTTGCCATAAAAGCATCATTAGAGTGCTCAAAATCATCTGATTCACTTGAGGAATTTTCCCGTGTAGCCAGATCCTTCTTCATCGCCTGATAAATAGCTTCTCTTCTACATGACTTGTCAGGGACCTGCTCCGTCTCTTGTTCTTACCGTCTCCAGATTTGACATAGTCCATGTGGTCAGCTTTGTGCATATGGCAGTCTCTAATAGAGTGACCTTGTTGATCACACTAGTAATATATGTCACTAGAGCTTGTGGCACTGTCATGATTAAATTTCTTCATGAAACCTCCACGTTCTGTCAAGAATTTTTGAAAACTCTGAGTGAAATGGCCCATGTTCTCTTTTATTTTAGGGTTTTCACTTTGTGACACAATGAAAGCAAGTGATTTGTCTCTTTTAGCATCTTTCTTCTGATCAGCCTCATCTATCAAATATGTCCACTTGTCTTTGCCCTTGAGAATGAGACCGTCCCATTTTTTATGTATCTCATGAACTTGAAGGTGTTCAAATAGTGATTCAGAATCACCACATCAAGATCCCTTGTCTCATCGCCAAACACAAAATCATCTATCCAAGATCTTGGAAGAATTTCCAGTATCTTAGTGACTTGCTTGCACAAAGGGACTGGTTCTTTAAGGAACATAAACTCATCTTTAATGGTGGATAATTCGGTATGCATTTCATGAATGGATTCACCTTCTTTTATGGTGAAACTTTCAAATTGAGTAGTAAAGAGATCTAGCTTAGATCTCCTTGTTTCCTCAGTACCCTCATATGTTCTTCTCAAAAGATCTGAGATTTCCTTGGATGATTCACAAGATGAGATCAGATCGTATTTATTTAATCTAATTCCACACATCAGTAGCATCCTGGCTTTGTGATTTTTTTGGACTAATCTTCTATCAGAGTCATTATATTGTTGTCAAGTTTTGGGAATGACTCTTGTGACCTCTGTATCATTGACCTCTATAGTTGGCGCATAAGGACCTTCACATATGACACTCTACACCTTAATGTCCTCTACAATGAGATAGTTAGTCATTCGAATCTTCCACCATCTCTAGAACTGACCATCAAAAATAGGTATCCTTGTAGGGGACTGACTTCTTTGCAAGTTTAGTAGTGTCGCCATTCCTTGCATGAACCTCTCTCTTGGTGTTAAACAAATAGAGAGCCTAAACTCTTATATCAATTGTTGGAATGTACACATCCAATTATGATCAAAGGACCTGGTCCTTCAACAGAATTAAAGTGCATAAATTAAATAGCATAATGCAAAACAGGCACAAGAGTTTTATGTGGAAACCTCCTTGCTCAAGGAAATAAAACCACGACCTGTCACACTGGATTTTCCAAATGTTTTCACTAATTTTCTCAAGCAAAAGTTAAACACATATTACAACCACAACAGTAAGATTAACACCCTAATCCCACACTAAGTAATAATCCTATTACTTAAACAAGACAAATCAATGAACACATTACTCACTATACTAACCCTCACTAATTAATATAGAATTCAATAGTATGACACAAAGTTAAATCTAAAAAAAGTTCTTACAATGATGCAGACAAAGATTTGAAATGTTTCTAACAAGAGTGAAATGAATCCTACAAGTTTAGCTCAATACAAATATTCAAGAACCATAGTAGGTACGGAAAGCACTTCTTCCGTTGATCAGGTCCTTGTTGTATGCGTTCTTGTGCGTAGGGTCATCCTTGAAGATGTCGTTTTATTTTTAAGCTTGTGAATTTTTTGTATGCCAAATCTTGAGTTTGTGTTTTTTAGAAGAGATAATATGAAATGAACACAAACTTCTTGAGACGACCCTACTGGCTGAGAGTTATTGTTCAGAAAAGATGTGCACCTACCACATCAGAGGTGGCTACTTTTCTAACACCTGTCTTGTTGCCTTTTCATATATGCAATCTTGCAGGGACCCGGTGCCTTGCAATGTTCTTTCTGAGTCCTTGAAAAGGCTTGCTAACTCTCTCACCTTTTTAATGAATGAATTTGCTTGTTGTTTGTTATTTTGATCATGTCAACCAAAAAGAATTATTGTCCATTGGACAAACAACCTCATTTGTTTCTATTAGTGGAGTACGATGATGACTTCACTAACCCACTAATATGACAACTTTACAGTTATTCACCATTATAAATATGGCTGAGAGAACACTATCGAGGATTGGGTCTCTACATTTGTGAGCCATTGAACCAGACACTCTCGTCCGCCCTTCCCATTGGTGAAATACACTGCACTTTTCACCAACCATTCTGATAGGACAGCTTTACAGTTGTACCCCATTTTGAATCTTGACGAGAAAACTCTATCAGAGACCAGTTCCCTACATTTGTGAGGATCATTAAAACATCGAGAATATAACAGATGTGAATTCTGAAAGTCCTACTCTTAAGTCGATCCCTATTGTTAATAAATGTTCAGAAGTTTCCCGGATAATCTACATTATATTCCTCCCAAAAGGGAAATTAGTATTGACCCACTCCCAAATATGTAACCTATTATATTTCCTCTTTACTAAATGGCTCTGGTAGAACTAAAAGAGTTGAAAGAACAATTGAAAGACTTGTTGGGTAAGGGTTTCATCCGACCGTGTATCTCTCTATGGGGTGCTCCAGTTTTATTTGTTAGAAAGAAAGATAGTTCCCTTTGTATGTGTATTGACTATCGCTAGTTGAATATGTACCATTAAGAATAAGTATCCTTTTACAATGATAAATGACTTGTTTGACCAACCACAAGGGGCAAGCTATTTTCCAAGATTGACCTTCGATTGGGCTATTACCAATTGAGGATGAAGGAAAATGATATTCTAAAAACAGCTTTTAGAACCCGATATGGTCAGATTTTTTGGTGATGACATTTGGTTTGACTAATGCTCCAGTCGATTTTATGGATTTATTGAATAGTGTGTTTAGACAATTCCTTGACATGTTTTTGATTGTGTTCATTGATGATATATTGATCTATTCTAGAAGTGAGGATGAGCATATTGATCATTTGAGGATCATGTTGCAAATTCTCAAAGACCAACAAATTTTTGCAAAGTTTAGCAAATGCGAGTTTTGGCTAAGGTCCATAGCTTTTCTTGGTCACATTGTTTCTAGTAAGGGTATTGAGGTAGATTCTAAGAAGGCGAATGCGGTCAAGAGTTGTCCTAGACCTCTATCCCATTCATGTATTAGAAGTTTCTTGGGTCTAGTCTGGTATTATAGAAGATTTGTTGAAGGGCTCTCTTCGGTTGCCTCTCCTTTGACAACTTTGACTCAAAAGATATCTAAGTTCATATGGTCGAAAGCATGTGAGAAGAGTTTTCATAAATTGAAGGATAGATTGACTTCCGCTCCTGTGTTGACCTTACCAGAAAGGACTGATTGTTTTGTTGTTTACTGTGATGACTTGAGAATTTGGTTAGGATTTGTACTTATGCATAATGGGAAAGTTATTGCGTATGCTTCAAGGCAACTTAAAGTTCATGGAATGAATATTCCTACCCATGACCCTGAATTAGCAGCAGTTGTCTTTCCCTTAAAGATTTGGAGGCATTATTTGTATAGCGTGCATGTAGATGTTTTTACCGACCACAAGTGTTTGCAATATGTGTTTAATCAGAAGGATCTAAATCTTCTCCGAAGAAGGTGGCTAGAGTTATTGAAAGATTATGATATGAGTGTTCTCTATCACCCAGGAAGGCGAATGTTGTAGCAAATGCTCTTAGTCAGTTATATATGAAAAGTGTTGCTCACATTGAGGAAGATAAGAAAGAGTTGGTTCAGAATGTTCATAGATTAGCCCAATTGGCTGTTCATTAGTGGACTCTACCAAGGGTGGTGTTATGGTTCACAATGGTTCGTCTTTTGTGGAGGATATGAAAGCCAAGCAAGGTCTTGACCCAACTTTGGTTGAATTGACAAAAGTGATGCTTAAAAAATCTGTAGAGGCTTTCTCCCATGAGGGAGATGGTGTACTTAGATATCAAGGTCATTTATATGTTCCTAATGGTTTTGGCTTGAGGGAAGAGATATTGTCAGAAGCACATATTTCTTAGTATTCCATTCACCCGGGACCCACCAAGATGTATTGTGATTTGCGGGAGATCTATTGGTTAAATGGGATGAAGAATGATATTGAGGAATTTTTGGCTAAGTGTCCTAATTGTCAACAAGTGAAAATTGAGCATTAGACATCGAGAGATTTGTCCCAAGACATTAGCGTTCCTTCTTTAAAGTGGGTAGATGTGAATATGGACTTCATTGTTGGTGTTCCGCACACTCAACGACAACATGACTCGATTTTAGTCATAGTAGATCGAATGATGAAATTGGCCCATTTCATTTTTGTTAAGGTTTCTTATTTGGTGGAGGACTATGCTAGATTATACTTGAGAGAAATGGTAAAATTGCACGGAGTCTCTTTATCTATTATCTCCGATCGTGGTACTCAAGTCACTTCTCAATTTCGTAAATCTTTCCAAATGGGTCTTGGTACTCCTGTTAAGCTTAGTATGAAGTTTCATCAAAAAATTGATGTGAAAGCGGAGCATACTATCCAAACTTTGGAAGATATGTTGAGAGCTTGTGTGATTGATTTCAAGGGTAATTGGGATGATCACTTACCTTTGATTGAGTTTGCATATAACAATAGTTATCACTCAAGTATTGGTATGGCTCCATTTGAGGCCCTATATGGTAGGAGGTGTAGATCTCCTATAGGATTGTTTGAGGTTGCTTAAGTTGCCCTAATAGGTCCCGAGTTGGTACATGAGGCCATGGAATTAGAGAAATGTTAAAAACCGATTAAAGTCGGCAAAAGTCATATGTCAATGTAAGAATAAGAGATATTGAATTTTATGTTCATGATTGGGTTACTTGAAAATCTCACTCATTAAAGGTGTGATGAGGTTTGGTAAGAAAAGGAAGCTTAGTTCTCGAAATGTAGGCCCATATCATAATTTGAGGCATATTAGTAAGGTTGCTTATGAACTTGAATTGCCTAAAAAATTGGCATCGGTGCATCCAGTTTTCCATGTCTCTATGTTGAAGAAATGTGTTGGTGATCCGCTATCCATAGTTCCCTTAGAAGATTTGGGAGTTAAGGAGAACCGTTCTTTTGAAGAAGTTTAGGTTGATATTTTAGACCGGCAAGTCAAGAAATTGAGAAACAAAGAAGTTGTTTTCATGGAAGTGTTGTGGAGAAATCAGTTAGTTGAGGGCACTACTTGGGAGGCCGAGGCTGATATGATGTTCTGATACCCTCATCTCTTTTCTTATACCTCTACTCTAGCTTAAGGTAACGAGTTCCTCATGGTTTACTATTTGTTTCGATGTCATGTCTCTTAGATGTTCCCATGATTCCTCATTTTATGCATGTTCATGAAAAGCTAGAATTGTGAAGGAAACTGAGTTTATATGATTGATTTTCCTCAAGTTGATGTGCATTGAGTATGAGTTGCATGTAGACTTCATGAGATGATTTGTTGAACATTCTTTAACTTGGAGTTGATTTTTCCTCCTCGAATATGTGTATTTATGTGATTCATGCATGATGGGTTGATAGGATAGAATTCTTTTCTCTATTTGATGTCTTGAATCACATTCGGAGATGAATTTTCTCAAGGGGAGATAATGTAACACCACAGATACAGAGAAGGGAAAAATATTCATTTCTCAGCAATATGGCGAAGTAACTCGAGAAAGTCGACCTACTCGATGATCCGCTGAGTAGAACTTCTCACCTTTTTGGCTTGATTTTTGTAACAGTGTTTTGGAACATTAGGCCTGTTGGATCGAGCTAGCCTATCTATTCGGCGAATCACCAAATTTTTTTCTTAATAGCCTAATTAGCTTAGTCCATGAGCTGACTCACTATAACTTCGGCAGGCAAAAGGCTCACTCAGCGAGTCACCGAGTGGCTTTCGGCGAGCTCCAGCGTTTCTTATTTCCAGTTTTATGTCAGGGGCATTTGGGTCTTTTATTGTTTAGTCTAGCCTAATACTATGTCATTTTACCCTTGACCTAAAGACCTATATAAGTGTTTTGCCCCAAATTTCCCCAATTTAAGAGAATTCAATCAAATTCCTAAAAGAATAACAAGATTCCTTCCCAAATATTTCTCTCTAGAAGTTGAAGAAGACAGCTAGGGTTTTCAAGACAACTCTACAATTACACTATTGAAGTCAAGCTTTTGGCATTGAGGTATGATAGTGTTAATCCATGGATTCCTTCCATTAATGGATTTCCCAAATTCCCCTATTTCCAAAGATAGAAATCCCCAATTGAGTTAGGGTTTTCCATTTATGTTATGGGTTACTTTAATTATTTATTTAATCGATTGATTTATGATCTATGATGCATGGATTGAGTTAATTTCATTATTTTTAAGATGATTCCCCATGAAACCATGTAATCCCCATGTTTTCCAAGTTATGATGATATGATGTGGTTTTTGCATTGTGAAAGAGAAGTTTATGAAGTAAAGCATGTTCTTATAAGATTTAAGTAAATGTTTAAATAATGCTTTGAGAGTGAAGTAGGGATGTTGATGTTGTTGTTATGTTGCTGACAGGATTTCTCATAAACACATTAAAGCATGATTTGTGAAAGGACATTCTCACATAAACAATTCTTAGGTTTGAAAGGTTTTCTCAACTAAACTAAGAATCAAAGATCTTAAGATCTATTATAATAAGGCTTAGCTTAGATTGGTTGCTTAATTGTACCTTTCTATGGATGACAAATGACTTAGCTTGGATTGGTTACTTAATTGTACCTTTCCATGGATGACAAATGACTTAGCTTGGATTGGCAAGATGACGTGCCCTTCCATGGATAATAAGAAAAATTTAAAAAAATGACTACTCCTTGGGAATTATACTTAGCACCAAGAGAATATTGAGATGGAGTCTCTCCCATTAGTAGAGGTTGGGTTTCTAGTAGAAATCTCCTTATCCCTTACCTATGTGCCCCCATGGGATGATTTTCTAGATAGACATTAGCTAGTGGATCCACAATAGCTAGAAGCTCATGGTCCTTCCTTGGCAAATAGGACACCCTTTTTCGGTGTGTGGTAAACACTGGATTTCATGTTAACAGCTTACATTGTCTTATATGTCGGTTAAGGCAATTTTCCACAAATAAGGAAGGTTATGATAAACCGAGGTTACTTCAAGGGAAGTATCGTAAGTATGTTTTAAGATGATATTCACTTGCATTGATCATGGTTTTATGACTTATAGTTTCTAACTTTCAAGATACATGTTTTAGTATGTTATCAAATATTTTATACATGGCTATCATACTTGGTACATTATTTTGTACTAATGCATACTCTTGCCTACATTTCCCAAAATGTAGGGCTCGACAATTAGGGTTCTCAGTTGCATGGCTAGAGGTTGATTTGTGAGATTTTTGAGCTTTGGAAAGTCCTCATGCTTCGAGGACAGATTCTCGTTGATTTCAGTTTTCTTTATTACTTTCAGTTTTGAACATGATGTATGGGATAGGCCCAATTTTATTCTATTGTACTAAATGGCTACTAAGACAAGTGTTTATACTTTTTCTTTTCCTTTATAAAACTTTGGACTTGAAATGTTGTCTTTATTTCCTTTGTTCTATTTCTTATGTTATGAATTCTTAGTGGCTTCTATGGGACCTCTCGGGGTCCTATATGTCATGTTACATCTAGGGTGTACCCCTTGGTCATAACACTTTAGCTAGTGGATCAAACAATGCTAGAAGTTAATGGTCTTACTTTGGTAAGTAGGGAAACCATTTTCTTTGTGGGGGTAGACACCATATTGCATGTTTAACGATCACATGGTCTCTATGTCGGTTAAAGGTAAATTTTCTACAATAATGAACTAAGGTTACTTTTAGAAGTATCTCACAAATGTTTTAAAGATGTAACCTTGCTTTTACCATGTTCTAAGATGCATGTTCTAACCCTTTTTACCTTATGATTTACCTTGGTCGTTGCATATCATGAAAAGGTCCTTTTTAGCATGATTTAACATTTTTTTATGCATTGCTATCATACTTGCTACATTTTTGTAGTCACGCATACTCATCCCTACATTTCTTATAAAATATAGGGTCCAATGCTCCAGATTCACATTTCCATAGCTAGGGACCTTCTTAGTAGAAGTTGAAGATTATTTAGTTCTCATGTTCCGATGACCGAGATTTCATTTCTTATTTTCTTCACTCTTTAGATTGTATGTGAGTTACGAGTTACGTACCAACCACTCTTGATGTACTAGATGACATTGAGACTATGTTAGATTTCCGCTTCATTTTATGAGCTCTTACATGTTAAAACTCTCTTTTAAATCTCTTGAATTTCTATTATCTTGTATGATGTATTCTAACTGGCTTGAATGGGGCCTCTCGAGGTCTTATATGACATATTACGCCTAGGGTATACTTTGGTTCATGACAACCCATATGCTTATCTTAACAAAGTTGTTAATGTTTCTTATAGAAGTAAGGGTACTCGAGACTTGGATTTAAATAGAATCATATTTGGTGTGTTCCCATATAATTGACAAGTGAACCAACTCCTTGGCTATCTGATCTTCCATATAACTCAATTGGGACATGGAGGCAGTTGCATGAGATATTTCTAGGAAAATAATTCCTATTATCTAAGATGTTAAAGTTGAAGGATAAATTCAATAACTTTCAACAAATACTTGGAGAGTCGATAAGTATTGCATGGGAAATATTTACAAGCTATCGTACAAGTGTTCCAAACCATAGAATAGATGATCATTCACTTGTTGAGATCTTCTATAGAGCAATGGATAACAATCGAAGAAATGGTGGACACTATTACCAGAGGATAATTCATGGCAAACATTTTTGAGGAAGCTGTGGAGAAACTTAATTGGGTTACTAAAACAAATAGAACATGGAGTAATATGGATACAAAAACAACAAGGGGCACATTTTCAATAAATACAAACCAAGATGTAATTCTAATGCACGAAGATATGCATAAAGAAATGGCATAGTTTAAGAATGAGTAACTTGGTGTTAAAACAAAGAGGAAATGTTTAAGAAAAAGTCAAAGCAATTGATTGCCAAGGTAGAGAAACAACACACGATGATTGTAGATAAGAAAAGGATGCATACAATGTGAATGATGAGATTCCTAACCAACGCCAAATCTTCCAATTATGATACTCAGCGCCAGGTTCAAGAAAATCAAGGTCAACAGCACAATCGAGACAACAATTTCAATCAAGAAGGCCATTACAATTGTGACAATAACTACATGTCACAACCCAGGGTACCCCCTAGATGTAACACGACGTACTTGACCCCAAAGGTGTCTCATACAAGCCCTTAGCATAAGCATAAACATAAATAATACAAATGATGCGAAATTAAACTTTTTCATTATGAAGTCTTTCATAAAATAAAAATACAAGTCTATACATAGTCTCCACAAGCCAACTAATACAATTGAGAATCAATAGGGTGACAACCCTTACAATAAGGTCTCAAAATAGAACATACAAAAAGGGAAAAAAGAATATATCTTGTCCTCGAACCGTGAGGACTCACCATGGAAAGGAGAGAATCAATCCAAGCTTTCAACCAAAGATAAGTAACTTCAACAAACCGAACCTACACTTTATAAAAAAAAAAAAAAAAAAAGAGGTAGAAAATAAGGGTTAGTACAAAATTGCGCTAAGTATGGAAGCCATGCACTGAAATCCTTAAATCATGCAAGAAGGGACATTTTAGTTGAAATCATGCACTTTATAATTTTTAAGAGTCATCATACAAAATAGTGTAAATACATAGTCAAAACAACTCATAAGTAACCCTAAGTCATGCTTGTGCCATGCATAGACAAGATCCCATAATCATATCTAAAGCTAAGTATCATGCATTTCGTAACTTGTCCTCATCCCTAGCAAATACCCACAAACAAGGAAAAGATTCATATTCATTAACTTGTGACAAGGAAAACCAATCTATAGCAACAATCCAAATCATACATGCATAATTCATATAACTTCATAGCATAAGAAAACCACACTATAACCCCTTTCCAAAGCCTACTTGTACAATGCATAAGTGAAGTCCTATATCCCCACTCATACTAAGTAGAACTTCTTGAGGAGTAATAAGTAAGGTTCCTGTTCATGTTGTTGTCATATTCATATTATTGTCATGTAGGGAAAATAGCCTTAACCGACATAGACCATGAGAGCTACATGGAATCCGGTGTCATGTCACACACCAAAAAGATATGCCTACTTGCCTGAGGTTGAACTACATGTATTAGCTTTTAGGTGGATTGAGTAGCTAAAGACCTATGTGGGCACATAGTTATGTAATAGGGATATTGCTACTAGAAACCCGACCTATTGCATTATTGAGAGAGCTTTCATCTCATGAGATGACCTGCTATTGCATTGAACGGAGGGTCTTTACCTCATAACCATATCCACTAGGTGCTAAGAAGGAAAAAACTCTTAACAATGCTTTGAATAGCAACCTTTCGTACCCCATTCAATAGAAGGCTTTGGGGGTTCAGAGGAGAGGTCACAAGCTACCATTACTACGTAATCTACTTCTATTGCTCCTTGAAATCGATTCTCCATCAGACTAAGTCAGTGAAGTCTATCCGAAACAAATTAGCACTTCTCAAATCAGGCTAGGCCTCTCCAGCAGCTGTACCGATGAAGTTAGCCTAGAATATTCAGTCAAGTGTTTTTTTTCATATTCATATTTATATCCTCTGCAACAATTGTTGGGACGAACCTTCGTGGAAAATTAAAAAAGGCTATGGAATAGTTGTCTCAAAATAAAGGGTTATATATGATTTTTACATTTATAGACAACTTTACAGATTTGTTCTTCAAACTTCGATTCATATTTTTCATAGAGAAATCTCTGATCAAGGATGTTCCAAGAGCCCTTTTGCGTGGAATTAGACCAAGGGAAATCTCTATAGGAACTAGTTCCTTATATTTCGCACATAGGAGATCGAGACACAACCCCAGGGATATGGGAAATGATATGTCACTTCGCTTTCCTTTTAGACTGAAAAAGGAAAATGGAAAGATTGAGCATAAATTCCCAAACTTTACATAATTAGTCTTTAGTTGTATTTACATGTGAGAAGAAGTGTGTTACCCTTCATTCAACACAACTCATAAAAGAGCTCATGGATTCAATTAGGTGAGAATGTTCTTTCAACCTTAGAATCATCAATACGTGAGTAAACCTTTCACATCATATTCATAGTATGCTCATGAGAATAACCTTTCAATCAACAAAACAATACTATCATAGTCATAGACATTTCATACATAGTCATGTGTAAGGGTATGGGGAGAATGATCTTGCAACAATACTACAATTACACCATAGTCATAGAATCTTTACTTTCTAAGTGAATCACAAGCCCACACACAATTCTTATCAATATGTACAAACCCTCATAATTTTCCCTTCAAGGATATGAATCAACTCAAACCATATAATTAGAATTTCTAAATTTGATAGGAGAATATAATGATTCAATAACTCAATTAATATAAACATAATCAATTGGCATGCTTCTAAAATCAATCATCCCACATCATAAATTCACAATTTAACAACATGGTGGATCCATGGGTTCTTGGGGGAATTTCATCTTAAATCAACAATTGATCATCAATTTAACCATAACCCACCATAATAAACTATAATAAACCATAAATAAACAATTGAAAACGTTTTGAAAGAGAACACATGACTTAGATTGAAACCCTAGGTTTTGGAGAAATTAGAAGCTTTGAAATCAAGTTTTGAGGGGACTCTATGGGTGAAAGCTACCCATAGATGAATAGCTGCCATACCTTGATTAAGAATCTCCAAGAAATTTGAGGAAGAACCCTTGAATTTGCCGAACCCTAGCTCAAATTCCACCTTTCTTCTTCTTTGAGTTTTAGTGAGAGAAATATTGAGAGGAAGAGAACTTTTGGTTTGATTTGGGTGTTTGAGTGTAATGACTTATCTTGGGTGAATTTTTAATTAAAACAACTTATATAGTACCCCAAAAATACCCAAAATGACCTCACTTTAATTGGACTAAAATAGGAAAAGACCAAACTAACCTTTAATTAATGACCTTGCCCAGGTGTCACGAGCCATGGTGAGGACCACGATCTGTGGTCTTGCTCATGAAGGTGAGACAGTAGCTAGAATTTTGGTGCCACAAGCTCACATGCCCAAGGCATTCCCATGAGAGGCTCCACGAGCCGTGGTCCCTCTTATGGTCCTTGAGGCAGTAGCTAGTCTATTTGTGTCCAATCCACCATGCCTAAGTCATCTTCACGAAGGGCTCCATGAGTCGTGGTCAATACCACGAGCCATGGTCCCTTCTGTGAAGTTTAAGGCAGTAACTAGGTTTTTGGATGGCCATTTTACCATGGACAAGGCAAGGCCACAAGCCACCTTCACGGACCATAATCCGTGGTCCCATTCGTGAAGGGTGAGGCAGTGTGCTCATGCTAGGGGCAGCCTTGGCCTTTGGCTTTGGCTTGTTCCCTTTGCCTTGGCACTTGCCTATTGGCCTTAACTCTTATAACCACCGTTCAACCCTAAAAGATCCTCTAATATATAGGGAATCATTTTATGATTTTTACCTTTACGTTTAGGCTCTAGTTTAACCTACTATTTTTTGGAGTGTTACACTACAACCAGGATGGAAACTACAATCGTCATAACAACTACAACTGAAATGGGTACAATAACCAAATAAGGGCCAAGACATAAAATGTGATCGGGTGGGGAGAGACAATAACAGAAAGGAGAAGAGTGGTGCATATGTTCCACCGAGCAATCAACATTAACGATTAGGGTTTGCAAGGATTGAAGATATGATAACCAAGATGATGAAACATTTGACACCTCCAATGATAATATCAGAGAGATGCACAATTACTTATCAGGCATGAATCAGAAAGTAGAGCCACATACTACATCCATCAAATAGATTGAGTAGAAGGTAGTTAGATTTCTTCATCCTTAAATCCACGCCAAAAAGGTACAGTTCCAAGTAATACAACCCAAAATTAAAAAAATAATGGGTAGTGCATAGGGTCGCTACAGGAGATGGAAAACAAATAACATATCTTCCAATGACAATAGTAGTGGAAAACCCAAAAGAACTCAAAATTAGAGAAGATTAACATGTGGGAACCCAAAGATCCAATCGAGGGAAAAGGAAGTTATTCAAAAAATAATTCACATTCCAAGATCTCCTCGACCCTTTCAACAAATATTAGTCAAGAAGACGGAGGACAAAAATATTGCATGTTTATCTCAATGCAGAAATAAATTTCAATCAGTGATCCTTTAATTAAAGCATTAGAGAAAAAGTCGGTCTATACGAAATTTATGAAGGATCTAGTGACTAAAAAGAGGGCAATAAGCTTTGAAGGCGATGAAATGTTTCAAAATCGTAATACCATCGCCATCAAAGCGTTAGCGCAAATAAGAGGGATCCTGGAGCATTCACAATCCCCTGCACAATTAAAGCATTACATTTCCTTAATACCCTATGTGATTTGACTGCTAGAATAACTTTGATGCCATTATCAATTTTCCAAAAATTAGGCTAGGATTCCCAAATCATATGGAATGTGGATACTTATGTTAGATTACACAGTCAAGAAATAAATATGTGTTCTTAGGATGTTCTGGTTGAAGTTGAGGGTTTCATATTTCCTACGAACTACATTATTCTTGATTGTGAGGTTGATTTTGAAGTGTCCAACATCTTAGAAAGAAAGTCATTATCAACTGGGTGTGCTTCATTGTGAGGTTAATCCACGAGCTATGTCTATCCAAGACAAATTCTACAGGCGAACATAGTTAGGGATAAGGGAATTGTTTCTAGAGACCCGACCTACTAACAGTGGAGCCTCTATTCCAAAGTCTTATCAGTGCTTAGTAAAATTCCAATAGATAAATAGGCATAATCATATAATAAAAAATAGAAAAATATGTATAATAATAACATAATCATAATACTTGGAGAAGTAGAAATCTAATCATACCACTCCAATCATAACTTATATATCATAGAATAGCTCATTCCAAAATAATAATTCCTTAGTCTGTTCATAAAGATACTTATCTAAGCATCTAAACCATGATGATCATTCATAGTTAGAAAACCTTTCGCAAATCATTTTGATACTTTATCTAAAATCATCTTTTATTCATAAATTCCTAAATTTAATGATACATGCATAATTTCATAATCATAATATAGACATAAAGCATGATTGATATGAAATTCATTAGAAAATATGTAATTGAATCAAATCATGCATAAATATATCAAATATTGAGAACTGATTCATAAACAATTGAACTCGTGAAAAATCACATGATACCCTAAAAAATTGGGTTAAAATCATAACAAAGATTTAGTTTCTTTTGGGGTCCAATGGATAAAAGGGATTCATTGGTGAAGATCGCACATACCTTGGATAAACAAAGCCCTAAAATTACAAGAGAGAGAGACCTTGGAGATTGAAACTCTAGCTTTTCCTTGAGAGCTTTGAGATAAAACTAGGGAAGATGAACTTTAGGGATTTGAGTAAATAGGCGAGAATAGGTAGAAGATTAAGAGTAAATGTCATTATAGGACTTATTTATAGGGCTAAAATGATATAGTTTAGGATTTTTAAGGGTAGGAAAAGACCTAAATATCCCTAAGTAAAAATTATGGGAGGAGTTATACTGTTGGACCGTAGGTCCATAAGATTTCATACGTACCATCCTAGACGATTGTAGAATTGTTACTGGAACCAATATTTTGGCCATCTTTCCACAGACCCTTCCTATGGCTCGTAAACACTTCTACGGCCATAAGGCCCTCTCGAAGAACGAAAAATCAAATGCAAGATTATACTAAGTCTAAATCATTTCCACAAACACTTCTTAAGGCCCATATAAACTTCTACAAACCATCATATTAGTTCATAAACCCTCATCTTAGACTTTATATTTTCCAAAATATCACTTAACTTATATGAACCCTATCTATGGACCGTAGATCTTCCGACGGACCATAGATTGAACCTTAAAAACTACCACTAGATCAGTTCTAGAAGTTTCAATTCCAAACTCAACTTATCAATTTTCGTAGTGTTACAGGTTAAGTGTTCGAAGTCATGTGTGATGTAAAAGGGTGCAGTTAAGTGTAGTGATAGGGTAGATGTTTGAAAATATTCTTTATCCTATATACTATGCTAGCAAATTCATGAATGTTGCTAAACGGAACTACACAATTACTGGACAAGAACTTATTGTCGTCGTCTTTGCATTTAACAAGTTCAGATCATAATTTCTTGATACAAAATTCATTAAATATTGAGGTACATTATGGAAAATAAGAATGCATAGTCAAGACTAATTCATTAGGTGTTGTTGTTGCAAGAATTTGATTTTGAAGTGAGAGACCAAAAAGGTACAAAAAGTTAAGTTGTTGAGAACCTATCAAGATTAGAAGAAGATGTTCTGTTGAAGTTGATAGATGGGGTTGAAATAGATGACACTTTCCCAGATGGACAAGTAATGGCGGTGTAACATGATTTGATTCCATGTTTGCAGATTTTGCTAATTATATGGTGGGTGTTGTGGTGTCTTCAGATTTATCTTTTCACTAATTTAGAAAGTTGATGTCTAATGTGAAGAAGTTTTTATAGGAAAAACTATACTTATTTCTTGTTTGAGATAATGGGATTATTCGCCACTACATATCTGAGGTCCAGATAATGAATATATTAAAGGCATGTCATTTGTCTCCTATTGGAGGTCATCATAGTTGTATCTGTACAACCTACAAAATTCTACAGTTTAGGTACTATTGGCCTACTATTAACCAACATGCACATGACTTCGCCAAATCATGTGATTGTTGTCAAATATAAACAGGTATTTCAAGGAAACATGAATTCCCAGTCATTTCTATTTTGGTGATTGAATTGTTTGATGTTTTGGGCCTTGACTTTTAGGATCCCTTTGTGAGCTTGAATGAGATGAATTGCATACTTGTGGTTGTTGAATATGTGTCTAAGTGGGTGGAAGATGTAGCACTTTTTAATAATGAAGGGAAAAGTGTTACAACAATTCTTAAATAAAATATCTTTTATAGATTTGGTACACCGCGGGCAATAATCAGCAATGGAGGTTCCCATTTTTGTAATAAGTTGTTCCAAGTTTTGCTAAAGAAATGTGGTTATTGATATATTGTAGCAACTACTTATCATCTTCAGTCTAGTGGGTAAGTAGAAGTTTTGAATCGAGAGATCAAGCAAATCCTGGCAAAGATTTTGAATTTGAGGAGAGCTGATTGGTCGAGAAAGCTTGATGACTCTTTATGGGCATATTGAATTGCATTTGAGACTCCTATCGGTATGTATCCTTAGTCTTTCCAACTGCTTATAGAGTTAGAGTACAAAGCCATATGGGAACTCAAAATGCAAAATCTAGACTAAGGTGCTGCATCGAACCATAGGCTAAATCAAATTAATTTGCTTGATAAGTTTCATCTAAACTCTTATGAAAGTTCAGCCTTCTTCAAAGAGAGAATGAAGAACTATCACGACCAAAAGATTGAAAAAATGAGAATTTTAACTCGAATATTTGGTCCTCCTCATCAACTCAAGGTTGTGGTTATTTCCTGGAAAACTCAAGTCAAAATGGATGGCCCATTCAAAATGGGTAAAGTATTACCATACAAAGTTGTTGAATTAAACAATGATGATTGAATGAGGTTCAAAGTAAATGGTCTATAGATAAAAGTTTACATGGGTACCGTTGAAGAAATAAATGTTTTTGAAGTATTGGCTCTTTGTGAAGTCTGAGTAACGAAGGAGTTTGCATCATGTCGAGACATTATGTCAAGCACTGCTTGGGAGGCAACCCACGATGCTTAGTTTAGTTTCTTTTGTAGTTTTTCTTTTCTTTAGCCCTAGTTTAGGTTGGCATAGGCTAAATTTGGGTTCGTATCAAATTAGGGTCTAGGGAAAATATAGGGTAGGCCTAATAAATATTACTTGTGTAGGTAGAAAAGAAAAAAATCTAGAAAAAATGAGTAGCAGAAGGTTCTACAGGTGGTCTCTATGGCTTGTAGTTCACTTTGTGGTGTGTGGAACATATTCATGGAATCCTGGGGCATATAGCAACATATAAGACTTGTTCTATGAGTCCCATCTAGGAATCATAGTTAGTTCGATGAATGGCAGTTGGTGATCACAGAAGTCACTGTCCAGTGCCAGCTGCAGCTTTAGGTCTACTAGTGCATAGTATGGACCATATATAAAAACATGATCCTTTGTCTAAGCTCATAGATATTAGGTATGTTTCTAAATTTTCTAAGTGTAAAGTCAATCCATGACAATCATCCACAGATCGTAGATGTGAATACGGTCCGTAGATGGGCCTCATAAAGCCCTCGTATATTAAGTCTCACTGAATTCGACCGGTGATCCAAATGTTTTTAAAAGACCTAATTTAAGTTTTATTGTACTATGGAAAAATGATTCCCCCAAATTTCATTCCCTCTCCCATTATCTTGCTCAACAGTTACACTCACAACCCTTCACAACATCCTTTAAACATCACAACATTTCAAAGACCACACAATATGATCCCAACTTTCAACGATCTCCATCCCTCAGTTTCCCCAACCAAACCTATTCCCTAAGACCCACTACACACAATTAAGATCGGGGTTAGTGAAGGAGATTCAAATGCTTCATTTTTTCCAATACCATCACAACATTAATATCACACATTAAGGTATGGGTTTTGTTTGATAACTACTTTTTGTCGAATTTAGGATGATTGAACTTAACTTAGGGTTTTATTATCTAATTTCTTAAAATTAAATAGATAAAACCTAGGAAGAAAGTCTTCTGAGTGTAATGTCTAAACAGTGCATGTAATTCATGATTGTAATTAGGTTGGGGAGATAAGAGTAGAAAAATGTATGGTATGTTTCAGAGATAGACACTGACTTAGGCATATTTTTTGTCCTATGGAATCTTCTATAGGTCGTGGTTCATTCATGACCTGTAGTTTCCCTTCATAAACATAGCTTGAAGGTCTTGTTTCTATGCTCACCTTTGTCGGTACGAGGGCCATCTATGGGTCGTAGAACCATCTACGGACTGTAGATAGCACTCGTACATTGAATTCTGAAGATATTATTTTCTTTTTGAGGACTCAAGCTTGTGTATGATCCATAGAAGTTTATATGGCTTATATTTCAACCTCGTAGTCCCAAAGTCCCAATTCGTCTAACCTCCCTGTGGGAACTAAGAGTGAACTTACGGTCTGTAGTTTGATTTACGAACCATATTGTTTGCTCTGTGTTTTACCTTTTGTGACCCAAAATTGGCTTGCCTTCCTACATAGGGCTCCACGACTCGTGTTCTCTTCCACGATCTGCAGTAACCTATCCGTAGGAAAAAAATAGTGAATATCATAATGAATTTTTTGTGTTTTCACTAATTATTTTTAAGCTTCTTGCTTTCTTTTCATAGTATATAGTACTAATACTCTTCCCGTAGATACCATGCCACTCTAAAGCATGGGGGAAAGGCAGCCACACCGTGTACTAAGGTCAGTGCTCAAATACTTTAGACTAGAATCCAAAATGAACAGGGTTCAGGATGAATTGAGTGGCTCTGAAGTTAAATTCTTCATTGAATTGGATTCACTTTTCGAGCCTCGAGCGACTCAGAATCACACAAAGCAGCTCACCCCAAAAGTCCAGCCACTTAGAGTAGCGAGATTGAGGGAAAACATTTACCATTTCAACAACAATAATAAAAGTGATAGAGAGATAGACAACAAGAAACAACACTACTGACCATTCACCATTTCAATAAAAAGAAGACATCTAATTGTTTATTATGAGCATTAGACTTTTATGCATCTACATCCTTATTCTAGCATAAATAATATTTTGTGTCTACATGCATTCCTCCTTTAGTCATTCTGTCACAAGTAAGTAGCATGTCTTGTGTACGTAACCACAATGTAAATCTAGATCTAGCATCATTATGGAATAGCAAGCATTTTCAGAATAGTCTTGGTTGCTCACCTATGAGACTCAAATACAACATTTTAATGATAATCTTTCTTCTCAGCTTAATTAGTAAGTGAATTAATATTCCCTTAACCTCAATAATCTTTCTTACCATCTGGCTATCTTTCTTGGGAATGGTAGCATCCTTCAATGATATTCCTCTTATAGCAATTTCTATCACTTAAACTTTATACTATAGAGACAGGTTGATCAAATTTAGTCCTACTATTGATTGAAACAAGAAAACACTACTCCAAGCAACAAGAGTCATGTTTAGGTGGTATTTGATCTTGTCAACATAGGTTCTAGAATAGGTTCTTGTTATTTTCATTACTTGAACATTCACCATAAATAATTAAGACCAATAAGCTTGCACGCCAAAAGTAATTGATTGGATCAAATTGACCTCTTCTTGCATATGATAGTTTTTTAGCCATCCAAGAAGTTATTATTTTAATAATATATCTTTTGGATCTCTTAGAATGTGTGTGTGCCCAATGATCCCTGGACCAAGTCCCTCAACAAAATAGTAGTGCGGAAAATAAATAGCTTAAAGTAGATCAGGCACAAGGATTTTGCGTAGAAACCCCCTTGCTCAAGGGAGGCAGAAACCATGACCTGTACTCACATGATTTCAACCCAAACTCCATTTTACTCAAAATGGAGCAAAGTTTCACATTACAAACTCTTGCAACCTAGGAATTAAACTCTTAATCCCTTGCCCCTTACTATAGTAACTTTACTACAAAGAAAACTAAGTAATAATTCTATTGCCCACTAAACCAACTAACTCTAGTTGATCTAGACTTCAAGAACTCAACAAGGCTAACTCTAGCCACCAACTCTAATCTCGAAGATAAGAGCATAAACAAGCAGTAACTCTGTTGCACCTACACATCAACTAACTCTACTTGACACTCCTAGGAAACTTTACCCAAGGGAAATTCAAAAGAATGAAGTAAAGAGGCTTGACTTAAACATATATTATTCAACTAACTAGCTCTAGTTACTACAACTCAAACTAAAGACTTAGACAAGAAATTGATCTACTATCCTTTATAACTTAGGAGTAGATTTACCATATAAGAAATCAAGACACAAAACTCAAACAACAAAAATGACGCTTCCGCACTCCATTAGATCCCTTGTTGAGTATGAGCAGTGTTCTTCCTTGAAGATGGCTTTTTCTTTATGAGATTATAAATTTTTAGAATTCAAAGCTTTGTTAGCCAAATCTTGAGTTCTGTTCGTTGAGAAGAGACTAATATGATATGGACATAAACCCCTAGGGCGAAGTCATTGGCTGAGAGCCTACTACTATAAGATATTGTGCACCAACCATGTTAGATTTGATAGTTGTTTTTTGTCTTTTTCATGTACGCAGTCTTTCCTCGACTAGGTCCCTTGTTAGATCCAGAAGTTTGTTAAATCATCAATAACTTCAAATCAACTTAAAATAACAATTTCCCCCTTTTTGATCATTAAAAATAATATACAACCACTTCAACTTTCGTCCCTTGGTTTAGTTCATTCCCCCTATCATCAGTTCCATTACCAAAAGATCGAGTCTTTCATGGATTCGGTCCCTTTTTATATCCCAAAGTTTGTTAAATCATTAAAACTTAACATCTTCTCAATAATAACATTTTCCCCCTTTTTGATGATGACAAACTTATTCAACTTCTTTCCCCTTTCACTAGTTCCTCCTATCAGCATGACTCTTCAAGTAACTGACATTGGTCCCCCTTGTTTCATCATTCCCGATGTTTGCTAAATCATCAAAACTTCTAATCAGCGCAAAAATAAAATTTTTGATGATGACAAACTTATTCAATTTTCCATTTTTCACTAGTTCCCCCAATCAGCATGACTAGGTCCTCTTCAAATAACGCATTGATCTCACTCTTTCAAGTTTCTAACATGATCGCATACCTTAAATTTTTTCCTCCTTTTGATATCATAAAAAAGTGTTGAAGCAGTAAACTAAGTTGACAGAAATATAGTTCAAGAAAATTCATGGCCACTTGGGAAACATTGAGCATGAGTAAAAATGCATAATGAAATGAGACAAGTCAGTAGAAACAAGGCCTTTTTCATTCATAAATAAAAGACCAACAGTCAAAACATTACAAATATTATTATGAATGAGAACTAGGAAAATACCTAAAGAGTTTCAATAGAAGAGAATGAATAAGAACTAATACATGAATTTAGGAAGAGATTGGGGGGCTTAGGAGCAAGGGATTGAAAGCGGTAGGTTACTAGAGCTTCTACTTGAGCATGGTTTCTTGTAAGCCTCTCTTGAAGTTCAACATTCTTTGGTGCTAGGGCTTTATGTTGAACCTTTAGGGCTTCAAGTTTGTTTCAACATGGTCCTTCTAATTGTACTTTCAGAAACTGATCCTTCAGGCAAACTATTTCAGTATCCCTGTTAGCAAGAGAAACTGTCATACCTTCCAATGCAAGCTTGAGTTTCTCATGTTCCACCAATGGCTTAGACATATTACTCTTTTTCCCTAGTATTCCCTTCCATAAATTCACATTCCAAGTCAAAAGGTACCCTTATATCATGTTAAATGTAACATTCTTAACAAATATGATCTTGTGCATATGTTCTAGCATTATGGCATAAAGATTGATAAACACAAACTTACTCAAGGGATCTAAGATGAGCAAATTAACAACCAAGGAACCGTTGTTGAAGAAAAATCTAGGGAACAACACCTTAATGACAAACTCAAAGAAAAATTAATATTCCCTTTAAAGATACTTCTTAGGAATATCTACACTACTGAGATTTGAGAGTGTGTTGATTTCCATAACAAACTATTGATGTAGAACCTCCGACGGCCAACCTGATCCCCTCTCTGGGCATGTTAAGAGTATCTCCCAAAATTTCCTCATTCAGATGTAAGCGATAATTGCCTACCCAAGTATTTAGACTACTATCATCTGTAAAAACCATGTTGTGATAAAAGAGCCTCATTTTTGTCTCATGCAAAACATGTAAGTGACCTACAAACAAGTGGGTCCTACTCTGAATCTCTACAACATCAAGCAGACTCCTCATGCCTGATGTTGTTTTTCCTTTCAAGGCCAGACACCCTCCCATTCAAAATATTTTGAGTTATAAGAATATCAATCCTTTCTTTTCTGTGCATGATCTTTTCACCTTCTTATTTTTGCTTGTTAAACCTAGTCCCTCCTTAGACTCAAGAGTTTCTTCATCAGAAAATTCTTTAGTAGGAACAGAGAATTTAGACATTTTGAAGTGTTTTTGAGAGAGGAGAAGAGAGATTTTGAGAATCATATTTTAGAAGGGGATTCAAGTTTTCTGGGAAGATTGAAAGAAATAAGGAGTAGAAAAGGGAGTTAAAGGGTGTATCAGGTCCCTGAAAGGAAGTGTCATTTTGTGTACAAATGATGGGACAATAGTCAGATACCTAGATGATAGACACGTGGCAATTCAAAGGTTCTCATGCATAATTCAAAATGCAATCTTAAGAGTGTTAACCTTCGAGAATGGACTCGATCCCTCTCTGTAGTTTGAATGTAATTTCCTAGATCTGTCCTGATCTCCCTTTTCCTTCAACAATTTTTCCATGTGTTTATCTCTACAAAAGGTACAAAACTAAATTTGCTAAAACATGCATCACCTAAAAACAATGATACCTGCTCCATTTGCATAGTAATGAGAGGGTTAATTGCTTCGAGCGAGATCTATTCTATCAAGTTTCAGCATCCCCAACTTCAATTTGTTTATCTCGACCAGGTTCCTAATCAGCAATTTGATCTTCAGTCTTACATAATTCCATGCTGATATTTCCTATTTCAACATTATCCCTTCGAAAGTGATATATCAGATCAATGTGCTTAGTCCTTTAATGATGGATTGGGTTCTTAGTCATATTGAGAGCACTCGTGTTATCACACAAGAAAAATATAATCTGAGTAACCACTCTAAAAAGTTCAAGCTACTATTTGATCCACATGAGTTGAGAACACCAAGTTGCATCTGCTACATACCTTGACTCAATTGTTGAAAGATCAAATAAATCTTTCCTTTTAGTTCCTATGAAATGATACATAAGCCTAGAAAATGAGCCATTCTTCACGTTCTTTCTATCAACTTGATACCTTGTATAATCAACAACATCATAATCCTCCTAATAAAAAAAGTATCTTGATAAATAGAATAGAACCAATTCATTGTCTTCTTCAAATGTCTCAGGATTTTCTTAGCATCCTTCAAATGTGATTCCATTGAACAAGCTTGGAATATTGCCTAAATCCCAACACTGAAATTAATACCATGTCTGTTATCAGTGAAAAATATCAAGGATCCATTGATTCCTTTATACATTGTATCATTTACATCTGGACCAAATCCATCAATATCCAGTTTTGAGTTGGCCACTATGGGAGTATCAACTGTCTTGGCATTCATAATGTTAAACTTTTTCATTAACTTTTTGTACTTTTTCTTGACAAACAACGGTACCTTTAGAAGTTTTCTTGATCTGCAGCTCGAAGAAGAAATTTAATTCCCATATCATGCTCATTTCAAAACTCACTACTCATGAGTGCATCAAAATCTTCAGGACACTTGAAAGGTTGCTCCAAAGATGATATCATCGATATATACTTGAATAATCAGCAATTACTTTCCTTGTGATTTTAAAAGGAGGGTTATGTCAATTTTAACTCTTTTGAAACTATTTTCGAAAAGGAACTTAGATTACCTGTCAGATGGACGGGGAACCAATTGTCATGATTTATTTCTTACAAAGTGTGCTTGATTAGCTTCTTCATTCTCACCTTTAGAATATGCATTATTAGTATGAACTGAATCATCTTTGTTCAGTATTGTCTATTAGACTAGGTCTATCATCAGGTTCATCATCTACATCAACCTTTTTTGGATTTCTAAATTACTAAAAAGGATGTTCTTTAGCAAGTTCACCATTTAGACCGTCTCTTTGAATCTCAAACAGCTTTTCAATCTCAAAATCCTCTTTGTTTAGCAACTACTTAATTCTTCTAGAGTCGTAAAAAATCACATAACAACTTTCTCCAATGCACAATTTTTTTATACACACACTAAGCCTTGCTGGAGGAAGAATATCCCACAAATACTCTTTGATCATTATTGGGATCAAACTTCCCCATATCATCCTTCCCATTGTTTAGAACAAAACATTTACAACCAAAAGCCTTTTGATAACTCAATATAGGCTTTCTATTATTGAGCAGTTCATAAAGATTTTTGTTAAGGATTAACCTGATCAGACTAATGTTGGTCATACAGAAATATAGTCCAAGCAAACCTTGAGAAGTCATCCACAATTACCAAAATATACATCATTCCTTCTCTACTTTAAATCTTCACTAGACCATACAAAGACATATGAAGGACCACAAGAGGTCTGATGGTGCTCACTTGCTTCTTCTGCTTGAATGAAGAGCTGGTTTGCTTCCCCTTAACATGAGTGTCACAAACTTTGTTATCTGCAAATTTTATCTTTGGCAGACTATGAACCAGATCCCCTGATACAAGTTTGTTAAGTAGCGAAGCACTCACCTGACCATTTGATGTTTGCTTAATCAAGACACAACTTCTGATGCAAGTGTCTACGATCGTACAATAGTTTAGTAACTCAACCAAGGGTTGGGATTGTCCAAAGAGAGTGGTTTTTAGAATTTATATATAAATGAAAGTTAGTTCTAACTAGTCGTAGCAAAGGACATTAATGAGTAAAAAAATTTTAAATTAAAGGGGGGACAGAAGAGTGTCAATTAACAATGGGGGGTTCTTGTCACTAGTAAGTAAAAATAGCAAAATAAAGAAGGGTTTCTAAATAATGAGAGGGAATCCTTAGGATACGATGGGAATACAGGTTAATCTACATTATTGGGCATATACTTTTGATAGAAGATTCATCGAATAATTGTGATTAGGCTACACTTTAAGGGGGATAAGCTCTCTCTCGAGCAACATAACCCGTTTCTAATGCGTTCCTCTCGGATACCCATTTGCCGCATGAAGACTAGCCTACGCCTTAATGCACTCACTCTCTCGAGTTGAGTGTGTGAACATGGGACTAGGGTTCACTCTCTTAAGCTGAACCTCATGTCGACCCTCTCACACCGGCCATCAATTTAGTGGTTTTAGTTTTACGACCTCTCTCTCGAGCAAGCGTAAAACACTAAAATAAACTTATATTTGCAACTACAAATTAATTAAATTCATCCACAACCACTGAAGAAAATCTCATTTAAACTACAAATAGACTATCCAAGACCCAACAATTATCTTAACCCATATTCGCTAAATCATACCCCAAGAATTTGATTTTTTAGCCACACATCAAGAGATTGAAATTTATACCTAAATGAAGTTGCATTCAAATTGGTATAAAGATTTAAGTCTTGTTGCAGGCAAAGAATGAAGAATCCAAGAGACCCAAGTCCAAATCCTTGGAGATGAAACCCACTTCTTCTTCAAGTCTTCAAAACCCTCTCAAACTTAGAGAAAAAAATATCAAAAAGTACTATTCTAAGTGAAAATTTTAATAATTGTTCCACACTAAAACTAAAAATCTAACTAGTATTTATAGTTATCACAGATTTGTGCTGCAGCGGATCATTCGGCGTCATTAGTCGAAATCGCCGATCAACTCAGCGATTTGCCCTTTGGTGTAGTTCATCGCCATCTTGTTCCAGCCTTCAGTATCATCATGCTCTGGGTCATTGGGTGGCATGGTACTTCTTCGTGGAACTACTCGGTGATGCATCGATTGCTTTCTTTTTCCGCTGACTTGATCAAAAGGCGAAGTACGACCCTTCTGCGCTTGCCAAGAGAAATCGGTGATCCTCAGGCCTTCATTTCTTCGTTCCCTTCATCCTTTTTGTTGTTTTTTGCAATGTAGTGTCTATGTTTTCCTTAAAACTTCAAATAGCTGAATCTTAAGGGTTTTCATCAGATATTAAGACAAAATAAGAATTTGAGGACACAATTTCTATTAATATATAGCCCTGAATGAGTCCAAATTCTAGACTCATCAACAGCCCCAACTTAAACTTTTGCTTTTCCTCAAACAAACTCAAGTTTAGCCGTTCAAAAAGGGTGTCTCGAATAGTGCTACATAAGACTCAATCATGAATGCACACAACAAGACTCAATTTACTTATGCAAAGATCAAATGTGCACTCAAATATTCAAGTTGTGACTCAACAATATCAAAGAATCTCATGATCACAATACTTTCTTCAAATGCAAGTTCAAGCTCAACTATAGTGTTCAAATGCCCTCACACAAATATTGATTCCATATTCACACAATGGTTCCATTGTTTAAAGCTTTGGAATTAGATGCAACGCTCACACTCACAAAGAAAAACATAATGCATAATTTCACCCATAGGTTTTCCCGTATTTTCCAATCAATATTTGCTTCAGCTCACTCAAGATAAAAAAAAAAGGTCTTTTCAAGGCTTGTAATGGGGCTGAGTGCAAAGGTATGCTCATTTAGGCTCAGTGACTTTCATCCTCATGAGATGTGGTGCTCACAACACTTCTTTTCCTTTCTCCTTCATCATTTCCATTAGTGATTATAAGTCATCCTATTATTTACTTTCCATGAAGTTTTTGGAAACCCCGTTTGATTTTTTAACTTTATTCCACAACCTTTGTTTTTCATTCTTTTTCTTTTTCTTTTGTCTCTTTTATTTTATATGGAGGGATTCCATTTTCCTCAAAACCATAGGTAGGAGGGACTTTCTTGCACTTATTTATTTTCCTTCTCTTTTCACCACACCCCCAACTTAGTATTTTGACCTAAGTTGGCTACTCAAACTAACCACAACTTCTTGAGGATTACGGGTGATGTATTAAGAAAGGACTAGTTTTCATCAAGTTTCTTCCAAAGAAAGGTAAGGCTCAAGGGGTGTTCAAGAGAGAATCAAACGTTCACAAGGTAGGTCACAAAAGAGGTATATGTCAAATTGGTTCACACTCTTCAAAGTTGCCTAAGATCATATCAAGAGATAGCATGACTTAGTTAACCGGACCAACAGGAAAAATTCTAGGATCTATCATGCATAAGTCTTAGGTAAACTCATCACACTAGGCATTGAAACTATAAGTTAAACAAGACTCCACACTTTTGCTAATGTGCAATGATCATCACAAGAGAATCAATTTGATACAAGGCTAATTATAACAAGATGTAAAGAGTTCACATATTGTCTATGCAACTTCATTTTGCCTCATCATAGCCGTACATTAATGTTCTTTGATTGAGAGCACTATTCAAGTCATTGGTATTGATTGGAACCAAGACTCAAATTTTTGCAAAAAAATAGCCACATTCAATACACGAGAGGTGGCAAAAATGTGCAAAAAAGTCAAAATTTTTCGAAAGGGTGAAAATCATTTTGCAATTTAAAACAAAAGGAACCAAAAGCTCAAACATCCACAGAAAGCAGTATTTAACACAATAATAGCTGAAAACCTAAATACATAAGCAAAATCACAAGTCACAAATAGAACATAAAAGGTATGGGTCTCACCCCACCATAAATAAAAACATTTGTCCTCAACTGCAAATAACAAAATATCCAGACTTTAGAATAAAGAAAGGCAGAGAGGGAGGTAGAGAAAAATCATGTCTACACAGTCTCTCTATCTTTCTAGGCATCAGGGCCTGATGTGTCAGCCTGGAATTTGATAATGGCCCTAGAGATTCTTCAGAAGATTCACCGGCAACTGACTTACTAAGATTGTCCAAGTCATGAGTCGCCAAAAAAGAGTGGATAGCTGTGAAGAATTCACGTCTCCATGAGGGAGTAGTGAGGTCTCGGGGATTTGTTCTGTTGCAGGCACTGGGCTTCTTGCCCTTTTAATCCATTTTGGTAGGATTTGTTGCCTTTGTATTTTTCCTGAAATTTTCACTCTTGTTTGTCGAGATGGCATATCTCTTCCAGCTACTTTCGGTCTAGCCATTTCTACAAAGCTTCAAGAAAAAGTTAGAAAGTATTCAGACAAAAACAAAGCAGTTCAATTGTAAAATCACTTTGTTGAACCAGTTGGCGAAGCGTGCAACTACTTCGATGGTTCGCCGAGTGTAGTACATAGAGAATATAAGGGTGCAGACAAAGGGTGAAGCAAAAGTCTTTCGGTGAGTCGCTGAATGCTTTTGGCTTTCAAAGGCTTCTTACCGAAAGTTACAAAATTAAACATTACATATAGCATTAAAATAAACGGCGAAATAGGGATGTTAGTCGAACTGCTAAGTGGTTCAGCGCACTTAACCCAGCTTGCCAAATGACCCAGCATGCCTGCTTTTGACCCAACTTCACGAATTCATCCCCGCAACCCCCAAAACCAAAATTTAGGCATGCACAACTAAAATTAGGCTTCGACCCAGTGACAATCATGCACAACCCATGATTTTTTTCATCCAATTTAAAGCGCAACCTTCAGGAATTAGCTATTTAATATAGTACGAGAAAAATTTGTGAACCTAACTGGCAAAAAAATGTTCTAATCCTACCTGAGAGGCCCAGCACATAATATCAAAGTAATACCTTTTCATTTGAGTACAACTTTATAGGAAAGGAACGCGGATTTTGAAGTACCTACCTTTTATGCCAATCAAATGGATATTGAGATGCTAGGAATCAATGTAATCCAACTCATAGCATAATTCGACCCTAAAAATACTCTAGAACTGCAAAAATATAGGAGCTAGCATGCGGGTGTGAGTTTAGGAAGACAAAAAGTGAGGGAAAGTGAATGAATTTGAAGCTTTTAAACCTTTGGCTTGCAAAACCATCCAGTTTTTGCCCATTCGGCGACATTAGTCCCAATCACGATATATTCGGTGTAACGCCAAGTAATTATTTGCCCCGCTGAAGTTCACATAACTTTCATGTTGTGTGGGAGTCCAAATAGCGGTCTCTGTCGGGATCACCGACACGGTCAACGGTTCGCCAATAATTTCCTGTGCTCGCCGAGTTTTACATACTTTAATGCAAGACGGTCTTGAGTCTAACAACTGTCTAGTTTGGAGTCACCGAACCGTTCGGTGATTCACTGATTAGACCAATTTCTCGCCAATCTACACTTTTTGTTCACTCTCCACCCTTCCATCTGCACAATCAACGCACCATTATTTTATAAAAGCAAAAGAAAGAAATAAATGGTTTTGGGTTGCCTCCCAAACAGTGCCTTAGTTAACATCGTGGCACAATGCAAATTAACACTTATGCTCCAATGGTGAGGTTTGCCTCAACTTCATCAGGCAATCCTTCTTTAAAATCTGGATAGATTTTAGTCAGCATTTGATCTATTTGAGAACGTAGAAGTTGAATAAGCATAGCATAGGAGGTCATCATCTGGTTCAACAGTGATACAGTTTCCCTGAGCTCCTCTATTACCCTATGTTGCTCACTGGATTTCTGGAGTAGAAGTGTGAGCATTTCTTTATTCTATCCATCCTCCTTGTTCTTAATTCTCCTTCGTTCATGAGGAGGAACGTAGCGCTCTTTCTTGTTGCACTGGACTTCAAGATCCTCAATTTTCTTTGTCAACTTATCTAACTGAGTTAGCAGGGTCATTAAGTTGAAATCTCTCCTTTTCATTTCCTGATTTGGCTCAGTTAAGTTGTCTAGTAATTTGGCTTCTTCCACGTAGAGTTGTCGTACTAGACTACCCGAGGTAATTTGATCAGCCATGACTCTGTTTCCTAGACTAAGACTTTAGTAGAAAGATTCCAAAATGACTCTTTTTGGGATTCTGTGAGTAAGGCATTGACCCAGAAATGCTTTGAACCTCAGCCATGCCTCTTGAAGCTGTTCGCCTTCTGATTGCCTAAAAGTTAGGATCATATCTCAGAACATCATTACTTCTAATGGAGGGAACTCCATTTGCTCACGAGTACTGCTTGACAGACTCATATGTTTGTTGAAACACACAAATACTCAAAACAAAACTAAATATTAAGTGAGTAAACTACAACTAAGAAGAATAAAAATTCTACTAATATAAAAATTCTCAAATAACATCACTCCCCTGCAGCGGTGCCATTTTGATGTTTGCGTAATCAAGGCACAACTTTCGATAAAGTGTCTACGATCGTATAATAGTTTAGTAATCCAACCAAGGGTTGGAATCGTCCCAAGAGAGGGGTTTTGAGAATTTATAGAAAAATAAAATTTAGTTCTAACTAGTCATAACTAAGGACATTAACAAGTAAAACCATTGTAAATTAAAGGAGGGACACAAGAGTGTTAATTAACAATGGGGGTTCTTGTCACTAGTAAGTAAAAACAGTAAAATAAACAATGGTTTCTAAATAATGAGAGGGAATCCTTAGGATGTGACGGGAATACGGGTTAATCTAGATTATTTGGTATTTCTTTCGTTAGAAGATTCATAGAATAATTGTGACTAGGGTAGACTTTCATGGGGATAAGCTCTCTATCGAGCAACCTACCCCGTTTCAAATGCGTTCCTCTTGGACACCCATTTACCGCATGAAGACCAGCTTACGCCTTAACCCACTCACTCTCGAGCTGAGTGTGTAGACATGGGACGAGGGTTCACTCTCTTGAGCTGAACCTCATGTCGACCCACTCACATCGGCCCTCAATTGAGTGGTTTTAGTTTTATAGTCTCTCTCTCGAGCAAGCCGAAAACACATAAATAAACTTGTATTTGCAACTAATAATTCATTAAATTCATCCAAAACCACTAAACGAAATCACATTTAAACTACGAATAGACTACCAGCAAGCAAGACCCAACAATTATCTTAACCCTTATTCGCTAAATCACACCCCAAGAATTGAGGTTTTCAGCCACACATTAAGAGATAGAAATTTATACCAAAATGAACTTGAATTCAAATGTCTATGAAAATTTAAGTCTTGTTATAGGCCAAGAATAAGGAATCTAAGAGACCCAAGTCTAAATCCTTGGAGATGAAACCCTCTTCTTCTTCAAATCTTCAAAACCCTCTCAAACTTACAGCAAAAATATCAAAAAGTACTATTCTAAGTGAAAATTATAATAATTGTTCCACACTAAAACTAAAACTCTAACTATTATTTATAGTTATCACAAATTTGTACTGCAGGGGATTGCTCGGTGTCATTAGTCGGTATCGCTGATCAACTCAACGATTTGCCCTTTGGTGTAGTTCATCACCGTCTTGTTCTAGCCTTCAGCATCGTCGTGTTTTGTGTCATTGGGCGGCATGGTACTACTTCGTGGAACTGCTTGGCGATGCGCCAACTGCTCCCTTTTTCCGCCAACGTGATCCTTTTCTTCAAGGCTCAGAACACCGAAACAAAAGGTGAAGTAAGACCTATCGGCAACTCACCAAGTGGACTCGGCAATCCTCAGGCCTTCATGTATTCGTTCTTTTCATCATTTTCATTCCTTTTTGCAATGTAGTGCCCATGTTTTACTTATAACATCAAATAACTCAAATTTAAGGGTTTTCATCACATATTGAGATTAAATAAGCATTTAAGGACACAATTTCTATTAAAATATAGCCCTGAATGAGTCCAATTTGTGGACTCATCACCATGCCTCATGTATCATAGATGAGTATTCTCACCTTGAGCACTATGGATATTAAGACGGTTACTATGAGCAGTGTTCAGATCAGCAGTATACATGTTCTTGCATCTCTTTTCTGTCAAAATCACCATCCGAGAGATCAAGTCTGTAACCACACATTAATCTGATAAGAACTTAATTTCATTTCCTTTATCACATTTCTGTGAAATACTTAGATGGTTGTAATTCTACTCATTAAAATAGTGCACAACTTCAATGGTGTGTTCCACAGACTTTCAAATCCTACCTACACCAAGAATGTACCCTTTCCTACCATTGTCAAAAGAGACACCTCCACCTTGAAGTGCCTTGAGAGAGAGAAAGAGTTTTTAGTTTTCCCAATCATGTGCTTAGAATATCAACTATTTATGAACCAACACTAACTGATGCTACCTCCTACAACTTCCAGATCAAACCACTTGATAGCCATGGGGAGACATTTGAGACGGATTTCCTAATAAGTAGATAAAGGAATGATGAGAAATTATTTTGTCTAGTAAGGCAGATTGGTTTTCTTCAACTTAGGACCAAAAGCATTACTAGGTCCCTTCTTCTTCTTGTTCTGCTATTTAGAATAGTTTGAAAAATGTTTTTCATGTTTTTTTCCCGATAAAACAATCTTTCTTAAGATGTCTATTTCAACAAAAATGCACATATAGGAAATTATCAGTAACATAAACATATTTTTTGTGAGGATTGTATGGGAGATATAGCTTCTCAAAACCCAATCCTCTTTTACGGTTGTTACCCTAACTAGTTAAATTTGTAAATATTTTAGAGGAAGTGGTCATTTTAAGAGATTTGTTCAATTCCTCTTTTCCATGAACCAGGTCCCTCTCCAATACAAGATTTCTTTCTAGAGCCAATTGCATCTTCATTTCAATAGTGCACAACTTTTTTACAAGCTAAAGTTGCAAACTGCTGGTCCTTCTTGTAACACCCCAAAAATTTCTAAGTTAAGCCCAAACCATTCTTGAATGCGTATAAGGTCGTACTGAGTGACTCTTAATTTTTCTTAGGTGTTAAGGTAAATTCTTTAGTATGGAAATGATTATGTATATCAATTAAGATCAATACAAACTCCTAGCACAAAGTAGAGTTGTAAGTTTCTTACCGATTAAGTTTTGACATAAGATTTTACTTAGGCAGAATTCAAACGACCATATCTCTTAGAATATAAAGAACTACGTGGACCATAACCTATCCAATTAAATATATTTGAATCCTCTTTCCAACGCCACCAATTTCGCATCAATCCAATTTTCGTGTAAAAAGTTAAGACAATTTTAGTAACTGGTGTAGTGCAGTTCCATTTTTCAACAGATTTTTCAACTCCTACAAAGCCCTAAAAATCTTATTTTCATCTTTTAATTCATCATTCTCTTCTAACTCAAACGGTAAGACAAAACCCTAAGAAAAAATCAAAGTAGAAGACTTCATTCAAGATTTTTTCAATCTTTTTCAAGATTCTTTCCATCTTTTTCATGATTCTTCTTCAAGGTAAGTTCTTCCCAAAGAATTACTTCTTTCCAACTCAAATTCCTCCACACAATTATGAATCACTAATGAAAATCATAAATTCTTAGCCATAGAGATTTCAAGAA
Organism: Solanum bulbocastanum; assembly: GCA_037074985.1. Classification (NCBI taxonomy): domain Eukaryota; kingdom Viridiplantae; phylum Streptophyta; class Magnoliopsida; order Solanales; family Solanaceae; genus Solanum; species Solanum bulbocastanum. Next base: position 28,676,898 of record CM073597.1, on the reverse strand, counting down.
ACTAATTCAAGAATCTCAAGAAAGGTTTTCTTGATTTTTCTCATTCAAGCTAGGTCAAGTCAAGTCTCCATTAATTCAAGCTTGGTAGGCTTTGTAATCAAGGTATGATGGTTTATTCATTCATGGACTCGTTTTATCCATTAAGCCCCATGTTCTCCCCAATTTAGAAGAAGAATTCCCCTAGTTAAATTAGGGTTTCTTCTACTGTTATGGGTTATGATCCAATTGAGTGGATTATGAACGTTTATGATTGTTTATGTTCATTCATGATAGAATTGCATGTTTTAGTATGATTATACATGTATACATTCTTAACCTATGATTCTAAGGTGAATTTGGTATAGTTGGCTTTATGCCATGAAAGGGGAAATTTGGAATTTAGATGTAATCTTCTAGAATAGATGAAATATATTGTAGACGTCTTGAAAATTATGTAAATAGACATGAATTGATTGGGGCTAATGTATGCATGATGTACTATGATTAGTAGCACTTGATATTGGGGGTTATATAATGAATGTTGAATTGTAGATAGGATTGTTGTGGAAGGTTCACCCATATGATCTACCCTATGTATCTCTATATGTATGTATAATGTGAAAGGTTTTCTCACATAGAAACTAGAATGATTCTAGGTTGAAAGGCTTTCTCACCTATAATGAATCAAAGAATATATAAAGTATGATATCTTGAAGTGTTGATATATGATCCCTTCATGAATAGCTTGACTTGGTAAGACAAGACCAAGCATGGTAGCTTTAGTTAATAGAACTCATGGACAACCTTGAATTGAGCAATTGTACCCTTCCAATGTAGCTTGAAGTAAGCACAATAGAATGCTTTGCATGGATGCTTGACTTGGTGAGGCCACATCATTTCATGGTAGCTAGGAGTGAGCAATAGTACTCTTCCTTGATTAGCTTGGATTTGCATAGTAAGGTGCTTTCCATGGTAGCTTGGTCTAGCATTGCAAGGTGCTTTTCCTTGGTAGCATTGAATTGGTAAATCGTAACCATTCATGAGTCATGATTTGTCTTGAACTATTATAGATGTACTCTTCCATGAATAGTATGAATATGAGGGATTCAACCCTATCAAGGTAGCATGTTTATGATGAAACAAGATTACTCCAAGGAAGTATAGTAAGTATGTTTTGATATGAGGTTTACTTGTATGATGTATGCTTAGCTTGGATTGTTGCTATAGTTGCCTTCCTTGATACGTTTGACTAAACGTGAATGTTCCCTTGTCTAGGAGAATTAAGCTAAGGAAGAAATCAAATGATAATGAATAGGAATGAGGACCTAAAGGGGTTTTCTTAGCATGAGTGAGATTTTTGGGGTCTTATCCATGCATTGCACAAGCAAGCTTTGAGGATACTTATGAAGTGGTTCTCTTATGTTATGTTGATGTCTCTTATGATTATGGTATATGACTATGTTTTATCTCTTATGCCTTTGTTATGCTTACATTGATGATTTATGCTAGCCATCATATTTAGTACGTTATTGTACTAATGCATACTCTTGCCTACATTCTTATCAAATGTAGGGTCCGACAATATTGAGTTCCATCCTCGTGGCTAGGATCTTAGGAGAGCAAGAAAGTGAAGATTTGGTTAGTCCTCATAGCATCGAGGATTTGATCACCTTTCGTTTATGTCTTTGATTTTATGTTTAGAACTTTGTTTGGTCTGCGTCCCAAAGTCTTTTCAAGTATTGGATGGTTTGAGACAATATTAAAAACTTCCGCTTCGTTTTATGAAACTTAGGTATTATTGGAAAAATGTTTTAGATTTCCAACACTTTTCTATTATCTTATGCTATGATATGCTATGAGGCTTGTATGAGACTTCTCGGAGTCTTGTACGGCGTGTCACATCTAGGGGGTACCCCTAAGTCGTTGCACTTCTTTCCTATAGAAACCATTGTAGTCACCCTTTTTATCTTTTCCTTCAGTTCTAGTTTTTCATCTTCTAGAACAACCATTTGTTTTTTCAATATTAGATATTTGGGTAACTATAGCAATTTTTCCATCATGAAATATGTTTAGCCTATCGTTCAAGAGATCCTTCTCAGTGGTTAGTACACTAATTGAATCAATTAGTATAATAACTAGCTTTTTCAATTTTGTAATGGAAATGCTATTCACATTTTTCTTCAAGTTAGATAGAGTTACCTCTTAAATATCATCATCCTCTTTTGATTTGGCCATGAAGGCAAACATAGAATCAAATATTTCTTCATCTTCTTTTATTGCAAACATGGAAGAATCATCAAGGTGTTAAGAATCATCTGAATCACTTGGGGTATTTCCTGAGACGGCAAGACCTTTCTTCACCACATAATCAATAATTTCTCTTCTGCTTGACTTGTAAGAGACCTAGTCCATTCTTTTTTCCTTGTCTCCTCCAGACTTGACATATTCCTTGTGCTCACCCTTGTGCATTGGGCAGTCTCTAATAAAGTGACCTCATTTACAATACTTATGATACAAGTCATTTTAGTTTGTAGCCCTATCAAGATTTCCTTTTTCATGTTTTGTCATGTTCTTTTTAAAATCTTCGAGTAATACATACCATGCTCTCATCTACTTCAAGGATTTCACTTTGTGATCCCTTGAGAGAAAGTGATTTATCCTTTTTTGCATTCTTCTTCTGATCAACCTCATTAATCAGATCCAACCTTTTGTCTTTACCTTTGAGAATGAGATTTTCCTTTCTTTTGTGCTTCTCTAAACTTGAATATGTTCAAATAGATTTTGTAGTGTCAGTACTTTAAGATCCCTTGTCTCATTGACAATATCAACTTCATCAGTCCAAGATCTGAGAAGAATCTCGAGTATCTTAGTGACTTGCTTGCATGTAGTGATAGGTTCTTCCATGAACATGAGCTCATTTGTAATAGTGGAGAATCTAGTACACATTTCATCAATAGATTCACCTTCTTTCAAGGTGAAGATTTAAAATCGAGTAGTGAGGAAATCTAACTTACATTTCTTTGTTTGCTTAATACCTTCATACACTATACTCAAATGATCCCAGATTTCCTTGGCTGATTCACAGGATGAAATAATATCATATTCATAAGCGCCAGTGCCATACATTAACAACTTCCTAGCTTTGTGATTTTTATCAACTTTCCTTTTGTCGGAGTCATTACATTGTTGTTGAATTTTGGGAACGACCCTTATAACATCCCCATATTTTACTTCTATAGTTGCCATAAAGGGACCTTCACGAACAACATCTCATAGATCACTGTCCTCAGCCATCAGATAGCCATAGATGCGAGTATTCCACCATCTATAGAACTGACCATCAAAAAGAGGTGGTCTTGTAGGAGACTGACCTTTTTTCAAGTTTAGTGGAGTCGCCATTTTTCATAGGAATCTCTCTCTTGGTGTTACCCAGAAAGAGAGCCCAAGCTATGATACCAATTGTTAGAATGTACCTATCCACTAGTTATCCCTGTACCAGATACCTCGACAGAATAATAGTGTGGAAAATAAATAGCTTAAAGTAGATAAGGCACAAGGATTTTATGTGGAAACCCCCTTGCTCAAGGGAGGTGAAAACCACAATCTATTCTCACAAGATTTCAACCCAAACTCTATTTCACTCATAGCGGAGCAAAGTTTCATATTACAAACTCTTGAAACCTAAGAATTAAACTCTTAATCCCTTCCCCCTTATTGGAGAAACTCTACTACAAAGGAAAACTAAGAAATAACTCTATTTCCCATTAAACCAACTAGCTCTAGTTGATCTAGACTTCAAGAACCCAACAGGGCTAACTCTAGCCACCAACTTTGATATCGAACATAAGAGAATAAACAAGCAGCAACTCTACTGCACCCACACATCAACTAACTCTAGTTGACACTCCTAGGAAACTCTACCAAAGATAACATCAAAACAATGATGTAAAGAGGCTTGACTAAAACATAGATTATTTGACCAAGTAACTCTAGTTAATACGACTCAAACTAGAGAATTAGAAAAGAAACTCATCTACTATCCTTTATAACTTAAGAGTAGATTTACAATATAATAACATAATATATAAAACTCAAAATACAACAAAAAAGCTCCAACACTCCATCGGGTCCCTTGTTGAGCAAGAGTAGTGTTCTTCCTTGAAGATGGCTTTTTCTTTGTGAGCTTATGAATATAAAAAATTCAAAGCTTTGTTAGACAAATCTTGAGTTGTGTCTTTGGAGAAAATACTAATATGATATGGACATAAACCCCTGGAGCAAAACCATGTACAAGGTCTTTCCACGACCAGGTCCCTTGTTAGATCCGAAAGTTTTTCAAATCATCAAGACTTTAAATCAACTTAAAATAGCAGGATCAAAGTTTACCACCAAAGGATACTCAACTTCTTTGTATTTAAAGGGATACCTAGATTTTTGAAGGGCATTTCTTCTAAAGGGAAATCTATCATATATAGAATACTTTGTTTCACTATAGGGACACTGTACTAGAGATTACAGAACTCATACAAGAATAAGTTATTTATTCATCACTTTCATTGTAAATCTCTACTTCTTCCTCATTCTCATACTCTTTCTTTATATGACTGACTATATTATTTATTTGTACTAAAGATAACAAAATGAAATTTCTGCTATAATTTTCAACATAGTTACAATTCAACTAGTTCAAATAAAACCAATTCTGGAAGTCTTATGTATGATAACTCGACTTCATAAATATATTCTCCTTTTAGTAAAGTTCTATACTAGGATTAATTGTAAAATTTGAACAATCATCTCATTTTACTACTTCATTCCTTACAGGTTGTCCTAACATAGAAGTGAAACTTAAAAATACACCTTTCGAAGTTGAGTTCTCAAGGTTTGAAGAAAAATATTTTGTATCAGTTGGTTGAAGAAAATAATCTAGTAGAGTTATAAATTTATGTTTAGCCTTTGCTCTTTATCCAAATTAGTCAGATACTACAATACACAAACTCGTGTGACCTTCAGATATGAAAGTCCATACTATGCATTTTATGTATTGCAAAAGAAACAAAGAGGAGACATTTGAGTGAAAAAACATCTCTAGAGGAAAAAAAGTAGGCTAGAGAATAAGAAATAAAGTGAGGTATGTTGCTTAAATGTATCAATTGTTTAGCATGAGTTCTATATTTAATATGAACAGGACTAATGTTGTGGTATTGAGTAAGATATAATCTATGTAGCAGTGCAATTTCCTCTTATTCCAATAGAAGTGTGGCAACTTGAAAAACACTTACACAATCAAATATCCAGTAGTCATTGGAGATCCAATTAACTCCACCATCTACTTTTTATTTCCATTTGCTTGATTTCATTGGTTTTTAGTTTATATGATATATTCTTGTAGAATCTTTCCATTTAATGTTTATGATAAGTTTTGGCTTCTTAAAAAGGATATTAATCTCTGATTAACATTTCAAGGACACTTCATCCAATTCTAAGTGTCAACAATCGCTAGTCAGTATAATAACCCAACTAAATGAGTTGGGGTCGAATCCCACAGGAAGTGGTACGTCTTTAAGATTCAAGATTAAAGTATGAATATGTTCAAGTCAATCATAGAAACATACATTTACGATTAAAAACATAATGTAAATCAGAGGGTTTACACGAATGTCAAATAAAAAGGGGTTTTGGTTTTTAATTATCAACTACAGCAACAACAAATAATACGAATTAACAATAATGAGACGGGTTCTTGGGATATGATTTGATTATAGGCTAATATAAACAAATAGTAAGTGCAACTGTTAGAAAATAGTTGTAAATGAGTGACTAAACTAGACTTTAGTGGGGATAAACTTTTTCTCAAACAATTTATTCTGAATCAAGTTGGTTTCTCTCGAACACCAACAAGCAAGCAAATACGAGCAACCTACGCTTTAGTCCATTCACTCTTTCGAGTTGAATGTGTGGAAAAAGATATAAGATTCACTCTCTTGAGTTGAACCCATAACAACCCAATACCCACAGACCATCAATTCAGTAATCTTGGTTTTAAAACCTGTCTCTCGAGCAAGCTAAAAGCATGAAGGTAGAACTGCATTTGCCACTACAATCCTATAAGTTTAACCACAATTACTTATTGAAATCACTTCTAAAGAGCATTTAAACTAACAATTAGCAATAACCATAAGCTAAATTAGCCCATAATCACACCCCAAGAATTAGGGTTTTATCTAGACATCATAAAAGATATAAATCATTACCAAATTCTGTTTCCATCAACCGGGGAAGATTAATTCGTCTTTACAAAGGTCCAAATTGAAGAATCTCAATGACCCACTTCCAATTTCTCAAAAATGGAAAACTTCAATTCTTCAAAGCTATGGGAAACTTAGTCTCAATACTCATAGTTCAAAATTGAAATTCTACTAATTGATTCTAAGATAATGATAAAAGGTCCTAAACTTAATGTTCAAAAATATATTTATAGTCGCCAAAAATATGTTGTGAAGGACCATTCAGCACAGTAAGTCGGGCTCACCGAACAGGTCAGCGATCTGCCCCTTTGGTTAGTTTCATTGCCTTTTTGCTTTGGCCTTCAGCATCCTTAAGTTCTGTAACTTTGGTTGATCCAACACTACATCGCGTAACCACTCGGTGACACGTTGACTGCTCCTTTCTCTCACCAAATTGATTATCTCCTTCAAGGCTTGGCACACTGGAACGTCATGTGAGGTAATGGCTATTTGGTGACTCACCAAAGGGACTTGGCGATCATCAAGCCTTTATTTCTTTGCTCTTTCAGCTCGCTTTGGTCCTTTTTGCAAATTAGTGTCCATGCTTTGTTCCTCAATCCAAATACCTGGAAATCAAAGGTTTTACATAATTTATTGGCACAAAAAAAGCATTTGAGGACACAAAATCTATCCAAATAAAGCCCTAAATGAATCCAAATTGTGGACTCATCAACACCCCCTAACTTAAACTTTTGCTTGTCCTCAAGTAAAACTCAAGTTCAGTACTTCCAAAAGGATGTCTGTAGCAATGCTACACAAGACTCAATCATGAATTCACTCAATAAGACTCAATACTTATACAAGGATCAATTATGCACTCAAAGATTCAAGTTGTGACTCACCATTATCAAAGATTCTCAAGTTCACAATACTTGCTTCAAATGCAAGTTCAACCTCAACAAAGGTACTTAAATGCCCTCACACAAAGATGATTCCGTATTCACACACTAAGGTTCAATAATTTATAGCTCCGGAATCATAATTAACACTCACACTCACAAAGATGAATACATGCATGAGTCCACCCATAGGTTTGCCCTTAGTTTCCAACCAATACTTGCTTTCAGCTCACTCAAGATCAAAAATGTCTGTTCAAGGCTTGTAACGGGGCTGAGTGTAAAGGTATGTTCATTTAGGCTCAGTGGTTGCTATCCTCATGAAATGCGGTATGAACAACACTTTCTTTTCTTTTCTTCATCATTCTCTTTCATGCTCAAAAGTCACCCCTTATTCACTTTCCATGAAATACTTGGACACCACATTTTCTTACGCAACTTAATATCAAACTTTTTCATTCTTTTTCTTTTTCATTCTTCTTTTCTTTTTTTTTTTTTTTTTTTTTTTTTTCTTTTTTTTTTTTTTTGTATGGAGGGGTTCCATTTTTTCTCAAAACCATAGGTTAAAGGGGACTTTTTTGCACTCTTGATTTGTCTTCTCTGTTCACCACACCCCTAACTTAGGATTTTGGCTTAAGTTGTCTATTCAAACAAACCACATTCCATGAGGATTAAGGGTGAAGGGATAAAGAAAAATCACAATTTCATCAAATTTCATCCAAGGAAAGGCTAAGGCTAAAAAGGTGCTCAAGCAAAGTTCACACACTCACAAGGTAGGCCACAAAAGAGGTATAATATCAAATTGTTTCACTCTTTAAAAATTGTTGCCTAAGATCATTTTATGAGCTTGCATCACTTAGTCAATCGGACCACTAGGGCAAATTGTAGGTGTCATCACACATGGTTCACGGTAAGCTCATCACATAAGGCATTGACACAAATGACAAAAAAGACTGCACACTTTCTCTAGTGTGAAATTTTCATCACAAGAGACTCAATCTGATAATCGGTTAGTCACAACGAGATGCAAAAAGTTCACATATTATCTATGCAACTTCATTTGGCCTCATCGTAGCCACACATTACCTTTTATTCAATTATGAGCACTATTCAATTAATTGGTATTGATCGATACTCAAATTTGCAAAAGAGAAGCCACATTCAAACACGATCAAGAAGTGGCACAAAATTTTTTGGAAGGGCCCAAAAATCATTTACATTCAAAATAAGGAACCACAAGCTCAAACATCCACAAAATAGTGTTAAAACACAATATATAGCATAAAACCCAATATATACATAGAATATCATCAAACCAAGAGGTAGGTATGGAAATACCTCACCCCACCACAAACAAAAAGTAATTTGTCCTCAAATAGAAGAAAATATCCAAAAAAATCAATTAATATGACAGAGAGGGAGGTAAAGGGAAATCCTATCTGCATTGTCACTCTGTCTGTTGGGGCATCAGTGCCCGGTGCATCACTCTGATCTCGGGCACCAGTGCCTGGAGTCACCTCAGAAGTAGTAGGTCCACTAGGGGCTTCCATATGTGTGTCTGCGAAAGATGTCTGCACAACTGCATCTACCATGGCCTCTTCAGTCTCCGTAAGGCCCTCATAAGAAGCCTCCTCAACAACCTCAAGCATCTCCTCATCCTTCTTAGCCTCAGACTCGGGGTCAGCTACTTCCTCTACTTGAGCATCATCTCTAGTGGTAGCTGGAGGAATATCAGGCTCAACTAGCACATTTGGGATCTCTACTGTCCCAAAAATCATAGACATTTCAGTGGACTTCAGCTGGTCTACATCTTTCCTCAACGCAGCAATAACGGCCTTTATAGTCGTCACTTCCTCGGTGGCCCCTTGGCCACGCTCTCTAACCACAACCCTAGCAACAAGGGCATCAATGGTAGCACTCAAAGGTGTCACAGTGTCAGCGAGAGTTGTCTTGAGGACTCAAGTCTAGCAGCACGGCAATCAGCAAAATGGGCTAGTTGCCACATCCGTTGTAATAATGCCTGAGTGAGTGGGGGCCGGGAGGCAGCAGCAGTATCAGATCTGGGAGGTAATGGAGCAACAAAGGAACTGGGAGTATTAGAAGGGATAACACTACATGTACCTGAAGTCCCAGGGGTCGGAGTAGGTAATACTACCTCTGCAAGTAGTGTTTGAACATCAACAACTGGGGATGTGTCCATCGGGGTAGCCTTCTTCTTCTCCACCTCATCTTTCAAGTACTCTGCCTCAATCCTCCGGATGTTGGTAGAAGATGTGGGAGTCACTTCCTCATCCTTCTTCACATCTCTAGCAACTGAGCCTGCCTGCACAGCTTGGTGATCAATATTGGAAAGGAGAGAGAGGTTTGACGCTGCTTGGCCCTCATGACCATACACTAAGCCATAATCATCACCAAATTTAACCTCGTCTCATCAATGATACAACCCAGATAGGCTGCCTTGGCATGGCAGAGAATTGACTCATTCTGTGATGGCATAATGGCACTGCTGATGAAGCCAAACCAGAACCTTGCAGCTATGTTTTATCTTTCTTCTTAATAGGTGCTCAAATCTCAAGCCATTTGGGAATACCGTCTGATATTAGCATAGCCAACCACTTTTTCATGATTTCTAATGTCTTTTTTCTTATCAGATGTTGGCAGTCTTCATCAATTCACATTGAAACACTCAAGATGACATTGATAGCATCACTATCACATTTCACTTTTCTTTCTGTGACAACCACATAGTCAACCGACTTGAATTTGGCTGTCGGCTTCTTTTCTTGTGGCACCAGGGTACTGTATGCACAGTAGAACTCTCTGACCTAGTTTCGAATGTATAGGCCACGAGGCTTGGTGAAGAGCTGGAATTTGTGAAATCTCAGGCAGCTCATGATCTCTGGGAACCTGTCTATCAGCCCATCATTAGAGAGCCTCTTCTCCTCTATGATGGTCCTCAACTCTTCAGTCTTCAGAATATTCATAGACCATGGGGGAGGACCCTGTACCAGTGGTGCTAAGACCACTGCATGTGCTAAAGCGTGAGGAGAAGTAGTTTGAGGGGTCTTGATCCTAGATGGATCATTCAGTCTCTTTGAACGCACCTCCGCTCTCAGGGCTCCTAAGAGCTCTTCTTCTGGCTTAAAAGTTGCAGCTTGATGCTCCTGGTGCTCACCTTTACTCTCAGAAGTGGTGAGGTTAGTGGTATAGATTTCGTCACTGTCGAAGCTAGCCTCCAGTGACGCAAGTGCAGGTGCCTTGCCCTTTCCCTTCCCACCTGATGTGCAAAGCTTAGTAGCCTTTGCCTTGGATGCCGCTGCATCTTCGTTGATCTTTATTCCCGTGGCCCGCTTACGGGGCGGCATGTATCTTCCAGCCACTTTTGGTCTAGCCATGTCTGCAAGTAACATTAAAAACTATCAGAAAGAGTTCAAGAAAAATTGGAGAAAAATAGTTTACAGATAGACTCGCCAAACTGAATGGCGAGTCGCCAAATCATGTTGGCAAGCAAGATCGGGAACATCGAAAGGATTGGCTCAATTTTCTAAGAAAAAAGGCCTTTCGATGATGGGAAGGGGCTTTTGCTGAATCATCGACAGCATTTGGCGAGCAAGGACTAGCCCTCCGATAGTTGCAGTGCTTTAGGGGTTAGGAGCGCAGAAAGGGCGATCAAGAAGGTCTTTCGGCGAGTCATCGAGTGCACTCGATGAACTTGGGCTTCTCGCCCAAATATTTAGCATGAAATTAAAGGCGATAAGGGAGATTCATCAAACTGCCGAGTGGTTCGGCGAGCTCGATCCAACTTGCCAAATGACCCAACGTGCCTAGTTTCAACCCCAACTTCCCAATTCAACCCCTCAACCCATGAAAAAAAAAATCAAACCATGCACTATTTCAATTAAACTAGAACCCATTACACCCATGCCCGGGATACTCAAACTTCTCCCTATTTGGCCAAATTTGGCCATTTGATGACTTTTGCCCTTAAGAATATCGTCAACCGCTCCATCATTGGGCAAAATACTTCATTTGACACAAATGTAGGTTACTTGGACTTCACCCGACTAGACCAAAAATTATTTAAGCAACAACCCACACTTTTAATCAATTTTTAGGCACAAAATATTTGGGAAATCAACAATAAAGCAATTTAGGCATGATAATCGAATTAACAAAGGCATACATGCATACAATTACGATTAGAGAGGCCCAGCACACTTCACTAAGATAAAATCACTTGAAATGAGTAAAAGTCGCTAAATAAAGATTTGGGGTTCGAAAAACCAACGTTAGAAGCCGAATAATCAAGTTGAAAAGCTAGGTGGCAAAGAATCTAACTCCGAACACATAGATGACTAATAATACGAGAGAAAAATGTAAAATTATAGAAAATATTATGCGGATGTAAGTTTGGAAAGTTTAAAAGTGAGGGAAAGTTAAAGAGTTTGAAAGTTTAAACCTTTGGCCTTTAAAAACCGTCCAGTTCTCACCCATTCCGCAACATAAGTTTTGCTCGCCGACCAACTCGGTGACACGCCGGTGGGAACTTACCTCGCTAAGTTTTACAGGACCTCCATTTAATGTGGGGGTCCAAACAGTGGATTAAATCGTGATCACCGAGCTGGTCGGTGATTCGCCAAACTGTTCCTCACTCGTCGAGTTTTACAGACTCTAATTTCAAAATGTCTTGAGTCCAATGGTGGTCCAAGTCAGGCTTGCTGACCTCTTTGGTGAGTCACCGACTGGACTTTTAGCTCACCAACCTGTACTTTTCAAGCACATTTCACCCTTTGACCTACACAATCAACACATCATTATTTCAAACTCAGAAAGAAAACGAATAAAAACTTGGGTTGCCTCCTAAGTAGCTCTTTAGTTAATGTTGTGGCACGACGCAAGTCCCTACTTTAGGTTTTATTCCTTGGTTTTACCTCAATGTCACAAGGCAACCCTTTTTTAGGTTGTGGGTAGAGACAAGACAACACTTAGTCCATTTGGGACTCTAGTAGCTGAATGAACATGGAATGGGAGGTTGTCATCTGATTCAGCATTAAGACATTCTCTTTTATCTCATTAAACACTTTGTCGTGCTCTCCGGCTTTGTGTAGAATGAGTCAGAGTACCTCATCAATTTGCCCACTTTCTTGCTTCTTCGTCCTTCGATGCTCATGAGGGGCCATGTACATATCCTTCTTTTGGACATTACCTCCAATTCCATGAGTTTCTTGGCCAAGACAGCCAATTGAGTCAACAATATGGACAATTCTTGGTCTTTTTCTGTCTCCTTGTTGGTCTTAAACTTGCCATCAAGTTGTTGGGATACTATTTCATAGGGTTGGCGAGTCAAACAACCCGAGGAGAGTTAGTCAGCCACTATTCTATTTTTCGGACAAAGACCCCTGTAGAAGCATTCCAAAAGCATATTTTCTAGAATTCTATGAGTTGGGCACTACAGCAAGATAGCCTTAAACCGTTGCCACAACTCATAAACTGACTAACCCTCCAATTTACTGAAATTTAGGATGTTATTCCTAAGCATCATCACATTCAAAGGAGGATGACCCATTGGTTTACTGTTGCTACAAGACTTGCTCCTTTATTATGTGCTAAAGAAGCAACACGGAAACCAAAACTAAAAATAAGTAGATTAAACTATAACTAACAAAAACAAAATTCAACTTAACTAAAGAATCTTAATCAACACTACTCCCCGGTAACGGCACCATTTTGATTAACGTTTCAAGGACACTTTATCAAATTCTAAGTGTCAATGATCGCTAGTCAATAAAATAACCCAACTAAATGTGTTGGGGTTGAATCTCACAGGGAGTGGTATGTGCTTAAGATTCAAGATTAAAGTATGAATATGTTCAAGTCAATCATAGGAATATACATTTATGATTAACAACATAATGTAAATCAGGGGGTAGACACGAATGTCAAATGAAAGGGGGTTTTGGTTTTCAATTATCAACTACAACAGCAACAACTAATACAAATTAACAATAATGAGACGAGTTCTTGGGATGTGATTCGATTATAGGCTAATATAAACAAATGGGTTATTGCAACTTTTAGAAAATAGTTGTAAATCATTGAATAAACTAGACTTTAGTGGGGATAAACTTTCTCTTGAACAATTCACCCCGAATCAAGTTGGTTTCTCTCGAACACCAACAAGAAAACAAATACGAACAACCTTCGCTTTAGTCCATTCACTCTCTCGAGCTGAATGTGTGGAAAATTATTTAGGATTCACTCTCTCAAGATGAACCTATAACAACTCAATACCCACAGACCAACAATTCAGTAATCTTGGTTTTAAAACCTCTCTCTCGAGCAAAGCAAAAACACAAAGATAGAACTGCATTTGTAACTACAATCCTTTAATTTTAACCATAATTACTTATTGAAATCATTTCTAAACAACATTTAAACTAACAATTAACAATACTCATAAGCTAAATCAACCCATAATCACACCCCAAGAATTGGAGTTTTAGCTAGACATTATAAAAAGATAAAAAAATTATTACCAAATTGTGTTTCCATCAACTGGATAAAACTAATTTCGTCTTTAAAAAGGTTCAAATTGAAGAATCTCAAAGACCCACTTCCAATTTCTCAAAAATGGAAAACTTTAATTCTTCAAAGCTAAGGGAAACTTAGTCTCAATACTCAAAGTTCAAAACTGAAATTCTAAAAATTGATTTTAAGATTATGATAAAAGGTTCTAAACTTAATGTTCAAAAACGTATTTAAAGTCGCCAAAAATTTGTTGTGAAGGACCATTCAGTGCAGTAAGTTGGGCTAGCCGAACAGGTCAGCGATCCACCCTTCGGTCAGTTTTATCACTTTTTTGCTTTGACTTTAAGCATCCTCAAGTTTTGTAACTTTGGGCGATCTGACACTACATCGCGGAACCACTCGGAGACACGCCGACTGCTCCTTTCTCTCTCCAAATTGATTTTCTTCTTTAGGGCTTGGCACACTGGAACTTTAGGCAAGGTAATGGCCATCCGGCGAATCGGCAAAGGGACTTGGCGATCACCTGGCCTTCATTTCTTCGCTCTTTTAGCTTGCTTTGTTCCTTTTTGTAAATTAGTATCCATGCTTTGTTCCTCAATACAAATACGTGGACATCAAAGGTTTTACATCAGTTGTTGCCACAAAACAATCATTTTGGACACAAAATCTATCCAAATAAAGCCCTAACTGAGTCCAAATCATGGACTCATCAATCTCCAAGTAAGAAAATTCTAGCAACATTACAAATGAAAAGTATGTGAACATTAGAGTCTTTTTTTCTTGATAATATTATCATTACAATATTTCTTTAAGTGCAAATGAAATAATGAGATTTACCAAGAGATCAAAGTGAGTTGGGATGTAGTTGATTGTATTACTATGTCATTTTCTCTGCTTTTTAATTTATATTTTTGTATTGACAACTTACTTTAAAAAACATAATTATATTTATCTTTTATTTGCAGGATGAACATGCATAATTCAACACTATTGTTGTACAAGTACTATTTGAAGAAGATTTTTTTTCAAAATTACTAGTTGGATTAGAACATAACGACCTTTCTTATATTATATTTTTTACAAGTACAGGCATCATATAGAATTATTTAGTTTTTGAAAGTAGTAAATATCTAGTACATTAATATTATGCATTGACTTTTGCAGATTTATATAATTTTTAATTCAAAATATTTTTGTGTGTGTGTTTTTTTTTTAAAAGAAATGTGCATTATCTATGTAGAAACTATTCACAAATTATTGATAAAGGTGTATAAAAAATATTTTGATTTATTGTAATACAAATTATTATTGCCAAAAGTCTTCCTCACAAATTACAACTAAGTTTTTGCCAAATTTTTGCAATAACTAATATTGTTGGTAAAAGTTAATTTATGGCAACATTAGATTTTGTTGCAAAAAATTATTTAAGCCACAACTATACGAATGAAAGGCAACAATTTTTTGGATGTGTTAGTAAGTTTTTCGCAATAATTTATTTTTCTGTTGCAAAAGTTTTCCCATCAACGTTTATTGCAACAACTATTTTATTGTTGCCAAAAGTACTTTGGGCAGCAATATCCAATATATGGCAACAAATTTTTTTGTTGGAAAATGTCTTCTTTATTGTAGTGATCCACCTAAGCTTACATATATGGTCCTTATCTTAATTAGTTAGACAATCTCTTTTTGTGTGGTGAAGACACCGAATTTCATGTTATAGTTCTCATGGTCTATGTAAGTTAATGATAAAATATCCCACAAATGAACTATGTATTCTTCAAAGGTTTTTATGACTTCCTTAAGGATTATGATTTAAGCTTTCTCTTAAGACTTTCAATCAGGCATTTGACCTTGTCTGTGATTTATGATTTAGCCTTAAAGCATTATTACATTTTACTTGGTTACACATTTTCTTGTTTTAAGTTCATTAAATTATCACATTTATGTTTATGCAGTTTTATATACTCTGTACATTCAAAGTACTGACGCATACATTGTACATGTATTGTTTCATAATATAGAATTTGACACTCCTCCATCCGAAATGCTTAGGGTGGATTGATCAGTTATTGATACTAGTGGTGAGTCCTCATGGTTCGAGGGAAAGACCACATCTATCAATTTTATTGATTTTTAGTCTTTCAGTTTTCAGACTTTGTACGTGATTCAGGGGTTGTGTCCAACCACATCTATGGTATAGTAGAAGGCTTGTTATTCAAAGAAGATATTTTGAATTTATTTTAGTCATGTACTCTTCATATTTCCTTATGTTTTATTAGTAGTTTGACACTTGTATCTTGTTTTATGTTGTCTTCTCTTATCTTGTATTTTATTATGGCATGCTTATGTTAAACGGCTTTCTTAGAGCATCCCGGGGTCGTATTTATCGTGTTACTTCTAGGGTCTAATTTGGGTGGTGACAAACTTGAATTGAGAGCATCAGGTTATAAAGCTTCTAAGAGCCTGACAAGACGTGTCGAGTAGAGTCTTGTACATGAGTGTGAAGAATTCCACATTTATGAATAGGAGGCTACAAGTCATTTAGGAAACTTCACTTCTTTAATAACTTTAAAGTCATGTTGGCCTTGGCCCAAAGCAAACAATATCACTAGCGGGTTGTGCATTATAGTAGTTCCTCTCATGAACCTTCAATTGTCTTAAAGCATATGCTATGACATTCCTATCCTGCATCAACACAACACCCATACCTGAATATGAAGCATCACAATAAACAATGAAGTCCTTACCTTCCATTAATAGTGTTAGGTTAGGAGCAGTGGTCAAGAACGTTTTTAGCCTTTGGAAGCTTTCCTCACACTAGTCCCACCACACAAAGAGTACCCCGCATCTTGGTCAACCTAGGCATATGCGTAGTAGCAATAGAAGCAAAGTTATTAACAAATCTATGAACTAGCTAGAAAGACTTACAAAGCTCATAACCACAAACACAAAACTAGGTTGAACCCAACTCTCAATTGCCTCAATCTTTTGGTGTTTTACCATCAACTCTTCTGAATAAACTACATCACCCAATAAGGAAACAGATGACAACCACAATTCACACTTTCAAAACTTTGCATGCAACTTTTCCTTTCCCATGATACCCAAAATAATATGAAGGTGATCTACATGGTCCTCCTTACTTTGAGAATAGATAAAAATATCATCAATGAACACAACAACAAAAGATTCTAGGAAAGACTTTAAAATCCCATTCGTCAAGCTCATGAAAGTAGTCGACACGTTAGTCAACCAAATGATAGCACTAAGAATTCATAATTCCCTTAACGGATCCTAAAGTTGTCTTAGGTATGTCCTCAGGATTAATCTGTTAACTGATGGTAACCTGACTTCAACTGAATCTTAGAGAAGAACCAAAAGTTCTATGCAACTGGTCAATCAAATCATCTATACTAGGTAGGGGATACTTATTCTGAAAGTGACCTTATTCAACTGCTAGTAATCTATTCACATTCTCATGCTACCATCCTTTTTTCTTTAGAAACTATACCGGAGAACTCCAAGGAGAAGCAAAGCGATGAATAAAACCTTTATCAAAGAGTTCCTAAAGTTGAGCCTTAAGTTTCTTCAACTTTATCAGAGCCATATGTTAGGGAGGAATAGAGATGGGACGAGTGT
This sequence comes from Solanum bulbocastanum, assembly GCA_037074985.1. Taxonomy (NCBI): domain Eukaryota; kingdom Viridiplantae; phylum Streptophyta; class Magnoliopsida; order Solanales; family Solanaceae; genus Solanum; species Solanum bulbocastanum. The sequence continues at coordinate 28,659,629 of CM073597.1, read as the reverse complement.
CTGGCTCTACATCAATGTAGAAGTTGATGTCTCTATTTGGAGGCATACCATGAAAATACATAGGAATACCTCATAAAGATCGAAAAGTACATGAATAGACTGATAAACCCAAATAAAACCTCTAAAGGAAGTATTGTCACAACCCAAAGTACACCATACACGTGACATGGCACATAGGATCCCCAAAGGTCGTACAAAATCCACTTGGCATACATCATACTATATAATAGAGTTTAAGAGTTTAAAAGACAGTTCAAATCATAAGAAATGTTGAAAAATAAAATGGAAATCTAAACAGTCTCAGAGCCATCTATTACATCAAGAGTGATTAGGACGTAACCCATGCATCGCATACAATATCTTAAAAGTAAAGACGATAAGCAATAAAAGGTTTGGTCCTTGGAACATGAGGACTCCCCACTTCTCAAAACTACTAAAGTGATCTTTAGCCATGAGAATGTGAAATCCAAACGTCAGACCCTACATTTATAAAACAATGTAGGCAAGAGTATGTGTTAGTACAAAAAATGTACCAAGTATGATAGCAAATGAATATAAGACCAAGCTAAATCATGAGATAAAAGGGTTAGAAAACATAAATAATAAATCATAAGCTAAACATCTTTAAAAAACTTTTTAAGATACTTCTAGAAGTAACCTTAGTTTAATATTGTGGGAGATTTACCTTTAACCGACATAGAGACCATGTGAGCTTTAACATAGAATCTGGTGTCTACCCCACTTTGAAAAAAGGCGTCCTACTTGCCAAGGTAAAGACCATAACTTCTAGCTAGCATGATTCCACTAGCTAATGTGTATCTAAGACAATCATCCTATGCGGGCACATAGGTATGGGATAATGAGATTTCTACTAGAAATCCAGCCTCTAGATACTGGAGAGCTTCCATCTCAATATCTTCTTGGTGCTGAGCAAAAATCCCATAGAATAGTCATTATCTTAACTTGTATTACCATTAAGAGACATGGGTAATAGTCGCTTGCCTTATCATCTATGGAAGGCCTATCAAGTAGCCATTCCAAGTTAGGTTTCATTAGAATAGCTCCTAAATCTTGATTCAATGTTTAGTTGACAAAACCTTTCAACTCTAAGAATCCTTTATCTGAGAAATCATGTCACAACAACAACAACAACAACAACAACAACAACATGGATGTTTTACTCTCAATGCAACTTAAATCATTTTTCATCAATTTCATAAAGAACATGCATATCTTCATATATTCATCTTTCATATTTCAAAAGCTTCTTCATATGATCATAGTCTAGAAATTATGGATTTCACATGGGTTCATGGAAATTCAACTTAGAAACATGAAATTACTCCAATTCATGCATAAAAAGACATAAAACAATCAATTAGATCATAATTGAAAAGAACACATGATAATGAGTAAAAAACCTTAACTTCTATTGGAGATTCTACCTTGCAAAATTTGAGAATTTAGGAACCCTATGAAGGAAAGAGCTTCATAGATAAAGACTTTCATACCTTGGCGTTCAAAGCTCTCAAGCAATTGGTGAATTTGGACACTTGATCTTGAAACCCTAACTTGACTTCTTATTTTTCCTTGGAGAGAGATATTTGTGGAGGATGAACTTGTTCAACTTTTGGAAATTTAAGAGAATGAATTGAATTAGGTGATTTGGGGGTTTAAAATCAATATATATGACCTAGGGTAGAGGGTGAAATGACATAGCATTGAGTTTAAACAATTGGCAAAAAGACTAAAATGACCCTAAATTAAAATAGCCAAAATGCCTCTCGAGCTTCATGGGTCGTCTAGAGCAGCACAACCCGTCTAGCAAGTTGTGAAGATGCTCTGCTCGACAAGGCTTTACTATTTCGAGCATAACTTCGTACTCCAAGCTTGGAAGTAGGCTAACTCTATGGCATTAGAAACAGGACTCAGAGATCATTAATAATATAGTTCGTGAGACACCTAATTCATTTTGAGCTAAAAGATGTGATCGTTTGAATTTGACCCTAAACTCTAAGTCTAACAAGTTTCTTTCACAAACAACTTCACGGTCCTTTTGAAGCTTCACGGCCCATTTAGACGTCTATGGTACTTTAAATTGACATTGGACAACATCTAGGGCACCGTCAAGGTGACCCCTGCTTGAGGCAAGTTCTTCAAATATTCACGAGCCCCTAAATGGACCGTGGTCCCATACACAGCCCATCTAAGGCTCTGTGGAGGGTTCCATGGTCAACTTTTAGGTTCTTGACTTACCTGTTTAACCCATTTTTAGCCTTTCTCTAATCTGAGGTGTTACAATATCTCCCATTTGGGAACATTCGTTCTCGATTAAGTTTCAAATCATCAAAAATAGGGTAGTAATTAGACCTAGCAGCCCAACATGAATGAAATTACATAAATGTACATATCCAATGAGAAAACTTCAACTCTAAGTTAAAGCATGTTCATAACATCATTTCATAAGCTCTACATGCAACTCATACTCAAATGCACATAAAAATGATAAAATCAATCAAGCTTACTCATTTTCTCAAAAATCAAGTTTTTCATGAACATGTATAAATGAGGAATCATGGGAATATCTAAGACACATGACACCAAAAGAGTAAACCATGAGGAACTGGATACCTCAAGCTAAAGTAGGGATAGAGGGAAAGAGATGAGGATAACGGGATATCATGTAGGCCTCGGCCTCCCAACTAGCACCCTCAACTAACTAATTTCTCCAAAAAACCTTCGCAGAAGCAATTTCTTTATTTCTCAACTTCCTCACTTACCGGTCCAAGATCTCTATCGAGACTTCTTCATAATAAAGGTTATGCTTTATGCCAAGACTCTCCAATGGTACTACAAATATCGAATCACCAACACATTTCTTCAACAAGGAGACATGGAACACTCGATGCACCGATGCCAAGTCGTCAGGCAATTCAACTTCATAAGCAACTTTATCAATACATCTCAAAATCTAAAATGGGACTAAGCTTCCTTTTCTTTCCAAATCTCATTACACCCTTCATGGGTGAAAATTTCAAGCAGACCCAATCATTCACATCGAATTCAAGATCTTTTCTTCTAACATCAACATAGGACTTTTGTCGACTTTGAGCAATTTACATCCTTTCTCTAATAAGCCGAACTTTCTTCATAGCCTCATGTACCAACTCGGGACCTATCAAAGCAACTTTACCAATTTCAAACAAAGCTATAGGAGATCTATACCTTCTACCATATAGAGCCTCAAATGGAGCTACACCAATACTTGAGTGATAGTTATTATTATATGCAAATTAAAGCAAAGACAAGTTATCATCCCAATTACCGTCGAAGTCAATTACACAAGCTCTCAACATATCTTCTAAAGTTTGGATAGTAGGTTTTGCTTGCCCATTGGTTTGAGGATGAAAGGTCGTACTAAGCTTAACATAAGTACCAAGACCCTTTTGGAAAGATTTCCAAAACCAAAAAGTGATTTAGGTAGCACGATAGGAGATAATGGATAAGATCACTACATGAAACCTAACCATTTCTCTCAAATACAACATAGCATAGTCCTTCGCCAAATAAGAAACCTTGAGGGGAATGAAATGAGTTGATTTAGTAATTCAATCTACTATAACCCAAATTGAGTCATGTTGTTGCCACGTGCGGGGTAAACCAACAATGAAGTCTATATTTAGGTCTTCCCACTTCCAAGTAGGTATACAAATGTCTTGGGACAAACCTCTCAGTTTTTTATGCTTAACTTTCACTTGTTGACCATTAGGATACCTAGCCACAAATTCTGCAATATCCTTCTTTATCTCATGCCACAAATAGACCTCCTTCAAGTCACAATACATCTTGTTGGCTCCTGCATGACTGGAATATCAAGAACTATGAGCTTCTGATAAGATATGCTCTCTCTCAAGTCTTCTACATTGGGAACTGACAAACGATCTTAATAGCAAAGCACACCATCTCCCCCTTGGGAGAAAGCCTCAATGGAGTTTTTAAGCACTGCATCCTTCAATTCTACTAAAATTGGGTCAAGACCTTGCTTGGCTTCCACATCTGCCAAAAAAGATGATTTTGAACCATTGTGAACTATAACGCCACCTTTAGTGGATTCAACCAACCGAACACCCATTCGGGCAAATCTATGTACATCTCGAACCAACTCCTTCCTACTATCCTCTATATGAGCAACACTACCCAATGACAATTGACTAAGACGATCCACCACCACATTTGCTTTGCTTGGGTGATAGAGAACACTCATATCATAATCCTTTAGTAACTCAAGCCATCTTCTTTGGTAAAGATTCAGATCCTTCTATTTAAACACATATTACAAATTTTTGTGGTCATTAAAGACATCGACATGAACGCCATACAAGTAATGCCTCTAAAGAATTAAAGAAATAGACATGCCGCTAGTTCTAAATCATGGGTAGGATACTTCTTTTCGTGAACCTTAGGTTGCCTTGAGGCATAGGCAATGACTTTCCCATTTTTCATAAGGACACGTCGTAACCCATTTCTTGAAGCATCACAACAAACAATGAATCCATCGGTTCCTTCCGATAAAGTCAACATTGGAGCGTAAGTGATTCCATCTTTCAATTCCTGAAAACTCTTTTCATATGCTTCCGACCATGAGAATTTGGCTTTCTTTTGGGTTAATGTCATCAATGGAGGGGCAATTGAAGAAAATCCATCAACAAAACTCCTATAGCAACCCGCTAAATCGTAGAAACTTCTAATATCTGAAGGGGATAGTGGTCTAGGACAACTCTTAACCACATCCGTCTTCTTAAGATCTACCTCAATACTCTTACCGAAAATAATGTAACCAATAAAGGCCACAGTTCTCAATGAAAACTCGCATTTACTAAACTTTGCAAAAAGTTGTTGGTTCTTGAGGACTTGCATCACAATCCTCAATTGATATGTATGCTCATCTTCACTCCTTGAATTGATTAATATATCATCTATGTCCACAATCACAAACATGCCGAGGTATTGTCTAAACACCTTATTCATCAATCCATAAATGTGGCTAGAGCATTGGTCAAGCGAATGGACATCACCAAAAACTAATAATGACCATACTGAGTTCGAAAAGCCATTTTTAGAATATAATCCTCAATTAGTGATAGCCCGACTGAAGGTCAATCTTAGAGAAGTAACTTGAGCCTTGTAGTTGACGAAACAAATCATATATCCTTGAAAGAGGATACTTATTCTTTATAATAACCTCGTTCAACTGACAGTAATCGATACACATACAAAGCGAGCCATCTTTCTTTCGAACAAACAAAACTGCAACACCCCATGAGGAGATACTTGGTCACATGAAACCCTTATCCAACAAATATTTTAATTGCTCTTTTAAGTCCTTATGTTCTGCCAGAATCATTCGATAAGGAGGAATAAAGATAGGTTGTGTATCTAGGAAAAGGACGATAGCAAAGTCTATTTCCCTTTTGGGAGGAATAGTGGGTAGATCATTAGGAAACACTTCTGCAAACTCATTCACAACAAGGATCAACTTAAGAGTAGGAATTTCGGAATCCATATCCCTCACCCTAAATAGATGGTATATGCAACCCTTAGAAATCATCTTTCTAGCTTTAAGACAAGAAATAAATCGACCTTTTGGCATAGAATTTCCTCCTTCCCATTCTAGGATAGGCTCGTTTGGAAGTTGAAGCTTTACTACTCGGTATCCACAATCAATAGAAGCATAATAAGAATGCAACCAATCCATACCAGGAATTACATCAAAATATATCATATCAATCTTTATAAGATCAACATGAGTAACTCTATGGGATAAGGAGATGGGACAATTTCTATGGACTATCTTAGCCACAATAGATTCATAGATAGTAGTAGAGACAGAAAAAGGGCCTAACAACACATTTGAAAGAGAGTATCAAACCTCATAGAAACATATGTCATTACAAAAGACAAGGTAGCATCGAGATCAAGTGAAGCATAAACATCTAGATGAAATACTTTCAACATACCGGTAACCATATCAGGAGAGCCATCTTGCTCATAACGAGTTTGAAGTGCATAGAATCAGTTTTTCTTTGGAGCACTTGTACCCAAATCACTAGGTAGAGCTTTCCTACCTTATCTTCTCTTAGTCGTAAGCAATGGAAAATCCCTTATTTCATGACCACTCTTACCACAACCGAAGAAACTATCCGTACTGGCTAAGCATTTACCTCATGTTTCCTTCCACATCTAGCACAAGTAGATGATGAAAATCCACCACTATTTCTTCCTTAATTCTTAGGATTAAACACCCTGTTTTTTTTTAACTTAGGAGGAGCATTGGCGGAACCTAGATCGGAAATCTTTGTCAAAATATAGAACGACCATGTCCATCGGAACTTGATGAGTCTAGGATTTTGACTCATTTATGCCTTTTTATTTAAGGATTTAGTGTCCTCAATGCCTATTTTACACTTATAACTGATTTTAATATGTTGATGTGTGGCAATGAAGGATCAAGAATAACTCAAGGACATTATGATGAAAGAACGAGCGAAAAAGCTAAAAGAGTTGAAGGAGAGCAATGTTGGAACTCACCAAAGCCACTCGATGACTCGTCGAGTGGACCTTCGGCTCGCCAAAAGTTCCAAAAAAATAGCCAATGGTAAAAACCAACTTGGGAAGCAAATGGGAAAATTGGTGACACACCAAAAGGATCGACAACGATGGTGATCTAGCTCGGCAAAAGTTCCAGAATAATTTGATGAAAGAATCAAAACGAAGGGCGAGAAGATGAGCAACTCAGCGGATCGCCCAATTGGTTGGCGAGCCTGACTTACTTCACCGAGTTGACTTTGTGCTGACATTTAGGGAACGTATAAATATAATTCTTAAAAAAATAAAAGGAGTTCCCACATTGTTTACCTCTGGGTTTTTGAGTTTTTATATTCTAGAATATTGTCTTTACATTTTAGTAGAGATTTGGAGATTGTAATATTTTAGCTTCGATTTCATCATTTTGGAATTGCAAATTGTTAGCAAATTAGATAAGACACTTTGTTGGTAACTGATTGAATAATGCTATCAAAGACACCTAATCCAGCTCTAAGAGTCAACGATCGTTAATCATTATATAACTCAACTAAATGAGTTGGGGTCGAATCCCACTAGGAGTGGTACATGTTTAAGATTCAATAGGAAAGTATGAATATGCTCAAGTCAATCATAGGAATAGACATTTACAAATAAAAACACGGTTCAAGTTAAGGGGTGACACAAATGTTAAATAAAAAGGTTTGGTTTTAACTATCAGCTACAACAACAGCAAACAATACGAAGATAACAATAATAAGATGGATTCTTAGGATGTTATTCGATTATAGGCTAATGTAGGCAAATGGGTAGTTGTAACTATTAGTAAATAGCTCTAAATTAGTGAATAGGCTAGACTATAGAGGAGGTAAACTTTCTCTCGAACAATTTACCCCGAATCAAGTCAATTTCTTTTGAGCATCGACAAGCATGCATATAAGAATAAACTACACCTTAGTCCATTAACTATCTCGAGCTGAATGTATGGAAAAGAGTTTAGGATTCACTCTCTCAAGCTAAACTCATGAAAACCTAATACCCACATACCATCAATTCAGTAATCTTGGTTATAAAACCTCTATCTCGAGCAAGCTAATAACATGAAGGTAGAACTGCATTAGCAACTACAATTCTTTAAATTGAACCACAATTACTGATTGAAATCACTTCTAAACAGCATTTAAACTAACAATTAGCAATACCCATAAGCTAAATTAGCCCATAATCACATAGTCACTCCCCAAGAATTGGGGTTTTCGCTAGACATCATAAAAAGATAAAAATCGTTATCAAATTATGCTTCCATCAACTGGGTAAGATTAATTTTGTCTTTACAAAGGTCCAAATTGAAGAATCTCAAAGACTCACTTCCAATTTCTCAAAAATGGAAAACTTCAATACTTTAAGGCTAAAGAAAACATGTCTCAATACTCAAAGTTAAAACTGAAAAATTCTAATAATGAATGTTTCACCCAAAACTAAATGTTCAAAAACGTATTTATAGTCGCCAAATATATGTTGTGAAGGACCATTTAGCACAGTAAGTCGGGCTTGCCGATCAACTCGATGATCTGCCCTTTGATCCATTCTATCGCCTTCTTGCATTAGCCTTTAGCATCCTCCAAGTCTGTAACTTTGGGCGATCTAACACTGCATCCCCGAACCACTCGCGATCTGCCGACTGTTCCTTTCTCTCACCAACTTGATTTTATCCTTCAGGGTTTGTCACACTGGAACTTTAGGTGAGGTAATGGCCATTCGACGAATCGCAAAAGGGTCTTGGCGATTACCAGGCTTTCATTTTTCGTTCTTTCATCTTGCTTTGTTCCTTCTTGCAAATTAGTGTCCATGTCTTGTTCCTCAATCCATATACTTGGAAATCAAGAGTTTTACATCAGTTATTGGCACAAAACAAGCATTTGATGAGACTAAATCTATCCAAATAAATCTCTAAATGAGTCCAAATCTCAGACTCATCAGTAATGATTTCTTGTTATTCATTATGATTAGCTAAAACCCCTTACCTTAGGGTTGTGATTATGTAGTTGAATGCTTTAATTAGCTAATGGGTGTTGTAAATTTCTGATTTAATGTTTTTTTGAAGTGGGTTCAATTAATTGTTCATGTTTAAATTGAGGAATTCTAGTTGAAAATGCAATTCTAGCTTAGTTCTCTATGCTTGCTTGAGAAAGAGGTAATAGAGTAGAATTATTGATTGATAGTTATATTGATTGAATCTTTAATAATATAGCTTGAGAAAGTTAACTTGATTGTGTCTTTACGAATCTAGCTTGAAAGAGTGGATTAATTAAGGAATTGATTGTTTGGTTGTGTCATGCTCGTTGAGGTTCAAAAGAACTCACTCGAAACACAATAACTGATTGAGAAATGGCTATTGTATTCAAAACCTAGCCTACCTATTGAGATTCAACAACTTTGAGCGGCTAATAATCACCCAGTACGCGAAATTAACATTCAACTAATCACACTCATAAGGTCTAAATCTCTACTTGTTTACTTCCCATGTTATTCATCTTAAATAGGTTACCCAAATCCCCCCCCCCCCAAAATTTGATATTAATCGTTGAAACTTTGTGATTTATTTTAATATTGTGAAAATGTCGCCTCTACAAATGATTATGTCATGACCCAAGGTAGCCCCTAGGTGTAACATTCCGTACAGGACCCTGAAACGACCCATACAAGCCACTTAGCTTCCATCATACAAGAAATAAACTAAATAGATTTAAAAGACAGTTTCAATATATCAAAATTTTATAGAGAAAAGTGGAAATATAAAACATTGTCTCAAAGCCATCTAATACATACGAATGAATTTGGGAATAGACCGTACATCATAGTCCAAAACTAAAAGTGAGGAAAGACTAAAAATAATAAATGTACGGTCCTCAAAGCATGAGAACTCACCAAAGCTCAGAAATCTCCTCAAAGAACTCTAGCCACGAAAATAAGAACCCTGACTGTCATACCCTATATATAGGGAAATGTAGGCAAGAGTATGTGTTAGTACAAAATATGTACCAAGTATGATAGTCATGCATAAAAACATATATAGTCATGTAAAAAGGGACATTTTCATGAACATGCAATGATCAAGTGAAAACATGAATCTTGAATGTTAGAAAACATAAGTCATTAAACATGATCAAAGCAAGTGAACATCATCTTATGCATGTATGAGATACTTCCTTGAAGTAACCTTGCTTGTGAGAATTAGCCTTAACCGACATATAATGCAATGTGAGCTATCAACATGGAATTCGGTGTCTCCCACAGCGAAAGGGTTATCCTATTTGCCATGGTAAGGACCATCTACTTCTAGCTTAGGTGCATCAACTAGACAATCCTACGTTGGCACATAGTTTATGGGACATGAGTAATTTCCACTTGTCCACTTGGTACTAAGCTTTACTGCCACAGAATAGTTCTAAATCCTATTCATCTTAGCTCATAAAGGAACATGGGTAATCAACTCTTGTCCTTATATCATATGACATGGGTAATCGCCTAATTCCTTTACATTAGAATAGCTCCTTAACATTGGCTCATTTTAGGTGAGAAGACCTTTCAACCTACGAAGCCTTATTATGTGAGAAAACCTTTCACAAATGTGTATATAAGAAATCCTTTCATCAACACAACAATAACAACCTCATTGATACTTCACTCTCAAAGCATCCATAAAACATTTACATAAATTTCATGAGAACATGTTTGATTTCATAAACTCTTCTTGCATAATCCAAAACCCACATCATATAATCATAACTTGGAAAACATGAAAATTACATGGGTTCATGGGGGATCATCATAAAACATTAGATTAACTCAATTTAAGCATAAAATATCATAGATCGGTCAATTAAATCAATAACTAAGGGAATCCATAATATAGAAGAAAACCCTAACTCAATTGGGGATTTTTAACTTTGAAAATTAGAGAAGTTGGGAACTCCATGGATGAAAATGATCATACCTCAATGCCAATTGCTTAAATTCAATGGAGGATTAGGAGACTTGACTTTGAACCCTTGGTTGGACCCTTTTTCTTCGAGCTTTCTAGAGAGAGAAATATTTGAGAGGAAGACTTGTTCTTCTTTTTGTAAATTTGAGAGAATGATTTCAATTGTGTAAATTTTGGGGTTAAAACCTTTCTATATGGATTTTGGTGAAGGGCAAAATGACATAGTATTAGGAAAAAATAATTAGGAAAAGGTGTGAAAGCCCCTAAGAAATAACTGTCGAATCCAGTCAATGGTGGGGACCTACAGTCTGTGGGTCAACCTACGGACTGTCTTGTCCCTCCGTTGATTGGTTCAGAGATTTAAACTTCTAGACCTCAATGATGGGACCCACCCACGGTCTGTGGTCTAGATGATGGGCCGTGGGTCCCAACTGTTTTCCTCAACTTTCGACCTCAAAATCTCTCTAAGTATGGGACTCACCTACGAACCCTATTTAAGGCTCATGTATTGAACGACAGACCATCCTAGTGAACCGTTGATAAATACAAAAAAACTTGACATTTTTAGAAAAACCACCCAGCCAACCACGGCCACCACCTACGGACCGTTGTCCCACCTACGGTCCATAGATGGTGTCGTCATTGCTAACACCAAGTTGTGAAAAACTAAAATTTTCCTACCTTTTTCAACTCTGAGGTGTTACAGATTAGGACACATCTTTACTTCTTAATTGAATAGTTTAATGTATCACTCTCAGTGGGATCGACCCCAACTCTTAGTTGGGTTTATACTTATTAGCGACCGCCTAAACTTAGAATTGGATGAAGTGTATTTGAGCGTTATCAAAAATGGCGTCGTTGTCGGTGAGTGATGTTTAGATATCTTTTTTTATAGTATAGTCGTGAATTGATTTTATTATAGTTGAATTATCTTTTATGTGTTCTTTTTGGCTGCTCTAAAATAGGTGAAGACATGAGTGTGAATAGGAGCAACGCCAGTCAACTTGGGAACAAAGATGACATTGAGAATTTGCATGATGTAAATGAGGATCAGTTGGGAAGTGCGGGTGCTATTTGATTGCCTACGACTGTGGGAAATGTGGTGTTCTATGTGACTAGTACAATGTTGCAATACTTGCAAATGAAGGGTCTCTTTGGAGGACTTGCTCATGAGGACCCTCATGATTATATTCGAAAATTTTTGGATGTGTGTGGGCCATTTTCTTTCAAGAACATCATTCAAGACTCAGATTGACTCCGTTCGTTTCCCATTTATGTGATGGCGGAAGCAAATAAGTGGTTGACTAAACTACTAAGGTATTCAATTACTTCTTGGGAGGAGCTCACAGAGGTATTTTATGAAAGATTTTTCCCTCCTTTGAAGATGGTTAAGTTGAGGGATAATATTTAGAACTTCAAGATAGTTAATGGTGAACCGATCCATGAGACATGGTTGAGGTTCCAAAAGATGTTGCTTCAATGTCCTGCTCATGGGTTGCCGGAGAATATGTTATTGAAATATGTCTACCAGAGTCTTCACATATTTAACAAAGGTGTTGCAGACCAACTCATTAGAGGTGGAATCATGAGACAACCGTTTGATATAGCATTAGCCCTCCTTGATAAGATGACAAATTAATCATGCATGGTACACAACAGAAGATCAGGTGTCTCCTTTGAATCTTGGGCTGACAAAAGAACAAATGGAAAAGAACCAAGAGTGAGATGAAAACATGGCATAGATGATGACACAAATGAACCTATTGACAAAGCACTATCATAACTGAGGGGCACCCCCTAGATGTAACATGGATGAAAACATGGCCAAGATGATGACACAAATGAACCTATTGACAAAGCACTATCATAACCGAGGGGCACCCCCTAGATGTAACATGGCATACAAGACACCGATAGGCCTCATATAAGCCACTTAGCTTTCATGGTCAAGATAATATAAATAGATAAGATTTAAAACATTTTCAACAAAATCAAAGTTTTATAAAACGAAGTGGAAGTTTAATACACTTGTCTCAAAAACCATCTAATACAATAGAATCTCGTGACATAGCCCGTACATCAATGCTCAAAACTCAAAATGAAAGAGCATAAATATGATAAACGGATAAGAAACCTAACCACGAGGATGAGAAACGGGAACACCGAACCCGATAGTTGGATAAGAAATTTAGGCAAGAGTATGTATTAGCACAAAGATGTACTAAATATGATAGCTTTCATAAACATAACATAAGACTAAGACAACATAAGTCATAAAGCATAATCAATGCACATAATAGATCATTTCAAAATTAAGGTACTTCTTAAAGTAACCTCAATTCATATTTAGTTAAGACATGGATAACTGCCACTAGTCTTACTCATCATAGAAGGAAAACTCAAGAAACAATCCAAGCACATCACCTATCATATCATATCCTAGCTTATCTTTTAAAGACATCGAGAATCACCTCTTGCCTTAATATAAAGGATCATGGGTAATCACCTCTAGCCCTTTTTACTTTGGGATCATGGGTATTCTCCTCTAGTCCAACATACTTTGGAATCATGGGTAGTCGCCTCCTGTCCATCTTATCGTGGGATCATGGGTAGTTGCCTCTTGTCCCTACATCATGTGACATGGGTAGTCCCCTCTTGTATTTCTATCATATAACATGGGTACTCGCCTCTTGTCTCTTACTTATGATAATGGGTATCCGCCTCTAGTCTGACTCTAAGGAATATGGATAATCGCCTCATATTCTTCTCATTAAAGGTCATGGGTAATCTCCTCTAGCCTCATCAATATCATAGTTCCTAAGCTTAGATTCATGTTAGATGAGAAGACCTTTCAACCTATAATCATTCAATGTGAGGAAGCCTTCCACATTCATACATAAGAAAATCATGTGGGAAAGATCCCTTCCTCAACAATTACATCAATAATCAACAATTTATAACATATGTTTCACTCTCAAAGAAATTCATATCATGATCATCACATATGCTTCAATCTCAAAGCAATACATATCACATCTTATTTATCTTATAAGAATGCACATAAATCCATAATTTCTGCTTTCATAGAGTAAAACCCATTTACATCAACTTCATCTTAGAAACATGGGTTAAGCATGGTACACAGAATTTCATCATAAAAGCATAGAATTCTCTCAATTCATGCATAAACAATAATAATTCAATTAATTGAATCAACATTCATAAAGACCCACAACTTTAGATGAAAACCCTAACTCAAATTGGGGAATTTCTACTTTCAATTGGAGAACTTCGGGGCTCCATGGATGCAAGGATTACATGGATGAAAAATCTATCATACCTTGCTATTAAAGCCCACAAACAAATGGAGTATGGAGGCTTGACATTGAGCTCTAGCTTCAACTCTTCTTCTTCTTCAAGTTTCTAGAGAGACAAATATTTTGGAGAGGAAGAACCCAATTTCTTTTGCTGAATTTAAGAGAATGACTTAAATGGGTAAGTTTTGGGGTTAAAATCACTCATATAGGGGTTTTAGGCAAGGGTAAAAGGACATAGTATTAGGCTAGAATAATTAGGAAAAGACCCAACTATCCTAAAAATAACTATCGACCCACGAACCCTGACCAACGGACCGTGGATTGACCGATTATCCTTCCTGCACATCCGTCGACGATGGTCAAAAACTATGATTTGGGGCTCTTGTACCACGAACCCTCAACCACGGACCGTGGACCCACCGACGGTATGTTAATCCAAGACTTGGTTCCAAGATTTCTAGGCAGTCTTTGGGTGCCCATCCACGGACCAAACTTACAGTTTGTGGTCTACTTCATGGGCTGTGGTTGGCCTCCGTCGATGGCACCTGGAATTTCTAGAAAAAACTTCTATGATGCCTTTTCTCGAATTTGGGGTGTTACATTATCTCACACTTCGGATCATCCTTCCTCGAATGAGGTTCAAGACATCTTCAAAATGTAAAGGACTCTTAACTAGCAACACATCATACATGTAATTTCATCTAAATTCACATAACCAAGGACGAACTTCGACCCCAAGCAAGAACTTATTCAAAGCATCATAAGGAAGATAGGAACTAGACCTAGCAACCCAATATGCATGCACATACAAGATTACTCATATCCGAGGAGGAAATGCCATCTCCAAGCTAAAAGCATGATCAATCATCACATTATAAAGTCTATATGCAACTCATACTCTAAGGCACATAAAAATGTAGCAATCAATCAAATTGACTCATTTTCTTAAAACTTAAACTTTTCTGAATCATGCTTAGTAAGGAACTAAGGAAAGCATTTAAGGCACATGACACCAAATAAAGAGTAAACCATAAAGAACTCATTATCTCAAGCTAGAGTAGGGGTAGAAGAAAGAGATGAGGATATTGGGACATCATATCGGCCTTGGCCTCCAAAGTAGCACCCTCAACTAATTGATTCCTCCCCAATACTTTTATGGAAGCAACTTTTTTTTTCTCAACTTCTTGACTTGCCGGTCTAAAATCTCAATCGGAACTTCTTCATAAGAAAGATTCTCCTCAACTCCCAAACATTCTAATGGAACTATGGATGTCGGATCTCCAACACACTTTTTAAACATAGAAACATCAAAAAACCAGAAGCACCGATGCCAAATAATTAGGCAATTCAATTTCACAAGCAACCTTACCAATATGTCTCAAAATATGATATGGACCCACATAACAGGAACTAAGCTTCCCTTTCTTCCGAAATCTCATTACACCCATCATGGGTGAGATTTTCAAGTAGACCGAATTGTTTACCTCAAACTTTAGGTCTCTTCTTCTAACATTGGCATAGGACTTTTATTGACTTTGGGATGTTCTCAAACTTTGTCTAATAAGCCGAACTTTTCCCATAGCCTCATGAACTAACTCGGGTCCTATCAATGCAACTTCACCCACCTCAAACCAACCTATAGGATATCTACACATCCTACCATATAGAGATTCAAACGGATCCAAACCAATAATCGAGTGGTAACTATTGTTATAAGCAAACTCAATCAATGGCAAATGGTCATCCCAATTACCCTTAAAATTGATAACACATTCTCTCATCATATCTTCCAAAGTTTGGATAGTACGATCTGTTTGCCCATCGGTTTGTTTATGAAAAGTCGTGCTAAGCTTAACATGAATACCAAGACCCTTTTGGAAAGATTTCAAAAACTGAGAAGTAAATTGAGTACCTCGATCGGAGATAATGGGCAAGGGCACTCCAAGCAACCTTACCATTTCCCTTAAGCACAACTTAGCATAATCTTTTACAGAATAAGAAACTTTGATTGGAATAAAATGAGCCGATTTCATCATCTAATTTACTATAACCCAAACTGAATCATATTGTCGCGGAGTACGAGGCAACCCAACTATGAAGACCATATTCATATCTTCCCACTTCCAAGTAGGAATACTAATGTCTTCAGACAAACCTCCATGTTTCTGATGTTCAACTTTCACTTGTTGACAATTAGGACACTTACGCACAAATTTTGCAATATCCTTCTTCATCCCATTCCACCAATAGACCTCCTACAAATCACAGTAGATCTTGGTGTCCCTGGGTGTATGGAATACTGAGAACTATGGAATTCTGATAAGATGTGTTCCCTCAAGTCATCAACATTAGGAACACACAAACAACTTTGATATCTAAGTACACCGTCTCCCGCTTGGGATAAAGCCTCTACGAACTTTCTAAGCAATGTTACTTTTAATTCTATGAAGGTCGAATCAAGACATTGCTTAGCTTTCACATTCGTCACAAAAGATAATTCTGAACCATTATGAAACATAACACCACCTTTGGTGGAGTCCATTAACCGAACACCCGATTGGGAAAATCTATGCACATCTCATACCAACTCTTTCTTATCTTCTTCTATATGGGTGACACTACGCATTGATAATTGGCTAAGAGCATCTGCCACCACATTAGCCTTACCGGGGTGATAGAGAACACTCTTCTCATAATCCTTAAGTAACTCAAGCTGCCTTCTTTGGCGAAGATTTAGATTCTTCCGATTAAACACATATTACAAACTCTTGTGGTCGGTAAAAATATCTACATGCACACCATACAAATAATTCCTCTAAATCTTTTAAGGCAAAAACAACCATCGCTAATTCAAGGTCATGGGTAGGATAATTCTTCTCATGGATCTTAAATTGTCTTGAAGCATAGGCAATGACTTTCCCATTTTGCATAAGTACACATCCTAACCCAATTCTCGAGGCATCACAATATACAACAAAACGATCAGTCCCTTCCGGTAAAGTCAACACCGGAGCAGAAATAAGTCTATCCTTCTATTCTTGAAAACTCTTCTCACATGCTTCAGACCATATCAACTTGGCTTTTTTTTTAGTCAAAGCGGTCAATGGAGAGGCAATCGAAGAAAACCCCTCAACAAACCTTCTATAAGAACCAACCAAACCTAAGAAACTTCTAATATCCGAAGGGGATAGAGGTGTAGGCCAACTCTTGACCGCATTCGTCTTCTTAGGATCTACCTCAATACCCTTACTTGAATCAATATGCCCAAGAAAATCTACGAACCTTAGCCAAAACTCACATTTGCTAAACTTCGTGAAGAGTTGTTGGTCCTTGAGAATTTGCAACACTTCAATAAATCAATATATCATCAATGAACACAATTACAAACATATCAAGGTATTATTTAAACACCCTATTCATTAAATCCATAAATGCCACCGGAGCATTAGTAAAACAAAATGACATCACGAAAAACTCATAATGACCATACCGGGTTCTAGAAGCCGTCTTCGAAATATCATCTTCCTTCACCCTCAATTGGTGATAATCCAACCTAAGGTCAATCTTGGAAAAGTAACTCGCTCCTTGGAGTTGGTCAAATAAATCATCTATTCTTGGGAGAGGATATTTAGTCTTAATGGTCACCTTTTTAAATTGCCAGTAGTCATACATACGAAGAGAACCATCTTTCTTTTTAACATAAAAAACTGGAGCACCCCATGGAGAGATACTCGATCGGATGAAACCCTTATCCAACAAATCTTTCAATTGCTCCTTTAATTCCTTAAGTTCTACCAGATCCATTCAGTAAGGAGGAATAGAGATAGGTTGCATATCTGGGAGAAGGTCAATACTGAAGTCTATTTCCCTTTCAAGATGAATACCGGTTAGATCATCTGGAACACTTTTGGAAACTCATTAATAATAGGGACAGACTCAAGAGTAGGGATTTCAAAATCCATATCCGTCACCCTAACTAAATGGGACTAGGGATTTCAGAATCCATATCCATCACCCTAACTAAATGGGACTTGCAACCCTTAGAAATCATTTTCCTAGCTTTATGATAGGAAACAAACTGACCCATAGGTATAGAATTTCCCCCCTTACACTCTAGGACAAGTTCATTCAGAAACTACAATCTGACCATTCTGGTCTTACAATCAATAGAGGTATAGCACTCATGCAACCAATCCATCCTAAGAGTGACTTGAAAATCTATCATATCAAGCTCTACAAGATCAACATAAGTTACTATAGGATAAGGAGACGGTACACTTTCTATAGACCCTCTTAGCAACAGAATCACCAATAGGAGTAGAGTCAGAAAAAGGATATAACAACACATCAGGAAACACATTAAATCTCATAGCCACATATGGCTTCACAAAACACATGGTAGTATCGGGATCAAGTAAAGCATAAACAACAAGTTGAAAGACTTTAAACATACAGGTAACCATATCGGGAGAACCCTCTTGTTCCCCACGAGTCTGAAGAGCATAGAACCTATTTTTCTTAGAATCATTCAAACCCCAAACAACTTAGACAGGATGAAGGATAGGATTGAGCCCTACGATGATTATCTCCCTCATTCTTGGTAATTTAAGGGCAATATATTATCTTGTGGCCGATTTTACCACAACCAAAACAACCATTGGAACCCTCTAGACATTTACCTTCATGTTTTCTTTCACACTTAGCATAATTAGGCAGTAAAGACCCACTACCCCCTCCTTGAGGTTTAGGGTTAGACACCCTCTCTTTGTTAAACTTAGGAGCATTGGAGAAACCTTGACCAAAAAACCTTTGTCGAAACCTACGATGACCATTTCCATCAGACCTTGCATGAGAGAAATTACCATTACCAGTTTTAGCTTTTTTTGTCTCCCAAGACCTCTCTTTAAGTTTCTCCTCTTCAATATGTTGGGCATTGACCATGAGACGAGAGATATCCATGTCATGGACAAGGATAGTGGTACAACATTCATTCACCACCAATTCGGACACACCCTAGAATCGTCAACTATAGAGGGAGCATATCTTGATAACTGATTGAACCTCAAAGCATATTCTTTCACACTCATGTTCCCTTGTAGGAGATTAATTAACTAAAGCACTTTTTCCTCCATTATCTTAAGAGGAAAAAACCTATCAAGGAAAGAAGACTTGAAACTTTCCCAATCTAAGGGGCCCACATATTCCGGTCTTGTTTCCTTCCATTGGTTGAACCAAATTTGGGCAACACCTTTAAGTTGATAAGCGCCCAAGTCTACCCTTTCCACCAGAGTCACTCCCAAAATAGACAACACCTTATAAACCTCATCAATGAACTCTTGAGGATCTTCCTCAACCTTAAAATCATAGAATTCTGGAGGATTCATCCTAGTGAAGTGCCTTACTCTAGATGCCACCATACACACATTTGAGTTCACATGGACCACAACCTCCCTATTGGCTTGGGCAGTAATGGCTTGAGCCAATACTTGAAAAGCAGTCCTAAACTCCACATTAGTCACTTGCTCAGCCAAAAGGTCAACCAGAGCTTAGGGAGCTTTAGGAGGAGCTACTTGACCAACATCTTCTCCCTCATTCCTTCTAGCATAAGCCCTTCGAGTAGTCATATCATGTAGACCATCAGATAAGGATTGGGAGAGAGACCTTATAGAATTAAACTCTATCGCATGACTTTGAGTAATAAAGAAGTGAAATTTCCTAAACATCGTGTAGCCTCTTATTCATAAATGTGGTGTGCTTCATACTCATGGAAAAGACTCTATTTGACGTGGTTTTGATACATCCTAGAACCATTCTAAACCTTGTGCTCAGATACCAAGTTTATCACGACCTAGAGTACCTCCAAGATGTAACATGGCATACAAGACCACGAGAGGCCTCAAATAAGCCACTTAGCTTTCATAGTCAAGATAATAGATATCAATAAGATTTAAATAATTTACAACATAATCAAAGTTTTACAAAAAAAATAAAGTAGAAGTCTAATACACTTGTCTCAAAATTCATCTAATACAATAGAATCTCAAGACGTAGCCCGTACATCAATGTTCATAACTCAAAATAAAAAGAACATAAGGAAATTAGTGGCCATATCCTCGAATGAATGAGGACTCACCAATCTTTAACTTCTTCTTCTACTAGAAATCCTAACCACGGGGATGAGAATCGGGAACATCAGGCCCAACATTTGTATAAGAAATGTAGGCAAGAGTATGACTTAGTACAAAAATATACTAAATATGATAACTTGCATAAACATAACATAAGAGTTAGACAACATAAGTCATTAAGCATAATTAATGCACATAATATATCATTTCAACATATAAGGGCTACTTCTTAAAGTAACCTCAATTCATATTTAGTCAAGACATGGGTAACCGCCACTAGTCTTACTCATCATAAAAGGAAAACTCAAGAAAAAATAAAAGCTCATCACCTATCATAACATATCCTAGCTTATATTTTAAAGACATGGGGAATTACCTCTTGCCTTACTATAAATGATCATGGGTAATTGCCTCTAGCATTTCTTACTTTGGGATCATTGGTATTCGCCTCTAGTCCAACATACTTTAGGATCATGGGTAGCCTCCTCTTGTCCATCTTACTATGGTATCATGGGTAGATATCTTTTGTCCCTACATCATGTGACATGGGTAGTCACCTCTTGTCTTTCTATCATATGGCATGGGCACTTACCTCTTGTCTCTTACTTAGGATCATGGGTATTTGCCTCTAGTCCGACTCTAAGGAATATGGTAATCTCCTCATATTCTTCTCATTAGAGGTCATGGGTAATCGCCTTTAGCCTCATCAATTTTAGTTTCTAACCTTAGATTCATTTTATGAGATGTCCTTTCAACCTAGAATCATTCAATGTGAGAAAGCCTTCGACATTCATACATAAGAAAATCATGGGGAAAAGATCTTTTCCTCAACAATTATATCAATACTCAACAATACATAGCAAATGCTTCACTCTCAAAGCAATTCATATCATGATCATCACATATGCTTCAATCTCAAAGCAATATGTATCATATCGTTTTATCATTTATGAATGCACATAAATCCATAATTCTCCTTTCATAGAGTAAAACCCAATTACATCAGCACCATCTTAGAAACATGGGTTAAGCGTGGGTACATAGAGTTTCATCATAAAAGCATAGAATTCTCTCAATTCATACATAAACAATCATAATTCAATTAATTGAATCAACATTCATAAAAACCCACAACTTTAGAAGAAATCCCTAACTCAAATTAGGGAATTTCTACTTTCAATTGGAGAACTTATGAGTTCCATGGATGCAAGGATTCCATGTATGAAAAACTTATCATACCTTGCTATCAAAGCCCACAAACAAATGAAGAATTGAGGCTTGACCTTGAGCTCTAGCTTCAACCCTTCTTCTTCTTCAAGTTTCTAGAGAAAAAAATATTTTGGAGAGGAAGAACCCAATTTTTCTTTGTGAATTTAAGAGAATTACTTGAATGGGTAAGTTTTGGGGTTAAAATCACTTACATAGGGGTTTTAGGTATTGGTAAAATGACATAGTATTAGGCTAGACTAATTAGGAAAAGACCCAACTACCCCTCAAAATAATTGTCGATCCACGACCCACGGACCATGACCGACGGACCGTGGACTAAATGATGAGTCTTCCTGCACATCCGTCAACCATGGTTAGAAAATATGATTTGGGTGTCTCGAACCATAGACCCTCAACCATGGACCGTAGACCCACCAACGATTCATTAGTCCAGGCCATGGTTCTAAGATTTCTAGGCAGTCTTTGGGTGCATATGCACAGACCAGACCTATGGTCTATGGTCCTCTCCACGGGCAATGGTTGGCCTCCATCAATGGCACCTGGAATTTTTGAAAAACGGCTACGATACCTTTTGGTGTTACAAGCACGTCATGGGAAGTGGGTACATGGCTGTGAATGCACTCGGTATTAATAGTGTTGTAAACCCTGATGAAGCACACTTTGAGGCCATATACAATGAAGAAGTGCATTTCTTAGCAAACCAAGTGGGGGATCCCGTACGAACTATCCAAGTTTAGGTGGAAATCAAGGTTGGAATAGAGATCGTGATGATAGTTACAGAGATCAAAAACGTGAATGGCGTGATAGTGGAACAAATTAGAGAGATAAAGATGGGGATAAAGATCGCTAGTGCCTCTCGACGAAAGTCAAAATCCGAATGAACCGAGGGTGGATCCTAAAAATTCCAGACTTAGGATATGTTTGCTCGTATTTTGAACAAGGTGGAAGGATTAGATAAGGTGCTCAAGGAGATGAAAGATAACATCTCTTACCAAACAGTAACATCACACTCAGTATCCATTAAGAAGCTGGAAACAAAGATGGGCTAGATCTCAGCTCATTTAAATCCAAGACCAAAAGGGTGGTCTCCCAAGTGATACTTTGGTGAACCCAAAAAATGAGGCATGATACCATGGATACGTCATGCCACGACATTAAATAAGGCATTTTTTGTAAGGCAACCAAAGTTTTATTATGTGTTGTTTGAATAACGTTTGTTGGATGTGCGGGTAGAAAATTCAATGTTTGGGAGAAATAAGCAAATAGGTGAGCTCAAAACCCACTCGGAGTATCGCCGAGTAGTTCGCGAGCCCGACGTCGATCTCCCTTTGGAAAAATTGAAAGGCTCACATTCTGTCAAGCTTAGCTGGCTAAGGTCCACTCAGCGACTCACCAAGTAGATCAAAAAAGTTAGTGACCCTCACCGAACTCGACGCGAATCGAAGGGTCATGGCCTTTCAACCATTTTAAATTCAAAACCTATCCTTATTTTGAACTTTTTGACTCTTGCACTCTCACAACTACATTTTAAATCTTTTTATTTCTTAAATTCTTGTGGGTGCCTTTGCGTGATCAAAACATATTGTTTTACTCCCCTTACCTCTTTGCATGTGTATCATCTTTTGTCTTTAATGGATCTATTGTGTGCCCTGATTGTGTGCCTAATTGCTTGTTGAATTATAATTTGAAATCAATCTTGCCTAATAAATTGTTTACACTAAATAAATTTGTTATTGGTGTCCAAATTGTGTAAATTATGGATGTGCATAATGGGTTTTGTCTGGGTGAAGTCTGAGTAACCTATTTTCAACAGAACTACTTGATTTTGCCCAATGAAGGATTGGATGAAGTCATTCTTAAGGGTAAAATCATCGTGTTTATTTAATTTGAATTGATTGGGGGAGGTCTTAGTACCCCAAATTAAAATTGCTTAGTGGGCAAGCCTAAATTGCATAGGTTTGTGTGTGAATTTCTTTGTCATAGGTCGATGATCGAAAAATTGAAACTTGGGCTTGGAATTTGACACGTTGGGTCATTTGGTGAGCTAAGTTGAGCTCACCGAGTGACTTCATCAATTCGCCGAATGTCCTCTCCATTGCCTATTTGACCTAATTTAGTGCTAAATTATTCTGTGATTTTCATCGATACGCATGTGCTCACCGAGTTCATTCGGTGACTCACTAAATAAATTTAATCATGCCTTTTTTGAAGCCCAGTTTTTGTTAAATTATTCTGTGATATTCGGCGAGCCACCTTTGCTTCGCCGATCAAGTTTGACGACTCACTGAATGAATTTTTACCTCACTGTTTAGTGTTGAAATTCTTATATGTTGATTTGTGACTTTCACCGAGCTTGTTAAGGCTCACCAAATGATCTCAGCGACTCACCAATTTGATTGTCTAGTTTTTCTACAACTTCTTGAAACATGATATTTTGCAACCACATTTGTCTTGTTTGCTCATTTTGACAAATATAGCTAGATCAAAGGTTCTAATAAAGGTCTTCAACCCCAAAAGAGGGCAAACGGGTTGGTGATTGCTGTGGAGGTTGCACTTCCTTGATCTACTAGACCTCGACCCACTCAAGCAAGTGGCCAGGATAATGAAAAATGTCAGTGGAGCTCAGATCGAGCAACTCCAGGTCCGAAAGCATTGATGTATATTCCACCCGCCTCACTACATCTAATTCTGAGTGTGAGGATGATGTGGGGTCTAGGACTCCAATCTATAAGTCAGAGCCAGCAATGATCAAACACTAAAATGCAGATGTGCTAAGTTTCTCTTTAAAGCACTGCATAATCCATCCCGACTCCCGACACTCTTGACAACTCCACCACCTCCATCACAGGCAGCTGAACAGGCACCACAAGTGCCTCCGGCCCAACCACCTCTGCCACACTCTATCAACAGGTTAAAGGTTATTAGTATGTGGATAATTCTATAGGAGAAGAGGTTGTCCACAGATGGGCTACTAGATTGTAACAACCCGTAAATCGAATAAGTGAAACTGGAGCCTAACTAGAGAGTGTGTAAGTTTTTCATAAGGTTTGAAGTGGTTTGATATTGTCCCGAGTTATGGTTTAGGGGTTTAGGGGTTTAAGGGTTAAACGCCAAGGTACGACTCCCCAAGGACCACCCTAGGGTCCTTGAGGAGGGCCCTTAGCCTAACCCCAAGGCTACCCCAAAATGAGACTTGTTGCCAAAATGTGGTGACCTTACGGAGGGGAACCACGCCCCGTTGATCAAACCACAACTCATGGTCTTGATCCATAGGTCAAGGGCCACATTTTCAAGTTGCAGCCCCAAACCACGAACTAGAAGGACCGTGGTGTAGCCCCACCTACGTTCCGTAGGTAAGGGGCGTGGTTTGCACCTGTGTTGCTGTTAAATATCTCGGCCTAGTAAAAGGTGAATTAGTGAATTCACAGTAGGTCTTGCTTGGTTGGGGGATGTTTTTAATTAGTTATGTATTGTATTTTAAGGGTTTTTAATGTATTAAAACATATTTTACACTTCAATATTTCAAAACCCAAAATCAAAACCTCTCCTCCTCTCCATAAGTTGTCTCTAGAAACCTCCATTAGAATTGAAGACTTTAAACTTCAAAGGTCAAATCTTCAAGTTTTTCAAGGAACTTTTGTGGATTTCCTCCATTAAAGGTATGATGGTCTTCATCCTTTAATTAGTTTCTTTCAAGGAGCCAATCTCAAAAGTAATGTCAAGTCCATAATGTTTTCTCTAAAATCCTAGTTTTCAATCTATGCATGAATTCAATTCTAAATGAATTCCAAAGGTTTTATTGCATTAATTTATGAATGAATTATGGATTTAAAGATGATTTCTTCCTAGAACCCATTATTTACCCCAATTTCCTAAATTGTGATTCGTGATTGGGAGTTGTTTGATTATGTAAGTATGTTGAATTGTTGATGTTTACATTGAATTAAGTGATTGAATCATGTCAATTTCATCATCTATTTTAGTATCTTAGATTTATGGATTGATGATGGATCTTAGCTTTGAAGGGCAAGTTATGATCAAATTACATATTTAAGTAGAATTGTACTTGATCAATTCATCCACTTGAAAGGTGGAGATGTTTACTTACTATGTATATTGTGGTATTGAATTAATGGATATCTTCTTTGTACCTCTATATATGAAGGATCTATGAATGATCATGATGTAAAGTATATGTTTGTGATTTCAATGAAAGTATAATGATCATGTTCAGAATGTAAGTGTATTATGATTGAATGTTGTTTCTCAATTAACACCTATGAATGATGAGGATCTATGTGAAAGGCTATTCTCACATACACACACTCATGAAAGAATAATGAATGAAGTTTTATGATTATGTTGATGATGAAATACTTATTGAAAGGCTATCATCAATTGTACTCTAATGAATGATAATGACTTGTTGTGAAAGGACTTTCTCACAATAAGGGGATTCTTAGGTGAAAGGAAATTCTCATTTTTGAATCTATGAGCTTTCCAATGAATGAATGTTGGGTTGGGATGGATACTCATCCATGAGTTGAGGTGGGGTATCTAGTAACAATCCCTTAATCCATAATGAACGAATGTAATGAATGTTAAGTACTTCGTGGGGAATAATGCTAAGAACCGAGTGGATATGAATTGGGGTGGATGCTCATCTGTGAGTTAAGACGAGGTATCTAGTAGCAACCTCTTGAGATGGATGCTTATCTGTGAGTTGAGGCGGGGTATCTAGTAGCAATCTCCCTATCCCATAACTATGTGCCCACATAGGTTTAGCTAGTGGATCCACTTAAGCTAAAAACAATGGTCCTACCTTAGGCAAGTAGGAATCCCTTATCTGGTGAGGATGACATTAGGATTTCATGAATTGCTCACATGGTCTATGTTGGTTAACGCTTACCCCCACAATTAATGTTAATGAACTATGGCTTCTTAATAATGCACTACTTAGTGTGGGTAGTGGTATGGGATGCCATCTATGCATTGCACAAGTAGGCTTTGAGAGAGGCTGTGGTGTGCTCCTTTATAATGTTAATGAAATGAATGTGCTCTTATGATGATATTAATGAAGAATGTCAATATAATGTCTAATGAATAATGGTGCTCTTAATGTAATGAAGCTAATGAAGAATGTTGACTTATATACTTAAATGATATGATCCATGCTATACTTAGATTCTATTATGAGTTACTTACTTGTTATGACTTATTGTGTATGAATGTGCCTTGCCTATGGTGACTTCAAAGTATTACTTAGTGTGAGTAGTAGTATAGGATGCTACTTGCACATTGCACAAGTATAACTTAGGGTTGACTTAGGTGATGGTCCCTATGTGATGATATGGCTTATGCAATGTTTATGTTATGTATGAGTATTGCTCAAGGATGGAAAGGTTGAATCATAAGTTCACTTTGGGTGACCTTAAGGTGGTAATTTGGTGTGGATGGTGGTATGGGACGCTATCCATACATTGCACAAAGTATAGCTTGAGGGTTACTTGAGGTGAAGGCTTAATGTGAAGGTAATGGTTTATATGTGATTATGTTCTAATGTGGTTAAATGACTTGTATGTTGGTTGTGGTTAAATGACTTGCCTCTTATGCTTATGCTTCATGAAGTTTTATCAAAATGGCATATATCTTGACTTTCATAGAAAATGTCTGTTTTAAGCATGTTTTTGCATGGCTATCATACTTAGTACTTAATTGTGCTAACCCATTCTTCTTCATGTTCTACTACAACTGTAGGTTCTGGCATTTGACTTGCTTATCTCTAGTTGACGCTTGGATTGAGATTCTTCCAAGACTTGGTATGTCCACATGGATTCGAGGACAAGAACAATATTGTTTCCTTTCTTTCATGTAATAGACAATGTTAGTCTTTTCGATTATAAAGGGCCGTGACCCTATATTTTTTCAAGTATGTTGTTTATATGGCCATGTGAGACGTTAGACTTTCGCTTGCTTTTAAATGTTTTGATTGTTTGATTTATAAAGAACAGTTTTAAATTATGCACTATTTCTAAGTATCTTATGTTATGAATGCTATGAGGCTTGTATAAGACCCCTTCGGGGTCGAGTACGCCGTGTCACTTTCGAGGTGTAGACTCGGGTCGTGAAAAACATGGTATCAAAGCACAAGGTTTTGGGAATGTTCATAGGATTGATGCCTCACTAGCCACGTCTAGTAGAATCGTGTTCATCGGTGTGAGTTGCAACACATCTATGAGCGAGAGTCTATTGGACGTTAGGAAGTTACACTTATTTTATATTCTTGTAGTCTGCTTTAGAGCTTAGCTCTATAAGTGTCCTTTTCCTAATCCTTCTCTTGTGTTTATAGGATATGAATACAAGAAGGAAGCCCACAAGAAGAGTGGAAGATGAGAATGTGAATAAGGGAGTTCCTCCCCAAGATCCCCAAGGTCCTCAAGGTGGTCATGTTCTTCAAGGAAACCATATTTCAGTGGATGTTCCACCCTTGACCAATGAAGATTTTAGGTCAGCTTTTCTAACCTTAGCCCAAGCCATGGCGGCCCAAGTGAATAGAGATGAAGGGAATTCTATTGAGAGTACTATGACTTCTAGGTTGAGGGACTTTGTGAGGATGAATCCTCCAATTTTTGTAGGCTCTAAAGTGGGAGAGGGTCCCCAAGAGTTTTGGATGAGGTGTATAAGATAGTCAATGTTATGGGGTGACTTCTAGACAAAAAGCAGAACTTGCCTCCTACCAATTGAAAGATGTTGCCCAAACTTGGTTCACTCAATGGAAAATAAATAGTCCTATAGTAGCGGGTCCCATAGAATGGGAGGTGTTTAAGAAAGTTTTCCTTAGTATGTACTTTCCCTGTGAGAAGAGGGAGGTTAAGGTGGAGGAGTTTATAAACCTTAGGCAAGGTAGCATGAGTGTGGAGGAGTATTCCTTGATGTTTACCATATTGTCTAAGTATGCTCCATCTTTGGTGTCCAACCCTAGAGATGAGATGAGTAGGTTTGTGACCGGTGTATCCGGCCTAGTTAAGGAAGAGTGTCGTACGGCCATACTTCATGATGACATGAACATTTCTAGACTCATGGTGTATGCTCAATCTATTGAGGAGTCCAAACTTAAGAGGAAGGATAGGGAGCTAAAGAGATCTAGGTCCTATGAACAAAGTCAACCAAGGTCCAAAAAGAGGTACTACAGCCAAGATTCTTCTATGGTCAACAATGATAGGGTGTCTAACCCTAAATCTCAAGGAGGAAATGGAAGTGGTTCTTCTTTTGAAAGACTTATATATGCCAAGTATGGGAAGCAACATTTGGGTAAGTGCCTTGCCGGCACGGATGGGTTCTTTGGATGTGGAAAGAAGGGTCATAAGATGAGAGATTTTCCAACACTCTCGGCAAAAGAGAGAGACCAAATAAGCTTCTCTTGATGGCCCAGATCCTAATGCTCCAAAGAGAAACTGTTTCTATGTGCTTCAAGCTAACAAGGACAAAGGAGCTAATCCGGATGAAGGCACCGGTAAGTGATAGTTCCTTTCGGTTGTGAATGTCTTTTTAAGGTTCCTATGTTGTTTTCATGATAGTCTTAGTTGGGTTTTCTCCTAAGTGGGGGATAGTATGTTGAATAGTAAGGTTGTTGAGAGTTTTGAAATCCTTATCTCTTTCCTTCTATTCTTATTCAAGCTTGAGACCAAAAGTTCCTTGTAGCTTGTTTCATGTTTTGGAGTCATGTGTGAATATGTGTTTCCATGGTCTACTTATGATAGGCATGTTCTTAATGAGTTTATATTTGAATGAGAAAACGATTTTATATGAATTATGTTCCTCTTGTTGATATGCATTTAATATGAGTTGTTTATATGCTTCATGAGGTTAAATGTTGAACATGCCTAAATGTGTTTTTATGAAGAAATTGCATAATGTGCATGATATGACTTGGAGAAGGTAATTCCTCCAATATAATGAGAAATGTGAAGTTTTGATGCATAATAAGTTTGTAGATGTAGTCCGTACCTTCTTGTTTTGCTTTGAGCTTATTGATGTTG
This sequence comes from Solanum bulbocastanum, assembly GCA_037074985.1. Taxonomy (NCBI): domain Eukaryota; kingdom Viridiplantae; phylum Streptophyta; class Magnoliopsida; order Solanales; family Solanaceae; genus Solanum; species Solanum bulbocastanum. The sequence goes on along the minus strand of CM073597.1, from coordinate 28,630,348 downwards.
AGTTGAGGTTTCCTCCTAGTTTTGTGCATTGTTTATGATGTTGTGTGCATGATGGGCTGCTATTCTTGAGTCGTTAACCCCATAATGTGTTTTAAGTGTCATTTGAGGATGAATGTTTCTATGTGGAGGATAATGTAACAACCCATAAATCGAATAAGTGAAACTAGAGCCTAACTAGTGAGTGTGTGAGATTTTCATGAGGTTTGAAGTGGTTTTATGTTTTCCCGAGCTATGGTTGAGGGGTTTAGGGGTTAAACGTCAAGGTATGACTCCCCAAGGACCACCCTAGGAGTTCTTGAGGAGGACCCTTAGCCTAACCCAAGGCTGCCCCAAAATGAGATTTGTTGACAAAATGTGTAGACCAACGAGGGGAACCACGCCATGTAGGTCAAACCACGACTCGTGGTCTTGATCCGTAGGTCAAGGGCCATATTTACAAGTTGCAGCCCCAAACCACAGACAAGTAGGATGGTGGCGTAGCCCCACTTACGGTCCGTAGGTGAGGGGCGTGGTTTGCACCTGTGTTGTCAAATATTTGGGCCTAGTGAATTCACCCTCAGTCTTGTTTAGTTGGGACGGTTTTAATTAGTTATATATGGTATTTTAAGGTTTTTTAATGTATTAAAACATATTTTAGACTTCATTATTTCAAAACCCAAAATAAAAACCTCTCCTCTCCTCCAAAAGTTCTCTCTCTAGAAACCTCTATTGGAGGTGAAGACTTCAAGCTTCCAAGGTCAAATCTTCAAGTTTTTCAAGGGATTTTCATGGATTTCCTCCATTAAAGGTATGGTGGTCTTCATCCTTGACTTAGTTTCTTTCAAGGAGCAAATCTCAAAAGTGATTCCAAGTCCCCAATGTTTTTTCTAAAACCTTAGTTTTCAATCTATGCATGGGTTCGATTCTAAATGATTTCCAAAGGCTTTATTGCATTGATTTATGAATGAATTGTGGATTTAAAGATGAATTAAGATGATTTCTTCCTAGAACCCATGTTTTACCCCAATTTCCTAAATTGTGATTTGTGAGTGGGAGTTGATTGATTATGTAAGTGTGTTGAATTGTCGATGTTTACATTGAATCATGTCAACTTGATTATGTATTGTAGTATCTTGGATTTATGGATTGATGTTGGTTCTTAGCTTTGAAGGGTAAGTTATGATCAAATTACATATTGAAGTAGAATTGTGCTTGATCTATTGATCCACTTTAAAGGAGGAGGTGTTTACTTACTATGTATATTATGGTATTGAAATGATGGATATCTTCCTTGTACCACTATATATGAAGGATTTATGTATGATCATGATTTAAAGTATATGTGTGTGATTTCAATGAATGTATAATTATCATGTTTAGAATGTAAGTGTGTTTTGGTTGAATGTTGTTTCTCAATTAACACTTGTGAATGATGAGGATCTATGTGACAGGCTATTCTCACATACACATACACTCATGATAGAATAATGAATGAAGTTCTATGATTATGTTAATGATGAAGTACTTATTGAAAGGCTATTCTCAATTGTACTCTAATGAATGCTAATGACATGTTGTGAAAGGACTTTCTCACAATAAGGGGATTCTTAGGTGAAAGGCTATTCTCATCTTTGAATCTATGTGTTTTCCAATGAATCAATGTTGGGTTGGGATGGATACTCATCCATGAGTTGAGGCAGGGTATCTAGTAACAATCCCTTATCCCATAATGAACGAATTTAATGAATTTTAAGTACTACATGGGGAATAACGTTAAGCACCGAGTGGATGTGAATTGGGTTGGATGATCATCCATGAATTGAGGCAGGGTATCTAGTAGCAATCTCCCTATCCCATAACTATGTGCCCATATAGGTCTAGCTAGTGGATCCACATAAGCTAAAAACAATGGTCCTACCTTAGGCAAGTAGGAATCCCTTATCCGGTGAGGGTGACACAGGGATTCCATGAATTGCTCACATGGTCTATGTCGATTAAGTCTTACCTCTACAAACAATGCTAATGAACTATGGCTTCTTAAGAATACACTACTTAGTTTGGGTGGTGCTATGGGACGCCATCTATGCATTGCACAAGTAGGCTTTGAGAGAGGTTGTGGTGTATTCCTTTATAATATTAATGAAATGAATGTGCTATTATGATGATGTTAATAAAGAATGTAGATCTAATTTCTAATGAATGAGGGTGCTCTTAATGTAATGAAGCTAATAAAGAATGCTGACTTATATACTTAAATGAGATGATGCATGCTATACTTGGATTGTATTATGAGTTATTTCCTTGTTTTGACTTATTGTATATATATCTTACCTATGGTGACTTTAAAGGAGTACTTTGTGTGAGTAGTAGTATAGGATGCTACTTGCACATTGCACAGGTATGACTTAGGGTTGTCCTAGGTGATGGTCCTTATGTGATGATATGGCTTATTTAATATTTATATCACTTATGTATGAGTATTATTTAAGGATGGAAAGATTGAATGGTAAGTTCACTTTTGGTGACCTTAAGGTGGTAATTTGGTTTGGATGGTGGTATGGAACGCTATCCATACATTGCACAAAGTATAGCTTAAGGGTTACTTGAGGTGAAGGCTTAATATGAAGGTAATGTTTTATATGTGATTATGTTCTAATGTGGTTAAATGACTTGTATGTTGGTTATGGTGGAATATTATGCCTCTTATGCTTCTTGAATTTTTATCAAAATTGCATATATCATGACTTTCAAAGAAAATGTCCATTTTAAGCATGTTTTTGCATGGCTATCATACTTAGTACTTAATTGTGCTAACCCATTCTTCTTCATGTCTTACTACAAGTGTAGGTTCCAACATTTTACTTGCTTATCTCTAGCTAAAGCTTGGATTGAGATTCTTCCAAGACTTGGTATATCCTCATGGATTTGAGGACAACACTATTATGTTTCATTTCTTTCATGTAACAGACAATGTTAGTCTTTTCAATTGTAAAGGGTCTTGACCCTTTTTTGTTTCAAGTATGTTGTTTAGATGGCCATGTGAGACGTTAGACTTCCGGTTGCTTTTAAATGCTTTGATTGTTGGATTTATAAAGAAAAGTTTTAAATTTCACACTATTTCTAAGTATCTTCTATTACGAATGTTATGAGGCTTGTATAAGACCCCTTCAGGGTCGAGTACATTGTGTCTCTTCTGTTGTGTAGACTCGGGTCATGATATAGATAGATATCGATCCAACAGTATAAGACACTTTAGTTCCACAAATTTGAGCAATTCACAAATCCCCTTAATCCATACGTACCTATATGGGTTAGAGAATTCTACAAGAGCTATTCATGGTTACTCCCAAAAGGGAAGAAGAAATTTGGATCAATGGCACCATTAGAGTTTGTTGAGGTGCGTGGGAATAAAGTCAAATGCAGCGAGACAAAAATAAATGAGTTGCTTGCTTGGATACTCTAGATAGTCCATACTTGACTACTCAGCTCAAGATAAAGTCGTTAGACGACTTAAAGGGGTAGTCCATTGACATAGTTCATGCTATATAAAATGGTCCACCTCACCCATTCAGCAAATTTATGAGCTTCAATAATCATGTAAGTTGTCCCATGTATAATAGAGAGGGTCATAGCTGCTACTTTAGCTCCTATTTAAGAGGAGCTAATTACGGCTCACGGCCTAGCATTGGATATCCTCTCCATGAGGGTTGAGGCGTGTGAGCAGGGTGATCTCTAGTGAGATGATGTGACAGCCTAAAAGGCTGATGTTGTTGGGTTGCAGCATGATGTGGATGAGCTGAATTCCACCAACATGTTGATGTTATGAGGCAATGTGGATATTTATGAGGGCCCCAATTTATATATGTTAGCTACTTCTGAGAACCCTTTGGCTACTATGACGGGAGATATTAATGTAGCTGATGATGATAATGAGTCAGATACACCAGAGAATGATGAGGAGGATTTACTGATTCTTGAGGAGAAGGTGTGTGAGGACTTGGAGGACCTTGAGGGTGAGACTGCTCCGATGCTTACTGAGACTTCCTTCCACGGTACATAGATGATAGGTTCCAGTAGATCTTAGCGTACAAAGGACCAGCCATCCAGTGTAGGAGATGAGCCAGGCACTGATGCCTTGATTGAGGATACGTTGGCTACAAAGAGTTCACCTCAGGCTTAGCCTTATAGGGAGATCTTTACTCTCCTGCATATTTATTTACTTTTGAGACATTTATTTTCTTTTGAGACATTTATTTTTATTACATTGAGGACACTATTTAGTTCTTTTGGTGGGGTGATGGTATCTTCATATTGATCCCCTTGGGTTGTATTTTGTTTGGTTTTTGTTCTGTTTTTAATGATTGTTTGTTTTTACCATTTTGGTGCTACCATTTGTGTCAAAACTTCTCATTCGTTATGGCTTAATTTGTGAATGTTAGTTTTAATCTCATTGGTCCATCTCTTGGTACTTTTATTTGTGAATGTTGTAGATGTTCTCTTGTACATTTGAGTGTTGGTTATGACCAATACCAATGAGTTGAATAGTGCTTCTAAAGAATAATATGTTGTGCTAGTCCAAAGAGGAAATTTGAGTTGTATAAGTCTTGAGTGAACTCTTAGCGTTCCATTATGACTTGCCAATTTGTCGAGAAGAGTTTTTTCAATAACTGTTCCATGTGAGCTTAGCTTGTAAAGTCATGATCGATGATTGTGTTGAATGCCTTGTGTGGATAGGTTTACTTGAAATATATATATCTAGAACTTGCCCCATTAGTCCAATTGACTAACTTTGGTGAATGATGAAAATGATCTTAGGCATAAATCTTTGATAGTGAACCAAATTTCTATACCTTTTGTGCGACCATCTTGTGAGTGTGTGAACTTAGCTTGGCACCATTTGAGCCTAACCTTTTCTTTGGATGAAACAAGAACACAAATGGACTTTTCCTCCCCACCTAAAACCTTCATGAAGCATTGGTCTATTTGAATAGCCAACTTAGGCCAAAAGCCTAAGTTGGGGATGTGGTAAGAATGGGGAAATAAAATGAGCAAGAAGTTTATGAAATCCACCCTTGAAGTCTTGTGTTGAAGAAAACGATGAAAAAGATGGAACCCCTCCATATATATATATATAAGAAAAAATCAAGATAAGAGTATAGAAAGATTGTATAAATTGTGCATTAGTGGAAAGAAAAGGATATCTGATGAGCTATACCAAGATTTTGTGTTTTAATATACTAAGGGTAGGTTTTGAAGATAAGAGAAATAATGAAAAGGAAAAGTTGTGAAATTTCAGACATGCTTGATAAAAGTGGAAGTCACTAAGCCAAAATGATCATACCTTTACCCTCAGCCCAGTTACAAGCCTTGAAAGACCTTGGTGATCTTGCATAAGCCGAATGATGTGTTGATCAGAAAATAAGGGCAAGCCTATGGGTAATATCATGCATGTTTTTATCATTGAGAGTGTGAGAGTTAATTTTGACTCCTGAAATTGTAATCTTTGATATGCTTCATGAGACCTTGGAATCATTCTTGGCGTGAGGGCATTCGAATACTCTTGTTGAGCATGGATTTGCATTTAGAGTGAGCATTGTGAGCTTAAACCCTATTTGATAATGGCTAGCCATAGTTTGAAAAGTTTAGTGCACAATTGAACATTGCATGTGTAGATTGAACCTCGTGTGCTTTCATGTTGAGTCTCAAGTAGCACTATTTGTAGACATCCATGTTGACCTAATTGATCTTGTGTTTTACTTGAGGGCAAGCAAAACTTTAAGTTGGGGCTGTTGATGAGTCTGGGATTTCGACTTATTTAGCGCTTATTATTCAAGGATTTAATGTCCTCAATGCCTATTTTATGCTCATAATTAATGTTAATATGTTCATGTGCAGCAATGAAGGCTTAAGAGTGAGGCAACGACATTATCACGCAAAAAGGAGCAAAAAAGCTGAAAAGTTGAAGGAAAGCAAAGTTAGAACTCACCAAATCCACTCAGCGACTCACCAAATGGACCTTCAACTCACCTAAAGTTCCATCTAAATAGCCCCTAGAAAAAACCAACTTGGCGAGCAAATGGGCAAATCAACGACACGCCAAAAGGATCGTCGATGGCGATCTAGCTCACCAAAAGTTCCAGAATAATTTGATGAATGGCCAAACCAAAGGGCGAGAAGAGGAGCAACTCAATGGATCACCGAACCAGTCGGTGAGCCCGACTTACTTCGCCGAGTTGACATTGTGCTGAAATTTTGGAACGTATAAATACAATTTTTGAAAGAAGAAAAAGAGTTCCCACACTATTTACCTCTTGGTTTTTTATTTTTTACATTCTAGAACATTGCCTTTACAATTTTAGTAGAGATATAGAGATTGTTATATTTTAGCTTCGATTTAATCATTTGGGAATTACAGATCGTTAGTAAATCAGATCGTAAACTTCGTTGGTAATGATTTCTTATTGTTCATTATGCTTAGCTAAAACTCCTTACCTTAGGGGTTTGATTATGTAGTTGAATGCTTTAATTGGCTAATGGGGTTGTTAGTTACTGATTTTAATGTTGTTTTGAAGTAGGTTAATTAATTGTTCATATTGTAATTAAGGAATTGTAGTTCCAAATGCAGTTATAGCTTAGTTCTATATGCTTGCTTGAGAAAGAGGTAATAGAGTAGAATTATTGATAAATAGTTGTATTGATTGCGTCTTTAAGAATCTATCTTGAGAAAGTGGGTTTGATAGCATCTTTACAAATCCAGCTTGAAAGAGTGGATTAATTAAGGAATTCGGTTGTATGGTTGTGTTATGCTCATGGATGTTCAAAATAACTCACTTAAAACGCAGTAGTTGATTGAGAAATGGATATTGTATTCAAAACCTAGCCTACCCATTGAGATTCAATAACTTTGAGCAACTAGTAATCACCTATTACGCGAAATTAACATTCAATTGATCACACTCCTAAGGTCCAATCTCTACATGTTTACTTCCCGTGTTATTCATCTTAAATTAGTTACACAAATCCCCCTCCCCCCCCCCCCCCCTTATTTGATATTAATCATTGAAACTTTGTGATTTTTTTTTAATATTGCAAAAACGTCACCTCTACAAATGATTAGGACACATTTTTGTATTTTTAATTGAATACTTTACTGTATCACTCATTATGGGATTGACCCCAACTCTTAGTTGGCTTTACACTTGTTAGTGACTGCCTACACTTAGAATTGGATGAAGTCTAGTTGAGCGTTATTAGACCTTGAACGTGAGAAGTCACCATAACTGATCCTTGCCTTCTTTGTCTCCCTAGCTCTTTCTTAAAGTTTCTCATCTTTTATTTGTTGAGCATGCACCATTAGACTAGAAATTTCCATATCATTGACGAGTACAGTGTTACGACATTCTTTGACTACCATTTCAGACACTCTAGAAAACAAACTTACTCATCCCTGCCCGAGGGTCGGCAACCATAATAGGAGAATGCCTAGACAATTGTGTGAACTTCAAAGCATATTCCTTCACACTCATGTTTCCTTGATGGAGGTTGATGAATTCAAGTACTTTTGCCTCCCTCATCTCTAGGGGAAAGAATATATCAAGCAAAGCAACCTTAAACTTTTCCCAATCGAGAGGACATGTATCAACCACTCTCCCTTCCGTCCATTACTTGAGCCAAACTTGAGCAACACACTTAAGTTGGTAAGCAGCCAACTCCGCCTTTTGAACCGATATCACTCCCATGATCATCAACACCTCATACACTTCATCAATGAATTCTTGAAGATCTTTCTTAACCTTGGAACCATAAAACTTCGGGGGATTCATTCTAGTGAAGTCCCTCACTCTAGATGCCTTCGTACCCAAATTTAGGTTCATGGGAACCACAATCTCCTTATTAGATTGAGCCAACACTTGAAAAACAGCCCTAAAATCTGAATTAGTCACTTTTTCAGCGAAAGGGTCAGCCAGAACTTGAGAAGCTTGAAAACTAGCTTCTCATTCCATATTCTCATTCACCTTCCTCGTAACGTAATCTCTTTGAGGGCTAATATCCTTAAAATCATCGGATAGGGAATAGAAGAAAGGACATATATAGTTACACTCTATTACACGACTTAGAGTAATGAAAGAAGTGGAGTTCCCTAATCATCTTATAGCTTCGTATTCATAAATTTTGCACGCTTCACACTCATGAACAAAATTCTACTCGACATGGCTTATGAGACATCCTAAGCCCTTTCTAAATGTTGTTCTCCGAATACCAAGTTTCTCATGACCCAAAGTACACCCTAGACTTGATATGGCGCATAGGATCCCCAAGGGCCCTACACAAGCCACTTAGCATACATCATACAAGATAATAGAGTTTAAAAGTTTAAAAGACAGTTTATATCATAAGGAATTGTCAAAAAAAACAAAATGGAAGTCTAAACAGTCGCAAAGCCATCTATTACATCAAGAGTGATTAGGATGTAATTCATGCATCACATACAATATCTGAAAAGTAAAGACGATAAGCAATAAAAAATTTGGTCCTCAGAATATGAGGACTCACCACTTCTCAAAACTACTAAAGTGATCTCGAGCCATAAAGATGTGGAATCGGAATGTCGCACCCCACATTTGTGAAACAATGTAGGCAAGAGTATTTGTTAGTACAGATAATTTACCAAGTATGATAGCAATGCATATAAGATATGAAATCATGTTAAAAGGTGATTTCCATGACATGAAATGACCAAGCTAAATCATGAGATAAAAGAGTTAAATACATAAATCATAAGACATGGTCAATGCAAGAGATACATCTTTAAAACACTTTTTCAGATACTTATTGTGGGAGATTTACCTTTAACCGACATAGAGAACATGTGAGCTATAATATCGAATTCGGTGTCTACGCACCACCGAAAATAGGTGTATAACTTGCCAAGGTAAGGACCATAACTTCTAGCTTACGTGGATCCACTAGCTAAGTTTTATCTAAGACAATCCTCTTATGGGGGCACATAGGTATGGGATAAGGAGATTGCTACTAGAAACCCAACATCTAGCTATAGGAGAGCTTACATCTCAATATCCTCTCGGTGCTAAGCACAAATACCACGGATGTAACACCTCGTATTCAAAAGGTAGGAAAAAAATTGTAGTTTCTAAAAATCTTGTCCTAGTTTCGACGGAACCACTGACGGTCCATAGGTTGGACCACGGACCATAGGTGGAACCGTGGTTGGAAAGCTCAAACGTTCAAAAAATTTCCTGCCCCTGTACTCGTTTACGGTTCACCAGGATAGTCTTTCATTCAATGCGCAAGTCATAGGTAGGTCTTATAGGTGAGTCCCAGACTTGGTAAAATTTAAGGATTAAAAGTTAGGACCCACTATTGAGGTGTACGATCCTAAGTAGATCCACGGACTATACATGGGATCCCGCCCTTAGGGGTCAAAAGATGGTGGTCTCTGAACCCACCAACGATCGACCAGGACAGCCCATGGTAGGACCTATGGACCATAGGTCAGACCATCGGTAAGGGTCCATCAGTTATTTTTGAAGGGGCTTTGGGTTTTTTCCTAATTGTTTTACCCTATACCCTAAGCCCTATATTATGATTTTAAACACTCAAATCACCCAATTCAATTCATTCTCTCAAATTCCCAAAAAGTTGATCAATTCATGCTTATTTTTAAAGGGGATTTGGGTCTTTTCCTAATTTTTTTACCTTCTAACCTAAGCCCTATATAATGATTTTAAACTCCCAAAGCACCCAATTCAATTCGTTCTCTTAAATTCCCAAAAAGTTGATCAAGTCATCCTCTCAAATATTTCTCTCTAATGAAGAAGAATAAGATTAGGGTTTCAAGATCTAGTCTTCACCTATGGATCTCTTTCCTCCATAGGTTTCCAAAATTGTCCAATTTTGTAAAGGTAGATTCCCCAATCAAATTAGGGTTTTTCTCAATTGTCATGGGTTCCTTTCAATGTTGATCCAATTGATTGTTTTATGTCTTCTTATACATGAATTGAAGAAATTACATAATTTAAGTTGAATTCCCCATGAACCCATGTTTAATCCATGTTTTCTTGACTATGATGATACAATGTGGGTTTTTAACTATGAAAGATGGATTTACGAAGATATGCATGTTCTTATGAAAATTGATGAAAATGATTTAAGATTTATTTGAGAATGAAGCATCAATTGTTGTTTTTGTTGTTGTTGTGAAATGATTTCTCATATATTACTCAATACATGTATGTGAAATGTTTTCTCACATAAAGGATTCTTAGAGTTGAAATGTTTTCTCAACTTAACTATGACTGAATAACTAGGAGTTATTCTAATGAACTTTTGCTTGGATTGGCTACTTGATGTGCCTTTCCAAGGAGTATAATACAAGAGGTGATTACCCATTTCCCATAATGATAAGATAAGACGTGATTACACATGTCCACTAAAGATAAGATGAATATGATTGATGAGTATTGCATGGAAACTATGCTTAGCACAGAGTGGAAAAGTGGTGATTACCTATGTCCCATAAATATGTGCCATCATAGGTTTGTCTTAGATAGACATTAGCTAGTGGATCCACGTAAGCTAGAAGTTAAGGTTCTTACCTTGGCAAGTAAGGACACCCTTTTTTGGTGTGGGGTAGACACGAGATACTATGTTATAGCTCACATGGACTCTATATCGGTTAAGGCTAACTCCCACAATAATAATGAACTAAGGCTACTTCTAGAAGTATTTCACATGTGTTTAGGGATGATTTTTACTTGCATTGACTACGATCATGATTATGTTTCTAACCTCTTATCTTATGTTTAAACTTGGTGTTTGCATGTCATGTAAAGTCCTTTTAGCATGATTTTATAACTCTTATATATTGATATCAACTTGGTGCATAGTTTGTACTAATGCATACACATACCTACATTATTTCAAATATAAGGTCCGACGCTTCGATTCTGCATCCTCGTGGCTAGTGATCACTTTAGTAGTTGTTGAGAAGTGGTGAGTCCTCATTTTCTGAGGACCAAACCTTTTGTTGTTTTTCGTCTTTACTTTTCATATAATGTATGTGATGCATGGGTCACATCCCAATCACTCTTGATGTAATAAATGTCTTTAAGACTATGTAGACTTCCGCTTCATTTTTAACGAACACTTTATGATATAAAAAGTGTTTTAAACTCTTAAACTCTATTATCTTGTATGATGTCTGCTAAGTGGCTTTTGTAGGGCCTTTCGGGGTCCTATGCACCATGCTACGTCTAAGGGGTACTTTGTGTTATGACAATGGAATAGCCATTATCTTAACTTGTCTTATCATTCAGAGGCATGGGTAATCACCGCTTTCCTTAGAATCCATGGAAGGCACATCAAGTAGCCAATTTAAGCTAGGTTTCATTAGAATAGCTCCTAAATCTTGATTCAAAGTTTAGTTGACAAACACTTTCAACTCTAAGAATCCTTTATGTGAGAAATCCTTTCACTACAACAACAACAATATGAATGCTTTACTCTCAAAGCAACTTAAATCATTTTTCATCAATTTCATAAAGAACATGCATATCTTCATAAATTTATCTTTCATAGTCCAAAAGCTTATTCATATGATCATAGTCTAGAAATCATGGATTTCACATGGGTCAATGGCAATTCAACTTAGAAACATGCATTCACTCTAGTTCATGCATAAAAAGATATAAAATAATCAATTAAATCATAATTGGAAAAAACCCATGAGATTGAGTAAAAACACTAACTTTCATAGGAGATTCTACCTTACAAAATTGGAGAATTTAGGAACCCTATTGTCACGACCCGAGAGCACCCCCTAGGCATAACACAGCATACTCGACCCCGAAGGGGGTCTAATACAAGCCTCATAGCTCATTCATTGCATAGGTAATAGAAATAGTACAAAATTAAAAACTTTTTATTCAAAACCATACAATTCAAAGACATTCAAATACTCATTAAAATATTTCAAAAGACATAGCAGAATTCTAAGTCTCACATGGCAATCTTAGACAAATCTTTAACAAGATAGGGTCACAGCCCTTTACAATCGAAGAAAACCTACTAAACGTCTGTTACATGAAGAAATGAAACATAAGAGTTCTTGTCCTCGAATCCAAAATAAAATCTCGATCTCCGAAAGCTTTTTCCTTTCCCCGCCGCACCTCCCTCCCTTCGTCGAGCCTTTACTTTAATGGTTGGGGAAAGCATTCCCTTATCTGAACTTGGTGGGCATTCTTTCCAGCCTTAGTAAAATAGGGGGTGGGTTTGGCTTGAACATAGGCTCAAATATACCAAATCTTGGAGGAAACTCTATCCAAAAACTTCAAATCCTAGCTAGAATCAATCATTTGCCGTAATAGAAGAATGGGTTAGCACACAAAAATGTACTAACTATGATGACCATGCAAAAACATGCTTTAAAAGGGATATTTTGGTTGGAAACCATACATTATGCCACTTTTTAGAAGTATCATGAACAATAGCATAAGAGACATCAAGTACAAATATAATTATCATACAAGTCATAACATCACATTTGAACAATATCAACATGTAACTCTTTCCATTCACATTTAGCCTTCACCTCAAGTAACCCTTATGTTATACCTTGTGCAATGTATGGATAGCGTCCCATACCACTATCCACACCAAGGTACCACACTAAGTTCACCAAAAGTGAACTTACCCTTCAACCTTTCCATTTTCAATAGTACTCATAAACAAGAGACCTAAACCTTTAATAAGTTATTTCATCACATAAGGATCATCACCTAAGAAAACCCCTAAGTCATACTTGTACAATGTGCAAGTGTCATCCCTAACTACTACTACTCACACTAAGTACTCCTTTGAAGTCACCAAAGGCAAGACACATTCAAATACAATAAGTCATAACAAGGAAGTAACTCATAATACAATCCAAGTATAGCATGCATCATTACATTAGGTATTTATATCAACATTTTTTATTAACTTCATTAGAGGACTCCCATACAATAGTCATTAAGACTTAGAGACTTCACTATAGCCCTCTTGAAGCCTATTTGTGCCATGTATGGATAGCATCCCATACTACTACCACACTTCATAGAACTCCTCAAGAAACTATAATGCATATCTCACATGATGGGAATAAGCGTTTAACCGACATAGACCATGAGAGCTAGATCATGGAATCCGATGTACTGTCCCATATCGTAAGGGTTGGTCTACTTGCCTAAGGTAAACCTGTATTTAGCTTAAGTGGATCCACTAGCTATCCTATATGGGCACATAGTTAAGGGACATGGAGATTGCTACTAGATACCCTACCTCAACTCACGTGAGGGCATCCATCTCCAGAGAGTGTACTAGAAACCCCACCTCAAATCACGTGAGAGCTTTCATCTCATTCAATATCGTCTAGGTGCTTAGCCTACATTCCCGTAGAGTATTTTGCCATTCATCACATTAAGGGATAAGAGATTGTTACTAGACAGCCTCAACTCATGTGAGGGCATCCATCTCAACCCAACATTCATTCATTGGATAGCTCATAGATTCAAAGATGAGAATAGTCTTTCATCTAAGAATCCCATTATCATTCATTAGTGTAAGATTGAGAATATTCTTTCAATCAACACATCATTAGCATTCATTAGAGTACAATTGAGAATAGTTTTTAATAAGTGCTTCCTCATTAACATTATCATTGAACTTCATTCATTCATTCAAAAGTGTGTGTATGTGAGTATAGCCTTTCAAATAATCACCATCATTCACAAGTGTTAAAAGAGAGATAATTTTCAATCCTAACACCATTTGCTTCTAAACATGATCATCTTTCATTCCTTAAGATCACACACATGCTTTACATCACATTCATATATACAACATCATGATAATAATTCAATTACCCACACTATGCCTTCAAGGCCATGATCACAATGTTCATAATAAGTAAACACCTCCACCTTTCAAGTGGATCAATATACAAAGTAAGTAAACACCTCCACCTTTCAAGTGGATCAATAATTCAAGCACAATTCTACTTTAACATGAGGTTAGGTCAAACTTGCCCTTTCAAGGCTATGATCAAAATCCTCAATTCACCAACAATTCACCATAATTAGGCATAGATAATGATACAAATCAATAATCTAAATCAATCTACCCATAAGTCCATCATCATTCATTCATAATCAACAAACCCACTTCATAAGGCTAAATTTAGGAATTGAGAGAAATCATGGGTTCATAGAGTAAAATCATCAATTAAACATCAATATAATTATAAATTGACATTAGTGAACCTTTAAAATTGTTTGATGAAAGAACCCATGATATAAAATAATTATATAGGGCCTAGGGTAGAGGGTAAATACACATAGTATTGAGTTAAAACAATTGGAAAAAGATTGAAACGACCTTGACTTAAAACTATTGAAATGCCTCCCTCGAAGGGCTTTACAGGTCGTCTAGAGCACCACAACCTGTCTAGCAAGTTGTGAATATGCTCTGCCCAACAAGGCTATACTATTTCAGGCATAACTTCTTCAAGCTTGCAATTAGGCAAACTTGGTGGCGTTGGAAAGAAGGCTCAAAGGTCTTTCATTTAATAGGTCATGAGACACCAATTTCATTTTCAGCTGAAGCTATGATCAGTTAAAGTTGACCCTAAACTCTAACTCTAAAAAGTCTCCTTCACGAATGACTTCTTGGTCCGTGTGAAGCTTCACGGACCATTTAGATGTTCGTAGTCCTTTACAGTGACCTTGGATAACACCCTACCAACTAGGTGACTTGTACGACCCATTTGACAGGCCGTCAAGATCACCACAGGCCATCTAGGGTACCGTCAAGGTGACCCCTACTTGAGGCAGGTTCTGGAAATGTTCAGGAGCCCCTTAACAGACTGTGGTCCCCTACAAAGCCCATCTAAGGCTCTGTGGAGGGTTCCATGGTCCATTTTGGGTTCTTGACTGGCCCTCTTAACCCTTTTTTAGCCTTTCTCTAATTTGAGGTTTACAAGTATAAAGAGGGTGTTACCCAAATAAAGAGCCTAACAAAAGTTGGGGTCGATCCTATGTGCAATGAGGTTTAGACTTAGCTTAACTGTTATTATTAGTACTCTTAGTAAGATTAGTTTCATAAAAGAGGGGGGTTGTTAAACAAATACTAATTGGAATGATTGTAAGTAACATGTATCAAAGTAACATGATGTATATTTGTAAATATCAATAGAAGATGAAACTAGGGTATTTGTTTTTCCCACGAGTCCTTATCTCAGTAAACCTTATAGTAATAACCTTGTCTAATGTCTAGTATGCAAGATCGGTAAGTTAGATATCGCCTAAGTGGTTGGTCACCTAAATAAGTGAATTTCACTACTCAACTTGGTCCATCTATAGGTTTATGATTTACTAACCTTTACCCTTAATCCCAAATTAGTTGTTCCTTAGTCCATTCAAGCTATTAGATGAGGGTTCATAGCCTCAAATCTATGTTGTATAATCTCTTTTTTCATTCATTACCCCCTTAATCTTGTTAGTAGGAATAAGGTGAGTTCTAGCAGGGGCCTCTATTAAAAAGCAATCAAAGAAAATGGAAAAATAATGCATGCATGAACACTATTCAAGAATTGCTAATTATTACGTGTACATTGTTAAATCATCCTGGTTCCCACACCCTAGTTGTGGAGTTAGCTACTCATAGTTATTTGATCACAATTCATAATAGTTAGGTTAAAACAAATAAAGAACTTACAAGATGAATGTTTGAACTCCAAATCTTGAATTGAATTGCAAAGTAAGAATCAAAGAACCAAAATATGATTCAAATTTGTATTCGAGAATTATAGCAAAAGTAGTTTACTAGCAATTCTCAAACTCCAAACTGAACGTATTATGATAAATAAAACCTAAGAAAAGTATTTGAAGACTTCTAATCCTCAACAAAACAAATCTAGGAAAACTAGGATTTGGTAGCTTCTATGACTAATGATGTATGGATCATGGTCCCTTGTAAGGCTCGTGGAGTCCTCTCATGGAAGGCAGTGTTTCATCAATCTCCGGGATCTCTTCTATAGACCGGACCTACAGTCCATAGACCAATGTATGGTCCGTACTGGTCACTCGTAGTCTAAGTTCCAAATCTTCACTCTCGGATGGTCATCTATGACCCTCTTGTACGGCTCGTAGAAGTTTGTACGGCCGTCAATTGCCTTCGTAGTCTCCTACTTCACTTTTTAGGGGTCTCATTCTATGATTCCTTCTACCACGCATAGTTCAAACCATGGCTCATAGAAAGCCAATATACTATTTCCAACATTGTCTTCTATAACCATGCTACCAAAACCATTTTTCCCGCAAATCAAAGACAAAATACAATAAAATCTACTAACAAATGATTAAAAGACTCGCAAAATCCTAAGTTGAAAGCATAACAAGTACCATAAATTTATGGTACATCAACACCCTCAACTTAAAATCATTGTTTGTCCTCAAGTGACATTATTTATCACATAATGACACCATGAAAATGAAGATCAAGAAACTACAACAATCACATCGCCTTTTTCAATCACAGCACCCTCCATTTTTATTCAACAACCAGTGCATCAATATTTTCTTATCAAGCAAACACATGTGGATCAATTCATGACATGACTATACCAATCAATAAGGTTACATACACAAACAACAATCACCAAAATAATGAATTTTCGACAATGTCACTTGTGCCCTTACCACAAAGAAATCGCAATTTCACACACATATAAAGATGTTTTTTACTAACAAGGATTAGGTACACACTAACCCTCACAAAAGAAATTGGTACCATGCTTCCACAATACCAATGGTTTGCCCTTCTTTTCAAATACTTAGAACCATTGAATTAATATCACTTTAGGACTTTTTGGGTTATAATGTAAGGTTGGGGACAAGTGTGGTATATTTGGATTATAGTGAATTTTGCCCTCCTTGACACTACCTTCGCTTTACTCCATTTTTCACAACCATGCATCGATTTACCTCCTATTATCTTTTTCCTCAATTTTCATCAATGTTCAGATGTGGCTTACACTCTTCCTTTCCTTTATATTTTTTTCTTCTATTCATCATTTTCTTTTTCTTTTTTATCTTTTTTTGTGGCCACACCCAATTTTTTTCCTTTTTCTCATTAAATTATTCTTTTCATACCCCTTTCTTTTCTAATTTCCCTCTATAGTAGTCACCCTCAACTTAGGAATTTTTTCTGTGTTGAAGTGCACAACGTTCAAGGAGGGACCAGAGCCAAAATAAAGGTCAATAGTGAATGATGGGGAAGGTAAATTGTGTAACACAATTAAAAAAAAGGTTTGTTAAGGCTCAATGATTTGGATTGAGGGATAAAATTTCATTTGGTTGGTCATTTTTAGGCTAAGTAGACTATTTTCAGTAATAGCCTATGATCCTTTCCTAATCAACAGTTCAATTATCATAGAAGTCCAATGGGGCCAGTTCTAGATTAACATAAATAATAAGAATGCAACAATCTCACAACACATGGCATAAAGTCGCATTATCAATCATTGGTATATCCGGTTCATGTTTTAACTTAGGTCATGCTTGTCATATTGGCTTATGCCATGTCATACAAAGATCCTACAGAGTCAACTTATCAATTAAATAGATATAGAACATCAAAATTTTGGAGGGGTATTATTTTTCAACCAATCATTAACTATCATACCCTATTTTCCTATTCCTCTTTCACATTTTACAATGTCTTAAACGTGTCGTTTCAATAAAAATTAAAAGCTCCTTGAGGAAAGAACAGAGGCAAGAAAACCCAAAGCATACAACCAAGTTTCTCAACTACTCAAACTTCACCTAGACACTAACAAGCAAAATACACCATCCAACCACATCTCGAAAAGTTGTGCATTGTCCCCAATGCACTATAATAAAAAGATTCAATAGAGGTTGAAGATAAACATGGAGAGACTAAGTGTCGGAGTACTAACTAGACATGGTTGGGTCCATTAGAGTGGAACAAGGGTTAACAATAGGTGTTTCTAAATCTGTCAGTGGGAAACCAGCAGTAGTCTCGAACTCGAGGCTCCAATAACATGCTGCCTCTCTCTCTCCACCCTAAACTACTCATCTCATATGGAAGCGATTATGGCCTCCTAAATCTCATGATGCACTCTCTTTGAAGCCCATCTGACTCCTCCAAAGTATCATCCTGAGTATATAGTCTTTTTCCACGCGTCGGTGGATGGTCTTTCTCCATAAAATATCAACAAGTCCATATCGTGGGGTAATATATCAAATATACCCCAACACAAATATATTTTTTAGTTAAAAAATTTTGAAAAATAAATTTTGAATTGATTTTTTCACTTTGTTAGAGTAAAAAAGGTATACGTAGTCATTTGTATAACAATAAGGGTATGTATGAGTCACTTTTATAATAAGGGTATATCAATTCTAAATAGAACATTGAGGGGTATAAAAGGATCTTTTCCCTTAAAACAATAAAATTACATATTTACCCCTATCAATTTACTTTCAAAATCTATTTATTATTATGTGTACTTTTTAAAAATTATACTATTTGTTTTTTGAATGAAGAGTTGAATATTTTTCCACCTACAACTACTCAAGTCACTTATTAGTTTAAATTATATTTTATGCATGTGGGTATTAGCTACATACTGATAAAAAGGGATCGAGTCAATCCAATTTGCTTACTTATTTGTTTTTTTGATAAGTGATAATTTATGTATAGTAATTCCTACATAACCTACAGAACTAATACATACATAACTAGCATTTGCATAATTACACCCACATAATTCTAATTAGTAACCAAGCGACCTCTTAAACCTTCAAGCCTCCCTTATGACAAAAAAAACTAGAAACTTGAGTCATTTTCGAAAGAAAACTTAATTCTCACTATTTATACAATATAATACATGTAGTAATAATCATAATCAAGTGATAAAAACTAGACATGCATCTCTCTTAATATTTCTCCAACTTCTGTCTTCATGAATTTAGAACCATCTAAACCAATTCAACCTCCTGACCCACCATATCTAACCAATTGCCTCAGGAAAGATCATCCTAACAATTCTGAAATCCGATCACATGGCCTAATGGCTAGAACAATGGCTATTCTGGCTATTGGAACCACTAGAGACAATGCCGAACCTACCACCATAACCTCTTTGACCATTGGAATCAATCAACTAGCTCCACCAAACTCAACCCCTACACCATCCTAGGCCTACAATCCAAGCACCACTACTAATTTCCCCAAAATATCTACCAATATTGACCTAGTTCCAATCAATTCACAACCTACTGAAAATAATCAGCTCCAAATGCAACTGGATAGAGACAAATTCCCATCCAATCCCAATAAACAAAACCAAATATGTGGTAATCAAGTAGGAAAAACTAATTATAATGGTGCTAGGGTCACTAATGCAAATAGAAAAACAATTTTGTCAAAGCGTACCTTTGCTGCTACTGTGTAAGTTAAACTCCCTTTTCTCAATAGTAGCGATGCTCAGATTAAAATTCTTCATGGAACACAATTTGGAAAATCGGCGGTGCTTTTAGAAGTGGAAGACTACTTCGCCAAACTTGCCAAAGATTGCATATTTATAATGATTGGTAAGTTCTATCGAGGTAAGCCTTCCATGGAAGAAGTTTGGAAAACTTTTGTCAAACAATTTCATCTCTATGGTCCAGATAAGATTGCATATTTCAACCCTAAGCATGTTGATCTTGATTTTGCTAATAAAGTCTACTATAACCATGTCATCACTAAGGAATGCATTGCTATTAGAGAGTTCCCATGAAAATCCTAAAATGGCCTCCAGATTTTTAACCTCAAGAAGAAACCTCAACTGTTCCAATGTGGATTCTTATTCATCAACTTCCCTCTCATTTATTTAATTTGCAAATCATCTCAAGACTTGTGAGGGGCATTGGTACAGTTGTTGCTCCAAATCAAGCTACCTACTCTCTAAATCTAAAGGAAATGCTTCCAAGTTAAAGTTGAAATTGATCTTCTAAAGCCAATAACTAGATAGGGTTAGGTTTCAAAAGATTAGATGGTATAGATTATGGATAATTGATAGACATAGAATATGAGAAGGTCCAAAGTTATTGTATCTACTACAAAATGCAAGGTCATCTCATGAACCATAGTAGAAACAAAGCCAGAGATGATAGAATCAAGGCTCAAAAGAAAAAATAAGCTAACAAAACCAAAGACCAAAGAGTTGATAAGGAGATGATGGATGACTTTCAAATTATTCAAGAAGGAATTCAATCAAAACTAAAAAACCTTAGAAAATCACACAGCAACATGTAAACTAACATATCCAGAATGATCACGACATAGATAGAAAAGACATCGATGAGAAAAAAGTCGTTATTAAAATGATCATGAGCAGATTACAAAAAGGAGTAATGGAATCATTATAAAAGAACCAGTTGACAATCAAAAAGCCAATACCTTAATAGAGGTTCTTGGTAAAGGCAATGGAAAATAGGTGAAGAAAACACAGTGAAAGACTTCCAGAAGAACACAAATAAAGTCAACAATAAGAGGACATACCAAAGAAAGAAAACGGGAACTACCTTGGATATTGATAACAATATGCATACTACTGTCACGACCCAGGGTAACCCCTAGATGTAACATGGCGTATAGAACCCCGAAGGAGTCCATACAAGTCACTTAGCTCTCATAACATAAGAAATAGAACAATAAGAGTAAAACAATAGTCAAAGTCCAAAATATTTTATAAAAGCAAAGCGGAAGTCTAATACACTTGTCTTATCATAGCCATCTAATACATTAGAATGAAATTGGGCCTAGCCCATACATCATGTCCAAAAGAGAAATACATGAAAAGGAACTATACAATGAAAGTTTGTCCCCGAAACATGAGGACTCAACAAAGCTTGGAAATATATCAAGTCAACCTTTAGCCACAAAACTGATGACCCTGACTGTCGAACCCTTTATTTGGGAAAATGTAGGCAAGAGTACGTGTTAGTCAACACAATGTACCAAGTATTATATCCATGCATAAAACATTTAAAACATGTTAAAATGGACATTTCATTTCATGGCATGCAATTAACCAAGCTAAAACATGATATAAAAGAATTAGAAAACATAAGTCGTAACAACATGGTCAATACAGGCTAACTTCATCTTTAAAATATTTGAACTCATATGTGATACTTCTTGAAGTAACCTTAGTTCATTATTAATGTGGAAAATTAGCCTTAACCGACATAGAGACTATGTGAGCTATAACATGATCCCCCAGTGTCTCCCATACCGAAAAGGGTTGTCCTACTTGCCAAGGTAAGGACCATGAACTTCTAGCTTAAGTGGATCCACTAGCTAATCAACCTATGGGGGCACACTATTAAGGGAAGGAGATTCCAACTAGAAACCCGGCCTCTACTCAGGAGAGCTTCCATCTCATGAGATTACTTCTAGAAACCCGGCCTCTACTCGGGAGAGCTTCCATCTCATAAGCAATATCCTCTCGGTGCTAAGCATAAATCCCATGGAATAGTTACTCAATCTTGACTTATCTCATAATCCATGGAAAGTTTCCCTTGAACAACCAAACCAAGCTAGTTTCATTAGTATAGCCCTACTCTTTGATTCAATTAGGTGAGAAAGCCTTTCAACCAAAGAATCCTTCATATGTGAGAAAACCTTTCACATCATGCTAGTTATATGTTTATGATAATGTCCTTTCAACAACACAACAACAACATCATCATTGGTACTTTACATTCAAAGCACCCTTAAAATATTTGCATAGATTTCATAAGAAAATGCATAAGACCAAAGTTTACCTCATAAGGTCAAAACCCATTTTCAATCATCAACTCTTAGAAACAAGGGTTATATATGTATTTCATCATAAATACAGGTAAAGCTTGTAATACATGCTTAATTTCATAAAACTCCTCCTTGAAGATTAAAATCCCTCGTCATATCGTTCATAACTTGAAAACATGGGGATTACATAGGCTCATGGGGAAATCACCATAAAATCATCATATTTCATCAATTCATGCTTAAGAGATCATAATTCAAACATTTAAATCAATATTGAAGAGAACCCGTGATAATTGAAGAAATTCCTAACTCAATTAGGAATTCTAATCTTTGAAATTGAGGAATTTGGGAACTCCATGAATGAAAGGAATCCATGGATGAAAACTATCATATATACCTCAATGCCCAAATCTTAACTTCAATGGAGGAATTGAGGTTTGACCATGATCGTAGCTTGAATCCTTTCTTCTTCTTCAAGTTTCTAGAGAGAGAAATATTTTGGAAAGGAATAACTTTGATTTTCTTTTGGGTTTTGGAAATAATGACTCGAATGGGTGAGTTTTTAGGGGTTATAATGCTTATATAAGGGTCCTACGCTTAGGTAAAATGACATAGCTTTGATTTAATTAAGATTGAAAAAAACCAAATAACTCCTGTACTGATAACTGTCGAACCACCACCATGCCTAGTTTCACGAGCCGGGGTGGCCCTCACGAGCTATGGTCCCTTGACCAGTGGCTTGGCCACCACCCCCACCCCCCTTAACCCCTTGACCGTGGTGGCCTTCAGGAGCCATCTAGTGGCTCGTGGGGAGGGTCCTACTTTGGGGCAGTGTAGCCTAGCTACTGCCCAACCTATCACGAGCAACACCACGGCCCATGGTGCCTACCACAAGGTGTCATGGTGGCTGTGTAAGCTGAGGCGGTGCTTGGTGAAGGCTACCCGCCTTCCTGTGTTGGCACTTTCTCTCTCACTTAGCCCTAGATTAGCCAACTAGATTATGAGGTGTTACAACTACTAATAGAGGGATAGGTCACACTTATAATGGCAGATACATCGCAAACAACTTTATAGGAAAAAGGGATAACAAAAATAGAGGTCCACTCAAGTTCATAAAGATGATCAAAGTGCTACACAATCCTTTCCTATGATGAACAATAAGTACTAAATCAATACTAAACAAGATGAGGAAGAAGTCAATAGCAAAAAACACAAAGGCACTCAAATCACAAAAGACGTTCATTCCATTGACCCATGGATATCCACAATAAATAACTCATGCTAATCAGTGGTACTAGCTTTGAGGAGACCAAATAAGGGATAAATTGTTCATATGGTTGATTCATCATCCTAAGATGATGGGGATGTTGAATCCTCTAAGGATGGTGATTATGAGAATGATATGAGATTAAAGTAATATGAAAGCCTAGACACTCGGAATACTTATGGGATGATGTTCAAAACAATCTAGAAACTAATATGGCTCATACTTCTGATGAACATGTTGCTCAACTTATTGAAACGTATAGTCCTCAAAATCTGGTAGATATTAATGTCCACTTTGATTCTGAAAATATAATTGATGTTTACACTCATCTCCAAGAGGAAAAGGAAGAGACAGAAACTGCACACAAGGTAGATATAACACAAAAAGAAGAGGTGGAAGATAGACAAATCAACTAGTTTAGGGAACACCATAGGATCAAATTAACTCCAATTGACTTATGATGTTTAAGTATTTATATTGGAATATTAGAAGCATCACCTCTAGTGGTGCCTTTGATAGACTTTAACAGATTATCAAACTACGAAAGCTTCCTTTCACTGAACCATTTCATAGCTCGGATCACTTGGATAACTTCAAAAGAATGTTAGGCTATACTACTACTTATGCAAATTGTAATAGCCAAATCTGAATATTTTGAGATGACGTTATAACTTGCAGTGTCGTTAAGGAATCTGATCAACATATTACATGTATCATAGATTGGATGGGTACTAACATTCTAATTACTTTGTCTATGCTAAATGTGATGCTTTGTTGAGGGAAGAATTGAAAGACATCTTGAGAGTTATTTCTCAAAATTACATTATGTCGTAGCATATAGCTAGAGACTTTAATTGTATTATTGATCCATGTGAGAAGAAGGGGGTAATCCTCATAGAATGTCTAAGAGTATGCCTTTCATTCAATGTATTATATATTGATTGGGACCTTTTTGATCCAGGTTATTCAAGATCAAATTTCACCTGGTGCAATAGTTAGGCCCCTAATAAAAGTGTTTGGAAAAGATTAGATAGGGTTCTAGTCAATAATGAATAGATGAATGCTTTTGATTCTACTAGTTTGGGCCATATTATCAGTACCGTTTCTGACCACTCTCTCTTACTTTCTGTTGCTACTTCTACATATCACCCCCAACATCAAATACTTCAAGCTTTTAGACTTTTGGGTTGATAAGGAGAATTTTAAAGAGGTGTGAAAAAGTTTTGGGATATAAAGGTTCAAGGGTTAACTATGTGAAATTTTCACCTCAAGCTAAAGAATACATGTAAAAGGTTTTCTCATTGGTCTAAAAACTCTATTGGTAACATCTTTGACGAAGTTCAATAATTGGAGAAGAGAGTTAAAATTCTTGAAGAAAGGACCATCAATGAATATTTTGAGACTAACAGAGCTGATCTAAATTATGTTAATGCCATGCTCATCATGTCTCATAAAAAAGAAGATGTCATCTAGAGACAAAAATCTAGCATCAAAGGGAGATCCATCAATGAAAATATAATGCCATTCATCAAAGGCAGGGTGAGGTGAATTCCAAATTCTTCCTTGCTATTGCCAAAGGAAGAAAAAAGAGATTTTCCCTTAAGAAGATCAAGTTAGAGGATGACACATGGATTGATGGATATGAGAATATAGCCACCAAAGCAATATATTTTTTTTCAAAAACAGCTTTTTAGAGAACACACTGATACCAACTTCTCTATTTTAAACTGCATCCCACAAGTGATCACTAACATGGACAATGACAATCTAACAGTTGAACCTTCTATGGATGAATTAAAAGATGTAGTCTTCTCCATGAGCTCAAATAGTTCCCTTGTACCTGATGACCTATCGGGGAAGTATTATCACTTTTGTTCACATATCATTAAAGATGACCTGCTACTAATGATTTTATTTTTTTTGCAGGAAACCAAATCCCAAGAGCGATATGCATACTTTCCTCATCCTTATTCTAAAAGTGGATAGTCCGTAAGCCTTTATTGATCTCCGACCAATTAGTATAAGCAACTTCTCTTGCAAAATTATTGTTAGTCTAGTAAACATAAGGCTGAGTAGTCTTATGAATACGCTAATTTCCCCCAATCAAACTAGGTACATCCAAGGGAGATCCATCAATGAAAATATAATGCTTACTCATGGATATAGTTCACAACCTCATTAATCCTTGCTCTCATGGAAATGTGGTCTTGAAACTTGACATGTCTAATGCCTATGATAGAGTATCACGGAAATATCTTTGTGGAGTCCTTAGACAATTTGGTTTTAATGAAAATTTTATTGATATGATTTGGAGAGTCATGTCTATATCTGCTACTCTCATTACAACAAAAATAACTTTTAGCAGCAATAAATACACACACTAATAAAGAGTGCTAAAGTCTTTACTGGCATTAGTTAATTGTCATTAGATTCAATGTCGCTAAAGGCTTTCGGGATATATATAAAGAGCGCTAATTGGCGCTAAAAATACATATTTAGAAGCAATTGAGCTATTGTCTTTAATTAATTGCCACTAAAGATTATTTTTTATATAGTGTCTATTAATGTCAATGCATCTAGACATGGCTTTTTCAAATCCACTAAAGGATTAATACAAGAAGATCCTTTATATCCATCTCTTTTTCCTATAGGAGTTGAACTCTTGTCTAAACTGATGGACTCGTTAAATTAATCTGCTTTTATTCCTTACTTTATGGATTATAATAGCCCTACAATAACTTATTTATGTTATGCAAATGACACTATTTTGTTTTCCTCAGGTAATGTAGACTTCTTGAAGAATATGATGGAGAACCTGTGCACTTATGAAAAAATCTCTGGACAACTAGTGAACAAAGCTAAATCAGGCTTCTGTGTTAACTTCAAATATGATGATCCAAGAATCAACATTATCAAGAATATCACTGGTTTCGACCACTACCAATTCCCTATGCAATATATAGGTTTTCCTAGTTATATAGGAGTGAATGAAATCATCTATTTTAATAATATGGTGGCCAAATTTCTAAGAGAATGCAAGGTTGGCAAAGAGAACTTCTCTCGTAGGGGGGGTAAGGCAATGCTCATTAAATCAGTATTTCAGGAATTCCTCTAAATATGCTCTGTGTTATTAACTCCTTAAAAACAATTTTAAAACAGATATAAATGATCATCACAAACTTTTTTGGGGTACGAATAGTAATAGAAATAAGAAAGCGCCTATGTTATCCTATTGAGGAAGGTGGTGTTGTCTTTAGATCCTTACCAGCTATTTGTGATGTCTTTTCAACTAAGATGTGGTGGAAATTCAAGTCTTAAAATCCTCTCCTTAGAGAATTTTTGATATCCAAGTACTACAAAAGATTTCACCCATTGGAAAAGAAGAAAGGCTAAGGTCAGTCTCATACTTGCAGGAGAATGATGACATCAAAAACCAAGTGGAATATTTTATCACGTGGAAGTTGGGAAAGGGAGAAATTTCATTTTGGTGGGATTCATGGATTGAATTTGGACCATTAGCCTTTATAGCTCAGAACAGGAAGACCCCCTAAAGCACCTTGGTTAAGGAATTCTACTCAAATGGTGCTGGGAAGAGAAACAAATTATTGAGAATACTTTCTCACTATGCAATCAACACTATCATGACCACCTCTTATAATGATACAAAAGAGTTGTTGAGAATATGTCTCATGATACTATAGAAATAAAATAGTTAGTTATTTTTATGGTTTTTAAATTATGTTATTAGAGTCCTGCGTGACTTGAAGTTAGGAGTTAGTTTTTTTTATTTGTTACTAGAATTGAACTGATAAGTTAGTAACGTATTTTTCTATTTTTAGTTAGGAACTATATCTATAAATGTAAGTCTCTCGATTATTAATAAAATAATTCCATTTGACATTACTACAGTATTTTTCTCTCAAGTCTTTCTCTATTATATCTTAATTTCTTTATTAAAAAACCAACAATTGGTAGCAGAGCCTTCTTCTTGAGGGACCTGTGAGTAGAAAAATAGATTCTGAAAATAGTTTCTCACGAATGGCTCCTCCTATTTTTTATGGTGAAAATTATCAACTATGGACGGTAAGAATGGAAACCTACTTGGAGGCTCTTGATCTTTAGAAAGTCGTGGAAGAGGTTAATCTGCTGCTAAATAATCCCATCGTGGCCCAAATCAAGACTAATAATGAAAAGAAAACCATTAAGTCCAAAGCAAAAGCAACTTTGTTTGCTGCTGTTTCGACAACTGTTTTCACGAAAATCATGACTCTCATATCACTAAAAGATATTTGGAATTATCTGAAGAAAGAATATGTGGGAGATGAAATATTAAGAGGAATGAAAGTATTAAATTTTAATAAGGGAATTCGAATTGCAGAGAATGAAAGAGTCAGAAACAGTTAAGGAATACTCTGACAAATTGCTTGATATTCTGCCAAGGTAATTTTAGACAGATCGTGTGTGTTTTCCAAGGATATTATACATGTTTCATATCTTTTGGGGACTGTAACAAGAAATTTTCAACAATTTTTGTATCTTTAAATTCAGTGCCTATGGAATTTGAATTGCAGAGAATGAAATAGTCAAAAACAGTTAAGGAATATTCTGACAGATTGCTTGGTATTGTCAACAAGGTAAGATCACTAGGCAGTGAATTTAAAGATACAAGAATTGTTGAAAAAGTTATTGTTACAGTGCCCAAAATATATAAAGCATGTATAACAATCTTGGAAAACACACAAGACCTGTCCAAAATTACCTTGGAAAAATTGTCCAAAATTACCTTGGCAAAATTGTTAAATTCTTTGCAGGCACAAGAAGAAAGTAGGCTTATAAGGCAAGATGTCATGGTTGAAGGGAGCATTAGTAGCTAGCCGCAAAACTCAAAGCAAGGGTAAATTTTTGAAAAGTTACCAACCTTGTCAGAACTGTGGCAAAAATGGACATCCTCCATATAAATCTTAAAAAAGACCAGATGCATAGTACAAGATCTTCAAACAATTTGGCCATGAAGTTGTGATTTGCAGAAGGAGAAGGAGAAGGAGAAGGATTTAAATTATTATTTTGAGACAAATATTGTCGAATCTTTGATTCTACTAAGCAAGAGATTTTACAAGTTGAAATGAGAGGTAAGAGGTTCACAAGGTTAATTTCAGATGAGACTACAATTTACATTTCCTGATCCAAGGAGGAGTGTTGAGATCAATATGTCTCAGGATATTGCAGAAATAAAACAGTTGGCTATTTTTATTAGAATCCTATTTGACTTGAATTTAGGAATTAGTTATTTTTATTTGTTATTTGAATTAAACTGATAAGTTAGTAACGTATTTTTTTTATCTTTAGTTAGGAATTATATCTATAATTGTAAGTCTCTGGATTATTAATAAAATAATTCTCTTTGACAATACTGCAATATTTTTCTCTCAAAGTCTTTCTCTGTTATTTTCTTAATATTTTTATTAAAAAAACCAACAAGAGTATAGTCCAATATGGAAACCTGATCAATCAAGAAAATTCAATTGCAAAATAGCTTGGGAATTGTAAGACAAAAGAAGGGTACTACTCTTACTGGAAGATGTATATCCCTTCAAAATTTGTTTCTTCATGATGAGAGTATTCTCAGATAATGTTTCCACTGACGTTGCTATGAAAATATGCGGGGTAAACATTCCATTCATTTGCAACGGCTGCAGGGTCAAACACTATGAGGAAAATAGTGAACACCTTTATAGTGGAGGGTTACATTTCTAGTAAAGTTTTGTCCTTTTTCAATAAGTCATGTGGCATTAATATGGAACATGGTCAAGTTAGGCAAAAAGTTATCAAATGGTGGCTTACAAAATCCAAAAATAAAGTCCATAAGATGATCTTGCTATGTCTCCCTAACATTATCTGTTGGCATAGAAGAGCAGATGTTCGGCAAGGTTTGATGATAAGAAAATGTCCTCTGGATAATCAACCAACAAGTCATCAAGACGATACACATGACCAATTTCCCGGGCTTCAATTATCGAATCATTGGTATGACTTCATTAGAGGAGCTAAAAATTTGAAACCTATCATCCAGTCCCAATCAAATTTTTGGGCGAAACCTTGTGTGGGATGGACCAAACTCAATGTGGACAGATGTAGAAAAGGCAATCATGGAAGAGCCGGTGGCGATGGCATAATTAGAGACCATAATGGAGCTATTTTTGTGTGCTTTGCAAAATACTACGGCCACTGCAGTAACAACCTTGCTGAAGCCAAGGCCATGCATAAAAGTATCATGTTGTGTATTATTAAAGGCATTGTTAATGTAATTGTGGAATCCCACTCCATTTTTGGGCTTAGCTTGGTTAAAAAAAATTAAGAAACCTCCTTGGCAACTTGAGCATACTATTGAGGAGATATGGAAGTTGGTACAGAAAGGAAATTTCACCTTCCATCACATGCTAAGATAAGGTAATAGTACAACTGACATTCTTGCCAACCTAGCCTCAACAAAGTTGGGATTAAAAGGAATATCAAACTTCATATTCAAGCAATAGAGAACTGCTACTATGATCAATGATTGCAATGATCTGGCATAAAACCTTCAATTGGGGGACTTCAAATTGCAAATGGATAGCCAACTTCAATCTCACCCAAATTCATATTTTGTACATTTTTTTTGTATCAAATGATGACCAACTCATCAATCCAGAAGGCTCTGGAGGTTAAGGTTTATGTCCTCCCGCATGTAATTATAAATTTTTGAAAATACATAGGATGGAGTCATGCCTTAAAGTTGGAAAACTATACGCAGAACAGTAGCATACCAAAATTATAGTGCTTACATGAATAGTAGATCACTAATATTGTTTATGCTAGAACACACATAATTATGTTAGAGCACATAAATTTGTTGAAATTTAATTCAAAAACTTTCTCTTGAAGCGTGAGTAGATACCTTCAAGCGAATCCACAAGTTAGACAAACCTTCAAACGAATCCACAATTTATACAGCAATTTTGCGGTCTCCTATAGTGATCCCAAGTTCACATCTGAACTCTCTCAATACTTGGGTAGGCAAATATTTTATAGAAAACTGATCCTTTTTTTAGGTTAGAAGAAACCCTACTTATAGAGATTTCTTCTCACTCCTTAACCGGAAAAAGAAAAAATTACACGTTCCTTTCAAGAAGAAGAAAGTCACGTTCTTTTCCTTTTTTCTTAGAATTAGGATATCGAGTTCTAGTTAAATATGGAGGCTTCTTATTATGGAATTAATTTCAAATAATTAATTTGAATTATTCTTACCATAATAAATTAGAAATCATTCCACTAGAAATTGGTAATTGCACTCCTCTATTTATATTTTGAAATTCCTCATGAAACACTTATGTAATTCCTCATGTTAAGATTACAGCTACTAATCGTTAAATTAAATGACTGAAAAATTTAATTCAATGATTAATTTTCTTTAGAGAAATGTTTAACTTATTTCATGTGTCGGATTCATAAATCCACTTGCAAGAGTTGAAACGATGAAAACTTATAAGCTTCTCAAAAAGACATATCAATCAATCTCTATAACGAGACATGGATTTCATCAACTAATGAGACATATTAATATATATTATTATCATCCAATCTACCAGGCATATTGACCTATCTCAGAATCTCAAATTTTAATAAATCAAAATAATAATTAATATGTACAGATCATAATTGTTATATCAAGATTAAATATCAGTACATTTAACAGTTTAGAGAATATGTTTTTGCCAGTCAGTCTAAAGCAACTATCTCTACTCGGTCTCATTCAATACATACAAAATGCACTAGCACAAGAAATTGAAACTATATCGTTTCCATGATCAAGATAAATTATACATAATCTTGTGCTACAATCGAACCGATGGCATGTCCAATTTTCATCCTAGATTGTGAACAAAAACTTTATACTTATAAGAACCGATGATTTAATCCCCTATGTATAAGCTAAAACTCTATACACTAAATCATCTACTATATAAGTAGACAGACACCATAAATGAATATATGATCTGTTAAAACTAAATAAATAATTATTCTATAATAAATATTATATCTAAATATATGGTTAATAGTATATATCCCAACAATCTCCCACTTAGACTTTTAACCATCACAATAGTTATAATGTATTATATCTAAATGCATGGTTAAGAATATACACCCTAACAATCTTCCACTTAGATGTTTAATCTTGAAAATTGTTAGAATACTATGTCAAAACACATGATTAATGGTATATACCCTAACACTTAACTACTCCACCATATAGTGGATTATAATTTTTTTTAAAGAACATCATAATCAACTGATATAGGTTTTCATTTAATTTGTGACTCTTATTATAGTATTTCTTCATTTTTGTAACAACCAACTGCAAGAAAAGTTTCCAGTCATAATATTTTGTATCCGCTTTTGTCGATCTCGACATTATCATCCTTCTCTTTCTCCCCCGCCGCCCTTGATACTTGAACCACCCTCCTTTTTTCCTGACCCCTTCGAAAGTCCATGTTCCTCTTTTTTCTCTTTTAGATTTTTCTGCTCTCTTTTCTTAAAAGTTTGTTTTCAGTTGTAAAGCTTTAACTTGAAGATTACCTTACTGACTTACAAATATGAAAAGGGTAAGTTTAAACAAATAACTCTAAAAGTTAAAACAAGTTTTCCATAAAAGATGATCAAACCAAATTCAAAATCAGAGGAAAGTTCATTCTGTTTTGCCAAAAAGGAATGAGACCTTGTTTACTTGCTTGTCATTTAAAAAGGCAAAGAACGCTAAAAGTACATTATAACATAATAGCCAAAAAGACAGTGTTGAGTTGGGTAGTGCCGGTAAAGTGCTCATATTTAATTTTAGTAACCCACCCATATTTTAATGGATTGAGTGAGTTATTATTTAGATGGGTAACCCATACAAATATGGATATTCATTGGTAAACTATGGGTAAAATATGAGTTAGCCATATAGGTTAAGAGTTTCTAATTTTTATTCACCAAAAGTCATGATATAAATAAAAAATAATTGCAATTTCCCTTCCTTCTTATGTTCTTTAGTAAAATTAATAATTCATCTCTATAATTGTAAAGGTAAAGTCTTTGGCCCTCCAATATATATATATATATATATATATATATATATTCTAATATATAGAAGAGTGAAGTGGTAGGACGACCACGGGTAAAAATGTAATTTTATTCTAACAAAATATATTAAGAAAGATAGCAAGAAACAAATAATTCTAGAAACATCTTTTTGTATATGAAGTGAATGATGATCAAGGGTAAAAATGTAATTTCATGCTAACAAAAATCTACCAAGAATAATAACAAGAAAATTAAATAGTTCTAGAAACATCTTTAGTTTTTTTTTTTCTTGGTTAACTGGATATTATTATTTGAAACGAAGCTTCAAGGATAAAAATGTAATTTCATGCTAAAAAAAATCTACCAAGAATAATAACAAGAAAATTAAATAGTTCTAGAAACATCTTTAGTTTTTTTTTTTTTTTTGGTTAACTGGATATTATTATTTGAAACGAAGCTTAAGTTGCATTATTACAATCTAAGGGATTATTATTATTCCCTATATACACCATAGCATTAGTTGCCACCAAGTTGGTACTATATGCCTAAATTTCTCTTGAAAACGTAGTTCCTAATATGTCTGCCCACATTGCCTCATTTGCAAATACGGGAGGGACTAGTAAAATTCTTGTGCGATCAAATAATTTCTTCTTCACCCCTTCCTTGGCAAATAGGTCAGCTACTTTATTCTGGTCTCTATAGGTATGCGAGAGTTTTGGATATGCCAATGGTTTCATCAATAACCTACATTCACAGATTATAGAGCTCTAAGATTAATGGTCATTGTTGATAAAATTTATTACCTCAACTGAGTCTATGGAGATTTCCAAAGGCATCAAGTTATTATCCTTCACAATTTGTAGTCCCTGCATAAGAGCTAATAATTCAGTTAGAGTAGTAGTACTATTTGGAATACCCTTCATAAATCCAAGTATCCAATCTCCTCTATTATTATGTATAACTCCTCCAATACCTCCTACACCAAGATTACCCAAGGAAGAACCATCAGTATTGAGTTTATAGTGCCCAGGTGATAGAGGTTCTCATTTTACGGTAATAGTATGCTTAGTAACAGAATCACTCTTAGCAATCAAAAGGGCGTATTCAACAATTTTTGCAATGGTATCATAAGACTTGATGGGTGCCTTCTTATGATTAAAGATATTGTCATTCCTTGCTAACCAAATATGCCAAAAACAAAAAGGAATTAGATCTTTCCAAGATAAGAAATTATTAAAGGAACTGTTCTTGATTAAATTCCTAATGTTGTACCATTCATCAAGAGAAAAAAATGATATTGTTGTTAGGAGTGGAACTAGAGCAACTCTGAATGATCATAGTCCAGAAAGTTTTTACATCGCAGTAGTAAAAAAAAATATGATTGATGGTTTCATTTGAAACTCCGCAAAATGTGCAAGTAGGAGAGATATTCAATCCAATAGAATTAAGATGATGATTAGTAGGTAATTTGTTGTGGTGGAGAATGAAGAACTTGATCTTGTTTGGAGCCTTAATCTTCCAGATCCAATTGAAGTTATTGTTACTGTTATGCTCAAATATATTCTTGTTGGAGTCTAAAAGATTGTAGGTAGATTTAGTTGTGAATAGACCGTTCGAATTTAGACGCCACACAAGTTTATCATTAATAATGCTCGTACTAGGAACATATGTATTTTGTATAGAAAAGATGAGGGATTGTGGTAAGGAGAAAGATAATTCATCAAAATTCCAAACACCATTGTTGAAAAGGTTTTTGATCTTAATATTTTCCTCGTTATGACTTAAAGGACATTGAATACAACTTCTAATGTTATTATGGTTAGGTATCCAAAGATCATGCCAAAAGTTGACTGAACGACCATTATTAACGACCCAGAAAGGAGCATTGATGCATGTTTTCCATCCATTAAGGATACACTTCCATGTGGATGATGAATTAGTTCGGTGAGATTTATTAGGAGACCCAAACTTTGAGATAAGGACATTAGCCCATGGAGTTTTAGGATTCTTGAAGAGCCTCCAAGCAAGGCTCACATGCAGAGTACTATTTTTCACTTCTGCTTTATTCACGGCGAGCCCTCCTTCTTCTTTTGGTTTTGTAATGGTATCCCATCCCACAAGATGGAGCTTTTTTTTGGTGTTGGTGGTACCCCAAACAAATTTTCTCTACAGCCTATTGATTTGTTTGGTTGTTTTACGAGGAAGACTAATGTATTGCATTGCATGGTTTGGTATGCTACTGAGGGACGCTTTGGCAAGAGTGGTGCGTCCAGCTATATTCAAAAAATTTATCTTCCAACCAGCAAGTTTAGAGTTTAAATTATCTATAATAAATTGGAAATTACTATGAGTAGGTCTTTTGTGAAAGATAGGAAAACCTAGATATTTTTCAAATTTATCGCTTGGTTGGATTGATAAAATGGATGAGAGGTGGGAGACAACATCTGGTTTACAATTAGAACTGAAAATTACTTTGGACTTGGCAAGATTAATATTTGGGCCAGCAAACTGATTAAAGTCCACAAGAGTAATTAATATTGTCTGACAATTTTTGGTGTTTGCTCTTGCCATAAGCGTAAGGTCATCTGCAAAAAAGAGGTGTGATAGTTTTGGCCCACTTCAACCTATTTTTATTGGAAACCAATTACTATAACGTACTTGTTGGTCGATGCTTCTAGAGAGTCTTTCCATACAAAGAATAAAGATGTAGGGGACATAGGATCCCCTTGTCGTATTCCTCTGGAGGGGCTAAAAAACTCAGTGCTCGAACCATTAATTAAAATGGAGATAGAGCTAGTTCTAATGCGTGATAGAATAAGCTTGATCATATTGTCAGGAAAATTAAAAAAGATAAGTGTGTCCCTCATGAATGACCATTCTAGTCGGTCGAATGTTTTTTCTAAATCAATCTTAAGGATCATGTTGACATTCTTACCCTTCATTTTTTTTAAAAAATGGTTGATGACTTCTTGTACAATAATGGAATTATTAACTACCCTTCTATTTTTTAGGAAGTTGGCCTGATTAGGACTAGTAATTTTGTCTAGCATAGGCTTGATACTATTGACGATAATTTTTGTAATTATCTTATACATTGTGTTGCAAAGCCCAATAGGTTTAGAATTTTTCATGTTGGAGGCATTGGTGCACTTTGGGATCAGACAAAGATATGTTTTGTTCTTATCTGGACTGAGAGCATTGCGTTCAAACACCTCTTGACAGTAGCTAATGACTGAATTCCCAATAATATGCCAATATTACTGGTAAAAGAATGGGTGTAAACCATCCGGGCCAGGGGCTTTATAGGGCTTGAAAGATTTAATAGCAAGTACAATTTCAGTATTCTTAAGTGGAGCCTGGAGATGGATATAATAGTCAGGAGTAAGGATGTTTGGCTCCCTAGTACTGTCAGAAACCTTAAGTTTAGAAGCTAGATGACTCGAGGTGAAATTATTCATAAAATAAGAGATAATATTGCATCTAATTGTATTTTGGTCATATATCAAGTTTCCTCCTTCATCCTTCAAACACAATATCGTATTTCTTCTTCTTCTATTAAGTGTAGATGTATGGAAAAATCGAGTATTCGCATCTCCTTCACTAACCCAATTAATCCTCGCTTTCATTTTTCAGAAGTCCTCCTCTAGTCTTAGAATTTCGTTGAGTTCTCTAGTGAGGTCAGTCTCTAAGTTATGTAGGTACTCGCTGAGGGGTTAGTTTCTAGAAGATTGAATGCCTGCAAGCCGTGCAAGAATCCTTTTCTTATTATGAAAAATATTTCCAAACACGTGTTTATTTCAATGACCAATTACTTGGCAGAATTCTTTTGTGGCTCTATCTAAGATAGTGTTGTCCTTCCAACTATTTTCAACAATATCAATAAACTCTAGGTATTGGCACCACATCTTTTCAAATCTAAATGGTTTGGGTGCCTTGTTCCCATAATCTTGGAATAGAG
The DNA here is from genome assembly GCA_037074985.1 of Solanum bulbocastanum. Taxonomy (NCBI): domain Eukaryota; kingdom Viridiplantae; phylum Streptophyta; class Magnoliopsida; order Solanales; family Solanaceae; genus Solanum; species Solanum bulbocastanum. The sequence continues at coordinate 28,594,163 of CM073597.1, read as the reverse complement.
TGATAAGTAAGGGTGAATGGTCTGAAAGAGTGCGGGGCAGGTTAATAACACTAGAATCGGGATACATGTCAATCCAAGGGTCATTGGAAAAACATCTATCTAACCTTTCAAGTATAAGAGCATTTTTATGTCTATATCTTTTATTGGTCCAAGTAAATTTACTTCCTTTAAATCCTAAATTTACTAGCTTACAATGGTTCAAGAAGTCCCAAAAACAACTACTACGAGCATTATTAATATTGTTGCCCCCCAACTTGTCAGAGGCTCTCAAAATATCATTAAAATTACCCGCAACAAACCAACTATCATTGTAAGTATTAACGATCATTTTGAGATTATTCCATAGAATCTTCCTATTTTCAAAGAAAGTACTGGCATAAAATGCACTAAATAGCCATGGGGTAGGATTAGAATATTCATGTATCCTCACATGAATCCCCTGAGTTGTGGTTGTAATTTCCTCAACTTTAAGTAGGTCATCCTTCCACATCATAGTGCCTCTAGAGCGGCCTATGGCGGGGACCTCTATGTAATTGGTAAAGCTCAAGTTTTCTACTAGGTATTTGTGTTCATGCATTTTAGTTTTCAATAACACGACTAATTTTGGTTTGTGAATTCCCAATAGTAATTTATAATGACTTTTGAAATCTCTTTTGTTAGCCCCTCTAACATTCCAAACAATGTAATTCATAAGTTAGGGTCGAGTGGGTTAGCGATTCTTCCATGTAATGGAAGTCGTGAGTCAACTATAGTTTTAAGACCCGATCCTAACTCTGCATGTTTGATCTGGGAGTTCAAAATATCCAAGGTCGGTTCTTTGATGTGATCTGAGCATACTTTTTTCCTTGCTTTCTCGTAATGTTTAGGCTGATTAGAGCCATTTGATTTTCTTGCTCTCTGATTTCCGCCCACCCAATGTTTATCCTTAGTTCTAGAGTCGACATTCATGTAGTTGTTGGTGATTGAGTTTACTGTGATAGTTCGCTTAGTCGATCTCCAGTTGTTAGAACCAGTAGTATTTTGGGCACTGTGGTGATTTGTAGATTTAAAAAGAAAGTGTTAAGAGGATCACTAAAATTACTTGGAGAATCAGAATTTGAAAATGATTGAAATGACTGATCAAATTGCACTCCCCCATTAGGTTGTGAGTTGGTTGTATGATTGTGTATGAGATAAGGTTCATTAGATGGGGTATTTAGGGAAGGTTTCTCCTCCTTTGAAAATTTTGGTTTTGGGCGTCTGATGTGGTCTTACTTGAATTGTTTTGGCAACATAGTAAGGATTTTCTATCATTAATATTAGTAGAAGTTCCTAGTTTGAATTCGAGATTAGAACTTGGAGACAAAAACTTTTTGTCCTTATTGTTGAAATGATCACATTCTGCTAGTACAATGGAACTAAGTGGAGATTGTATTGAAAGATCTTCGGTGACTAAAAGGTGTTTGAGATTAGATGTACTAGGGACTTCTAATAAAGGAAGGTCTATGTAGATACTAGATATTGAAATATGAGTGTTAAACATGATGTTTGATCTTATGTAATGGTTATTAGGAATAAATGAGGTACTTGTAGGCACGTTACGTACTACTTGAAGAGCCGAGGTTTGATGAGTAGAATCTGTAGTAGAATCTTTAGTTATTGTTATTACTATTTACTCATTTTATTATCATTTCACTTTCTTTTCTTTTATCAGTTATTGTGATATCCATTCATTACTCTATTTTACTATTATTTTAATTAATTTCTAATATTTTTTATATTCATTATGCTTACTAAAAATGCCAACTTTAACATAAAAATTCATTACTTAAAAATACAATTAATTATTTTCAGCTTTATTTTGGCTCTAATTAATATACCTGAAAAGAAATAAGTGTGATAAAATTAATAATATATTAGATTGAAGTTGAAGAATACATAAAATTAATTTCAATATTTTAAAAAATATAAATTTTAAAAGATGTTAAAAGTAACTTTACAAATAAAATGAATAGGATGGTATATTTGCATTTAAAGTAAACTATAAATATTTAAGTAAACTATAAATGTTTACTAGATTATAAAAGAGTAGTTCTTCATTTAAATATATAACTTTTACTTGATTTCAAACATATTAATCTAAATATGTGAAATGATGTAAGTTTGATTTAAATTTGAAGTTGCCGGATTACTTGTTTTTTCTTTTTATGTATAATCTCAAAACTTCACATAACATGTATGTCATTATATAATTTATTGAGAAGCATATATTTATTTATTACTATTATTTTATCATCAGTTAAAATCATTTAAGCAAGTTATATAATTTATTATATTAACTACCTCATGTGAAATTACTGCAGTATATATTATATCAACTTTTATTAATATTTTTAAATTTTCTTTATTTGAGGTAAAACATTTATTCATCATGTGTAATTAATTACTTTAGAAAAAAAATATTTCTTTACTGTACTAAATTGTTATCCTAATTTTAATAAATATTAAGACAAGACAAAATCATAACTTTTTTTCATCCTTTTATCACTTTGTAAAGTATGAGATGATTCATTCTAATTTTCATCAAGTAGGTCACTATTCTTGTTTGTTAAACACCAATTAGTTTTCCTGTTATATCCTATCATGTTTATTTGAAACTATCATAATGAGGTTGACAATGTCTTTATGATCAAACTTGTCAAGTTATCATTAGACGAACGAGTTAATCATTTATATATATATATATATATATATATATATATATATATATATATATATAGAGTTACATTGTCGTCATGTAATACTGTTGAAATTTCATACATGAAAATAAATAACATGTCTGGATCAAACATTTTAACCGATCAAATGAATGTCATTACTTTGTCTAACCAAAAATACTTTACAATATTTGTTAGGATACACACGTTCATACTGAGATTTCACTTGCAATATACAATTGGTCTTGTTTCAAGATTTTCATGTAGGAGTGAAATTATATCATGTTGATAGTTATAGCAAGATATATAAATGTATCAATTGCACAAAGATCTGGTAGCTATCCACATGCACGATATCACTTGATAATTATTCACATCGGCATACTGTAACAAACGTAAAATTCATATACTCAAAATCTTTTACAATATTGTTGACACTCAATTTTGATCTAATATTTTCAAAATTCGTAACTTTTAAGTTTTATTTATTTAATAGTTCAAGATAAATTTTTTATAATTTTAAATAAGTTCGTTGATAACTATTCTTATTTATTAAAAATTAGGATCTTTTATCAGTTAATTTTAAAATTACATTTTTACATGTCATTAGTTACGTTCATTATATTTTTTTTTAATATTCATTTTATTTGTTACATTTGTTAATATTCATTCTGATATTTTGCATAATCTAAATATTCTGCATACACAAACACAATTCCGAGCTCATGATTGAGCCCATTGTATTACAACTCCCTATTTAAGTAAATTTTAGGTCAAAAGCAAAGAGGTGGATAAGATTAGGATTTAATAATTTTCAGATAAGAAAAAAAAAGGGTTTTTTCATTGTTTTTCCTCTTTCCGGAGTACCACCCTCGCCGGAGCACCATTTACGACGAATCCACCACCTAAAATAGAGAACCCAAACTCATCACCTCCAAGCTCGGCCAAACCACCCCCATTTTTCCCTTCTTCTCCGACCAACAACCCTCTGCCTCACCGGTGACAACCACCAAAACCCCAACCCCGCTGTTCTAAAACAGCCACCAAAAGACCGACCCCAACCACTGCCTCTTATTCTCTTTTTGTGGCAGCTATGAACTCCATTCTCCCTCACGTAAGAAAACATACAGCAAACCCAGCAACAAAAACCCCATGTCCATTTCCTCTTTTCCGGCGTCAAAGCATCAACCCACACCACCAAAGCAGCCTCCGTCCTCTCCATTTTTCTCCGACCAAAAACAACCAAACAGCCGTTCAAATCAGCAAACCACGTTTTCTTCTTTTTTTTACAGGTGTTTTGGCTTCAACCAGTCCTCAAGCTCCAAGAACCAGCAGAACACCAGGGCCCTATCAGTGAACTTGAAGCCGAACCCACCGGAGAAGACGACCGGCGAACAACAACCCAAAATCAACTCCAAACCGCTAGAAATCCAACACACCAGTGAGATCGAAGCTCGAGGAACCAGACCATTTTTGCTGCGATCAGCAGCTTCAATCCAACATCTCCACCAAATAATTCCTGCTAAGCTCAAAGCTTCAGCCGTTTCCAACAATAGCAACCACAACCGGCTCCAATCCTTATTCTGCACTCCCTCTCATCGGCCTGAAACATATAAAAATCATGAAGTCGAAGAAGTGCCTCAACACGCTGCAGCCGAATGTGAGCTTATCGCCTACTGATCTTACTCAAAAAGAGTCAATGGGAGTAGATACATCAATAGCTGCAGACGCAGAGGAAGAAATCCTTGTTCTGGGGCTAATATGCTGACTTTGCCCTGGAAAGAGTAATGAGAGGATCTCCGGTAACGTTTTTCACTAAGTCCTCTTTTTTAGATCTGGCCGGAGGGGTTCAAACTCCAGCCATCTTTTATCTTTATATTTTAGTTCAAGTTTAGTTACTATTTGTGGTATATGTTGATTATTTTAATGTTGGGTTTGATTTGTTCATTTTGAGTATTTTCATTTTTTTTCTTTCTTTTTTGCCGGCGATGTTTGAATTATAAATGGCCTATTTACAGACAGGCTACTCTTTCTTAATTACTTTATTTGATTTCCTTAATTACAATTGTTACCGCTGACTATTGATAGATATATATATATGATTGTTTTACTTTATTTTAATTTCAGTTTGTCGATTGCTTTGAGCTTACATTTGCTTTATTTATTCATTATTGTTCTATTTTTGGTATGTGTAGTCGCTTTTGATTCATGATTGTGTGCACTTTTACAAAAAATTAAGCAACTACGTTGTTGCTATTTGGTCATTCTTCTTCTTATTATTATTATTATTATTTATTTTGTTGTTAGTCGTTTCTATTACTTTGTACTGTTGTTCTCATTTGGTTTTTAATTTTTGATTTTTTACATGAATTATTTTCATCTCATTTTGTTAATTTCATATAATTTTATGTTTGGAAATTACGAGTTCAAAATTACCAATGAAAAAATCTCTCCATTGATTTTTGAGGCTTCCCCAATATTGAAAGGCGGAAATTTAGTTTAAGTTTATATATTTTGTATGTTAAAATTGACCGATAAAGAAATTACCGTTGGTTTTCAAGGTCTCTCATGTTAATAAGACGAATTTTTATTTTTTAGTTATTATTTAATTTATTTATTTTTGTTCATATTTATTTAGTACTAACACTTTTACTACATGTTTTTATAGGTACCTAGATTTGCTTCACATTGAAACTATTCAAACGGAGTTTGAATTATAATTTTTATTTATTAATGTGTATATTATCGATGCCAGACAAACTTAGGTCGTTTCTTATTATTGTTTATTTTATTAGTTGTGCAAATTATTTGTTTATTATACTTGTATATTTGTTTTTTTCTCCTTCTCAATTTGAAAAAAATGAATTTAGTCGGGATCCACAATTGTGGATTTCGAAGGATGTTTAACACATTCTCTTTGAAATGACTTGAACCCCTTACCTAGAATCTAATGGTTCGTAGACATTTTTAATTGGTTTCCTAGTTTTTTCTAAAATTAGGTAGTGACTTCTTTAAAATTTGTTTATTTTTAAAATTCTTTTAAAACTAACTTAATTGATTATTTTTTGAATCACTGCGATGTTTTGCCCTATTTGAATAAAGTAGGCATGTAAACAAATATCACACTATATATTATAGATATAATTGGTGATATATCATTGGTATCGATTCACAATGCAACATAACACACTAATCTATCATCACTTTTATTATTTTCAGGTACCTAAACCTCTTGTAAGGCTTCATGTAGTATTGTATATGTCATAGGTACTATTATGATCATTTGCTCTTTTTTCCCTTTCAAAGATTATTGCATTTGTAATTGATTAATCTATCCGACTTCATATAAGTCGTAGACTTTTATTCATTGGAGACATTTAAAAAAAACATTTGCAACTAAAATATTAGATTAATTTTGGATCAACAAATGCATTTGAAATTTGACTTGAACAATCTTTGGATGAGGATTACACTATCGATAATTCGCTAAGCGACCAACTTTGAAGGAAGTGAGGAAACCAAGTCGGTAAGTCAATTTTGACCTGGGTACGATAAGTCTATTTTGCACTTGTCTGTAGGATTGTTCATGTGCGTAAGGACTTTCTTTATTGTATCAACCTTTCAGATTGGCTCAATAAGGCTTGATACCTTAAAGGATTAAGACAGAGGAAGGGCTAATTCTGAAAAATAATAGACCATTTCTTTAAAATAATTAATTAGATTAACATCATGTGCATGTCTAAATGACTTTGTGCACCTTTCCTGAGAAAACACAATAGGAATTCATCTAGGACTCAAAAGAGATTGCGAAATTCCTTGCTCTTAGCGAGTAATTGAAGGGCTTCAAGATTCTTCCTCTAAAAGGTGGTTTTCATTCGAAATAGTATTATTCAATTTGCCAATCCTTAGAACTCTAAATGGAGGTAGATAGATAGATTGGCCTATCATGTGGATTAAGATATCCTTTGTTCATTACTGAATAAGAAATGATTGCATATTAATCCTCCCGAGACATATTTCTTAGTTGCTAAGTATTTTTTGTAACGACCTTCATGGTCATTTTGTATTTTTCACCTATTCTTTGCTTTTTAAAAAACTTTTTTTTATTCTCCTTGTAGCTTATATATCTAATTTGTGACTTGAAGATATGGTGACACAATTTCTGAGGTGATTGAGTGAATTTCGAGAAAGCTGGTTCAATTTGAGAGTTTAAAATTTTAGAAGTTTGATCAAAATTAATCTTTTTATTAATAACGTTGGATTCATATTTAGACGATTCCATTAGCTTCAAAAGGTAATTTATTGCTTAGTCGAATACTTTCCGTAACGAGTAGATACTTCCGCAAGAGCATAATTTATTTTCTGGTTAAATACATTACGACATGTTTTTCCATACTTTCCGCATTCAGTTCTCTGCACCTTCTAATCGATCTGAACAACATATACAGATCCCCTCCACCCCCTTTTTCATTACTAATGGAATATCCTTCACTATTTGACTAAAAATGGAATGAAATGATCTTGTTTTGTTCCTTTACCGATACCTATTTTTGCGTCTTTCTTCCAAAAACTTACGAGATGCTATTTTTCCAGGGAATCCGACTCTTCAATCGAAAAAAAAAAATGGTCGTGTGCTAGTCGGCTGGAAAAACACAAGCTTGATAGCTAGGCACTCAAGAGTGTTTTTGGTCGTAGGATGAAATATGAGAAATGCAGAGTAGACATAATAAATGGCACCACTAGTCAGTATATTCATAACAAATAAAAACTTAATACTCCCTCCGTTCATTTTTATATGGCATTCCTTTCTATAAATAGTTGGTCTATAATATTTGTCATGTCATAAAATTAATGCATAAATTACCATATTGTTCCTTTTTTTACCCTTGTGAGTTAATAACCTTGAAAATATACATTTGATCAACTTAGAAAAGCTAAGTAAATGATTCATGCTCATTGATTAAATTAATTAATCAAAATAAAATAATTCATATTCATTGATTGAAAACTTGAGTTTCAAAAAAATTGAATAGGGGTATAATAGTATAGTTTCTTAATACACGTGAAATCCAAAATGGTGACACATAAATCGGGACGGAGGGAGTTCACACTTTTATTGGAAAATGGCCAAATATCATTATATTACTCGAGAAGTTGTAAATATACTCATAATTTACCTATTGGGCTAAAATTATCCCTTAATTCATTTTTGATCCATTTCTATCTTGGTGTGATGGATAAGAAAATTTAATTCAGGGATAATTTTTAAGTGGCTTTTAATCTATTATTTGGTTGTCAAGGATGAGATATTTATCCCAGGATTAACAATTAGTCCTGGGATAAGTTATTCCTCCCTGGGGTGGAATAACAATCCTGAGATAACTTATCCCGCGATTAAGTAGGTAAAATAACAAAAATATCCTCCTTAAACCCCACTTTTATATACCACTTTACATTCATGTATATTAACATAATTTTTAACAACATTTATACTAACATTTTCAACATTAATTATTCGTTGTTCTTATGATAATATATTTTTCTATTAAAAAATTACATTTTATAAATATATTTTTTATTTATGAATATATTATAAGTTGAATTTTATGTGCCTAATTCTTGTGTTTATTTATATTTTTCTTTCTCTCAAAATGTTCACTCCACTACGTAAATAGTTTATTAATAACTTAAAAAATATATTTTATATATCAATTAAAATGTAGATAACTTTCATAATAAAATTTCTTTCTTTTAATGAACTTAAAATGAAAGTTTTATTTTTAAGCTAAATAAGATGAAAGTTTTATTTTTAAACTAAATAAGATGAAATTTTTATTTTTAAACTAAATAAGATGAAATTTTTATTTTTAAGCTAAAAAGGATGGAAGTTTTATAGTTAAGCTAAACAGGATGGAAGTTTTATAGTTAAGCTAAACAGGATGGAAGTTTTATAGTTAAGTTAAATAAAATGAAAGTTTAATTTAAAAACACACGACACAATCATGGAAATGCACACCCAAAAATATTTAAGCTAAATAAGATGAAAATTTTTATTTTTAAGAATGAATAACTAAACTTTGCAAAGAAAATGTAAAAAACAAAAAAACTAAATAAGATGGAGGGTATTTTTGTAAACAAACAACTTATTCTTAGAAATTATGCCATGACTATAAGTTTGAATATGAGAAGCCAAACAAAATATAAAAATTAATTCCAACATAACTTATTCCAGCATAACTAATCTGAACATAACTTGTATTCAAACCAAACGATCCAAAAGTTAAAACTAACCTCTTTTAAAAATATTATTATTATTGTTATTATTATTTATTACATGTCATTTTCTTATGGGATAAAGAGATGAAACACTTAAATATCATTCAAAAGATAAAATGACAGACATTTTGGCACTAGCAACCATTTGTATTCTAAGTTAGAATACTCCTTTGAATTACATTAATGTATAATACATCTATTCTTCCTCTTCTTTTTCCTTTTTTGGTAAGAAATTAAGAATCATGTATGACTAATTCATATGAGAATAATGAGTTTGAGAATGGCGCAGCGCCGCAGATTATAATGTTAAGTATTATTTTGGAGCGGGCACAATCGATTTTTCATAACTTGAATTTTATTGTATCAAAGTAAGAATTCGCTTCGGTCTTACAATTCTTATGCACTATATTTCTTGACGCACACTCTACCAACTCTTTCTTATTCAGATTATAATGTTGAATATTGTTCCGAAGTTGGGCACAATTAATTTCTCACAACTTGAATTTTATTATATCAAAGTAAGGATTCGCTTCGGTCTTACAATTCTTACACACAAGATTTCTTGCACGCACACTCTACCAACTCTCTCTCATTTCTCACTCACTTGTTGTTTGCTCTCTTACTTACTTTCTTTGTTGCTTTCTTACTTGGTCTCTTATTTGATTACAACACAAATGAACCAACTCTATTTATATATGGTGTTGGAAAAATCTAGCTATGGGGTTTTCTACTATATTCTAGAATATATATATATATATATATATATATATATATATATATATATATATATATAGAGAGAGAGAGAGAGAGAGAGAGAGAGATCAAATGTTAATTTGTTTTGTTAATTATAAGTATATTTTTTTTATTTGTTCAATTTTATATTGGATAGCAAATTATAGTGTAAAATTATGTAGTATTAGTACGAGTTTTACTCCTAAAATGCAAAAATTCATTTATTTGAAATTAAAAATATAGTTCCCTTTGTTATTACATAAATTTATTTTATATTAAAAAGTCATAGGATTTTTTTTTTTGACTTTTCTGATAGAATAAAACTAAATAAAATATTTACCCCTCAACTTTATCATTTCGAGTTGACACACTCCTCGTTATGAAACTGACTCATATATACCCTTACCGTTGTACAAATGGCTCACATATACCCCATACCATTACAAAAGAAGCTCACAAACCCTTCATCTAACAAAAGTGAAAAAAATAGTTTTAAATTTATCTTTTGACTTTAAATTTTAAAAGAAATCATGTAGGAGTATATATAATCCTTCTCGCAAAGTTTAAGGTATATTTTAATCTTTTTCATACACAAATTTTTTTTGACTTTTTTTTATTGTCATTATTTGAGTTTCTTTTCTTTTTTTTTTCTTTCATTCTTTAGTGTAAAGGAAAAAAAATTAAAACTATATTTTGACGGCTATATTGTAATTTAGTTTTTGTATTTGTAAAAAATAAAATTGAGGCATCTATAATAAACTTTACAAGAAAATTAGTGAAACATAAATAAGTTGACTATCAAAATAATAAATTCAAATCAGTCGTTTAAACAAAAAAAAGTCAAAAAACAAATAATTATGTGTGAGCAAGATCAAATATACCCCATATGGATTATGTTTTTTTTCAAAAAAGTAATTAAAAAATTAAGTTAAAATTAATCTTTTTACTTCTGTTAGAGAAAAAGGTATATGTGAATTATTTGTATAAAAATATGGGTATATATGAATCACTTTCATAATGAGAAATATATCAACTCTAAGTAGCAAAATTGAAGGATATATCAGACTTTTTTCCCTAAAATATTTGACATTTTCCATCCAAAATAAGACTAAAATATTTTCTCCGTATTGAATTCTAATATAGAATTCGATTTACTCATGAAAATATGAATAAATACGAGTAAACATGTATTTTACCCAACTCATTTGTTATCCCATGTATTTTTACCCATATAAAATATGTGCAGGTTAAAATATAACTCATCTTACTGACCGATTTTCAACCCTACCAAATTGGACCCAACTCGCCCATTTGCCACCACTAGAGTTGGGAAATGAATTCTAGTAATTTCAGAGTGCGATCTTCAAACAATTTGTGATATTGAATAATCAAACCTAGGATTATGTTTAGCCCAAGCCATAGCGGAGGGTTTCTCACACGTAGAAGCAGCTTAAATCACACCTAAAATAGCAAAGATAGAAATTGAATGCGAGTGTACCATTTTATGCTATAATTTATCACCTTACAAAATGGCTTATTCTCTTATTTCCCCTCCTATTGATGATTGACATTTGACTTCATATTTCCAGCTTATAACAGGGATACCATTTTATTCAACTTGAAACACGCAATGACCAGGCAGAAAATTAACACAGGAATCACAGTTGTCCGCCCATTATCTGCAGTACATGGTTCCACGCCTTAGACAACCAGTCATCACCAATCATCTCTGTGGGGAGTCAATTGTCCGAACATTTGCACCTGTAATTCCTTCGAGGCGATCTTTGCTTATCTCTACAAAGTGACCCACCATTTCATAAAACTGTTTCAGGCCAGAAAGGGGAAGAATTATTGAAGAGCGATCAGAACCCGCTACCTGCAAGTTACAGCGAAAATATGATATGATAAACAGATGACCAAATTAGAATGCTTAAATTATATGAAGGTCATCAAGAAGCAAAACCTCAGATATTCGTAAGAAATGGCCCCGATTGTTATTCCCAAGATCAAAGAAGAACCTCTTCTGGTCAACCCTGATTACTTTGGAGACCCCCAGGTTACCAACTTCGTCAGCTGCTGGCAAATCAATGGTCCGTTCTACACTCAAATCAGCTGCGGGGGCAGATTGAGAAGAGTGACTGGATATAAAACCAGCTCCTACATCATCTGAAAGTCCAAGACGCTCTGAGGTTTCCGAAGTCTGCTGCTTTCATGCATTTTCAATCAAGAGAACAATGCAACTATTATTGTGAGACACCTTAAAGGACACAACAAGGCACTGACTGTAAAATTACCTGATTGGGCGAAATAAATAGCATTGAGGCTTCGCTAATCTCTGCCAAAATATTCCTAAATGCTGCCCATCCCTCATCCCGGGCACTTCCTGCTGGAACAATAATGGTACTACGGTTCCTGCTAACAGATGCTTCAGAGACCTACATGCATTACTCTATTAACAGATAGGAGTGTAAAATCAAGGGCTGCAAAAGAGTCCCTATTAGAGAGACTCATAAAACCTTGTTTTTTAGTCAAACTGCAGCTAATCTTTCATCTAGTCTAGATATAGATAAACTAAGATGACAGTTGATAGTGTCATGGCTAGTCAAAGAATCAATTGATCTTACATTTCTTATTGCCATGATTCCGTTTGTCTTGTGATTTCTTAACTGTGTACATTTTAAGCATTTACAAAAAAATTGTAATCGTAGGTATCTCAGTAGCTTTTAAGAAACCATACACTACTCCTAACTGGGGTTAAGTTTCAAGGTGGATCTAGAAGATGTACCAGAAACTGGAGTTAGTTCCAGAAAGGTTTCATCATTTTTATTTTGAGAAAGTTAACTGGTATTATTAACAGAGAAATACACCAATAGTGTCCTTCTGTAGTAATTACATCAAAAATGTAGAGAGACAACCAATTAAAAAATAAGAGATCTATCACCTTTCTCCCTCAGAAACTATCAAAAAATAGTGTAATGTCCCCCAGATCCTTAGGTACAGTATGGATAAACTGAAAGTAAAAGGTCCCTAAACAGTTCATTTTTAGGCTTTGAAGGGAATGCTCTTGTTCTCAAAAAATCTCTGATTTCTTTCACCTCTCCTTATGTTTCGACTGATTTCCATCTCTATTTCAACATGTTAGAAATTCTGCGGTATTCCTTGGCATGATATCCATCTAATACCCCTTAGGCTAATGAGCCACTGCAATAGTTTCTCAGTCACTTGATAACCTATTGCTCGGACTCTTCAAAAATATGCCCAGGTGAGTGTCGGATCTTTCAAAAGTAGTGCATTTTTGGAGGATCTAACATGGGTGCGGCAACATTTTTGGAGAGTTCGAGCAACTTAGTTAATAACAGAGTTACCCCATATTTTTGGCCACTAATTTCTAATAATTCTCCATAGACCCACCCAATAAGGAATTTTAACTTCCTTAGTGGTCCATGGTCCTTTCCTTTCATATCTTGCAATGATGATTTCCTTCCATAAGCCCTGATAATCTGTTGTAAGTCTCCATAGCAATTTTAACAAAAGGCTTTAGTTTTGTGGTTTCAAATTCTTAATTCTCAAACCCCCTTCTTTTTGTTGGTTAAACATGCCACTTGACCAAATGATACTTCTTCTTACCTTCACCATTACCTTGCCATAGGAAGTTCCTTCCAATAGCATCCAACATTTTAATAATCTTCCTAGGGATGGGAAAAAGGGCCATCATATAGGTTGGCATGGACTCAAGAACACCTAACATAAGTATTGACTTCACCAATTAACCAACTTCTTCTCACATTTTTCCACCACAAAGTTCCAGATATTCATGGACTTGCTCATAGCTACCAAAGGCAATCTTCAACATATTTGTTGTTATAGTCCCCTAATATAGATCTAGTTATGGGGCGCTGCAATTTGAAAACAAATATTTTCTTCCTACGACCTTTGGTGTTGGTTCATTAAGAAAGAACCTGCAATCTCTAGCATTTGAAGTACTCAAAAACTTAATAATTTTTTGTTTATAAAGATTTCCATAGAATTCAAACAACTTAAATACAGCAAGGAAATAATTTCCTACTACAACTGAAATGAGAAATTGGAGGAATAACCTCCTTACTACTAATAATTGCTACAAAGGAAACAACTGCTGCTACAGGAAAACAACCGTTACAAAGGAACTATTACAGAGAAACAGGAAAACATAATTAATAGCTGTTGATTTAATCAACTTTCTGATTAAATTTTTCATGCATAAAACTGTTGGTAGACTAAAACGGGTACTCGTGGCAATGAAATCGTGGAAAATCTAAATTTGTATACTTTGGAATCATGGAATTCCCACCTGTTTCTGATCCTAAAACTTCAACCACTACTTTACCTTTCCAACCTCAATTGTGACTATCATCTTCAATTGCTTGAACATCTACCTTTGAATTTGATAAATCCTTTGTTATTACATCCAAGCGAGTATTTATGGCTTCATGCCTTGCTCAATTGGTTGAACGATCTTCTTGGAACAAAGTCAACTATCGTGCTAGTTGTTGCTGGATTAGATCTCCCGTAACTCCCGTCTCAGACACTAAGTTGTTATGGTCCGCTGATATGGATTTAGTTATGAGGCAATGTAATAAGAAATCAAATGTTTTCTTCCTATGACCTATGGTGCTAGTTCGTTAAGAGAGTCTGCAATCTCTTGAGTTTGAAGTATTCAAAAACTTAATAATATTTTGCTTATCTTTCCATTAATTCAAATAACTTAAATACAACATTGGTGATTAACCACCCACCTAATAACAAGGAAATAACTTCCTACCACTACTGAAATGAGAAATAACATAATTAATAGCTATTGATTTAATCAACATTCTGATTAAATTTTCTATGCATAAAACTGTTGGTAGACTAAAAGGGTGCTAACAATATCACTTAAACCTCCCATAGCAAGAATGAAGTGAAAAGGAGATAGGGATCTGCTCGTCTCAATCCTTTCCCAGAGGAAAAGAAGCCGGATGGTGAACCATTGATCGAAACAGATAACTTCACTGTGGACATACAAAACCTCATCCAGTTTATCTAGGTGTTGCCAAACCCCATTCTCCTTAATGTTTTCCACATATATTCCCAATTTAAGTGATCATAAGTTTTCTCTATCTCAAGCTTGCATAGAATTCCTGGGATTTTGGACCTGTATCTCACATCCACACATTTCATTGCCAGCATCCATAATTTGTCTGCCCTTTCGAAGGCTATTTGTTGATCATCCACTAGCTTTTGCGTAACTTGGTTGAGTCTCTCTGTTAGGATCTTTGATATGATTTTGAAGAAGATCCTGATTAAGCTAACATAAAGGTTCAAGATATTCTCTGTTCATTTTTTCCTCTCTTTTTTGGATAGATAATGTTCCATTGAAAATTTAGGAGTCTAACAATTAATTTCTTTCCTCTTTTCCTTTTTTCCTCTCTTTTTTGGATAGATAATGTTCCATTGAAAATTTAGGAGTCTAACAATTAATTTCTTTCCTACTGTTTAAATGGTATATTAAAGTGTTAGAAGTTCTTTACATTTCCTTAATTTCAGAAATTACTCACTATTCATAAAGCCAAATGTAAGACTTCTGATTATGTCACTATGCTGTTTCAATAATGAAAGTCAAACCCGTGACAAAATTCTGTAGGAAAATAGAAGGAAAAGAATCTAGCAAGAGGATATATTTGAATCACAAGAGTGCTTAGAGCTAGGTTATGGCTGCAGATAGAATCATTCATACAAACAGATAAAGATAGAGAAAGGGTCATGCATTGCCAAAAGAAGAAATAGTTGGTAACTAAATATACTAAGAGAATTGGAAAATGGGTCAAGTCACTCAAATGGTGGAAGGGGAATAAAACAGGACAGAGCTCCTGGTTGGAAGGGCTCAGAGAAGGATTACAAGATTTTTGTGTGATTGAATAAACATAGAAGGAAAGTGGCAGAAAAGGGCATGGGGCAGGGTTCCCCATTCAGCTTTAGATGAGTTAGGGGAGAACACAAAGGTTAAGGTCAAGATGATGGTTACCCCAAGGTCACAGAAATCAAAACAAGCCACAATGAAGTTGCAGGTTAAAAAAAATGCAGCTACGGGAAAAACAAGTCGTTCAGAAGTTTTCTTTAAATAACCAGTTTAAAAAAAAAAAAAAACGAGTGGTTTAGATCAGAAAAATCTTTGACTAGTGATTATCATAATAAATTCAGAGATTGTAGATGCCAAGGCATTATATTACCATCAACAATCTTAGCGAGCAGATAACACAACAAAACACCATTAAACTAAGGATGTAACCAACTTCAAGGAATCTAGCCAGCTTGTTTGCATTTTGCAGGGAATATTATAGGCAGTAAATTGATTCTTGTATATTAATTACATTCAAGTGCACACAAGAGGCCATCTTTGTGCCTCAATTGTAGTACCTTGACAAAGTCACAGAGACCAAAAGACAATCTATAGATACGAAAAACCAGTTTTACAATTTCCTCAACCCTGGCATCAAAAGCAATAAATGATTCTCAAGAGGCTTTCCCCTCCTAACCTGTATAGTTATGCCAGAAATGAGCTCCACTCTGCAGATCACCCACCCAATGGAATTTCACATACACATCAAGCCAAAGCTCATCTCATAATTGTTAAAATAAAAACGTATATAGTGTCTCACATGGAAAAGGATGGTGTACTATGTCAAATATAATTATGATTAGGGCTAAGTGTAATAATGTAGATACAAATCTCAATCAGTGTTATCAAAGGCCCACTTTAAGCTTTGAAGTGAGGCTCAAAATGTGTTGAGTATTTCACCTCGCTTAATGTGTGCTTTAGTGTCATCATCAAGGTTCTAAGGCATACTTTTCTTTTCCAATGAACCTCTTCTAAAGAGACAACTAAACAATTGATATTTCACTTTATCGTAATTATTTTTCAATTTCTTTATTCATATAATTGTCATTCATGCTTTTAAATTATTAATCTTGGACTAAACTATATTGATTTTTCCCCCTTGTGCCTTTTTTCATTAAAGCCCACGTTCTATTTGCGGTTTGCACTTAAAACCCTAAAGGAGCTTAGAGCTTTTTTGCGCTTTCTGCTTTTGATAACACTAATCTCAATAATATTTCTTCCCAGGTCTTCACTTCTCACATGTTACCAGAACCATAGTGAGAAACATTCGGGATAGAAAAGGATGTCGGCGTGTGTCTTTTCTATGACACCTCAGATCTGATTTGTGTTGTTCCACTTTCCATTAGTGTTGGGCAAAAACCAAAACCACCACAGGGTTCCCCGCCCTTCGCCAACAAAACCCCAGCAAGCCACTCCACCAGATCATTGGATATAGAGACATTGAATGGGCGAGATCACCTTCTGATAAATGATCGACGTTTGGATATTGTGTTTTAGTAAGAGGTAATTTGGTGTCGTGGAAGAGTATGATACAGAAAGTATTTATCAATTTAGCGTAGAAGAAGAATATCGAGCAATGGTTGTAGCAACTTGCAAGCTAGTTTGGATCAAATAGTTGCTCACAAATTGAAATTTGGAGAAATCAATCAGACGGAACTTGTGTGTGATAATCAAGCAATCTTTTGTATGAGTCAAATCTAGTATTATGAGAGGACTTAGCACATTCAGATTGACGATTACTTTAACAGAGAATAAAATACTCGCAGGATAGATTGTTACGAAATTTGTGGAGCCAAAGATCAGTTTGCAAATATTTTCAAGAAGTTCCTCGCTTGTCCTCAAATTACTTACATCAGTAACAAGCTTGGTAAATACGTCTTAGTTCTTTGCAACAAGCTCCGTAAAATATCACTTATATGCACCAACTTGAGGGGTACGTTAGCATTGAGAAGAAGATTAATAGATCAAGGAGGTCCCTTTTATGGCAAGGAAATAAGGAGAAAAGAGGTTATAATCTGGTCAAGTGGGATTCACTGACACTAATAAATAAAAGGGGCATGGGCATTAAAAATCTAAACATACAAAATGAATGCTTACTTCAAAAGTGGCTTTGGAAGTTTTGCACAGATGACATGGCTTTGTGAAGAAGGCTTATTGATGATAATATGGTTTGCAAAGCCAGTGGGCCACTGAGGAAGTCATGGGTACCTTCAGATGCAGTGTCTGGAAGACCAGCAGGAGGTTGTGGTATCAGTTTTACAACAACACTTCCTTCCAAGCGGGTAATGGAGTGAAAGTTGATTTCTGAAGTGAGCATTGGATTGGAGAAGATAACTTGAGAAGTCTCTTTTCCCAACTTAACATTCTGAGCTCTCAAAACGTCGCAGGTGTGGAGTCCCTGGGGTTGGAATCTGATCTTTAGAAGAGCACTGAACGATTGGGAAGTGACAGAGACTGCCAAGCTTCTCCAGGTATTGAATAGTTTCTCAGGTATTGCCACTAATGCAAACAAGCCTATATGGTCACTACACAACAAAGGGACCTTTTAGTCAAGTCAACACAGAAGTATGGCCCTGAAAGCTAATTTAGAAGGTTAAAAAAAATCCCATTAAAAGTCATGTTTTACTTGGCTGGTGGTAAGAAAAGCATGCCTAGCATATGAAGTGACAAGGAAGAGGTTTCCAGATTTGCTCAAGGTGTTATATAGGCAACCAAGAAGCAAAGGTAAATATCAGTCTACTTCTTCATTGCAGAGCAACTACAAATCTGTGGAGCATGTTCCTTTGTATCATAGGAGAATGTTGGGTAATGCCTAAGTCTACTATGGAATTACTCAAAAGGTGGAAAGGTATTGGCAGAAGAGGAGCCAGTGAAGATTACTGGAGATCCATCCAAGCTCGTGTCTTGTGGACACTGTGCAAGGATAGAAATTCAAGATGTTATGAAGGCAAAGGGACCAACGACCAGAAGATTAGAAATCAATGCCTTAGTTTACTTTATTTTTGGTGTAAATAGGATATGGTAGGGATACAGTAGACATAGTTGACTTCATAGGTAACTCGTAAAGTTTTTTTGTTGAGTAGTCTCACTGAGGATAGTGCACACACTGTGTGTGGGTTGTAAAATTATCCTCATCATCCTTTGTTGATGAGTTTTTTGTGAATACAAAGTTACCTTAACTCGAAAAAAAGAATATTAATCAATAGTGTCTCACATGGAAAAGAATGATTCTGCACTGTGCAAAATATAACTATAATAGGGCCCAGAGTAATAATGTAGATACAAATCTCAATAAAACTTTTTCCCTTTTCTTTTACTTCTCAGAATAACAAAGCACTCAATGCTTCCAACTGTACATAAAGTGTAACCTTGTTTTAAATGTTTTCCCAACAGATAAGAGTGCTAGCAGTTGAGAAAGAGAAAAAGATATACAACATCCATCACAAGAGGAGTATCCTGATCAAAGGTAGTATAACGGAAAAAAGGATCTTCAGCAAAAAGTTACATTATTCAGGTTTGGATGACACGGATAGCAGCTAAATTCCTTTCTTAATTTTAGAGGCTGGGGGTTTAATGAAATTTAGTTGGCAAAGTAGAAGAGCAGACTCATTAACAAGAAGATGGAACTAGGCAAAGGAAAAGTACTTCTCTAGACAACATTCGTGATTAATTTCCTGGCAACCAGAAAAAGCTTTCCTAAACTCTTTGACTTGGTTTCTCATATCCCTCATACTCCACTTGTATAGGTGCAGAGGTGCCACACACATGGACACAAAAACATGAAAATGATTTTCCAAAACAATGCCGCACACACAACGACAGATAGGAGTCAACGATAACTACTTTGTTTCAAAAATCAATTCATTTCGGGAATTGAAAAGAGTCAGTTGATGTGAAGAACTACAAATTTTAAGATTCCTTCAACATCTAACAGTTTTTAAAGTTTTCTTTACAATTATAGAACCTTCTTAGTGTTCCACCATTATTATATGTGGCCCTTTACTAATCAAAAAGAGCTAATCTTGTTTCTATGTTAAGCCAGCTTGTCCATTATGTATGTTGGTTGAGTTGCATAAAAAACTATGTTTCACTCATATGCAGGTAGAGAGAGAAAGAGAGAAGTCCATACTACCTAATAAACTGATCATTCTGGTCATGTACAACAATTCAATTTACTACCCAACCCTGAGAAAGGTATAGGCTTCTTCATAATAGATCATTGGGCATATTGTACAAGAGATTAACTGGAATCCAAATAATAGCAATTTCCTTCAAGGTTGGTGTAAAGGAAAAACAAATAATAGAGACTCCATCAAGATTGGTGTAAAAGGAATAGAGTAACAAATGCTGAATACGGCAGTTGTAATCCAGATAGCTTATACGGAAACCAATTATCAGAGTTACCAAGCCCAAGCCATGGCTATTTGATACTTGACAGGTCCTTTGGATTTCTTTACACAGAAATCTACGTATGAACTCAAATTAGTATATTGATCACCGATAAAACAATACACAAAGTTCCTTGTTCTAATGGGTTTTTTTTTTCACATCACACACTCTCATATGCAAGCTACCCATTTAACATGTGTACCAATAATCGAAATTCTCAATAATGATCACGATCAAGACTAGACTAAACAACAGCCATATCAATGGAAATGTGCGAGGAAACTAAGGGTGTAAATATATTTTCAATTAGCATCAAAACAGAGCAAAAGCAAAGCGTCAAGGTCAGGAAAGTAGATTAACCTTAAGAAAACGCCCTCGCCTATTCTCCCCTACATCAAAGTAAAACACCTGCAGTGTGAAAAAACCAGAAAACAACATTTAACGGAAGTTAATGATAAAAAGTTTTTTTTTAAATAAAAACAGCGGAGAAGATAAAAAGGAGCTGAAGCGACATATGTATATAATAATCTGCCTTGGTATCAAGTTGGAGTTCTTTGCTAAAGACGTCCTGGTCATCTGAATTGACATAGTAATTGAAGAGATCGAGGAACCATGAGATGCCGTTGAATGGTACTATTATAGTAGACCTTGTTGCCGACGTTTTCTCCGAGATTTTCAGGTATCGTCCACGTGGATTCTCCTTCAGGTCGAAATAGAAAAGCTTGTGTTCTACCTGTAACGTCTTGCACAGCAACTCTACGTCGTTTCCACCACCACCGCCACCGCCACCACTCGAATTTCCTTCCATCAATACTCACTCACTCTTCAACTTAAAAATTGAACAACAACAATCAATAATCAGTGAGAAATGAATGGTATAGCTGACATTATGGAAAAAAATTGGGGATTAGATTGCAAATGTGTGAATTAGGGTTCCATGAAGAAAGATATTTCAGTGGAAGTAATCGTTGACTAGTTCGCTTGCTAATCGAAAATGGCCTGCGTCACTTCTCTTGCCCTTTTTATTTTATATATAAATATATATAAAAAAAATACATTTATCATCTTCGGTTTCTTTAAATGATAAAGACCATTGGATGGGGAGCTGAACTAATAATCGAAAATATATCCGGTAAACGTGTTTTCCGTTTTTACTCAAAGTTCCTGTAGAGGAGTCCCAACTCCCAAGGGTGCGATTGGTTGGCTTAACTAAGTGAGTTTTCTGTGCCTGTACACAAATAAATTAAAATACTACTCCATAAATAAGCATATTTATTTCTATTTAACATACTTTCATTATACAGATTTATTTAATTAATTTAAATTTTTACAATGGTTAGTTTTATCCTTTTTTTTTTTTATGTACTAGAAGGGCATGACCCATGCTTATATTTTTTATCGTGGATCTTTCAATTATCATTGAGAGGTGCAAGATAGGAGTTAAATTAAAAGAAAAACGAAAAAGTAGCACATGTAAAACATAGAGTGAATATCACGAAAGTGTGTTTGATACAATTACAACAGAACTATAAGCATTTATAGATATATTGACGTATAAGTATGCCAACTAAGTATATAAAAGTTTACCCTTCAGAATACCTTCACTGGAACAAAATTAACCTAAACAACGACTAATAAAATTGTCCATCTAATAGTAAAGGGTCTTAGATGCAGCTTGTAAATTTATCATCCCTTGTAATTTATAGGGCAACAATGAAGTTGAAATCAATCATTGTAGATCAAATTTCTTGGAGTTTTAGAGATCAAACCCTCAACATATTGAAGCATAGCTCCCTAGAAAATGAAAAATGAAGAAGATTAAAAGGATGACTCCATTAACACACAAATAATCCCCAAGCACTATTGTTTTTCAACATAGGGTAATGATTACATGTGAGAAGTCACCTGGAATAAAAGTCGAGGGCATAAGAAGATCAGATACCATCAAAACAAAAAAATTGAATACCAAAAAGTACACGTCCATGTAAAACTACAATCTAGTTTAGAATCCAAATGAGAAGTTAGGTCATTTAATAACACGACATAGTACTAACAATCAATTTTTTACTCAAATTTCAGCAATTAAAAAGGCATATATAGCAAATTTATGAAGTACTTTGATGGTATCCCTCTTGTTTTTCAATTTGTAACTGTTTGCTAACTTGTTGATAGATGGAATCACACTTGGAAAAGCAATGAATTTTAAATACGAAGTTTTGGAGGTACACTCTGTCATATCTTATATATATATATACACGACACTAATATTCCAGGAAAAGGCCTACCAAAATTCCCAATTTGCATCCACCAAGTAAGGAGTATTTCAATATGTAGATTTCATGGATTCAATCTTTAGGTTCTTATATTACACTTTTGAAATTACACATGGATCATGTATCATGTCAAAAATAATTGATACAATTGAACTCATCAAGCTTATGCTTCGTCCACCACTATGTCTAGACATAAATGAATGTAGCCATACATGTAAATATTACCATCATACCAACAAGGGTTGTGGTGGAGTGGTAAATACTCCTTCATCCTTAACCAAGAGGTCTCGGGTTCGAGCCCCTTTGGGTACGGAGTCGCCTTTGTTAGGGAGCGTTTTACCCTCCAATGTGGGACTTCTCGATGTGAATCCGGATTTAGTCGGGCTCCAATGTGGGTACCGAACACCTGGTGGAAAGCCAAAAAAAAAATTACCATCATAAGCAGCAACCAAATTAAATATAGAGTAATAATACTAATAATTTGACTGTGCAAATCAAATTTCTAGATAACAAATGAGAGAGCACTTGCATGTACCCACACTGGAGAGGCAAAACTCTTTTGGCACTAGATGTGTTGATATCTTTAATTTCTAATGAACAAAGTATGAGCATGTGATCCAAAACAATGTGTACAATCAAGTAAATTTTATGTATTTCAATAAACAACACACAAATCTAACAACAAAGGAACGAACAAAGATAACTTCGATGAAATTGTTGAGGGGAAAGACTACATTTGTTATGTCTAGAAAAAGCTCCACCAATATGTTCACTCTTAAACTTTATCACCTCCATCAACAATAACAAACAACATACTCAGTGTAGTTCCACAGTTTGGTTGCCTATGTCAAATATATCCAGTGTAGTCCCACAACTTGGTTGCCTATGTCAAATAGATATATATTTGTTCTCTCCACACTTAAGAATCCATATGAACCAGAAGGACAAATCAGCTAGTAAAAAATTGAATTATCTTTCATCAAATGTTTAAATAACAAAATATACTAAAGTAGTTCTTGCATATAGATCAAGTATTAACCATATTTCTAGTGAGTTGCAGAGACTCGCACACAAAGGGAGAATCATGTTCATCCAAAGTTGTGAACTTCCACAATGCTTTTGTGTCATGAATTTGTAGATGCACTTCTCCTTGTTCTTTTGGTAATCTTCACCCAAGAGTTGCTTTTCTTCTGAAAGTTTTCCATTCATCGAAAAATATCTATAACCTTAATAAATAAAGGTATCAATATCTCAAATAATAAGATAACTCTTGTATTTGTTGATTGGGATTTTCAATTTTGTGGTTCTGAGTTAAATCACATTTTCTAAACTTCTAAATATAGGTTAATTCTCTAGCAAAAATAATTGAGATGGCGTTAGGAGGCTAGGGTATAAAACTCCAAGGATTGCTACCGTGGCGACCTCCCAGCAAGACACTTAAGGAACATAATAATAAAAGAACTATGATCATAATAAGAGTATAGCTCTCTCCAAAAAGCTGAATAAACTTCACTTATCAAGAACAAACACAAAACAAATAAAGATCCATAAACATAATAAAGAAGCCTAAAAAAACTGTTTATCAAAAAAATAAAAAATAAAAAGCCTGAAGTAATAACTGAAGATTATTCTAAGATAGAACAAGTTAATAAAATTATGCATAGTGATAACTAGACATCCATAAATAAGAGAGAACAAAGAATTATGGCCTACATTTTATAGTAAATATTTCATCAGGTATAACAAAACGAAAGGCCACAAGGAGTCACTAGGATTATTTGCTAAGGAGACCTATGACTGAGAGGATTCTCTATTTGGTTAACCAGTTGTACTAATGCTTAGATTGCAAATGAATTATCTTATATGTACAGTCTAATACAAATTTAAAAGACGAATATGCTAGAAGCTCAAGTATAGTCTAGTTGCAAAATATCGATAAGTAGGAAGATAAATTGAATAGTCGAATAATCAGTTACCTTTTATTTGTCTATAATGTGCACAATAACATGGATATTGGGTAGGTTAACAACAACCTAGTATATCACAGATAGAATTGCAAGCGGTGCTAAATTTACATGTGTTACAAATCCACAATAAAATTTTGATATCCTTACAGCTGGTCTCTATTGTAGGAAACAAAATCTTCTATCGACAGTAAAAAAAATGGACTTGAAAGTAATAGACTATCACTGGCGTATCGGTGGCGCGTCGCGCCAGACCCTAAAGTACTTGGAGTACTTTGGGACGTAATGCTGGCACAAGGCGCCAACCCTCTTGGCACTATGGGGGTGCATTTTCCCAGCTCTCTTGGCGCTATGGGGGCACATATCCCTAGCCCGAATCCAAAAATCTGACGAATTTTCTTGTTAAATTTTGTGTGCTAACTCATCTAGAATTGATTGGTTTCTATCAAACTCCTTTTGATTTACAAACCCAACACGCAATTATCAAGATATCTACCAAAGCCTACCACGAAACACCACTCATTCGCAAGACCCTCACCTCAAGAACTCAAATCCTCCATTAATAAAGAATGAGGCTAAAACGTAAGAACTACTCAAGAATCTATAGATAAACGATTTCCTGGATTAATATGGAAGAACTACATGATTGGCATGAGGAAGAACAAGTCCATCACTATGGGAAACCTCACATACTTGGAAAGAACTATGTTCTTGGTGAAAATCAACAAATCTTGAAGAATGCTTGAAAATCTCGCTTTTCTCCTCTTGAAACCTCATTCTAAAAACCTTAAGTGTTTTTGAACGTGAATGGGTGATAACAATCTGATTAGACCCTTAATTGGGTCAGGAAAAATGTGTTAACACAAGTGGCGAAAAGGAAAAGACCAAAATACCATTTTCTAAAATTGATGGAAAGCCTTAAATGGAGAGGCTTCACTCAAACGGATATAACTTTTTACTCGGAGCTTGAAATTTAGCAAAATTGGTGGCATTGGTAGAGGACTCAGAGACCTTCTATTTGATAGTTAATGATCCACCTAATTCTTTATATGCTAAAAGATATGGTCGATTGAAGTTGACCCAAGAAAAATCTCATAGTGAAACTCAATTGGAAGGAAAGTTTTCAACTCAACTTTATGCTAGGGAATTTTAGTGACCCTAACATCTAATAAAATTTATAATCACTCAGTAAAAATCTTATGCACCATAAAGAATAACTCAAGTCTTAACTTAGAAATTTTTAGGATGTTACAATATCTCCCCCTTAGGATCATTCGTCCTCGAATGATGACTGGACCGAGAATGGGAAGGGGTTACTCTTACTATATTCTAGCATAACTCAAAATCAATAAGTACTTAACATATGGTGATTATACTGATCTAAATCACAAGATTCAGGTTCCATACCTGTAACACCCCTAAATGCTTACAAGAGTCTCATGGTGATTTACCGTTGCTTAAATACTTCAATATGGTTTATTCACATTTTGGGAACTTTAAAGTTGTGAAAAATTTCTAACTTGCTTAATATAAAGTGTATCGTAATGGATGGCTTTGTGTTGGGGTATATACATAATATTCTATCCTAATTATAGGTAATTAAATTGGGTTGAGGCATATACATATAAATATGTAAATATGCATTTTTGGGCAGTACAAAAGGATAAAAATATAAAGTATGGTTGGCAGCACCTTGGCTAGTTAAGTGTCCCAAGTGATAAGCATCACTTGTTGACTATATAGTCCATTTCTCTTTGAATAATTTCGTGGGAATGGAAGATTAAAACCCTTAGAAACTAGCTTATCATCTGTTCTTCAAAAATCACAAGAAAAAAACCTTGGTCTTTTGGCTGGAATCAAGGAGACAAACTACCTTGTTGGTAAGTGCTGAAATCTGTTTCCGAGCTGGGTAGTGTTTGGTAAATTGTGTATATCTTGTGATCTGGAACTCCGTTTTGGGTGAATAAATATGTTTTGGAAATCTGATTCATGTATCTACAACTCTTATGTTTAAGTAAAAGTCTGATTTAGCTGTTATGGATATGAAAACTGGGACGTAACACAGGACAAGTTCTGTCCAGATTTCTCTATTGTTGTAGCTGAGTAGGTTGTGTTACGTTTAGAATATCTCATTCTGTATAACTCCATTTTGGGTGAATAAATATGTTTTAGAAATATGATTCATGTATATACAACTCTTACGTTTATGTTAAATTCTAATCTAGCTGTTATGCATGGGAAATATGGGACGCAACACAGGACAAGTGTTGTCGGATTTCGGGTTTAGAATTCCTGTAGGAACCACTGTTAGTGTATTGATGATATCTTTTTGTACAAAATGTATTTTTCAGTGATTCTTGTTGCGTTGCAATTTTAAGAGATGTATCTACAACTTTAATAAAGGTTACAAAATCTATTTTTGCTGATTTACTGTTCAAATTTAAGTTGCAACATGGGGTACTAAACTGGCCAAAATCACTGTTTTGAAAACAGAATTGTGTCTGTGTGGGCTGAGCTTACTTATGATGATAATCCTATTTTATTTTGATATTATTGAGATATTAGGAATTAAAGAAGTTGTTTAATTGCATTTTTAAGGTTGTATAGACTTGTGAACAAGTTGAGGAACTTGATACGTTGGTTGGTCTCCGGTTTGAGCTTGCGAAGTTTATTGGATTATTGCTACGCTAAAGTATTGAGGTTTGTGTATAAACTTGTACTTGAACTCTTGTGATGGCTGGTATAAATGAAATTTGATCTTGATACCTCAGCTACCTCTTGTTACTTTGCATTGTCATGTTGGTATGATGCTTGTGTAACTCGCCCACTTGTACGGATTGTTTTATCACTTGGCACTCTTGTTGGGACTATGTCCTTCTTGTGGCTGTGGCTTTGTCACTATTGGCAGGCCTCTTGTTTCAGATCATTTGCCATCTTGACTCTGGATTTGTAGTTCATCTTAGGAATGGAAGTTATCCATTTTAAGTACGAACTAGAAAGCCATTTTTAATATGGTTCTTGGTCTTCTTGATACAGGGCTTCGGTCCTTCAGCGAACGACCCTTCTTGATACATTCTTGTGCCGGGTGTGACGACATGAAGTATATATATTGGGAGACCCTTGCTATTGAAATTCTTGGAAAATGGTGCTATGAGCTTCTTGACATTTGTATCTTTGAATATAGAACTTGATACTTGTTATCTATTGTTACTTGATTTATTTATTATGTTTCAAGTATAATGCTCATTGACATGGAAAAGGTGGCTTGATGAATATTGAGGATTTCGACCCTATAGTTTTTACACCACTAAGCTTTATGCTTAGCGATAGTTGTTTCTATCGTAGGGGCTGATCGAGAGGAGTGATGAAGATGGCCATGGACGATGGAAATTTTGAGAACCTTAAAGAAGATCACATTTGCATATAGGCATATATATTTGTATAAATGTTGGTACTTATAACCGATCTATGTGATGTATATTTGCATTCGATGTTGAAGCCTAACCATATCATGTCCATGGGTTGTAATATAAGCATGGCTATATGTTTGGTTTATTTGGGGTGTGTACACCCAAGCTTGTAATATGTTACATGTGCTACTTGTTGTAATGATCGTATAAAGCATGAACCCAACTAGTTTGGGTACTCGGAAGTGGATAATATTTATTACCATTACTTACTTGCATGAGGAAAAAAAATGATATATATATCTTGTAATTTATGTGCATTCGGTAAATGGAAAGGGGTCGCTACAATACCTCTGCAAGAAATCCCATCCCAAGAACACTATACCTTACCGCTACATTTAGCTAACCTTGAACTCAAATCACGAAACAACTAATGTATCACACATTGTCCACATGTTAATAAAACAACATTCAAGCCTACTACTATAACTACTCCATGGACTCCTACTAACCACTCCTTATAAGAATTCCTCATTCTCTCGTCACTTCTACCAACAGAACTTTCTTGAAATATTACCAGGAACTGACTTATCACTCATCGTAAAACCTTATCTCATTCTTCCTCCACATTTATAACCTTAGATGGAACAAACACACCATCACTATCATAATAAGATATAACAATCCTATTCTCTATCATCACATAATTGCTACCAAGCACATCACTCTCAAAACTAAAAAAGAATCACTGAAAGAGCTTTAGGG
Organism: Solanum bulbocastanum; assembly: GCA_037074985.1. NCBI lineage: Eukaryota > Viridiplantae > Streptophyta > Magnoliopsida > Solanales > Solanaceae > Solanum > Solanum bulbocastanum. The sequence goes on along the minus strand of CM073597.1, from coordinate 28,565,744 downwards.
AAAAAGATCATAAGCACGATTAATTCGAGATGTCTGATATAAGAATATGCATGGATAACATTATATTGCTAGCTATTGAGAGTACATCATGCATTTGCGAGACTGAACATACTGTGAGACATGAATGCTTATATGAATAGTTTCATAGCATGAAACTAATATCCATAACTTAATGGAGTAAGCTTGAGATTAATGGGATAAAGTCTTGAAACTGAGCATAGATGTGAATCTCCCTGAAAGTGTATGAGCATAGGTTATGAACACAATTATGATATAAGAAACATCATTATGATATTGAAATGACTTAACTTTAAGGAATGTGCTAGAGTATGAATGGATTGATGTACCTCCAAAACTCTTTCTAAAGACATCACTATTTGATTCTCAAATCTTTACTTGGTTTCTTATCTTATCATCACCCCCTTAGGTATAAAATTGGCACTTGGAAATTATAGATCTATTCTATCATTTCTAAACTTGTCTATATTCCCTTTACTCTAATACTCGGGAAAGGCTTATCTCATGGCTACTGAACTCTCCTTAAACAAGTACTAAGACTCCTTCTAAGACCTCTTTCTAAGATGCTGCAGCTTCATCTAACTCTTTAAGGGAAAAATAATGCTCACTTTAGTCTATTCCGTATTGACAACTCAATTATGCTATTTAGGCACACATGAAAAAATCATTAACTTAATTGGAACCTCATATGGTTACATACAACCTCGGGTACACCTTTTAATGTTCTTGTTACTCTAGTGACTTAGACACAGTTCACTACTCTTAGCTCAAAGTTAGAATCACATACTTGTACCACTCACATTCATTGTAACTAACCCCTTAGTTCCTCACCCACTCTATATCAAACCTACTAGATCAGATCTCAAACTAACATCATCACTCTCATATTTCCATCCTTTTGGTCACAATACTCATCTCAACTTTAAGATTTGTGTCTAGTTGTAAACACAATTGTCAATAAGATTGCTCACATACTATACTAAATTACAACTACTAGATGAAATTAAGAAACACTCCCCTACTGAGACCTCATGACGAGTAGTAAATCTTTATCATTCAGTCTATATCCGTTCATATTACTGTCACATTCCACTTCATAATTTAAGTACTATATACTCATTCACTATACATCATTTCCTAATTAGTTCTATAACCTTGAATATTATGGGTTTTCCTTTGAAATCATAAGCCTAGCGTAGAGCTATCATCTCATGAATACTCTTGCTCTTCAATTTAACGCCTACACTAGGTCGTTATTAACACAATGAAACCTCATCATAAACTTCTTTCTAGTTAAAGTATACTCTCACTCATCCTAACTCATAACTATTCATCTACCTCATATCATGAACTATACACAAACTAGGTGCATGACTATAATAACATAATTTCCCTCATCACTATCTCCCTTTCTTAGATTAATGAACCTCTACATGTATTCTTCTAACTTTGGGCACTTTTACTACTGCTACTTATAACATCGCAACTCATACTATCCTTTGGGTGAAAAAAATACTACCCAAGCATTCTAAAACACACTTCCTCATAGGGTCTCAATTGAAACAAGGTTTAGAGATGAGAGTACGTCTTGCTTTTATCTTGAATGCCTGATTCATATGAATAAAAGTGCATTCTTTTGAAACTCAACACTTTACTCACTCACGGGATTCTTTCAAACCCCTCTACATTCTCATGACTTCCTCAAGACTTTTGATGAGAGCAACTTATCGATATGGAATTGGCTTTGCTTTTCAACTACCTTGAGTATGAAGGGTGGTAAAAAAGATATGAGAAATATACGAGTTTGAATTAGTTCCTTATGACACAACTCTACTGTACGATTTAGAGTATGAAAAAAGGGAAATTTTTCTTAAATATCTATAGTCCCTCATTTATAGAAGCGAGACCCTCACAATCATAAATAAGATCCTACTGATACAGCTTCATAGACACCCTAGGACACTTGAAGTCTGCGGTCTGATACCAAGTTTGTCATGACCCAAGCCTACACCCTGGACGTAGATGGCACTCAAGAACTATTAGTGGTCCCAAAGCTAACCCTCATCATGGTTGGCTATAAGCCGAAGACTAACTCAAGCATACATAAGCTTAAAATTGAATTAAATTCATTAAACTCAAATACTCAACTAATGAAGTCTGAACAATACTCAATACATAAATTTATAGTTGTGAAACAACTCAAAGAAAGTAAATAGTGGAAAACTCCTCAACTCTATCAATCTATGAAGCCTCCACTATTACAGAAGGATATCAAAAAAGACCCACGACATCTTAAAACTACTAACTGTAGGGTAAAGGTCAAGTCCTCTGGAATATAAAAAGACTCACCAAAGCTAACTGGAATGTCCAATGATCTCAACGAAATGCCTGTTGATAATCTTGAACACCTATATCTGCATCATAAATTGATGTAGGTCAAATAACATCAGTACATTAGATGTACGAGAATGTGATAAGGTTAGAGTAAACAAATAAACTGGCTTGAGTGATTGAAAACAATAATTAACTGAACTGAAGGCCGGAATAAATACTCAACTCAATACAAAGCAACCATGATAGATGCAATATTCAAAACATTATAAAACAAGAGATAAAACTCAATGTTGTATAAAATATAACAAAGTACTTTTTACTCTCATTTGGGAGATTCTCTAATCGACAATCATCACTATGAGCTACATGATGATACATCATCTAGCCCACGCTGCTAGAACTATCCCATGCCTTGCCGGAGTATAGAACATCCTTAACTAAGTGGATCCACTAAGCTCTGCCTAAAGGCATTAGGATTCATTTAAAAATTATGATCCTGTACCCATATTGGCATACATGGTTATTGAGGAATGTGAGCTGTCTAATCTCATCCCCCTACCAGTGCTCAATACTACTCCCAATAATATATACTCATGCTAAATGTTTATAAACATACTTTTCCTATGGTTTTAGATAATTACTCAAACTATCCTCTTAAAAGAGGTAACTTCCCTTGAAATAATTTTGAACTCATAACTTATTTTGAAATCAAAGTTTCTCTTTATCAATGTAAAAATTGATACCTTTGGGAATTCTTAGTTCCCTTATACTCTTACTTAATTCATACTTGAAAACTCTTTCTGAAAAATATATCAAAATCATATTGTGATATGATCATTGATGACTTGAGAAGTGATACTGCATAAACATTGATGGTATATATAGATACCATACTACTTAAACATTGATAGCATATTCGATTGTCATACAAATCATATTTTAGAAACTCTTCTCAAAACTCATCTTTACTTCCTCAAAAACTTAGTTTAAAACTCAAGTGTTGGCTTTAAAAAGCTTCTCAAGATTTATAACTTAATTCATAGGGTTCATGCGAAATTATGGACATAAACGACTCAACTCACGAATCTTAATAGCAATATGGAAACTCAGTACTCAAGAACTCAAGTTTTCAAGGACTCAAGGACTCAAGAACTCGGAACTAAGAACTCAACCATACTACTCCTCTTAAGAATACTCAATTCATAGAGTTCATGTGGAATTATGGGCATAAACGACTCAACTAAAGGACCTCAATGACAATATAGAACTCATGAGTATAAATAGTCTCATTCTCATACTTACTTCCTCAAGAATTAGTTCAAAACTATGGTTGATTTCAAAAGAATTCTCAAATTTGACTCAAAGGACCCTCTTGAACTTTCCGCTTAACCTCTCTTGAATTGGAAGTGTAATTTAAGAGATATGATTAGAATATGTAGGATATTTCAAGTATTAATGAAGACTTTAAGAGTTAATATCAAGGAAATAACTAAGACACGATTCATAGTATCACATACGGGATGAAGAATAGAGAAAAAAAAGGGCAGATAACTCTGGTGTATCGTTGGCACGTCGCGCCATCCATAAAAGTACTGGGAGTATTTTGGAGTGCACTGCTGGGGTAGGGTGGCAGCCCTCCTAGCGCTATGGAAATGAATTGCCCCAACCCTCCTAGGCGCATTGCCCCAGCCCAGATCCAGAAATCTGACGAATTTTCTTGTTAAATTTTGGGTCCTAACTCATTTAGAATCGATTGGTTTCTTCCTAATTCATTTTGATTTACAAACCTAACATGAAATTATCAAGATATCACTCAAAACCTATCAAGAAATACCAGTCATTCGCAAGACTCTCACATCAAAAACTCAAATCCTCCATTGATAAAGATTGGGGATAAAACTCAAGAACTACTCAATAATCTTTACATAAATGATTTTATGGATGAATTAATGGAAGAACTACATGATTGGTGTGAGGATGAACAATTCCATCACTATGGGAAACCTAACATACCTTTAAATAACCATGTTCTTGGGAAAAATCAACGAATCTTGAAAAATGCTTGAAAACCTCAATTTTTTCCTCTTGAAACCTCCCTCTAAAAACCCTAAGTGTTTTTGAACGTGAATGGGTAATAAGAATCTGATTAGACCTTTAATTGGGTCAGTAAAAAAGTGTCAAGACAAGTCGGGAAAGGGAAAACACCAAAATACTCCTTCCTAAAACTGATGAAAAGCCTAAAATGGGGAGGCTTCACTCAAATGGTTCTACCTTAGGCAAGTAGGACACCCATTTCTGTGTGGGTAACACCGGATTCCATGATTTACTCACATGGTCTATGTCGGTTAAGGCTTACCCCTACAATGAATGATTACGAACTATGGCTTCTCAAGAATGCACTACTTAGTGTGGGTGGGGGTATAAGACCTCATCCATGCATTGCATAAGTAGGCTTTGAGAGTAGTTATGGTGTGTTCATTCTATGTTATGATGGTTTATGAAATGAAGTATGCTAAATGTGGATTGTTGCTATGAGTTTCTTTCCTTGATATGACTTAGTAAATGTGAAGGTTTCCTTGTCTATGAGTATTAACTAAAGATGATATCAAAGAATGGTAAGTATGATTATGGTGGCCTAAAAGTGGTACTCAGTATAGATTGGATTATGTGATCTTATCTATGCTTTGCACAAGTATAACTTAGGGTTACTTGTGAGCTGGTTCTATTATGCTATGATGATCTATATGTTGAATATGCTTATGACTTATGCTTTTACACTATTGTGCATGATGATTCTCAAACTTGGCATATAACATGATTTTCAACTAAAATGTCCTTTTTAGCATGTTTTCAAGGTTTTTATGCATGACTATCATACTTAGTGCATTTTTGTACTAACCCATATTTTCCTACATTTTTCTAGAAGTGTAGGATCTGGTTCTTAAGGCGATCTTCTTTTGGTTCAAGCTTGGATCGACTATTCTTCTAGCTTTTTGTGAGTCCTCGAGATTCGAGGACGTATGAGCACTTTTTAGTTCCTTTCTAGTTATTTCATTTTAGAACTATGATGAAAGGGTTGTGTCCCTATTTTGAATCAATTATTGTAATAGATGGCTATAATGAGACAAGTCTAGACTTCCGCTTGCTTTTATATAAGACTTTGATTGTATGGATAAAGTTTTAAATTACAATTCATTTCTTTTATCCTATGTTATGATATGCTAATGGGCTTGTATGAGACCTTTCGAGGTTTAGTACGCCTTGTCATATCTAAAGGTTACTCTTGGGTCATGACAACCATACTATAAGGCGGAATCGAGATAGGTTACGTATCAGGGAGAAGGTTAATACCGAAGGATATTTCCCGCTCGGGAGGAATACCAGGTAGATCATCTGGGAACACTTTTGGAAACTCATTTACAATGGGGACCGACTCAAGAGTAGGGATTTCAGAATCTGCATCTGTCACCCTAACAAGATGGTAAATGCATCCCTTGGAGATAATATTTACTAGCCTTCAAACATGAGACAAACTGACCCTTCGGCATAGAATTTCCCCCCTCCACTCAAGGATAGGGTCATTCGGGAACTGAAACTTGACTACCTGAGTTCTACAATCAATCGACGCATAACAAGATTGCAGCCAATCCATACCAAGTATTACATCAAAATCTAGCATGTCAAGCTCTACCAAATCAAAAAGAGTAACTCTATGGGATAGGGAAACAGGGCATCTTCTATAAACCCTCTTAGCCACAACAGAATCACCTACAAGAGTAGAGACAGAAAAAGGTTCTAACAACACATCGGGGAGCATATAAAATCTCATTGCCACATATGGCGTCACAAAAGACAAAGTAGCATCGGGGTCTAACAAAACATACATATATATATGGAAAACTTTTAACATATCGGTGACCACGTCCGGAGAATTCTCTTGTGCACCTCAGTTTTGAAGAGTGTAGAAACGGTTTTGTTTGGGAGCATTGGAGTTTGAACCTCTAGGAGGAGCTTTCTTGCCCTCTTTTCCTTGAACGTTAAGCATTGAACAATCTCTCATTTTGTGACCTCTCTTTCCACAACCAAGGCAACTAAACGTGCCGACTAGGCACTTTCCATCATGCTTTCTTCCACATTTCGCACAAGTAGACCTAGTCATATAAGAACCATTACCATTACCTCCTTGAGGTATAAGGTTGTACACCCTATCCTTGTTGACCCTTGGAGGAACACTAGAGGAACCTTGGTTGGAAAACCTTTGTCTAAACCTTGGTCGACCTTGTCCATCGGACGTAGTATTGGAGAAGTTCCCATCATCGGTCCTAGCTCTTTTCACCTCCCTGTTCTTTTCTTTATGTTTCTCTTCCTTCATTTTTTGGGCATATACCATGAGACGCAAAATATCCATATATTGCACAAGTATTGTCATTCGACATTCTTTGATTACTATGTCAGACACTCTCATCACAAACTTATTTATCTTAGCCCTCGAATCTGCCACTATAGTTGGAGAAAACTTGGATAGTTGGTCGAACATTAGAGCATATTCCTTCACACTCGTACTCCGTTGACAAAGGTTAATAAACTCTTGCATCTTGGCTTCCCTCAACTCAAGGGGAAAGAAACGATCAAGAAATGCCAACTTAAACACTTCCCACTCAACGGGACACGTTCCTACCGACCTTCCTTCCTTCCATTGATCATACCACACTTGATCAACATTTCTGTTGGTAAGAGGCTAATTCCACCTTTTCTACCGAAGTTACCCCCATAATAGCAAGTACCTTATAGACCTCGTCGATAAAACCTTTAGTATCCTCTTCCACTTTGGAGCCATAAAATTCCAGAGGGTTCATCCTAGAAAAGTCCCTCACTTTTGAAGCCGCGGAATTCACATTAGAGTTCATGGGAGAAATCAACTCTCTATTGGCTTGAGCCAATACTTGAGTAGTCGCCCTAAATTTCGTATGAGTAACATTCTCGTCTAAAGGATCAACCGAGGCTTGAGGAGCTTGAGGAGGAGCTCCTTGATTCACATTGTCTTCCTCATTCCTTCTTACGAAAGCCCTTCGAGTAGTCATATCTTGTAAACCATTGAGTAAGGATTAGAAGAAAGACCTTATAGAGTTAAACTCTATCGCACGACTTAAGAGCAATGAGTGGAGTTTACTAATCATCTTATAGATTCTTATTCATAAATGTGGCATGCTTCACATTTATGCACATGACTCTACTAGACGTGGCTTATCAGACATAATCCTAGAATCATTCTAAACCTTATGCTCTGAGTACCAAGTTGGTCATGACCAAGGGGTACCCCATAGACGTAACATGGCGTATAGAACCCCGAAAGACTTCATACAAGCCACTTAGTCTTTATAACATAAGCAATAGAACAATAAGAGTAAAAACACATTTCAATGTCTAAAATTTTCATCAAAGAAAAGCGGAAGTCTAGACACTAAGTTGCAACATAGCCATCTATTACAATGTTTGAATGAAATAGGTCCTAGCCCATACAACATGTCCAAAAAGGGAAATATAAGAAACAAAACTATTATATGAGAAATAGTTGTCCTCGAACCATGAGGACTCACCAACAAGCTTGGAAGATACACAAGTCCAAATTTTAGCTACTAGGATGATCACCTCGAGAACCAGACCCTACACTTATGGAAAATGTAGAAAAAGTAGGTGTTAGTACAAAAATGCACTAAGAATAATAGCCATGCATAAAAACATTGAAAATATACTAAAAGGGACATTTCATTTGAAAGTATGCAATTTATCAATTTAAATATGATTTAAAAGTTTAGAGAGCATAAGTCATAAAACATAGCCAACATTATCATCATCAGCTTAAAGGCCTTTGAGAACTCATATATGATGAGTCCACGATTTGGACTCATTTAGGACTTTATTTTAACTAATTTAGTATCCTCAAATGCTTATTTTGTGTCAATAACTGATGTAAATCCTTAATTTCCAGGTATTTGGATTGAGGATTAAATCATGGACACTAATGAGAAAAAAGAAACAAGGCAGCTGAAAGAACGAAGAAATGAAGGCACGGTGATCGCCTAACCCATTGGGCAAGTTGCCGAATGGCTATGATCTCGACTAAAGTTACAGTGTGCCAAGCCCTGAAGGAGAAAATCAAGTTGGCAATGGACTAGAGAAGTCGGTTTGTCACCGAACAGTTCCGTGATGCAGTGCTAGATCGCCCAAAGTTATAAAACATGAAGATGCTGAAGGCGAAAGAACAAAGGAGATGAAATTGACCAGAGGGCAGATCGCCAAATGGATTGATAATCCCGACTTATTGCGCCAAATGGTCCTTTGCAACATATTTTTAGTGACCATAAATACATTTTTAAATTATTAGTTTAGACTCAGTTTTCATTTGAATCAAGTTTTTCATTTTAGAGTTTTTTCTGAGATTTTTGAGCCAATCCTTTCGGCGAGCTCGATCGAGCTCACCAAAGAGATTTGGTGACTCACCGACCAATTTGGCGAGTCAATGCCACCCCGTAAAAGAGTGCGGGGTATTGTGATAAACGAAGGGGAAGCAAACCTTCCCAAAAGGGGAAGGCAAGAGCCTCCAACTGGAGGTCAGAGCAGAGGCAAGAGGCCCACAGTTGAAAGAGTGGATGTTGACTCCTGATGAGTCCACAAATTGGACTCATTTAGGGTTGTATTTTAATATAAATTGTGTCCTCAAATGCTTATTTAATCTCAATATCTGATGAAAACCCTTAAGTTTTAGGTATTTGAAGTTTGAAGGAAAGCAAGGACACTACGTTGCAAAAAGGAATGAAAAGAACGAGGAATGAAAAGAACGAGGATTTAAAGGCCTGAGGATTGCCAAGTCCACTTAGCGAGTTGCCAAAGGGTTCTACTTCACATTTTGTTCCAGTGTGCTGAGCCTTGAAGGAAAGGATCAAGTCGGTGGAAAAAGGGACCAATCGGCGCATCGCCGAGAAGTTCTGCGAAGCAATACCATGTCGACCAATGACCTAGAGCACGACAATGCTGAAGGCTGGTGCAAGACGGTGATGAATTACACCAAAGGGTGAATCACTGAGTTAATCGACGATTTCGACTAACAACACCGAACGATCTACTGTAGCAAAATCTGTGAAAACTATAAATACTAGTTAGAGTTGGAGTTCTAAGAGTCGAAAAATTATTATAATTTTCATAGAGAATAGTATTTTTTGATATTTTTGCTCTAAGTTTGAGAGGGTTTTGAAGACTTGAAGTTCCAAAGGGTTTCATCTTCAAGATTTGGATTTGGGTCTCTTGGATTTTTCAATTTTGTCCTGTATCAAGACTGAAATCTTCATACCCAGTTGAATGCAAGTTCATTTTGGTATAACTTTCTATCTCTTATACATGTGTGGCTAAAACCCTCAATTCTTGGGGTGTGATTTAGCGAATATGGATTAAGATAATTGTTGGGTCTTGCTGGCTGATAGTTTATTCATAGTTTAAATATGATTTCATTTAGTGGTTGTGGATGAATTTAATGTATTTGTAGTTGCAAATACAAGTTTATTTATGTGTTTAAGACTTGCTCGAGAGAGTGGTCGTAAAACTAAGACCACTAGATTAATGGCCAGTGTGAGTGGGTCGACATGAGGTTCAGCTCGAGAGAGTGAACCCTAATCCCATGTCAACACACTCATCTCGAGAGAGTAAGTGGGTTAAGGCGTAGGCTGGTCTTCATGCGGCAAGTGGGTGTCCGAGAGAAGTGCATTTGAAATGGGGTAAGTTGCTCGAGAGAGAGCTTATCTCCCTTAAAGTCTAACATGCTCACAATAATTCTATGAATCTTCTATTAAAAGAATGTACCCAATAATCTAGCTTAACCTATATTCTCATCACATCCCAAGGATCCCCTCTCATTACTTAGAAACCCTTGTTTATTTTGTTGTTTTTACTTACTAGTGACAAAACTTCCCCCTCCCCCTCCCCATTGTTAATTGACACTCTTGTGTCCCCCTTTAATTTACAATGTTTTTAATCGTTAATGTCTTTAGCTACGGCTAGTTAGAACTAAATTTTTATTCTTCTATTAATTCTCAAAACCACTCTCTTGGGAACGATCCTAACCCTTGGTTGGGTTACTAAACTATTGTATGAACGTAGACACTTGCATCGGAAGTTGTGTCTTTATTACGCAAACATCAAAATGGCGCCGTTGCCGGGGAGTGGTGTTATTTGAGAATTCTTAGATTAGTAGAATTTTTGTTCATATTAGTTGTAGTCTACTTATGTAATTTTCAATTTTGTTTTGAGTGTTTGTGTGTTTCAACAGACATATGATTATGTCAAGCAGTACTGCGAGCAAATGAAGTTCCCTCCATTAGAAGTAATGATGTTCAGGGATCGTATTCTTAACTTTCAAAAAATTGGAAGGTGAATGGATTCATGAGGCATGGGCAAGGTTTAAATCGCTTTTAATTCGATGCCCCAATCATGAAATTCTTGATATTCCTTGACTGCTTCTACAGAAGTCTTGGTCCTGAAAACAAAGCATTGGTTGACTGACTCACTCTGGGTGGTATTACATATCAGCCCTATGCGATAGCAATCCACCTGCTTGATCACATGGCTGAAGCAAACTAGCAAGTAGAGAAGGACTTCATGCTGGCCGCACTGATGACTTAGATGGATGAGTTTGCCAAAAAGATAGTGGAGATTGAAGTCCAATACAAAAGGAAGGACAAATACTTTCCCTCTCATGAGCAAAGAAAGCCCAAGGAAAATGAGGGTAAACGTGTTGAGGGAATGCTCTCAATCATTCTTGACAAGGTAAGTGAGCATGGTAGGGTGCTGGAAGAAGTGAAGGAGAACATCAAATTAATTAAACAGATGATAGGTTCTCATTCTAGATCCATTCATCTGCTCGAGAACCTTACGGGCATGTGATGCCTCATCTCCATCCGACACAAAGTAGGGGTTGCCAAGTGATGTTTTGGTTAACCCCAAAAGTGAAGTTTAGGTGTTAACCCACGTCATGCCACAACGTTAACTAAGGCACTGTTTGGGAGGCAACCCAAAAACCCTAAATATTTTAATTTTATTTAAGAAATAATGGTGTGTTGATGTTGTAGGTTTGAGTTTGGAAAGTGTTGATAGATATAGGTTGGCGAAATAAGGATCTAGTTGGTGAATTGAGGAACTAGTTGGCGATCCCACTAGTGTCCGCCGTTTGGACCTTCATGTAAACTGGAAGCCCTGTAAAGCTTGGCGAGATACGAGATCATTCAGCGAATGGCCGAGTATATCGGTGAAGTGCGACTAACGTCGCCGAATGGGCGTGAACTAGACGATTTATAATGGCCAAAAGACTTAGAATTTGAAAACCTTCACTTTTCTTCATTTTAAAACTTCACAAACCCACACCAAGGTGTTATCTTCAATATTTCTCTATTCCATTAGTATTGTAGTTGTTGATTCGTGCTCGGAGTTAGATTTCTTTGTTGCTTAATCAACATAACTGGTTGGTTTTCGAATCTCGAATTTTCATTCAAAAACTTTGTACTCTTTTGCAATAATCGTATCATATTGATGTGTGTTGGGCCTTTATGATAGGATTAGAATTCTTAAATGCCTATTTTAATTTGAAGATCTTGCCTGTATTTTTTGATTGTCAAATACCTATAATTTTTATGCTTTTTAATGAATTGGGTTGTGATAGCGTGTTGTTAGATTGACTGCGTGAAGTCTGAGTAGCCCACGGTTGCGCTAAATGTCAAAAATTTGCTCAAAGATACAGTAGGTGACACCATTCTTAAGAGTAAATTTCGTCAAATGGCCAAATTAGGAAAATTCGAGAGAAATCTGAGTACCTCGGGGCAATGGGTAGTGCGGGTCTTGTTTGAATTTCATTAGTGCATGCTTTGATTTTGGTTTTGGGGTTTGCGGGATTGAATTCGAGATGGTGGATTGAAAATGGGCACGTTGGGCCATTTGGCGAGCTGGGTCGAGCTCACCAAATTGTTCGGTAGTTTGCCCAATGTATCCATCTCACCCTTAATATCATGTCAAAGTGGATGTTTGAGTCTGTACCTTTCGGCGAGAAGCTATGGGTCACCGAAAGCACTCGGTGACTCGCCGAAATTGCTCTTGATCACCCTTTGTATGCTATTCTGACCCCCTAATGCACTGTAAGTTTTGGCGGACAAACCCATGCACGCCGAAAGTAGTCGGCGATTCGCCCATTGCTGACTTGCTATAATTTGAAGCCAATCCTTTCGGCGAGCCCGAGTTAGCTCGCCAAAGAGGTTCGGCGACTCGCCTATCCATTTGGCGAGTCTTTCTGCAATAGATTGCCTGTGCTTTTATTTGATTTTTCCCCAAACTCTTCCCAATTTTTTGCAGATATGATTAAATCTAACAAAGCAGGTAGAAACACATCACCCCGAGGCAAAGCAAAAGGGATCACAATCAATAAGGACGCAGCTGGATGCAGGAACAAGGATACTAAACTGTCCACAACTTTTGGAAAAGGCAAGGGTAAGGGTAAACCCATTGAGCTATCAGATGCAAGTTCCAACAATAAGGGTTTTTACACCAATAACCCAACAACACATGACAGTGAGAGTATGGGTTTTGATGAAGATGAACTGATGGAGGTACGGAGGAATGAGTTACAATCTAAACAGCTAAACGACCCATCTTGGATCAGAAATCCTCGATCCAGCACTCCGACTCCTCCAGTTCTAGAGTAGGCAATAGTACTGGCACCTCCAGTACAAGACCCCCCACCTAAATCAATGAATAAATTAAAGTCTGAGCGGCTGAGAACGATTATTGAGGAAAAATGGCTGTCCATAGATGGTGTGATTGATAGGTATCCCGAGATAATGGAGTGCCTGAAATATCACAAATCTCAAATCTTCACATAACCCTGTGGCTCTTACATACCAAGCTGGGTCAGAGAATTTTACAACACATACAATGTATTGGTACCTCAACGGAAGAGGCTAGTGTCGTCTTTCAAAGTAGTTGACTACGTGGTTGTCAGAGGAAGGAAGGTAGCTTGTGACAGTGAGGCTATCAACACAGCCTTGGGTATGTCCAATAAGATTAATGATCACTTCCAGCACTTGATTAGAACAAAGAAGCTAGATGAGATGAAAAAGTGGTTAACATCGCTAATCTTAGATGATAATGCTCCAAAATGGTTAGCAGAAGGAGTTTCGATTGAAAAGAAAGATCTCAAGTAGCTGGAAGATACTAGTTTGGGTTCATCAGCAACACAATTATGCCATCACAGAATGAATCAATCCCTCGCCTTGCTAAGGCATCTTGTCTTGGATGCATCATAGAGAAAACCAGGATAAATCTAGGGATGATCATTGCTTTTGAGATTCATATGCATGCAAAGCATAGCCAGACATCTCTCCCTTTCCCGGTATTAATCATTGCATTGTGCAAAAGAGCTCGGGTGCCTAGAGATGCAAAGAAGAATGTGGATTGGTTGCTATTGCCTCCACCAATATTCGAAAGATCAAAGTTGAATATCTTAAGGACCAAGCGGAAAAGAAGCAGAAGGCAGCTATGGCCACTGGATCTATACCTGTAGAGGCATTTTTGCCTACTCCGGCCCTTGGGCCTTCAGGTATATCTGATGCCATTACCACTTCTGCTGATCCTGAAGGTTCCTATGTTATTGCGTCACCACCCAGACCTACTGCTGTTGTTGCCTCCTGTAAGTCGATCAGTCAGGCATCCTTGATACGGATGGGACATCTTGCCCAATCTGCTGATTGTCGGGATGCCAACATAGAAAGCTCCATTCCAGGCATGATTCAGGCTGCCCTCGATGATGCTGTGAAACCACTAAGCACTATTATTGATGATCTAACGACCAGGATAACAGTGTGTGAGCGCGAGCAAGGAGCCACAAAGGAGGTGACAACCTTAAAGGCCGCCATTGCAAAGCTGAGGAAAGATGTGGACTACTTAAAGTCCATGATCTTTGGAACAATGGAAATTTCAGATATGCCCGAAATGCCTTAGACCACCACAGGACATGGGAATGGAATGGAGCATACAGCCAATCTTGAATCAGAGGAAGAGACCGACGAAAAGATGTTTGAGGGAGCTGCAGCGGACGACATAGCCGAGACTGAAGAAATCATGATAGATGCTGTTGTGCAGGCCTCCTTGGCAAAGGCTCCGACTGCTGGATCGAGTGAAGCTGGTCCTTTTGGGAGTCACTCCAGGCACTGAAGCCTAGATAGATAGAGCCACCATTAGCCCGGATCCCCTCTTTACCTCCCTTTCTGTCTTTCTTTATTTTACCTTTTGGATTCCGCGTTAATTGCATTTTAGGACAAATTGCTTTTATTTGTGGTTGGGTGAGGTCCACATCTTTTGTGTGCTACTTTTGTTCATGTTTTATGTATATATTTAGACTGTTCTTTTTAAAATTGTGTTAATACTACTTTCCTGTGGATGTTTGATCTTGTGGCTTCTTTTATTTTATATTGCAAAAGGATTTTGACCAGTCCAAAATTTTTTGACACCTCTCGTGTGTTGAATGTGGTTGTTCTTTTCCAAAAATTTGAGTCTCGATTCCGATCAGTATCGATACTTGAATAGTGCTTACAATCGAACAAACATGAATGTACAACTACGATGAGGGCAAATGAAGTTGCATATACAATATGTGAACTCTTTGCATCTCGTTGTGACGAGCCATTTATCAAATCAATTCTCTTATGATGACTGTTGCACACTAGCAAAAGTGTGGAGTCTTGTTTGACTTAAGTGTCGATGCCTTGTGTGATAAGCTTACCTGGAACCATGCATAACAACACCTAGAATATGACTTGTTGGTCCGGTTGACTAAGTGAGACTTTCTCTTGGTAGGATCTTAGGCAAATTTGAAGAGTGTGAAGCAATTTGACATATACCTCTTTTGTGACCTACCTTTTGAGCGTGTGATTCTCTCTTGAACACCCTTTGAGCCTTACCCTATTTGGAAGAAACTTGATGAAAACTAGACCTTTCTCAATCCATTACCTATAATCCTCTTGAATTGTGGTTAGTTGAATGGCCAACTTAGGCCAAAATACTAAGTTGGGGGTGTGGTGAAAAGATAAGGGCAAGTCAAGAAGTGCAAGGAAAGTCTCCTCGTACCCATGGTTTTAAGAAAAATGAAAATCCTCCATATTAAAAAAAAAAAAAAGAGAGAAAAGAGAAATAAAAAGAAAAAGAAAAAGAATAAAAAAGAAAGTTATGGAATAAAGTACAAAAGAGATGGGGTTCCCAAACAATCCAAGCGAAGCGAATAATAGGATGACCTATGAACACTAAAGAGAATTATGAAGGAAAAGGAAATGAAGTGTTGTGAGCACCACATTTCACAAGGGTGAAAGTCACTGAGCCTAAACGACCATACCTTTACACTCAATCCCATTACAGGCCTTGTTAAGACCTTTGTGATCTTGATAAAGTCGAAACAAATGTTGATTGGATAATACGGGTAAACTTATGGGTAAAAGTATGCATTGTGTTCCTCTTTGTGAGGGTGAACATTGTATCTGATTCCTGAACGTTAAATTGATTATACATCTGTGTGTGAAAATGGAATCATCATTTGTGTGAGGGCATTCGAAGGCTTTTGTTGAGCTTGAACTTGCATTTGAAGCAAGTATTGCGAACTTGAGAATGTTTGGTAATGGTGTATCACACCTTGAATATTTGAGTACACATTTGATCTTTGCATAAGTAAATTTAGTCTTGTTGTGTGCATTCATGATTGAGTCTTGTGTAGCACTGTTCGAGACACCCTTTTTGAACGGCTGAACTTGAGTTTCTTGAGGACAAACAAAAGTTTAAGTTGGGGGGTGTTGATGAGTCCATAAATAGGACTCATTTAGGGTTGTATTTTAATAGAAATTATATCCTCAAATGCTTATTTCATCTCAATATTTGATTAAACCCTTAAGTTTTAGGTATTTGAAGTTTGAACGAGAGCATAGACACTACGTCGCAAAAAGGAATGAAAAGGCTAAAAAGAACGAAGAAATGAAGGCCTGAGGATTGCCGAGTCCACTTGGCTAGTCGTCGAAGGGTCGTACGCCTTTTGTTCCAGTGTGTGAGCCCTGAAGGAAAGGATCAAGTTGGCAAAAAAAGGGAGCAGTCGGCCCATCGACAAGAAGTTTTGCAAAGTAGTACCATGTCGCCCAATGACCTAGAGCATGACGATGCTGAAGGATGGTGCAAGACGGCGATGAATTATACACCAAAGGGCGAATCACCGAGTGGATCTGCGATTCCGACTAACGATGCCGAATGATCTGCTGCAACACAAACTGTGAAAACTATAAATACTAGTTAGAGTTGTAGTTTTAAGAGTCGACAATTATTATAATTTTCTTAGAGAATAGTACTTTTTGATATTTTTGCTCTAAGTTTCAGAGGGTTTTGAAGACTTTAAGTTCCAAATGGTTTCATCTTCAAGATTTGGATTTGGGTCTTTTGGATTCTTCAATTTTGGCCTGCATCAAGACTTAAATCTTCATACCTAGTTAAATCCAAGCTCAGTTTGATATAAATTTCTATCTCTTATACATATGTAGGTAAAAACCCAATTCTTAGGGTGTGATTTAGCGAATATGGGTTAAGATAATTGTTAGGTCTTGCTTGTAGTCTATTCGTAGTTTAAATGTGATTTCATTTAGTAGTTGTGGATGAATTTAATGAATTTCTAGTTGCAAATACAAGTTTATTTATGTGTTTTCGGCTTGCTTGAGAGAAAGGTCATAAAACTAAGACCACTAGATTGATGGCCAGTATGAGTGGGTCGACATGAGGTTCAGCTCGAGAGAGTGAACTCTAATCCCATGTCCACGCACTCAACTCGAGAGAGTGAGTGGGTTAATGTGTAGGCTGGTCTTCATGCAGCAAGTGGGTGTTCGAGAGGAACACATTTGAAATGGGGTAAGTTGCTCGAGAGAGAGCTTATCCCCCTTAAAGTCTAGCCTAGTCACAATTATTCTATGAATCTTCTATCGAAAGAATGTACCCAATAATCCAGCTTAACCCATATTTCTGTCACATCCCAAGGATCCCCTCTTATTACTTAGACACCCTTGTTTATTTTGTTGTTTGTACTTACTAGTGACAACACCCCCCCCCTCATTGTTAATTGACACTCTTGTGTCCCCCTTTAATTTACAATGTTTTTATTTGTTAATGCCTTTAGCTACGACTAGTTAGAACTAAATTTTATTTTTCTATTAATTCGCAAAACCACTCTCTTGGGAACGATCCCAACCTTTGGTTACTAAACTATTGTATAATCGTAGAAACTTGCATCGGAAGTTGTGTCTTGATAACACAAACATCAACTCTCGGGCTGCTTTATTTGAGCCTAAAGATAACCAGCCCTTACAGTCCCCACTGGCTGAGATCCATGCTAGGTCTCGCCCTGACTCAGCTAGAGTCCCTCTAGTATCTACACTAGTAGATTAAGTGCCAGCTCCGGCACCTCCTGTGGCTCTAGTGCCACCAGTAGCTCCTCCTCCCCGACTCCTAAATAGATTTAAAGCTGACGGGTTTCAAACTATTCTCGAAGAGACACTGTTGTCCACGGAGGGCCTAGAGGGAAGATACTCCATTATGAGAGAGATACTATAGCGGCATAGATTCCATATTTTCACCAGGCCCCGAGGCCCCTATATTCCTTCATGGTCCTAGAGTTCTATACAGCGTATGGTGACTTGGTTCTGAAGAGCAAGAAGAAGGCCAGTGAGTTCAGAACGGTTAAGTCGGTCATGGTTCGAGGTGTGGAAGTTGGATGCTGCATCAATATCATAAACGTTGCCCTTGAGAGAGCCACAGGGTTCAAGCATAATTATGAGGGCTTGGCGACAGCTCAATCCCTAGATGACTTAAAGGGTTGGCTTGCTCCCCTTCTCTCTGGCGTCACCCCGAGGTGGATAGATGTGGGAGTCCAGATCGCGAAGAGTATTTGAATGTAGCTACCTGATATTGTTTCAAATTCATCAGCAACTCCATCATGCCTTCACAGAAGGAATCCATCATTCGATATGCGAAGGCAGCTTGTTTAGGT
Organism: Solanum bulbocastanum; assembly: GCA_037074985.1. NCBI lineage: Eukaryota > Viridiplantae > Streptophyta > Magnoliopsida > Solanales > Solanaceae > Solanum > Solanum bulbocastanum. The sequence goes on along the minus strand of CM073597.1, from coordinate 28,547,293 downwards.
CTATCTTACCAAAGATGCGGCTTTACTTGGGACTTATCATTGAGCAAGAGATAGCCATGAGGGCAAAGCAGAGGCAGACTTCTATACCCTTCCCGGTCCTGATTACTGAGTTGTGTATGATGTGAGAGATACCTCAGAAAATACAACTTTGAAAGCTGAAGTAGCAGATTTAAGGAAGGACGTAGACTATCTAAAGTCTACTGACTTCACTTCATTACTAGAGGCTGATGATGATGTGGACGCTCTTGAGACTTCATAGATTCCTCCTACTACCACCGGAGATGTTCATAGGGATGGTATAACAGCTGAAAAGTCAGAGACAGAGACCAACGAGGAGCAGATCGAGACGAGGGAGAAGAGTATATATGGAGATTTTCTAGATCTTGAGGAGACGATTGTACAGTCGGTGATCCAGACATCACTGACAGAGATGTCCATGAAAGCTCCTAGTGGACCCCCTAATTCTGAGGTGACTCCGGGCACTGATGCCCAAGTTTAGAGTGATGCACTAGGCACTGATGCCCAGATAGATGGAACGACTGCGTAGATAGAATTCCTTTTTACCTCCCTTTTTGTCTTACTTTATTTGATTTTTGGATTTTATTACTTGCATTTGAGGACAAATAGCTTTTGTTTGTGGTGGGCTGAGGCCCACATTTTGTGATTATTATTTTGTTCGTATATTTGGGTTTTTGTGGTATATATTATGTTTTGTCATTGTTTTTATGAATGTTTGAGCTTGTGGCTCTTTGCTTTAATTGCAAAATGATTTTTGGACCCTTTGGAAAAATTTTGTGCCACCTCTTGTTTGTGTTTGAATGTGGTTGTTCTCTTGCAAATTTGAGTGTTGGTCTTGATCAATACCGATGACTTGAATATTACTCATAATCAAACAAAAATGAATGTACGACTATGATGAGGCCAAATGAAGTTGCACAGAGAATATGTGAACTTTTTGCATCTCGTTGTGACTACCCAATTTTCAAATTGAGTCTCTTGTGATAAACAATGCACAGTAGCGAAAGTGTGAAATCTTGTTTGACATTAGTGTCATTGCCTTGTGTGATGAGCTTACCGTGAACCCATGTGCGTTGACACTTAGAATTTTCCTCGTTGGTCCGGTTGACTAAGTGATACAATCTCTTGATATGATCTTAGACAACTTTGAAGAGTGTGAAACAATTTTTGCATTATACCATTTTTTTTTGGCCTACCTTGTGAGTGTGTGACCTTCGCTTGAACACTTTTTGAGCCTTACCCTTTTCTTGGAAGAAACTTGATGAAATTGTGACCTTTCTTGATCCATTACCCTTAATCCTCATGATTTTTGGTTTATGTGAATATCCAACTTAGGTTAAAGTGAAAAGAGAAGGTAAATCAAAAAGTCCAACAAAGCCCCTTTTGACCCATGGTTTTAAGAAAGATGGAACCCCTACATATAAAAAAATAAGAAGAAAAGAATGAAAAAGAAAAAGAATGAAAAAGTTTTGAAATAAAGTTATGAAAATGCAAAAAGAAATGGGGTGTCCGACAGTCCATGGGAGATGAATAATGGGGTGACTTGTGAGCACGAATTAGAATGGTGAAGAAAAGGAAAGAAAGTGTTGTTCACACTACATTTTATGAGGATTACAACTATTGAGCCTAAATGATCATACCTTTGTACTCAGCCTCGTTACAAGCCTTGAAAAGACCTTTTTGATCTTAAGCGAGCTGAAACAATTGTTGGTTGGAAAATAAGGGCAAACCTATGGGTGAAATCATGCATTGTGTTCATCTTTGTGAGTGTGAGTGTTTCATTTGATTCCGGAGCTTTAAATTGTTGAACCATTGTGTGTGAATATGGAATCATTCTTTGTGTGAGGGCATATGAGTACCTTTGTTGAGCTTGAACTTTCATTTGAAGAAAGTATTATGAACTTAAGAATCTTTAATAATGGTGAGTTACAGCTTGAATCTTTAAATGCACAATTGATCCTTGCATGAGTAATTTGAGTATTTTGTGTGCATTAATGATTGAATCTTGTGTAGCACAGTTTGAGACATCCTTTTTGAACTGCTAAAATTGAGTTTTACTTGAGGACAAACAAAAGTTTAAGTTGGGGGTGTTGATGAGAACACGATTTGGACTTATTTAGGGATTTATTTTAATAGATTTAGTGTCCTCAAATGCTTATTTTGTGCCAATAACTGATGTAAATCCTTAATTTCCAGGTATATGGATTGAGGAACAAAGTATGGACACTAAGAAGAAAAAAGGAACAAGGCAGCTGTAAGAACGAAAAAAATAAGGCTTGGTGATCTCCTAACCCATTGGGTGAGTCGCCGAATGGATATGATCTAGCCTAAAGTTACAATGTGTCAAGCCCTGAAGGAGAAAATCAAGTCAGCGATGGACTGGAGCAGTTGACGTGTCATCAAACGGTTCTGTGATGCAGTTCTAGATCGCCTAAAGTTACAAAACTTAAAGATGCTGAAGGCCAAACCAAAAAGGAGATGGAATTGACCAAAGGGTGGATCGCCGAGTGGATCGGGGATCCCGACTTCTTAAGCCGAATGGTCTTTCACAACATACTTTTGGCAACTATAAATAGATTTTTAAATTATTAGTTTAGAATCAGTTTATTTGAATCAAGTTTTTTATTTTAGAGTTTTGAACTGAGAGTATTGAGACAATATTTTCCTTAGCTTTGAAGAATTGAAGTTTTCCATTTTTTGAGAAACTGGAAGTGGATATTTGAGATTCTTCAACCTTGACCTCTGTAAAGCCAAAATTAATCTTACCTAGTTGACGGAAACACAATGTCGTAACGATTTCTATCCTTTTATGATGTCTAGCTAAAACCAAATTCTTGGGGAGTGATTATGTGATTATTTAGCTACTGTGTATTGTTAATTGATAGTTTAAATGGTGTTTAAAAGTGATTCTAATTAGTAATTGTGGGTTAATTTAAAGGGTTGATGTTGCAAATGCAACTCTACATTCGTGTTTTTGGCTTGCTCGATAGGGAGGTTTTAAAACTAAGGTTACTGATTTGATGGTTTGTGGGTATTGGGTTGTCATGGGCTTAGCTCGAGAGAGTGAATCCTAAACCTTTTTACACACATTCAGCTCGAGAGATTGAATGGACAAAAGCGTAGGCTGTTCTTAATTGCTGCTTGTTGGTGTTCGAGAGAAACCAATTTAATTCGGGGTAAATTATTCGAGAGAAAGTTTATCCCCACTAAAGTCTAGCTTATTCATTGATTTACAACTGTTAACTATCAGTTGCAATCACCCATTTGTCTACCTTAGACTATAATCCAATCACATCCCAAAAACCCGTCTCTTTACTTGTTAATTTATGTTATTTATTGCTGTTGTAGTTGATAATTGCAATCAAAACCCCCTTGTTATTTGACACTTGTGTTACCTCTAAATTTGAACTATGCTTTTATTCATAAATGTATTTACCTATTATTGACTTGAACATATTTGCACTTGGCTCTTAAATCTTAAGAACGTACCACTCCATGTGGGATTCAACCCCAAATCACTTAGTTGGGTTATATTATTTACTAACGATCGTTGACTCTTAGAATTGGAAGAAGTGTCCTAATGCGTGAAATCAATATACAAATCTTGGTGAGTAACCATAATTCACAGTTCATATTCTTGTTCTTATAGTGGGAATAAGCCTTAACCGACATGAGACCATGTGAGCTATATATGATCCCCCGATGTTACCCACACCAAAAAGGGGTGTCCTACTTGCCTAAGGTAGAACCATACTTTTAGCTTAGGTGGATCCACTAGCTAAATAACCTTTGGGGGCACACAGTTTATGGGATAAGGAGATTGCTACTAGAAACCTGGACTCAACTTGCGTAAAAGGTCTCCATCTCATGAGACATACTATGGGAACTCGAACACAACTAGTGTAAAAGGATCCCATTCGAAAGCTGGACTCAACTAGTGTGAAAGCTTCCATATCATATACAATATGCACTCGGTGCTAAGCAACAATTCCTATGGAGTACATATTAAGTCTTAACTTAATTGATATTCATGGAAGAATGTCTGGACAATCAACCCATGCTTAATTCATAAGATAGCTCTTAGATCATGCGTGAGAATAACCTTTCACTGTCCATGTATACATACAAGTCTTAGATTCAATTAGGTGAGAAAGCCTTTCAACCTTAGAATCTTCATTATGTGAGAAAACCTTTCAGATAATATCATGATTAAGTGTGTATATGAGAATATCCTTTCAACAACACAACAACTACATCATGATCATAGACACTTCACTCTCAAAGTGATCTTAAAGCATTTACATAGAGGTCATAAACACATGCATAATTCTCATACTTTGCCATTTCAAGGTTCAAAATCACTTTCAATCAACACATCTGGAATTCAAACATTAGACATGGATATCATCATAATTCATGTAATTCAATCAGTATATTCATAATTCTATAACCTTTTTCTTTCATCAACAAAGACCCACATCACAAGATTGTAATTGAGGAATATGGGGATTTCATGGGTTATTAGGGCATTTCATCATAAAACCATATGAGATCACCAATTCATGCTTAATATACATAATTCATTCAATTAGAATCAATTTTGAAAGGAACCCATGACTTTGGAATCAAACCCTAACATTTGGGTCTATCCATGGATGAAAGCCACCATACCTTAATCAACAAAGCCTAAAGAGTTTGGTGTGAAGAACCTTGCTCTGAACTGTAGGTCCAACTCCTTTTTTCTTCTTATCTTCTACTAGAGAGAGAATACTTAGTGAGTATGAACTTCGGGAATTTATGACTTAATTGGGTGAATTTAGGAGTTAAAAAGGCTTATATAGGGATTCTAATTTAAGGCAAAATGACATCACTTAAGTTGGATTAAAACTGGAAAAGACCCTTAAGCCCTCAACTTAACCGTCCCTCGGACCCTACCCACGAGGCCTCACCGATGGACCGTGGATGGACCGTATATGGATGGACCTACGGTCCATCCTTGTGATCCGTGGATGGTGGTTTAGGACTTGGTTCTTAGGACCTCGACCCACGACTCCCTTACCCACAGACCATGGACCCATCTATGAGGCATGGGTCCTGGTCTCGTGGTTCACTGCCTCAGGAAGTCTACAGGGTGCCCACCAACAGGCTTACCCACATGGTGTGAGTCCAACCACGGCCCATGGGTTTCCCTCATGGGTAACACCTGGAGGTTTTGAAAAATTACTACACTTTCCTCTTTCGGGTACGGGGAGTTATATCCATGACTCTAACCCTCACGTTAAGCTCTAGTTTAGCCTACTAATTCTCGAGGGTGTTACAAGTAAAAACCCAATTATCAATCAAACCCACTTCAAAACAACAATTAAATCGGTAATTTCTAACACCCATAAACTAATTGAGACAATTAATCACTTAATCATACCCCAAAGAATGGGGCTTTTAGCCATACATTATAAAAAATAGTAAAATATTACCAACTATTTTCTCCATAAGCTGGGTAGTAAAATCAAGGTCTTTACAATGCTCAAAATTAGCTTAAAAATCAAAACCCAACTTTAAAATCTAGATAAAAACTCTAAAAATAGTGTTTGGAATAAAAATCCCAAAGTAAAATCTGGAACAGTTGATCCAAATTTTGGAACTATTTCAGCACTAGTTCAACACCCCTGAAATCTTTTAAAATTTTACATTTATACTCCTTCAGGTTTTCAGTCTTTTGGACCAATCGGCGGAGTTAGTCGAGCCTCGTCGACCAAGTCAACGATACGCCAAGTGGTCTTCTCCATCGTCTTCTTGTCCTGCCTCTTTACCATACCAACGCTGTAACTTTAAGCGATCAAACTCATTGTCGCTGATCCATTCGGTGACTCGCCGATTGGCCATATCCATCACCAAGTTAGCTTTTCCCCAGGGTTGGCACGTTGTAACATTTGGCGAGCTTAAGTGCCACTCGGCAACTCGCCTAGTGGCCTTGGCAATTCTCAGCTTTCATTAACTTCAACTTTTCATCTTTTTTCACTCTTTTTTGCCGTGTTATGTCCTTGCCTTGCTCTTGTGCCGTCATAGCTGCAAATTAGCATTTAAACATCAGTTTAGAGCACAAAATTGGCATCGAGGAAACTAATACTATTAAAAACAAACCCTGAATGAGTCAAAATCCTAGACTCATCAATACCCCAACTTAAACTTTTGCTTGTCCTCAAGTAAAACACAAGATCAATCAATTCAATTAGGATGTCTACAAACAGTGCTACTTAAGACTCAACATGAATGCACACAAGAGGTTAAAACTACTCATGCAATGTTCAATTGTGCACTCTAAGTTTCAAACTGTGACAAACCATTATCAAATAGAACTCAATCTCACAATGCTTGCTTCAAATGCAAGTTCAAGCTCAACAAAAGCATTCAAATGTCCTCACATCAAGAATGATTCCATGCTCACACAAGACTCATTAAATTTCTAAAGATAAACACATGCATGACTCTACCAATAGGCCCTTATTTTCCAATCAACATTATTTTCAGCTCACTCAAGATCACAAAGGTCTTTCTAGGCCTGTAATGAGGCTGAGGGTAAAGGTATGATTATTTTGGTTTAGTGACTTCTACCTTCATGAAGCATGACATGCATTTCATTTTTTCTCCTTCTCGTAAACACTATATGATTTTCACAATCCACCCTATGTTCATTCAAGCATGACTCTTTGGATACCCTATTTCTTTTGTCCATGTCACATGCTTTATTTCACAAACTTTTTTTTTTCAATCTTTTTCTACTTCCACATTTTTCTTTTCTCTTCTTTTTTTACATGGAGGGGTTCCATCTTTTTCAACATGATCCTTCAAGGGAGAATTTCCCAAACTTCTTGATTTTCCTCCTTTTTGACCACACCCCCAACTTAGGCTTTTCACCTAAGTTGTCTATTGATGTTTGACATAATCAAAGACATGACTTCCAATTCAAGTGTCAACAATCGCATGTAGTAATATAACCCAACTGAATGGGTTGGGGTCGAGTCCTAAGGGAGCGGTTAATAATTGAGATTGAAATAGAAAAGTAAAACTTAGTTCTAATATGTCATAGCTGTAAACATGAACGAAAACAAACATATTAAATCAAAAAGTGACACAAATGTCAAATATTAATGGGGGGTTTGTGTTCAACTTATAAATCAAAAATAGTAAAAATATAAAGATGCGAGATAGGGAGACAAGATTCTTGGGATGTGGTAGGAATATGGGATAAAATAAACAATCTAGTAAATTCTATTGATAGTAAATTTATGAACATTTGTAACTAAGCTAGACTTTAGTGGGGGTAAATTTTCTCTCGAACAACTTACCCCGAATCAATTTGATTTCTCTCGAACATCGAGTTGTAGCAATTAAGCACAACCTTCACCTTAGCCCATTCACTCTCTTGAGCTGAAAGTGTGGCAGAAGGTCTAGGATTCACTCTCTCGAGCTGAACCCACAACGACCCAATAACTACAGGCTATTGATTTAGTAGTTTTGGTTTTAAAACCTCTCTCTTGAGCAAGCCAAAAACACTAAGATGAAATTATATTTGCAATTACAATCCCATTAGGTTCAAACACAACTACTAAACGAAATCACATTTAAACATCAAATAGACTTACAATGAGCAATACCCAACAGTAAATTTAACCCATATTCACATAATCACACCCAAGAATTGGGGTTTTAGCTAGACATGATAAAGAGATATAAATCAATACCAAAAGTGTTTCCATCAAATGGGTACGATATAAAATGTCTTTAAACATGTCAAGGATGAAGATTCTTCAAGACCACCTCCAATTTCTTGGAATTGTAAATCTTCAAAGCTCAAGAACAATGTCTCCCAAAAACTCTAAGAATTCAAACTGAAATATTCTAAAAATCAGTAATAATTTGGTACAACTTGATACTAAGCTACAAATTTAAATGGGTATTTATAGTTTTCAAAATTTGTTCTGCAAAGTACCAATCGACACAGTTAGTCGGGATCGCCGATGCACTCGGTAATGCACCCTTTGGACTAGTTCATCGCCTTCTAGCATCTTCACATTTTGAATCATTGGGCGATATGGTGTTGCTTTGAAGAACTGTTCAGCGACGCGCCAACTACTCCCTTTCATCGCCGACTTGATCTTTTCTTTTAGGGCTTAGCACGCTGGAACATTGGGTGAAGTTAAGTCCATTCGGTAACTCGCCTAATGCATTAGTGATGACTCCACAATTTGGACTTATTTAGGGCTATATTTTGATAGAATTAGTGTCCTCAAATGCATATTTTTTCTCAATATCTAATGAAAACCCTTATGTTTCAGGTATTTGGAGTTTGAGGCAAAACATGGACACTACTTGGCAAGAAGGAAAAATGAGGGCTTGAAGATCACCGAGCCCAATTGGCGAGTTGCCGATCGGCCTGGAGATTCGGGGTAAGTTGTTCGAGAGATAATTTACCCTTACTATAGTCTAGCCTAGTCACAATTACTCAATAATTTACTATCAAACGCATGTACTCGATAGTTTCGTTTATCCCGTATTCCTTTCACATTCCAAGAATTCCATATCTCTATCTAGTTTTTCGTATATTTTCATTGTTTGTAGTTGTTAATTACTACAAAACCCGCCATTGATAATTGACGCTTGTGTCACTCCTTTAGATTTAGTATGTTTATATTCATAATGTCTATAGCTATGACGAATTAGAACTAAATTTTATTTTTCTATTAATTCTTAAAACCACTCCCTTGGGACTCAACCCCAACCCTTGATTGGGTTGCTTTGCTATTGTATGATCGTAGAATTGGAAATTTTGTCTTGATTATGCAAGCATCAATTAGGCGATCCTCAGGTCTTCATTTCTGCGTTCTTTCAGCCGCCTTGTTCCTTTTTTCATTGATAGCATCCATACTTTGTCTATCAACTCAAATACCTGAAACTTAAGGATTTACATCAGTTAGTGAGACAAAATATGCATTTGAGGACACTAAATCAATCAAAATAAAGCCCTAAATGAGTCCAAATCGTGGACTCATAAACACTAACTTAAATTTTTGCTTGTCCTCAAGTAAAACTCAAGTTCAGTAGTTCAAAAAGGGTGTCTCAAACAGTGCTACACAAGACTTAATCATGAATGCACACACAAGACTCAACTTACTCATGCAAGGATCAGTTATATACTCAAAGAATCAAGTTGTGACACACCATTATCAAGGAATCTCAAGCTCCCTATACTTGCTGCAAATGCAATTTCAAGCTCAACAAAGGTATTTAAATGCCCTCACACAAAGAATGATTCTATAATCATATACAATGGTTCAATCATTTAAAGCTCTGGAATCAAGATCAACACTCATGCTCACAAAGATAAACACAATGCATGATTTCACCCATAGGTTTGCCCTTAGTTTCCGATCGACTTTTGCTTCAGCTCATTCAAGATCATAAAGGTCTTTTCAAGTTTTGTAATAGGGCTGAGTGTAATGGTATGATCATTTAGGCTTATAGGATGAAAATCCTTAAGAAATGTGATGTGAACAACACCTTCTTTCCTTCTATTTATCAATTTCATTCAAGCACAAAAGTCACCTCTTATTCATCTTCCAAGAGTCATTGAGAACCCCATGTTCTTTATATTTCCACAACTTTATTTCATAATTTTTATTTCTTTTTCTTTTTCAATCTTTTCTTATATGGAGGGGTTCCATTTTTCTCAAAACATGGGCATAAGGGACTTCTGTGCATTTCCTTGATTTGCATTCTCTTTTCACCACACACCCAACATAGGCTTTTGACCTAAGTTGGCTATTCAAACAAACCGCATATCATGAGGATTATGGGTAATGGGGTCAATAAAAGGTAGCAATGTTATCAAGTTTCTTCCAAGAAAAGGTTTAGGTTCAAAAGGGTGCTCAAAAGAGGTTCACACACTCACAAGGTAAGCCGCAAAAGAGGTATAATTTCAAATTGGTTCACACTTTTTAAAGTTGCCTAAGATCTCAAGAAATTTACATCACTTAGTCAACTGGACCAATGGAGCAAATTCTAGGTGTCATCATGCATAGTTCACGATAAGATCATCACACAAGGTATTGACACCAAAGTCAATCAAGACTCCACACTTTCGCTAGTGTGCAATGTTCATCACAAGAGACTCGATCCGATATTTGGCTAATCACAATGATATGCAAAGAGTTCACATATTGTCTATACAACTTCAATTGGTCTCATCGTAGCCGCACATTCATTTATGTTTGATTATGAGCACTATTTGAGTCATTGGTATTGATCAAAACTGGTACTCAAATTTGCAAGAAAACAACGACATTCAACACATATAAGAGGTGGTAAATTTTTTTCGAAAAAGCAAGTAGCCACAAGCTCAAACCTTCCACAAAAAGCAGTGTATATACGAATTAAAGATTTCAACTCAAAGATATAAACAAAACGGAGTCACAAAAGATGGGTCTCACCCCATATAAATAAAAACATTTGTCCTTAAATGCAAATAAAAACATCCAGTAGTTGAAATAAAGTAAGGTAGAGATGGAGGTAAAGAGAGGGTCCTGTCTATACAGTCGCTCCATCCATTTGGGCATCAGTGCCTGATGCATCACTCTGAGTCTGAGCATCAGTGTTCGGGATCACCTCAGGAGGAATGGCAGCGCCAGATCCACTAGGGGCTGTCACGTGCGAATCCTTTAGAAAGACATACACAGCTGCACAGAATCCCCGAGCCCATGACGGAACATTAGGGTCTCTGATAATGGTCTTCTTGTTAGAAGTGGACCTCTTGCCCTTTCCTCTCTCACCTGTTGTGGGAAGTTTCATAGCTTTGCCTTTGGATGTAGCTGCATCCTCGTTTATCATAATCCTCTTAGCCTTCTCTTGGACTGGTATTATTCTTTCAGTTTCTTTTGATCTAGTCATGTCTGCAAAACCACGAGGAAAAGTTAGGAAATATCCAAACGAACACATAAAGAATTAGGCGTAGACAGACTCGCCAAAACAGTTGGCCGGTCGTCGAATTGCTTCGATGAACTGGGTTAGCCTGCCAAAATTTATAGTGTAAGAAGGGTTCAGAGGTGTAGACGAAGGGCAATCAAGAAGACTTTTGGTGAGTCATTGAGTGCTTTCGGCGACCTTAGGCTTCTTGACGAAAGTTACAAAATAAATCATCTAATAAAGCATGAAATTAAAGGTGAGATGGGGACATTAGCGAACCGTCGAGTGGTTCAGCGAGCTCGACCCAGCTTGCCAAACAGCCCAACATGCCTATTTTCAACCCAACTTTTTGAATTCAACACCGCAACCCCTAAAAACAACATCAAAGCATGCACTATTTAAATAAACTCAGACCCATAACACCAAAGCATAATACCCCCAGAAATTACTTCATTTTAAGCACAAATCTACGAGATTTCGACAATCCAAACATTACGGGCAAGATTATCAAATTAAATCATGCATTCAAACATACTAATTCTATAAGAGAATAAGTCTCGGGGTTCAGAAAACCAACCTTTGATGGCGATTAATAAAGATTGAAATGCTAGGCGATAAAGTGATCCACAATCCGAGCACCAATCAACGACTAAAATACTCTAAAATACAAGAAATATAGAAAATAGAGTGCGGGTGTGAGTTTGGGAAGATAAAAAGTGAGGGAAAGTGAATGAATTTGAAACTTTTAAACATTTGACCTGAAAAACCATCCAGTTCATGCTATTCGGTGACATTAGTCGTGCTTTGCCAAGATACTCGGCGAAATGCTGCGTAGTCATTCACTCGCCGAATTTTACAGGACCTCCAATTATTGTGAGGGTCCAAATGACGGTCTTCGTCGGGATCACCGACATGGTCGGTGATTCGCCAATAATTTCCTAGTTTTGCCAAGTTTTATAGACTCCAATGTAAAATTTCTTGAGTCTGTCGGCGGTTTAGGTCGGGGTTGCCGACCTCTTCGGCAATTCGCTGAATGGACCTAATGCTTGCCAATAGACACTTTTTGAACACTTTCCACACTTCCACCTACACAAACAACACACCATTATTTTATCAAAGCACAATAAAGCAAAAAAGGGTTTTGGGTTGCCTCCCAAGCAGCGCCTTAGTTAACGTCGCGACACGACGCAAGCCCACCTTCAAACCTCATTTTTAGGTTTACCCATAGTATCACTAGGAAAACCCCCCTACTATCTCGAGTTGAGATGAAACGATATATGAACCATTTAGGTCTCCAACTGCTTGATCGACATTGAATGAGAGGTGACGGTCTGGCTAAGGGTAGACACATCTTCTTTCATTTCCGTTAAAATCTTGTCTGACCTTTCAAATTTTTTGAGGATATGAGAGAGCATATCCTCAGACCGACCACCTTCTGAATCCTTTGGCTTTTGGCGTTCGTGGGGAGGCACATACCTATCCTTCTTCCTATCCTTCCAATTCGGATTATGGTCCCTCCATTCACGATCTTGATCTTTCCAACCTTCATCCCTAGCCCAACCTTGGTTACCACCCTGCCTTGGGTAGTTTGAACAATTGCCACCGCCTTGGTTGGCTAGGAAATTTACCTCTTCACATACAAGGCATCAAACTTGGACTCATCCGGATTAGCACACCCAACACCCACGGCATTGACACTTTGAGCACCAGCTCCCATGACATTTTTAGACAAAATCTCAAGTTGTGTCATGATCTTGGCCATGTTTTGGTCCCTCTCTTGGTCCTTCTCCATTTGCTCATTAGTTAACATGAACGTGAGAGGGGAGACCTGGTCTTCATAGGTATACTACATCCTGTTTATGGTAGTCATGTCATATAAGAGCTGAGCAGCTATCACATAAGGTTACTGCATCAAACCTCCTGGAGAGAGTTGATCAGCAACACCTTTATTTACCAAATCTAGACTTTGGTAAAAATACTACAACAACATGTTATTAGGCAAACCATGGGTTGGGCATTGAAGCACCAACTTTTTGAATAGCAGCCAAGTTTCATGGATAGGCTCGCCTTCTAGACGCTTGAAGCTCTAAATGCTATCCAGAAGAGTTATCATCTTCGAGGGAGGGAAAATCGTACTTGAAATGCGGTGACCAACTCCTCCCATGAAGTGATTAATTCACGTGGCAATTCTGCCAACCACTTGCACGCCTCACCCATCAATGAGAACAGGAACAACCTCAACTGAAATGATTCTTGGGAAATATTCTTGAAGGAGAATGGTCCATATACATCCACGAAGTTTCTAATGTGCTCGTGGGGGACCTCATGAGCCAAAGCACTAAAAAGCTCTTTTAGTTGCAAAAGTTGCAACATAGTACTCATGAAGTGGAACACCGCATTCCCTGTCGGAGGTAAGTAAATGGTACCAATACCACCCATGAGATGGGGGTCATTTGCATGAGGTCCGTTGACATCGTTGAGATTTATGATGTCGTCATTGCTGCCGTTCACGCTCATACTTCCTGTTTTCAACACAATCAAGTAAAACAAAGCTAAAAATTAAGTAAGTAGAACTATCACTAACAAGAGCAAAGTTTAACTTAACTAAAAATTCTCAATTAACACCACTTCCCGAGAGCAGCACCATTTTGATGTTTGACGTATTCAAAGACATGACTTCCAATTCAAGTGTCAATGATCACGTGTAGTAATATAACCCAACCGAATGGGTTGGGGTCGAGTCCCAAAAAAGCGGTTAATAATCGAGAATTATAGAAAAATAGAACATAGTTCTAATTAATCATAGCTATAAACATTAACGAAAACAAATATATTAAATCAAAAAGTGACACGAATATCAATTATCAATGGGGGTTTGTATTCAACTAGTAAATAAAAAATAGCAAAAATATAAAGATGCGAAATAGGGAGATACGATTTTTGGGATGTGGTAGAAATATGGGATAAGATAAACAATCAGGCAAATGCTATTGATGGTAAATTTCTAAACATTTGTAACTAAGCTAGACTTTAGTGGGGGTAAATTTTCTCTCAAACAACTTAGCCCGAATCAACTCAGTTTCTCTCGAACACTGAGTTACAACAATTAAGCACAACCTTTGCCTTAGCCCATTCACTCTCTCGAGCTGAATGTGTGGGAGAAGGTTTAGGATTCACTCTCTCGAGCTGAACCCACAACGACCCAGTAACCATATGCTATCAAATTAGTAATTTTGGTTTTAAAACCTCTTTCTCGATCAAGCCAAAAACACTAAGATGAAGTCGTATTTGCAACTACAATCCCATTAAGTTCAAACACAACTACTAAATGAAATCACATTTACACAACAAATAGAGTAACAATGATCAATACCCAACAATAAATTTAACCCATATTCACATAATCACATCCCAAGAATTGGGGTTTTTGCTAGACATGATAAAGATATAGAAATCAATAAGAAAAACTGTTTCCATCAAATGGGTACGATAGAAAATGCCTTTAAACACGTCAATGATGAATATTCTTCAAGACCCACTTCCAATTTCTTGGAATTGTAAACCTTCAAATCTTTAAAGCTCAAGCATAATGTCTCCCAAAAACTCTAAGAACTAAAACTGAAATATTCTAAAAATCAGTAATAATTCACTACAACGTGATACTATGCAACATACTTAAATGGGTATTTATAGTTTTCAAAAATTTATGCTGTGAAGGACCACTCGGCGCAATTAGTCAAGATTGCCGATGCACTCGGTGATCCGCCCTTTGGTCTTGTTCAATGTCTTTCAGCTTTTGCCTTTAGCATTATTGCATTTTGAATCATTGGGCGATATGGTGTTGCTTCGCAGAACTGTTCGGCGACATGCCAACTACTCTCTATCATCGCCAACTTGATCTTTTCCTTCAGGGCTCAGCACACTGGAACTTTGGGTGAAGTTATGGCTATTCGTTGACTCACCTAATGTATTAGGCGATCTTCAGGCTTTTATTTCTTCGTTTTTTCAGCCACTTTGTTCCTCTTTTTCTTGATGGCGTCCATGCTTTGTATCTCAACTCAAATACCTGAAACTTAAGGATTTACATCAGTTATTAAGGCAAAATATGCATTTGAGTACACTAAATCGATCAAAATAAATCCCTAAATGAGTCCAAATCGTGGACTCATCATCTATTCAAATGAACCAATACTTCATGAAGGTTATAGGTGATGGGACAAAGAGGTCAAAGTTGTTCAAGTTTCATCCAAAGAAAAGGATAGACTAAAATGGTGCCAAGCTAGGTTCACACTCTCAGAAGGTGGTCACAAAAAGGTATAAGATCAATTTTGGTTAACTCTTCCTAAATTGTGCCTAAGATAATCTCAATCTCTTACTTACATAAATCAATTGGACTAACGTGGCAAGTTATAGGTATTACCAAGAACATGTTTCAAGAAAATCTCACCACACATGGCATTCAACACAATCATCAAACTAGATTCTACAATTTTCAGCTAACGCGCAACGATCATCACAAGAGGTCAACTCAACAATCGGTTAGTCACAATGAAATTCTAGTAGTTTACATATGACCTATGAAAATCAATTTGCCTCATTGGAGCTGTACACAAATTCGTTCAATTGAGAGCACTATTCAAGTCATCGGTATTGATCACGATCGATACTCGAAATTGCAAGAGAACAACCATATTTACACACATCAAGAGGTGGTAATTTTTAAATCAGGTCAAAACAATCATACACATTTAAAATCAATGGATCACAAACCAATATATATATCAACAAAATCCAGCATTCACAAAAATAATCACAATCACATAATATCCACAAAATAGCCCAAAAGAGATAGGTATGGAAATACCTCACCCCGCCAAACTAAAGTAGCAATTGTCCTTAAATGCCAAAAAATAACAAAATATAAACAAGAACAGAAAGAGCATCAAACATCCTCCTGCCAGGCTAAGAATGGGTGAACTCCGCATATCGGTGACTCCATATGTCTTGGCATCAATGGCCAGCTCTGAAACATCCTTCGCTCCTCTGGAGCCCACTATCGAAGTATCGCTCAAAGAAGCTGCCACAAATGTTTGGACCATAGCTCCCTCAAGATCCTCCAAGTCATCATACACTATTGCATCTCAAATACCAAGCTCCTCCTCATCGGTCTCAGCCTTAGATTCAACATCTACCTCATCCCTAGTAACATCTTTGGCAGTAGTAGCTGGAGGAATGTCAGAACTGACTGGGAAGTCTGTACTCGGAACCTCCGGGATCTCAACCGTGCCAAATAACATAGATAGATCGGTGGATTTCAACTCATCCATATCTCTCCGCAGCCCAACAATATTTGCCTTCAAGGCTGTCAATCTTCAGAAGCACTATGTCCCTGCTCACAAGCCTCAACTCTCACGGTGAGGGAATCTAGTTCAAATCCATGGGCATATATCCGCTCTCTGTTCTCTCTCAACTCAGCCTTAATCGAGGCCAAAGCAGCAGCAATCGCCTGCTCAATAAATCCAAGCAACAACAACCTCTTTCTAGGAGGCACGAACATCAGCAAATTGGGCCAGATGGCCTATCTTATAAAACATAGCTTGACTGATCGGGGGTCGGGAAGAAGAAGCTACAGCGGTAGGAGGGGGAACAATAGTCGAACCAGAAGGTATAAAATTAGAGGTGTAGGGGTACCTGTAGGTTCATTGGCTTGAGGGGGGAAGATTACCTCTATCGGCAACATCTCAACATCGACTACCGAGGACGTATCTACCAGTGCAACTCTCATCCTATAAGCTTCGTCCCTTATGTACTCAACCTCTATCCTTCAGATGTCAGTAGAAGAAGTGGGAGTCACTTCCACATCCAACTTGGTGATCAAAGGAACACGGACCCATTTGCATATCTCTGTAATAAGGACTAGGAATGGGAGAGAGGTCTGGCTCTGCTTCGCCCTCATGGCCATCTCTTGCTCGATGATCAAACCTAGGTTTAGTCTATCCCCGTCCATAACAAAACCTAAATAAGAAGCCTTCGAATGCCAAAGTATCGACTCATTTTGTGATGGCATCAATGTGTTGCTGATGAACCCAAACAAATATCTTATAGCTATCTTAGGTGAGAAAACCTTTCAACCTTAAGAATCCTTTATGTGAGAAAATCCTTTTACAATCATATTTGAGTAGTAGATGAGAAGTCCTTTTACAACAACAACAACAACAGCAGCAGCCAAAACATTGATGCTTTACTCTCAAAGAAACCTTAAATCATTTTTATAAGTTTCATAAATAAACATGCATATCTTCATACATTCATCTTTCATAGTTCGAAACCCACATCATATCATCATAGCCTAGAAATCATGGGTCATGCATGGGTTTATGGAAATTCAACTTAAAAACATGCAATTACTTCAATTCATGCCTGAAAAGACATAAATCAATCAATTGGATCATAATTGAAAGAAACTCATGGCAATTGTATAAAACCCTAATTTGATTGGGGAATCTATATTTACAAAATTGGGGATTTTAAGAGTCTTATGGAGAAAAGATCTTCATAGGTGAATATTATCATACCTTGGAATTCAAAGCCCAAAAGATATGGTGGTAATTGAGACTTGAATGGAACCTTAGCTTTTCTTCTTCCTTAGACTTGAGAGGATGGATTTGAGCAAACTTTTGGGAAATTAGGAGAATTAATTGAAAGTGGATAAATTGGGGTTAAAATTATATAGGGTGGTAGAAGGAAAAACGACGTAGTATATGGTTAAAACGATTAGGGAAAAGACCAAAATGCCCTTAAAATAACTACTGGCACTCTACCGACGTTGGACTTAAGGTCCATAAATCAAACTATGGACCATCCAGGTCAACCGTTGGTAGGGTGCAGGGACTTGAAGTTGGACCTTCCAACGACAAGACCTATGTACTGTCCGTTGGTCCACTTACGGACCGTACATACCAATGGTAGGTCTCAACTTTGACCCTCAAAATTTCACTAAGTCTGGGACTCACCTACGAGATTTACCAACCACTCGTACATTGAACAACTTATGTATTGGTGAATCGCAAAAAGGGTACTGGAACTTGACATTTGAAATCATTAAACTTGCCACTTACGGTTCCTACCTGCGGCCCGTAAGTGAACCTACGGTCCATCGGTGGGGTCCTTTGGTAGAGATATCAGTTCTAGAAAACCTGCATCTTTCCTACTTTACAAATCCACGGTGTTACAATATCTCCCCATTGAGAACATTTGTCCTCGAATGGAACTCAATACATCATAAGAAGGGTAGGACCAAGATCTAATAGCCCAACATGAATGCAATCACATAAATGCACATATTCGAGGAGGAAGCATCAACTCCAAGCTAAAGAAGGTTCAAAACATCACCTAAGGAGGTCTATATGAAACTTATTCTCAAATTCACATAATCACAGAGAAATTAATCAAGTTAACTCATTTTCTCAAAATTTAAGCATTTTATGAATATGCATAAATGAGGAAACATGGAATATCTAAGACACATGAAACCAAAGAGTAAACCATGAGGAGATGAATACCTCAAGTTAGAATAGGAATGGAGGAAAGAACTGAGGATAACGGGATATCATATCGGCCTCGGCCTCCCATATAGCACCCGCAACTAACTGATTCCTCCAAAGAACCTTTACAGAAGCAACTTTTTTATTTCTGAACTTGCTGGTCCAAAATCTCAATTGAAACTTCTTCATAAGAAAGATTGTCCTTATACCAAGACTCTCCAATAGTATTATAGATTTCGGATCACTAACACATTTCTTCAAAAAGGAAACATGGAAATCTGGATGCACTGATGCTAAGTCATTAGGTAATTCAAGTTCATAAGCAACTTTACCAATACGCCTCAAATTCTGATATAGGCCCACATAAGAGGGACTAAGCTTCTCTGTCTTCCCAAATCTCATCACACACTTCATGGGTGAAATTTTCAAATAGATCCAATTATCACGTCAAACTCAAGATCTCTTCTTCTAATATCAACATGGTACTTTTGCCAACTTTGAGCCATTTTCAACCTTTCTCAAATAAGTCAAACTTTCTCCATACATGCATGCACCAATTTTGGACCTATGAAAGGAACCTCACCCACTTTAAACCAACAAATAGGGTATCTATACCTCCTACCATATAAAGCCTCAAATGGAGCCATACCAATTCTTGAGTGATATTTATTATTGTATGCATATTCAATCAAAGGCAAATGATTATGCCAATTACCTTTGAAGTCAATTACACAAGCTCTCAACATATCATCCAAAGTTTGGATAGTACACTCTTCTTGCCCATTGGTTCACAGATGAAAGATCATACCAAGATTAGCATGAGTACCAAGCCTCTTTTAGAAAATTTCCAAAACTGAGAAGTGAATTGGGTACCATGATCAGAGATAACTGATAATGGCATTCCATGAAACCTAACTATTTCTCTCAAGTATAACTTAGCATATTCCTCCTCCGAATAATAAAACTTGACTTGAATGAAATAAGTTGATTACGTCATTCAATCCACAATAACCCAAATCGAGAAATGTTGTCACCAGGTATGGGGTAAACCCACAATAAAGTCCATATTCATATCTTCCCACTTCCAAGTAGGGATACTATATCTTGGGACAAATCTCACAGCTTTTGATGTTGAACTTTCACTTGTTGATAATTAGGACACTTAACCACAAATTTTGTAGTATCCTTCTTTATTCCATTCCACCAATAGACCTCCTGCAAATCACAATACATCTTGGTGGTTCCCAAATGAATTGAATATGGAGAACTATGATAAGATTTGCTCTCTCAATTCATCTACATTGGAAACACACAAATGCCCTTGATATTGAATCACTCTATCTCCCCTTGGGAGAAAGCCTCAACCGATTTCTTTAGCATCTCTTCCTTCAACTCAACCAAGATCAGATCAAGACCTTGCTTGTCTTTCACTTCTAACACAAAGGACGATTTGAAACCATTGTGAACCATAACACCTCCTTTAGTGGAATAAACTAATTGAACACTCAATTGGGCCAATCTATGAACATCTCAAACCAAATCATTCGTACCATCCTCAATATGAGTAACACTTCCCACTAATAACCGACTAAAAGTATCTGCCACCACATTCTCTTTATCAAGGTGATAGAGAACACCCATGTAATAATCCTTTAGTAACTCAAGCCACTTTTTTGGTGAAGATTTGGTTTTTTTTTGTTTAAACACAAATTGCAAACTTATCTGGTCGATAAAGACATCACATGAACACCATATAAGTAATATCACCATATCTTTAAAGCAAATACAACTATCACTAGTTATAAGTCATGGCTAGGATAGTTCCTAACCAAATTCTTAAAGCATTATAATAAACTACAAACCCATCAGTTTCGTTTGGTAAAGTCAATATCAGGGCGGAAGTGGGCATATCTTTCAATTCCTGATAAACTCTTTTCACAAGCTTCCAACCATATGAATTTGACTTTCTTTTTGGTCAATACCATCAATGGACAAACAATCGAAGAAAACCCTTCCACAAATCTTCTATAGTAATCGGCTAAACCTAAGAAACTTCTAATATTAGAAGGTGATAGAGGTCTAGGCCAACTCTTAACCGCATCCCTCTTCTTAGAATCTACCTCAATACCCTTTCCAGAACTAATGTGACTAAGAAAAGCCATGGATCTTAACCAAAACTGGCAGTTACTAAACTTTGAAAAGAGTTTTTAGTCCTTGAGGACTTATATCACTTATTTAATACATCAATATATCATCAATAAATATGATTACGAACATATCAATGTATTTTCTAAACACTCTATTCATAAACTCCATAAATACAGCCAGAGCATTAGTCAAACAAAAGGGCATCACCAAAAACTCATAATGACCATATCGAATTCGAAAAGCCATTTTCAGAATGTCATACTCTTTCACCCTCAATTGGTGATAGCCCAACTAGTTTTCAATCTTAGAGAAGTAACTTGATCTATGAAGTTGATCAACCAAGTCATCTATCCTTGGGAGATGATGCTTACTCTTGGTGGTAACTTTGTTCAACTGATGATAGTCAATGCACATGCTAAGTGATCCATTTTTCTTTAGAAAAAAAACAAAACTAGAGCAGCCCGTGGAGAGATACTCGGTCGGATGAAACCCTTATCGAACAAATCTTTTAATTTCTCATTTAGCTCCTTAAGTTTTCCAGAGCTATTCGGTAAGGAAAATAGAGATAGGTTGCATATCGTGAGAAGGTTAATGCCAAAGTCTATTTCACTTTCGAGAGGAACACTAGGTAGATCATCAGGAAACACTTTCAAATACTCTTTAACAATGGGGACTAACTCAAGAGTAGGGGTTTTAGAATCCATATCCCTTACCCTAACTAGATGGTATATGTAACCCTTAGAAATCGTATTTTTATCTTTAAGACAAGAAACAAACTAACATCTCGACATAGAAATTCGCCCTTTCCACTCTAGGATCGGTTCACTAGGAAACTGAAACTTGACTACACGGGTTCTACAGTCAATAGAAGCTAACTAGAAGGCAACCAATTCATACCAAGGATAACATTGAAATCTAGCATATCAAAATCTATAAGATCAATATGAGTGACCCGATGGGATAAGGAGATGGGACAATTTCTATAGACTCTTTTAGTCACAATAGATTCACCAATAGGAGTAGTGACATAAAAGAGTCTAACAACACATCCAGAAGAATATCAAACCTCATTTCCACATATGGCGTCATAACAAATAAGGTAGCACTGAGATCAAGCAAAGCACAAACATCAAGATGAAAGGTTTTCAACATACCAATAATCACATCGAGAGAATCCTCTTGCTCGCGACGAGTCTGGAGTGCATTAAATTTGTTTTTCTTGTGACTCCAACTGGAACCTAAGAAAGGGTAAGGTTGAGCATGTTGATGATTATGTCTTCCATTCTTAGCAACTGAGGGACAATCCCTTATCTTATGATCTCTCTTGCCACAACCAAAACATGCATTAGAATCGGCAATGAATTTTCCATCATGCTTTCTTCCATATTTAGCACAAATAGATGATAAAGACCCACCAGCATTTCCTCTTTGAGGTTTAGGATTAGACACCCTATCTTGGTTGAATTTAGGAGGAGCATTGGAGGAACCTTGACAGGAAAACCTTGGTCAAAACTTAGAACAACCATGTCCATTGGACCTTGAATGTGAAAAGTCACCATCACTGGTCCTTTCCTTCTTTACCTCCCTAGATCTTTCCTTAAGTTTCTCTTTTTCTATTTGTTGAGCATGCACCATTAGGTGAGAAATGTCCATATTATTGATGAGCATGGCGGTACGACATTCTTTGAATACTATCTCAGACATTCCCGAAACAAACTTACTCATCTTTGCCCTAGGATCGACAATCATAGTGGGAGCATATATAAACAATTGTGTGAACTTGAAAGCATATTCCTTCACACTCATGTTTCCTTAACGAATGTTGATGAATTCAGCTATGTTTGCCTCCCTCATTTCAAGGGGAAAGAACCTATCAACCAAAGCAACCAAAGCAACCATACATTTTTCCCACTCGAGAGGACCAACATCCACCGCTCTCTCCTTTTCATTGGTTGAACCAAACTGGAGCAACACCCTTAAGTTGGTTAAAAAACAATTCCTCTTTTTCCAATAGTGTCAGTCCTATGATCATCAACACCTTGTACACTTAATCAATGAACTCTTGAGTATCTTCCTCATTCTTGGAACCATGAAACTCCAAATGATTCATTCTATAGAAGTCCCTCACTCTAGATGCCACCGTACCCATATTTGGGTTTAAGGGGACCACAACCTCTCTATTGGCTTGACCCATCATGGCTTGGGCCAATACTTGAAAATAAGCCCTAAACTTTGCATTATTCACTTGCTCGACCAAAGGGTCCATCGAAACTTGAGGATCTTCAAGAGGAGCTTTTCGTTCCATGCTATCATTTGCATTCCTCCTAGCGTATTCTCTTTAAGGAGACATATCCTGAAAAACATCGGATTGGTATTACGAGAAGAACATATAGAGTTACAATTTATCGTATGACTTTAGATGAAGGAAAGAAGTGGAGTTTCCTAATCATCTTATAGCTTCTAATTCATAAATGTGGTGTGCTTCACACTAATGAACAAGACTCTATTCGACGTGTCTTAGAGAGTTCCTAGGACCTTTCTAAACCTTGTGCTATGAATACTAAGTTTTTCATGACCCAAAGTACACCCTAATCGTAACATGGCGTATAAGACCCCGAGAGGCCCTACACAAGCAACTTAGCATACATCATACAAGATAATACAATGTAAAGAGTTCAAAAGATAGTTTTTATATCATAAAGAGTTTGACAAAAAGTAGTAGAAGTCTAATATAGTCTCAAAGTCATTTATTACATCAAAGAATGATTAGGACATAGCCCATATATCACATACACAAAAGATCTGAAATGAAAGGACATGAAAGCAATAAAAGAGTCTTGGTCCTCGGATCATGAGGATTTACCAATCTTAAATGTGTATAAGGGATCACTAGCCATGAGTATGCGGAATAAGAGCGTCCTGCATTAGTGAAACAATGTAGGCAAGAGTATGTGTTAGTACATAGAATGTACGAAGTATGATAGCAATGCATACGAGTCATGAAATCATGCTAAAATGACTTTTTATGACATACAATGACCAAGCTAAATCATAAAATAACATGTTTGAAAACATAAGTCAAGATCATGGTCAATGCAAGTTAAACACCTTTAAAATGTATTTGAGATAAATCTAGAAGTAACCTTAGTTCATTATTTTGGGAAGTTTTCCATTAAGAGACATAGACCATATGAGCTATAATATAGAATCATGTGTCTATTCCACATCAAAAAGAGATGTCCCTACTTGCCAATGAAAGAACCATAAACTTCTAGCTTAAGTGAATCCACTAGCTAAAGTCTAAGACAAACATAGGGTGGCACATAGTTATGGGACATGGGTAATCACCACTTCTCCACTTGGTGCTAAGCATAAATCCTAAAGAGAAATTGATTAACGTATCAATCACACCTCATCCGATACTAGGTGTAGACGGTCATTATGCAGTACAATCCAACAAACAGTTGGAGTCGATCTCATAAAGAGTAGTTCTATTTTGAATTCAATAGTGAAGTTATGGCGGTGACCTTTACAGTTGAAAGAACAAAATTTTAGGAAACTATGAACCAAAATTTAAAATATAGCCACTATGAAGCACGAGCAATTGTTAGACTACAAAACCGCTTCAACAATCAACAAGAAACAATAAAATGAGGAGACAATGCTTGGGGATTAACTAACCAACTGCGAAGTTCAACTCAACAAGTGAAAATCACTAACCAGCAATGTTATTTCATCATAGGTAGGATGGGTTTTAGATAAGGCACTTTTCTCTCGAATAATTACCTTATTTCCATTGAGTTCTTTCGAAGCTCAATGTATTCCATAAGGAGACCAGCCCACAGTCTCATCAAATCTACTCTCTCGAGCTAGATACAAAGGATGACTCTTGGATTTCACTTTCTCAAGCTGAAATAATCAATACCCACTGGCTATGGATACCAAATTACTACCGTAGCTCTACACTTCTCTCTCAAGCAAGCATTAAACCCTGAGGTATATTGTAATAAATATACAATAAAGGAGTTAAACCACAGTAATAACTCAGACCTATTTCAAATTAACACTGAAAATCAATAATTACTAACACCCATTAAATAAATTACAACAATTGGTTACATTGTCAAATCCCCAAGACCGGGGTTTTAGCCAATCATCGCAAAAGAAAGAAATTCACTACCTACCACAAACTCCATGGCTGGGTATTTGAAAATCAAAAGTCTAAGATGAATAATAACTTCTCAATTACAATACCCAATTGAAAAGTCTTGCTAAAGTTACGCAAAACCAACAATAGCAATATTTTTACTCTCTTTATTTTGTTCATCACAATTTATGAATACTTTCTCTCTCTCTTCCAAAGATCAATTTATACTAATTTGAGGTGTGGCTTTTCTGGGCCGATCACCTAAAAAAGTTGGGCTTCGCCGACCATTCGGCAACTCGCCGATTGTCCTTTCCTCTCGCCTTTCTTCTTCATATTTTCTTCATTCAAACACTGTAATTTTAGGCGATCTAGATTGGGATCGCCGATCATTTTCACGATGCGCCCTTTAGTCTTTTAGCTCACTAATTTGAATTCACCTTGATCTTAATCAGTACTTTTGGCGACATGGTCGTCCATTACCGATGTAGTCTGCGAGTCGCCGATAAGAAATGTAGTTCACCTAATTTCTTCCTGTTCCAGGATCAGTGTTCTATAAATTTAGGCAATCCAGGAGTGACTTGGCGATCCGCCATGTTCTCTCAGTGATTGTCAATCTTGTTTTTCTCTCTCTTTTTCAGCTTTTGTTGTCCTTTTTGCCTATTAATGTCCTAACTTTGTTCCTCAACCCATATACCTGAAAATCAAGGATGTTTCATCAGTTCATGGCACAAACCTATCTAAACAAAGCCCTGAATGAGTCCAAATCTTAGCATTTGAGGACACTAAACCTATCTAAACAAAGCCCTGAATGAGTCCAAATATCAGAATCATTCACACCCCCAACTTAAACTTTTGCTTGTCCTCAAGTAAAACTCAAGTTCAGTAGTTCAAAAAGGATGTCTCAAATAGTGCTACATAAGACTCAATCATGAATTCAAACAACATGACCCAACTTACTCATGCAAGGATCAATTGTGCACTCAAAGATTCAAGTTGAGACTTACCATTATCAAAGATGCTCAAGTTCACAATACTTGCTTCAAATGCAAGTTCAAGCACAACAAAGGTACTCAAATGCCCTCACAACAAAGATGATTCCATATTCACACACAATTCTTCAATAATTTATAGTTCCAGAATGAGATACAACTCTCACACTCACAAAGATAAACACATGCATGACTTCATCCATAGGTTTTCCCTTATTTTCCAATCAACAGTCGTTTCAGCTCACTCATGATCACAAAGGTCTTTTCAAGTCTTGCAACGGGGCTGAGTGTAAAGGTATGGTCATTTAGGCTCAGTGACTGCTACCCTCATGAAATGTGGTCTGAGCATCACTTTCATCCTTTTCTTCAACATTTTAATCATGCTCAAAATTCACCCCAGTATTTAGATTCCAATTGACTATTGGATACACCATTTCTTTTGCAACATTCACAACTTTATTTCACAACTTTTTCATTTTTTCCTTTTGCTTTCTTCTTTTCTTTATCTTTTTTATATGGAGGAGTTCCATCTTTTTCAAGACCATTACTAAAAACAAAGGTGAAATTTTTCCACATTTCTTGATTTACCTTCTCTTTTCACCACACCCCCAACTTAGACTTTTGGCCTAAGTTGGCTATTCAAACAAACCACATTTCTTGAGAGTTATGGGTGCATGGATAGAGGGGGGGGGGTCACAATTGTTCAAGATTCTTCCAAAAGAAGGATAAAGCTCAAAGGGGTTCAAGCAAGGTTCACACACCTCACAAGGTTGGCCACAAAAAAGGTATACTATACAATTGTTTCACTCTTCAATATTATTGCTCAAGATCATTTCAAGTGCTTACATCACTTAGTCAATCGGACAAATAAGGAAAATTCTAGGTGTTATCACACAAGGTTCAAAGTAAGATCATCACACAAGGTATTGGCACTAATATCAAATGAGACTCATTTGAGCTAGTGTGCAATGTTCATCACAAGAGACTCCATTCGATAACTGGCTAGTCACAACGAGATGCAAAAAGTCCACATATTGTCTATGCAGCTTCATTTCCTTATCATAACCGCGTATTCATTTCATTTAATTAGGAGCACTATTCGAGTCATCGGTATTGATCATAACCGATACTGAAATATCTTTTGAAAGAACAAAAGATTCAATAACCAAAAAACTACCATCCCCACCAAAAGCATCCAACATTGTCCCTAATGTGAATAGAGAACACACAATAACAAAAGCAAAGGTAAACTACTTGCACTTAAACAAGTAGAGTAGGGTGACAAGAAATCTTCACTAGGTGCCCATTTGGCAAAAACTTGTTGGAGTCGCTGAACTGCTTGGTAAGTAGCCTAATGGTCTGGGGCTCACCTAAATTTCTAGTGTGAAACCAGTCCATGTAGGGGAAAAAAGGCGTATAAGAGGGAGTCCGCCGAAAATATCAGCATATCGCCTAATGGACTTGAAACCTCACCGAATGATCCAAGAGATCGGGCAATCAGGGCTAATGCAAAAGGAAGGTAAAAGTTGGGTTGCCGAATCACTTTGACGATTCACCGAGTGGTGCAAGCATTCCGCCTAATGTTCCAGTGTCTCACCCTAATGTTGATACCAAAATGGTGAACAATTTTGTAATCACCGAATGGGCTCGATGACTCACCGATGGATTCTTACCTTGCAAAATTGCCTACACTTGTACATTCAATGCACATTATTCAAAACATTATCACATGGGTTGCCTCTCACGTAACACCTTATTTAATGTTGTGGCACGACATGGAAATGCTCTAAAGCATCATCCAGATACACCACTTCAGTCACAGGAATTTCATGGCATTCTCCAAAGTATAGTTTCAAGTGTTGCCCATTCACTTTGAAGCAGGGCCTTCTTTATCTTTGACTTCAACTGCTCCATTAGTGAACATCCACATTACTCTACATGGGCTTGACCATTTGGATTTGAGCTTTCCCAGAAAGAGCCTTAGTCTAGAATTATACAACAACACCCAATCTTGAACTCGGAATTCCCTCCTAAGAATTCTAGAATCATGCCACTTCTTCATCTTTTCCTTGTATAGTGCTGAAATTTCATAGGCCCTAAACCCGAATTCATCCAATTCATTGAGCTGATCAACTCTTCCTTTTGAAATCCTTGTCCAGTCCAAATTCAGAGCCTTTAATGCCCATAATGCTTTGTGTTCTAATTCAATCGGTATATGGCACGATTTCCAAAAGACTAGTTGATATAGAGACATGCCGATTAGTGTCTTGTAGGCGGTGCGATATGCCCACAGAGCATCATCTAACTTTTGAGAACAATTAGTTTTATTTGCATTTACAGTGTTAGCCAAGATATTCTTGATCTCCCGATTTGAAACATCTACTGGGCCACTTGTTTGAGGATGATATGGCGTTGCCACTTTAGGTCTCACCCCATATTTGCTCAATGAGGACGCAAAAATCCTATTGCAAAAATGAGATCCGCCATCACTAATAATAGCTCGATGAGTGCCGAACCTAGCAGAGATGTAGCATTTTAGGAACTGAATAACACTTCTCCTTTCATTGTTTGGTAGTGCCATAATTTCTACCCATTTAGAAACATAATATAATGCCACCAAATTGTACTTATTACCAAACGAAATCACAAATGGACCCATGAAATCTATTCCCCAAACATCAAATAACTCAACTTCCAAAATTGATTTTAGAGGAAACTCATGTCTTCTAGATACTCCACCTTGTCTTTGACATTGCGCACATTTCTTAACAAATTCATGAGTATCTTTGTAAAGGGATGGCCAGTAGTAACCACTTTGGAGGATTTTAGCAGTTGTACGCACTCTACCATGATGACCCCCAAATGGTGAAGAATAACAAGCATGGAGAATTTCATTGAATTCCTCTTCCGGTACACATCTCCGAATGATATGGTCTGCACACTCTCTGAACAAGTACGGTTCATCCCAAAAGTATTTCTTGACATTGAACAAAAAACTATTTCGTTAATAGAAGTTCAGTTCTTCTAATATTAGTCCACACACTACGTAGTTAGAAAAATCAACATACCAAGGAGTTCATTGTAGAGTTACCGTGAATACATGTTCATCAAGAAAGGCATCATTTAAGTCTACCTCCAGTTCGTCATTCTCCTTGCCTTCTACTCTTCATAAGTGGTCAGTCACCTGATTTTCACAACCTCTTCTATCTTTGACTTCAAAGTCAAATTCATACAACAATAGCACCCACCTTATCAATTTTATCTTGGTGTCTTTCTTTGTCATCAAATAACGCAAAGCAGCATGATCAGTGTGAACAACCACTTTAGTGTCTAGCAAGTATGCCCAAAATTTCTCAAACTCATATACCACCGCAAGTAATTCTTGCTCTGTAATTGTGTAGTTACATTGAGCACCATTCAAAGTTTTGCTTGCGTAGTAAATGGGATGAAATAGTTTGTTGCTCTTTTGCCCCAGCACAAAACCTAATGTCGTACCACTTGCATCACACATCACTTCGAATGGTGCTGACCAATAGGGACTAATGATAACCGAGGCAGAAATCAATTTCTCTTTCCCACACTTGAAGGCTACCATACTTGCATCATCAAAATTGAATTTCACCTCCTTCTCCAAAAGTTTACACAAGGGGTGTGCAATTTTTGAGAAGTCTTTGATGAACCTCTGGTAAAAACCAGCAAATACCCCAAGAAACTACGAATACCTTTCACCAAAATTGGTGGTGGTAAATTCTCAATCACTTCAATTTTTGTCTAATCAACCTCCGACCCTTTTTGCGAAACTTAATGACCAAGAACTATACCTTCCAAAACCATGCAGTGATATTTTTCCCAATTTGGGACCAAATTTGTCTCCACAAATCTTTGAAGGACCTGACCAAAATGTGCTAAACATGCCTCAAAAGTATCGCCCATAACTGAGAAGTCATCTATGAAGACTTCTATTGAATCCTCTACCATGTTAGCGAAAATATATAACATGCAACGTTGAAACGTTGTCGGTGCATTACACAATCCGAATGATATCCTTTTGAAAGCAAACGTTCCATATGGGCAGGTGAAAGTGGTTTTCTCTTGGTCTTCTAGAGCAATAGAGATTTGATTATAACCGGAGTACCCATCCAAAAAGCAATACCATCCTCTTTCTGAAAGTCGATCAAGCATTTGATCCATAAAAGGCATGGGAAATTGATCTTTTTTAGTCCACAAGTTTAACTTTCGATAATCCATGCATACTCGCCATCTGGTTATCGGTCTCATAGACACAAGCTCCCCTTTTCATTTAGGACTACTGTGATGCCTCCCTTTTTCGGTACACATTGAACCAGTTTCACCCACTTGCTATGTCCAATAGGGTAGATCACACTTGCGTCCAACCACTTTATTATCTCCTTTTTCTCCACCTCTTGTATCTGTCGATTCAATCTCTGCTGATGTTCAACACTCGGTTTACAATCACTATTAAGTTGAATCTTGTGAGTGCAAATACCAGGAGGAATGCCCACTATATCAGCGATAGTCTACCCTATAGCTTTGATATATCTTTTCAACACCTTAAGAAGCAACTTCACCAGTCACTCAAGCAAATCAACTGCAATAATTATGGGTAAAATGTTATTCGCCCCTAAGAATGCATATCGAAGATGGGAAGGAAGCACTTTCAACTCAAGCTTCGGTGGTTCCTCCATTGATGGCTTTGCAGGAGGACTTTCTCAATTTTTTAGATCAATATCCAGCTTCAATGGTGTTTGTGAGTATTCACCCAAAATCGAAAGGGCAGCTACTACCTCATCGTAACCTTGGACTTCGAACTCATCATAGTTACCAAGCACAACCTCAAGTGGTTCACTCATACACATCAAATTGCTCACACTAGCCATCGCTTTATCAATAACATCTATAGTTCAGACCACGTGAATATTGCTTGGGTGTTTCATTGACTTACACACATTAAATGTGACTTAATCTTCGTTTATCTGAAACTTTAATTCCCCACTTTCAACATCCACCAATGCTCTCCCGGTTGCCAATAATGGTCTTCCCAAAATAATGGGGATTTCACCATCAATCTCGCAATCGAGAATGAAAAAATCAGTCGGAAAATAAATTGGTCAACCTTTACCAAGATGTCATATAGTATCCCTACGGGGTGTTTAATCGATCGGTTTGCAATCAAGAGTCTTATTGTTGTGGATTTCGGTTCACTCAACCCAAGTTGTTTATAGATTGCGTATGTCATTAAGTTGATGCTTGCTCCTAAATTATATAAGGCCTTGGAAAATTGGAGCATGTCGATGGTGCAAGGGATGGTGAAAGATCCAGGATATTCTTTCTTTTTGATCATCTCATTGGTCATAATTGCACTACAACTATGAGAAACTTCAATTATTTCAAAGTCCAAGCTTCTTTTCTTTGTGACTAACTCCTTCATAAACTTGGCATAAACCGGCATCTCCAACAATGCCTTCACTAGAGGGAGATTAATCGATAATGTCTTAAACACTAATAAAAATTTCTTGTACTTCTCATCCTCAGTTTTCTTCTTAGGACGTTGAGCAACGGAGGAGTTATTTTGGGAAGAGGTTTTACAACCTTTTGCATTAGAGGGCTTAGATGGATGGGTGTCTCTTCTCCCTCAATACGTCTATCTTCTCCTTGAGCTGGTGCCTCATTATTTCCCTTCAGATCACCTACCGCTACCTTCCCATTACATGTAACCACATCCAGGTCTTTATCACCATTCTTCCCCAAATATGTGATGTATGTAGTGTTGTTGTCCCCCATTATCTTTGATTTCAATTGTGCTGAAAGTAGATTCAACTGATCTTCAAGTAGCTTGATTGCATCAGCGTGAGAATTCACTCTATTGTTTAAAGACAAGAAATCGGCTTTCATCAATTTTAGCAAATCATACCCTCAAATTTGTCAGGATACGCAACAATAGATCATCCACTCGGGGACTACTTTCACTTTGGCTTTGGGCTCTCACTCGATTGAGTGTAATCTTCTTTCTCTAAGGAGCATTTTTCTTAGCCTATTCTTGATAAGATCTTCTCTGCTCTTCTTCTTTGTGAGAGTTCCAACCTTGATTCTCCCCTGGCCTTGAAAGCTTGAAGAAGAACCCTCTTCAACTCTAAATACTCCTCTTGCTCCTTAGGGATTTTTCACAATTTCTAACATATGTGTTTGTAGTAGTTCCATTTGAGCTATTGTCTTCTTGATGTTTTGATATCTTTCTCTTTCCTTATCAAGTTGCTCTTGAGTCATTCTACAGCAAAAAGGTGAAACTTGATCTTCTTGAGTGTACCAAGGTTGATTTATTTTCATCATGTCATCAAGAAGAAATGAAGTCACCTCAAACGATAGCAACATGATACCCCCTTGGACCAACTGATCAACCACTCCTTTATTCATCGAATCAAGACTCTAGTAGAAGTATTGGAGCACCAAATTGTTTGGTAGTTTGTGAGTTGGGCATTGAAGTAGGAGTTTCTTAAACCTCAACCACATTTCATGGATGGGTTCACCCTCCAATCGCTTGAAACCTTGAATGTCATCTCTGAGTTTCATCATCCTCGATGGGGGGGAAAAACCTCGCATTGAATGACATGGTATGCTCATCCCACGATGTGATTGAATTATTTGGTAACTCAGCCAACCACTTTCTAGCTTCCTCCGTTAGAGATAGTGGAAATAACCTAAGCCGGATTGAGTCTTCTGACACATTCTTGAATAAAAATGGACTGCAAACATTTATAAAATTCCTCACATGCTCATGTTGGTCTTCATGAGTCAACCCTACATAAAGTCCCTTTATTTGGAGGAGATGAAGAGTTGTGCTTGTGACCTCAAATATAGCATCCTCATCAATTGATGGTAGGCAAATTGCACCAATTCCACCCAATTAGATTGGGTTGTACACTTTAATATCGTCGATACCATCTCGGAGACTTGCTTGGCTCCTATTTATTTCTTCCTCACTCATTTTCTCTTCTACTCAATTCTACCAACACAAGCACAGTACAATCTGAATCAATTTAACTACAACCAACAAATTCACAATTTAACTTCGACAAAGAAATTCTAAACAACACTACTCCCCGGCAGGGGAGCCATTTTGATTAACGTATCAACCACATCTCATTCGATACTAGGTGTAGACGGTCGTTAAGCAGTAAAATCCAACAAAAAAGTTGGAGTCGATCCCACACAGAGTAGTTCTATTTTGAATTCAATAGTGAAGTTATGGTGGTGACCTTTGTAGTTGAAAGAACAAAAGGTTTACAAAAATATGAACCAAAATTTAAGGCGTAGACACTATGCAGCGCGAGCAACTTTTAGACTCCAAAACCGCTTCAACAATCAACAAGAAACAATCAAATGAGGAGAAAAAGCTTGGGGGATTGACTAACCAACTGTGAAGTTCAACTCAATAGGTGAAAATCACTAGCCAACAATGATAATTCATCGTGGGTAGGATGGGCTTTAGATAAGGCACTTTTCTTTTGAATTACCTTATTTCCACCGAGTTCTTTCGAACCTCAACGCATTAAATAAGAATACCAGCCCACAGTCTCCTCAAATCTACAAAGGATGACTCTTGGATTTTACTTTCTCAAGTTGAAATCATCAAGACCCACTAGCTATGGATGCCAAATTACTACCTTAGCTCTACACTTCTCTCTCAAGCAAGCATAAAACCTTGACGTATATTGCAATAAACATACAATAAAGGAGTTAAACCACAGTAATAACTCAAACCCATTTCAAATTAACACTGAAATCCAATAATTACTAACACCCATTAAATAAATCACAACAATTGGTTACATTGTCAAACCCCGAAGCAAAAGAAAGAAATTCACTACCTACCACAAACTCCATGGCTGGCTATTTGAAAATCGAAAGTCTAAGATGAATAATAACTTCTCTATTACAATACCCAATAGAAAAGTCCTACTAAAATTACCTAAAACCAACAATAGCAGTAGTTTTGCTCTCTTTCTTTTGTTCTTCACAATTTCTGAATGCTTTCTCTCTTTTCCAAAGATCAATTTATACTAATCTGAGGTGTGGCTTTTTTTGGGCTGATCGGCGAGGATCGTCGGTCTTCATTGACCATTTGGTGACTCGCCGATCGTCCTTTCCTCTCGCCTTCCTTCTTCACATTCTTTTCATTCAAACACTGTAACTTAGGAGATCCAGATCAAGATCACCGATCATTTCTGCGATACGCCCTTTAGTCTTTTATCTTCCTAATCTGAATTCACCTTGATCTTAATTAGTACTTTTGATGACATGGTCGTCCTTCGCCGATGCATTTGGTGAGTCACTGATAAGGGATGTAGTTTGCCTAAGTTCTTTCTATTCTTGGCTCTGTTTTCTGTAAATTTAGGCAACCTAGGAGTGACTTGGCAATCCGCCAAGTTCTCTAGGTGATCGTCAGGTTTTTTTTCTGTCCTCTTTTCAGCTTTTGTTGTCCTTTTTGCCTATTAATTTCCTAGCTTTTTTCCTAACCCATATACATGAAAAATCAAGGATCTTTCATCAGCTCATGGCACAAATTTAGCATTTGAGGACACTAAACCTATCTAACCAAAGCCCTAAATGGGTCTAAATCTCGAACTCATAAGAAATCATGAATTTTAACTTGTCTTATCATTTCAGGACATGGATAATCACCGCTTTTCTTATCATCCATGGAAGGGCACATCAAGTAGCCAATCTAAGCTAGAATTCATCAAAATAGCTCCTTAATCATGATTCAACTTAGGTGAGAAAACCTTTCAACCTTATGAATCCTCAACATGAGAAAATCCTTTCACAATCATGTTTGCCTAGTATGTGAGAAATTTTTTCACAAAAACAACAACAACGTTGATGATTTACTCTCAATGTAAACTTAAACCATTTTCATCAATTTCACAAAGAAACAGACATTTCTGTATAAATTCATATCTCATAGTTCGAAACCCACATCATATCATCATAGTCTAGAAATCATGGGTCATGCATGGGTTCATGAAAATTGAACTTAAAAACATGCAATTACTTCAATTCATGCATGAAAACACATAAATTCATCAATTGGATCATAATTGGAAGGAACCCATGGCAATTGAATAAAACCCTAATTTGATTGGGGAATTTAGCTTTACAAAATTGGGGATTTTAGGAACCCTATGGAGGAAAGAGCTTCATAGGTGAAACTATCATACCTTGGAGTTCAAATCCCAAAATCTATCATGTTAATCAAGACTTGAATGGAACCCTAGCTCCTCTTCTTCCTTACTCCTGAGAGGATGAACTTGAGCAACTTGTAGGAATTTAGTAGAATGAATTGAAAGTGTGTAAATTGGGGTTAAAATCATTATATAGGGTTTGGGGTAGAAGGAAAAACAACTTAGTATAGGGTTAAAATGGTTAGGTAAAATACTAAAAAGCCCTAAAAATAACTGTCGGACCTCCACCTATCTGTAGGTCCAACTACGGACCATCCCGGTCAAATGTTGGCGGGGTACAGGGACTTGGATTTGGACTTTCCAATGATGGGCCAATGTACGGTCTGTTGGTCCACTTATGAATCGTACATACCAACCGTAGGTCTCAACTTTGACCCTCAAAATTTCACCAAGTCTGAGACCCACCTACGAGACCTACCTACAACTCGTATATTGAATGACGGACCATCCAGGTGTATCCTAAAAAGGGTACTAGAACTTGAAATTGGAAATTCATTTAACTTTCCACCTATGGTTCTCAACTATGGCCCGCAAGAGAACCTCTGGTCCGTTGGTAGGGTCTGTAGCTACAGACATCAGTTCTAGAAAACTAGTATTTTTCTTCCTTTTCAAATCTGAGGTGTAACGTAACATTTTTTTAATATAGTTTTTAGATTGTTTTGGTTTGTCTCTTGTTATCTCTTGTGTTTTCTCTCAAATTTTGCAACAGTTCTAGAAAACTAGTATTTTTATTTCTTTTCAAATCTGAGGTGTAATGTAACATTTTTTTAATATAGTTATTAGATTGGTTTGGTTTGTCTCTTGTTATCTCTTGTGTTTTCTATCAAATTTTGCAACTACCCCATGAGTTTTGGAAATTGTGAAATGCTTGAGTTTTCATTAACAATAATTTAAGGATCGATTGTGTTCAATATTAATATCTTGAATAGTACTCATGATGAGCATGATGTATATTGTTGGTGTTGCAAGAATGAAATAGATGTGGTTTCACTTTTGAGCGATCTCTTCGAATCTAAAATTGACTAGTTGAGGTTTGATGTAAACCTTGCAATGAATATTGCACGTATGCTTTTGATATTTTTGAGTTTTGCTAAATGAGTGTATTTGAAGTGTCATGTGTGTGGAATCCTAGAATTTGTCTTGTTAGTCTAATTGTTTAAATCTTTGGTAAGTGAAATGCATGATCTCGGGCAACAATTCAAAGAGGGAAACCACATTTCCATATCCTTTGTGACTACCTTATGAGGGTGTGCATCCATTTGGCACCATTTGAGCCTAAACAGTTTGTTGACAAAACCACATTGAAACCTCTTAAGCCAAAATTGTCCCCACCTTCTCACCCAAAATCCTTTTTAAAGCATTGTTATGTTTGAATAGCCAACTTAGGCCAAATGCCTAAGTTGAGAATGTGGAAAGGAAGGAGGAATGAAATTCAAGTGAAGGGCAAAGAAAGATGAAATGAGACTTAACTTTGAAGTTTGTTACAAAAAGAAGGAATCCCTCCTTATAAAAAAAAGAAAAATATTGTGATGAGCAATTTTAAAAAATCAAAATGAAAAGGAGAAGTTGGTGAAATAAAGGGGGTTCCAATTAAAGTGATTGATGAGCCAAAGTCTAAGCTCTCAAATAAAAAAAGAAGGAAAAGAACTTGAGAATAGGTGAAGGTGAGTGCGAAAATTCTTTGAAAAGGTGAAGTCACTAAGCCAAATTGATCATACCTTAACCCTCTGCCACCTTACAAGCCTAAAAGACCCTTGAGATCTTGCATGAACTAGGTTATGTGATGATTGGAAAATATGGGCAAACCTAAGGGATGAAGCTTGCATGTATTTCTCTTTTGAGAGACTGACAGTTGCATTAATTTCTCATTTCTTTGTTGATTTGCTTTGTGAGAGAATGGAATCATTCTTGATGTGTGGGTACTAGAATTCATTTGTTGAAACATGGTCTTGCATTAGTAAAGAAGCTATAGTGAGCTTGAGCTTGCGTTGAAACCGGCTAATCATCATTTGTAGCTTCTTTTTTTTTTTTATCATGATTGAGTGTAGCATGTTGTTAAGAGTAGTCTTATAATGGCACTTCCATGTTAACTCTCATTGAATACTATTGTATACACTCTTATTGAGCTAATTGTGTTTATGATTTACTTGAAGAAAACTAAAGTTTAAGTTGGGGTGTTGATGAGTGGTAGATTTGCACTCATTTAAGGCCTATTTAACTCAACAATTAATGTCTTCAATGCCTAATTATGTCCTATTCTAATAATATTCTAATAATTTACATCTATGAAAACTAAAGGATAAGGCAAGGATAAATGATTGAAAGAATGACCAAAAATGTAAAAAGAAGTGTAAACTATGCATTGTTAACCACCAAACAAAAAAGGTAGATCGCCTAATTGGTATGACCTCACTCAAATTAAGAGTTCACAAAGTTTGCATTAATCGAGGTAGGTTGGTAAACTCCACACGTAAAGGCGACTCGCTGAATGAGAAGGGCGAACTTGTTGATCATCTCCAAAAGCAACAGTGTAAGGAGAAAAATTGAAGGCTTGAAAAGCAAACTAAGGTGGTGCTCATTGATACACCAAATGTGAAAGGCAGACTCGAACGAGCTCGTCGACTGAGGTTCAAACACCTGAAGCCAAGAGCAAGAGAAAGACGAGCTGGAGAGAAGTTGGTGATCCGTCTAACATGATCGGCAAGCCCAACTAACGTCGTCTAATGGGTCATGCATTGAGTTTTGGGACAATATTTTGGATAATTATAAATGACCTAAAGGAGAGAGAAAAAGTAGTTTTTGGGGGAAAAGAAATGTCATAAGTGAGAAAATTGTGGTGTGAGAAACTTGAGAGAAAACACTTTACCTTGTAAAGAACACTTTCTAATTTTTGGGGGTTTTTCAACTTTTTTCTTTAAATTAATAAATTGAAGTTGAATCCAAAGTGGGTTTGCTTGTAATTTCTTAATTTCACGTTACTCGTCGCTTCTTTCATAAAGGCATGATTTATTTACTTTTTGTGATGGATGGCCAAGACCCCAAGATCTAGGGGTGCAATTATAGGGTCAGGTGTTGATTTAATGTAGTGGGCATTCTGTTATGCCTTGTTTTGTTGTTGTTCATACATGAATTTGGGCTAATTAGCATGAGGTTAACTTATAGGTTAAGGTTTCAAACTTAATTCCTACTCCTGATCTTCGTCGATGCTCGAAAGAGATTGATTGGAGTGCGTAATTTGTCTGATACTAGAAATTTAGGTTTGATGTATATAACTTGCTTAAAAATATAGGTTATGAGTCAGATCTATTTGACTTATTTCTGCATTGAAAGAGACAATAGAGTAAGATGTTGGGTTGTTTAGTATAGCACATATATTAGACCGAAAGGAGATTCTATGGAAAGATGCTATGAGATCAAAAGAAGATTAGTGCCATTGAAGATGACCCAACCTATTCATGAATGTTCATCACTATAGAGAAATACAATTACCCCTATGTGACATTGGTTTCCAATCTTGCACCCCTAGATTACTGGTTACTTCTTGAATTTCTCAAAATTTTAGTTTAATTTTGACCATTGATAGCCAAATCCTTTTATTAAATTGGCGGAATCATCCACTCACTTATTTTTACTACTACAAATTAATGATTTTACAATCCAAATTTCTTGATAGAATTTTCTACGATATACTATTCTTTGTGGGATTCGATCGTGACTCTTAGTTTGGTACTTTTTATTAACGACGGCTGATGTCTATTTTAATGGGTTTTGAAGAGTAAATATGTGAGTTATTATTATTTATATTTTAAAATGATACAAATAATATTGAAGTATGTATGTGATGAAAATCCTTCGAGGAAAACACACGTATGAATTGATGAATAATTAACCTATTAGATTGATATTTATTGTCATCACAAAGGAGTAATTAACGTATAAGAAATACAAAAAATATATGTGATAAGAAACACTCATTTTTTGTGCTCTTGCTAGGAGTAAATGGTCCTCTTCAGATAATTCATCCAACCTCTACTATAATAGAAATCGGCAATGAGTTTACGAATGCTTCTAGTGTTGCGGAGTAGGCTAATCACCATTGGGGTGAGTATGAACGAATTCTTTTTCATAAATTGTAATATTTCATTTTTTTTCTATATAGATTGGGTGCTTGTTTCAGTTCATAAAGTGATTGCTTAAGGCGGAAAAACAGAGATAGAATGATATTAGAGGATGAATTTGTCACGACCCAAGGCTAGCCCCTAGATGCAACACGGCGTACTTGACCCCGAAGGGGTCTCATACAAGCCTCATAGCATTTCATTGCACTTGATAATAGAAATAGTACGAAATTAGAACACTTGAAACACAATGGAAGTCTATTGACTCACATTGCCATCTAAAAACAATATCCAAAACATAAGTAGGGTCACGACCCTTTACAATCTAAAAGTCTAACAATAGTCTTTTACATAAAAGAAAATGAAACTTTAAGCACCTGTCCTCGATCTATGAGGACATACCACTTAGTCTTGTGGAATCTGAAATCCAAGCTTCAACTGGAGAGAAAGCAACTCACTTGTCGGAACCTACACTTGTATTAAAACATGAAGAAATATGGGTTAGCACAATTAAGTACTAAGTATGATAGCCATGCAAAAACCATGTTTAAAACGGACATTTTATTTGAAAGACATGCTTTTATGCCAATTTGAGGAACTTCATGGACATAAGCATAAGAGGCATAATATTCAAACATAACCAACATACAAGCCATTTATCCACTTTATAACATAATCAACATATAAATCATTACCTTCACATTAAGCTTTCACCTCAAGTAACTACCAAGCTATACTTTGTGCAATGTATGGATAGCGTCTCATACCACCATCCACACTAAAGTATCATATTAAGGTCACAAAAAGTGAAATTTCCATTCAACCTTTCCATCTTTACACAATATTCATACATAAGAGACATAAACATTTCATAAGTCAAATCATCACATAAGGACCATTATCTAGGGCAACCCTAAGTCATACTTATGCAATGTATGAGTAGCATCCCATACTACTACTCACACTAAGTACTCCTTTGAAGTCACCATGGACAATGCACATTCATATACAATAAGTCATAACAAGGAAGTAACTCATAATACAATCCAAGTATAACATACATCATCTCATTTGAGCATATAAGAGTCAACATTCTTCATTAGCTTCATTTCGAGCACTTTCATTCATTAGTCATGAAGACATTAGACAACTCACTATAGCCCTATCAAAGCCTACTCGTGCAATACATGGATGGCATCCCATACTACCACCTACACTTCATAGAACTTCTCAAGAAACCATAATGCATATCTCACATGATGGGAATAGGCATTAACCGACATACACCATGAGAGCAAATCATGAAATCCAGTGTTATATAGCCCCACACCGTAAAGAGGTATTCTACTTGCCTAAGGTAGGACCGATAACATTTATCTTAGGTGGATCCACTAGCTAGGACCTATGTGCGCACATAGTTATGGGATAGGAAGATGTTCATTGGAACTCTAACCTAACATTGGGAGAGCTTCCATCTTACCATATCCACTCGGTGCTTAGCCTACATTCCCATAGAGTATTTCATTCACATTACATCATTGTACTTGAGAGGAATATCATTGGCCTATCGACCCAAGTCACATCATTACACATGAAAGTAATGCCATAATCCTATCGAATCATGTTTTATTATTAGGAAAGATCTAGAGTCCTCATGAAAGGAATACCATAAGCCTATCGATTCATGGTTCCTCATTACATTATCATACTCATGAAAGGAATGTCATTGGCCTATCAGTTCATGGTACATTGACTCATTAGGAAATGAATGACATTGGCTTATCGATTCAAGAGTCATCATTACACTAGCTCATTTATGAAAGGAATGCCAAAGGCCTATCGATTTATATTCCTTTAAGTCAATACACATTCATTACACAAGAGAGGATGCCTAAGCCTACCAACTCAAGGTTCAACAATCAACTATAATTTCATTCATTCAAGAAGAGGATGCATGAGCCTACCAATTCAAGATACATTATCACATTACTTTCATCTATACAAGAAAAAGATGCATAAGCCTACCAATTCAAGGTATACAATACATAGGAGAAACTCCTTAACATTCTATCATCAACATTCATGAGTGCATAATTGAGAATGTCCTTTCAACCATAGCACATTTACATTCTAAACATGATCATCATACTATCATTAAGATCACATGCATATCCTCCACATCATAATCATACCATAACCTTCACACCTTGCCTTTCAAGGCTATGGATCACATTCACCCACACACCTTAGATTAATGCAATTAGGAAAGAGTAATAACATAATTTCAACATTCTATATCCATATAAACATAAACAATTCACATACTTCATGATCAATCAATTCCCAATCATAAATCACAACTTAGGAATTTAGGGAAAACATGGGTTCAAGGAAGAAATCATCTTAATTCATCTTTAAATCAACAATTCATTCATAATTCAATGCAATAAAACCTTTGAAAAGCGTTTGGAATGGAACCCATGCTAAGATTGAAAACTAGGGTTTTTGGGGAAACATTGGAGACTTAAAATCACTTTTGAAATTGGCTCCTTGAAAGAAGCTAAGTCACGGATGAAGACCACCATACCTTTTAGGGAAGAACTCCACGAAAATCACTTGAAAAGGTTGAAAACCTGACCTTCAAAGCTTGCTTCCTTCATCTGCAATAGAGGTTTCCAGATAGAGAAATTTTGAGAAGAGAGGTTTCTAACTTTGGGGTGATTTGAAATAATCAATTCTAAAATAGAAATGAATACTTTAAAAAATCTTAAAATATCTTAATAAACCAATAAAAATTGTCCATTAACTAAACTATACTTAAAATGAATTTACCAAACTAGCCCCACCTTGGCAGAGTCCAAGACAACAACACAGTTGCCATCCACGAACCCCCACCCACGAACCTTAGGTGGGACCACTGGCCGTTCTGGAAAACCATGGTTTAGTTCAGCAACTCACATTTTGGGGGCTTGACCTACGGAGGCCATCCGCAGGGTGTGGATGGACCTACGGGGCATAGGTCCCCTTCCGTAGGTCATAAGATTTTGGGCAGTTTTTGGTTTCTTTGGGGTCTTGGGGTTAGGATTTAGGGTCCTCCTCAAGGACCCCTAGGGTGGAACTTGGGGAGTCGTACCTTGACGTTTAACCCCTAAACCCCTCAACCATAACTCAGGACTACATTTTACACCTTCAAACCTCACATCAACTCAAGCACACACTAGTTAGGCTCTAGTTTCACCTATTAGTTTTACAGGTCGTTAATGAATTATCGGCACCTTGAACTTTACTATCGCAACTATGCTCCGAATTTCAAATTATGAACATGAGAATATACATTTTCTTAGAGGTGAAATCTTAACTTGGGGAGAAAAAAGGTTTCGTGTTTGGATTGATTTGTTTTTAGTGGCTTTTGGCTTAAAATTTTTTTTTGTTACAACACAAAAAGTGTTTTGAAGCACTTTTTATAAAGCGGAAAAAGTATCCAAAGAGGGCCAAAAGTCTAAAGTTGGGTGTTCCCAACTTATGACTTTTGGATTTTAACTTATAAGTCAATTTGGAAAAGGTAATCCAAACAGCTCCTTAGTATCTTATTCTAATATTGTTGGATCAAGATAGTGAGCATATGAATAAGTAGAAATCCACGAATAGTTTAGAAAAGTGTAAATAAAATATTAAAAGGATAGCAGGTTGATAAAGAAGAGAAATCAAATAAAAATTAACTTATGTAAAGAATAAAGTTTGGGGAAAAAATTCATTAGCATTCTCTTGAAAAACATATCAAAATTACAGAAGAAATTAACTTAGCTATGATTTCCAACTTTCGAATGCATGATATTGAATAAAACCTTATCATATTCACATTTATTAATATTTTTAACCATGCTTGCAGCCTAGTGTACTTAGAATATATGAT
This sequence comes from Solanum bulbocastanum, assembly GCA_037074985.1. NCBI lineage: Eukaryota > Viridiplantae > Streptophyta > Magnoliopsida > Solanales > Solanaceae > Solanum > Solanum bulbocastanum. The sequence goes on along the minus strand of CM073597.1, from coordinate 28,504,197 downwards.
TGCTACAATTTTTTCACCAACCATTGCTTGTGTGATACCTCAAATTTTTTTGAGCTTCAAACTTACTCAACTACCTCAAATCACAATTGAGGTTTTTTAAGAGGAAGATGAGTAGAAAACTTTTTAAAATCATACTTTTAAAAATTAGAGGAAACCGCTCTATTTTTATCCAATAGATTGTATGAATATATTCTAATTGTGTCTTATAGGTAAGTCAACACCTCTCAAAAAATTCTCAAGTTACTGTCACAACCCAAGGACCCCCTAGGCGTAACATGGCGTATAAGAACCCGAGAAGCCCCATACAAGCCACTAAGTATTCATAACATAAGAAATAGAACAACAGAGATAAATAACAACATTTCAAGTCCCATAAGTTTTTATAAAAGTAAAGTCGAAGCCTAAATATGTGTCTCATTAGCCATCTAGTACATAAGAATACAAACTGACAGTAAGAAAGAAAATTAAACATGATGAAAATCAGTCCTCGAAGCATGAGGACTCACCAAAGCTCAGAATCTCTCAATTGAACTTCTAGCCACGAAACTGAGAACCCTGATTGTCAGACCCTACATTTTAGGGAATTGTAAGCAAGAGTATGCATTAGTACAAACATGTACCACGTAGGATAGCCATGCATATAAACATTTAAATCATGCTAAAATAGGACTTTTTCATGAGCATACAATGATCAAGCTAAAACATAAATCTTGAATGTTAGAAAACATAAGTCAAAAACCATGATCAATGCAAGTGAACATCATCTTGATACATACTTATGATTCTTCTTGAAATAACCTTGGTTCATCATAACTTTACTTTTTTGTGGGAAGTAGCCTTAACTGACATATAAGATCATGTGAGCTAGTAACATGGGATCTGGTGTCTACCCCACACTGAAAAGAGGTGTCCTACTTGCCACAGTAAGGACTAAGAAGCTATTGTGGATCCACTAGTGTTTATCTAGACAATCCTATGTTGACACATAGTTATGGGACACAAGTAATCGCCATTTGTCCATTCGGTTCTAAGCTTAACTTCCACAGAATAGTTCTTAATCATATTCGTCTTAGCTCATGAACGAACATGAGTAATCGCCTCTTGTCCTTACATCATGTGAGATGGGTAATCGCCTATTGTCTTTATATTGTATGACATGGGTGATCACCTCTTGTCTTTTACTTAGAGAGCATGGTAATCGCCTCTTGCCTCAACATTAGCATAACTTCTAGCATTGGCTTATTTTAGATGAGAAGACCTTTCATCCCTAAGAACCCTTATTATGTGAGAAATCCTTTCACAGTCATGCTTTCATGTGTGTATGAGAAATTCTTTCAACAACACAACAACAACAAAAACAACAACAACAACATAATTGATACTTCACTCTCAAATTATCCTTAAAACTTATACATCAATTTTTATAAGAACATGCATAATTCCATAATGGCCTAACCCATTGCTAGCCTCCTAAATTTGGCACCAATTTTCACTCAAACACCTTAACTAAGGTTTGTTCATTTTAGATACCTCATGTCATGCCCTGTTGTGTCATTTTGACACTTTTTACTGACATGACATAGTGAGTGTAATACACTCAATACCAGCGCGTGAAAGGCTCATTTCATATTATTATTTTATTTTTTTTCATTTTCTCATTTTTCAGCCACCATCTCTTAAAACTTGAACTTCTTCCATGGAGAAATAGTTTTGATGATGCTACAGACAAATAAAACAAATTTCAACATGAAGGGATTTCATAAAAAAATAAATTTCAACATATTAGAAGGGCTACGATTCATGTTGTCGCAAAGAATAAAGGCAATGAAAAATCTTGAAAAAGACAATGGGTGGGGTGGGAGAGGGGTGAAGAAGATGATGTGGGTGGGGAAGAGGTTGGGGCTAGGGTGGACAGAGGTGGAGAAGACATTGGGTGGGTAGGGAAATAGTGGAGAAGACGATCTGGGTGGGTGGGGAGGAGTTGGGGTAGGTGGGGTGAAGAAGATGATTGGTGGGGTTGGGTTATTTTTTTTAAAATTTTGTGTAAAAAATTCCACATGTTATTTAGTTTTCGGCTACTTCTTCATTATACTAAAATATTATTATTTAAAAATTATTTTTAATATATATGCCACGTGTTTTTATTTAATTTGCCACTTTGACACGCCATCAACAAGTGTGTTACACACCTTATATATTTGATTGATTGTTAAAAAAATGCTAAAATGACACAATGCAGTATGGCATGAGGTGTCTAAAATGAACAAAGCTTAGTTAAAGTGTCAAAGTGAAAATTGGTGCCAAGTTTAGGGGGCCACCGATGGGTTAGCCCTTCCATAATTCACCTTTCAAAGTTCAAAACCCAATTTCAATCATCAACGTCTGGAAAACATGAGTTAGACATGGATTCATGGGAATTCATCATAAAGTCATGTAATTCCATCCATTCATGCTTGATTTCATAAAACTCTTCTTTCATAATCCAAGACCCACATTACATAGAAGAAAATCCTAACTCAATTGGGGAGCTCTAACTTTGAAAATAGGAGAATTTGGGAACTCCATGAACGGAAGGAATCCATGGAAAAAAATTATCATACCTCAATGCCAATTGCTTAAATTCAATGGAGGAATTGAAGAATTGAATTTCAAACCCTAGCTTGGATCCTTCTTCTTCAAGTTTTCTAGAGAGAGAAATATTTGAGAGGAAGACTTGTTCTTCTTTTTTAAATTTGAGAGAATGATTTTCAATTGGGAAATTTTGGAATTAAAACACTTATATAGGGGTTTTGGTAAAGGGTAAAACAACATAATATTAGGCTAGACTAAATAGGAAAAGACCTAAAAGCCCCTGAAACTAATAACTGATGACCTAGACGACAGCTCGATCGATGGTCTATAGGTCGAACCACTGCCCGACCGACAGTCCGTAGGTCGAACCACGAACCATCCTATTGGGGCGTCATTTGGATCTGAGACTACCAAATCTGGTCCTCCAACAACGGGACCCACCCATGGACCATGGTCCGATCGATGGACCGTTGTTCTCCATTTTTTACCCTAAAATCCTTCAAAGTATGGGACTACTCTATGAAACCTATCTACGATTTGTGCATTGAATGACGGACTATCCTGCTGCACCGTTGAAAAAGTACTGGAACTTGACATTTTAGAAAAACTTACTGGCAGACCAACAAACACTACCTATATTCTATAGTTCATTCCATGTGTCGTGGATGGCCTCTGTCGAAAGGGTATCGAATATCTGAAAAGTCTGAATTTTCTCTCTTCTTGAATATGAGGTGTTACATTATCTCCCCATTGGGATCATTCGTCGTTGAATGAGATTCAAGACATCATAACGAAGGTAGGAACTTAACCTAACAGTCCAACAATCATACAATTACATAAATGGACATATCTGAGGAGGAAACATCAACTCCAAGCTAAAGCATGTTCAAAACATCATATCACGAAGTCTATATGCAACTCATACTCAAATGCACATAAACATGTAAAAATCAATCAAATTGACTCATTTTCTCAAAACTGAAGCTTTTTCATGAACATGCATAAATGAGGAAATAGTCGAATATCTAAGACACATGACCCTATAAGAGTAAACCATAAGGAACTAAATACCTCAAACTAGAGTAGGGGTAGAAGGAAAGAGATGAGGATATCGGGACATCATATCAGCCTCGGCCTCCCAAGTAGAACCCTCAACTAACTAACTGATTCCTCCACAACACTTTCACGGAAGAAACTTCTTTATTTCTCAACTTCTTGACTTGCCGGTCTAAAATCTCAACTGGAACTTCTTCATAGGAAAGATTCTCATCAACTCCCAAACCAACACCTTTCTTCAACACAAAGACATGGAAAATCAGATGCACCGATGCCAATTCATTGGGCAATTCAAGTTCACTAGCAACCTTACCAACACGCCTCAAAATTTGATATAGGCCTACATAACGGGAACTAAGCTTTTCTTTCTTACCAAACCTCATTACACCCCTCATGGGTGAAATTTTCAAGTAAACCCAATCATGAACGTCAAACTCAAGATCTCTTCTTCTCACATCCGCATATGACTTTTGCCGACTTTGAGCTATTTTCAACCTTTCTCTAATAAGTAGAACCTTTTCCATGGCCTCATGTAGCAACTCGGGACCTATTAGGGCAAATTTACCCACCTTAAACCATCCTATAGGAGATCTACACCTCTTACCATCCAGGGTCTCAAATGGAGCCATACCGATTCTTGAGTGATTACTATTATTATATGCAAACTGGATCAATGGAAAATAGGCATCCCAATTACCTTTGAAATTAATCACACAAGCCCTCAACATATCTTCCAAGGTTAGGATAGTACATTATGCTTTCCCATCGATTTGTGGATGAAAGGCCATTTTAAGCTTAACATGAGTACCAAGACCCTTTTGAAAAGATCTCCAAAATTGAGAAGTGACTTAGGTACCACAATCGAAAATAATGGACAAAGGCACTCAATGCAACTTTATTATTTCTCTCAAGTACAACTTAGTATAATCTTCTTCAATGTGTGCAACACTGTAACACCTAGAAATTTAGTAGGCTAAAACTAGATCTGAACGAGAAGGTTAACGTCAAGGAAGAAAGGTTAGGGTCAAGGGCCAAAGGGCAAGGGCCAAGGCACTGCCCTGTGATCACAAGGTCCTTCACGATCCATGGTGTTCACCACGAGTCGTGGTTCCACTCATGGAGGTGGAGGCAGTAGCCTCCTTAGGCTGCCCCAAAAGTGGCCCCTCCACACGAGCCACTTCACGGCTCATGAAGCCTTAGACGGCTCATAGGAGTGGTCTTGAACTTACCTTAGTGGATTGGACAAAGAGGTTGGCATGGCCTAGCCACTGCCTTAAGGCCCACGGAGAGACCATGACTCGTGGCTAGCTATACGGCTGGTGGAGGCCCTCGTGAGGTTGCCTTGGCGTATGGGCTAAAAGGCATGGAATGCCTAGCCATTACCTCAAGACTATGGATGGGACCATGGCTCGTTTTCATGACCACGGCTTGTGGAACCCCATGTGGTCCTTGGCAACTCACTTAAAGTGAGGGGCGTTTTGGGTATTTCCTTTTTAAGCCCTATCAAAGTGAAGTCGTTTTGCATTATTTTTATACACCTATATAAGTCTTTTAAGACAAAATACACCCATTCTCCTCATTATTTCCCGAAACCCAAATCTAAACCCAAAGAGTTCATCTTGTCCAAATATTCTCTCTCTAGAACTTCAAGGAAGAAAAAGAAGGAAGTTGGAGCTACGGTTCAACAAGCTAGGTTTTCTACTCAAATTCGTTAGATTCCATTGCTAAGGTATGGTAGCTCTTCATCCATAGATAGAATTCATCCATTGAGTCCCTCCAAATTCAATTTCAAAACTAGTGATTTCCCTAAAAGTTAAGGTTTGACGTCAATCTCATGGGTTCCTTTCACCCCAATAAACCATGAAACCCCTAAATTACTCAATTTTGATCTCGTGATATGAGTTTGTTGATTATAGAAGAATGTTATGAGATTATGCATGTAGTGATTGGGTTGCTTGTATTATGATTATATCCATGTCTAATGTAGTAATTATATATGTGTTGATTGAATATGATCTATGGTACTTTACAGGAAAAGTATGAGAATTATGCAAGAGTACGAGATCTATATATATGCTTAAAGAACACTTTGAGCGTAAAGTGATTATGATTATGATCTAGTTGTTGTGTTGTTGAAGGATTATCCTCATATACACACTTATGTATGATTATGATATGATGTGAAAGGTTTTCTCATAATGTGATGATTCTAAGGTTGAAAGGCTATTCTCACCTATTGAATATATGAGCTATCTTAGGAATTATGTTGGATTGAGTGTTAAGACATTATTCCATAAATATGAACTTAAGTCAAGAGTTAATATGAGCTCAATGGGAATTATTCTTAGCACCAATTGGATATTGAATATGAGATGGAAACTTTTACTCTAGTTGAGTTCGGCTTTCCAAATGGATTCTTTCTACGCTAGTTGAGTCCGGGTTCCCAAAGTATGTATCTCATGAGATGGAAACCTTCTACCTAAGTTGAGTCTGGGTTCTAGTAGAAATCTCCTTATCCCATAAGCTATATGCTCTCATAGGTTTTTAGCTAGTGGATCCACATAAAAGCTAACAAACCATGGTCTTACTGTATGCAAGTAAGACAACCCTTTTCAGTGTGGGTAACACTGGATTCCATATTTAGCTCACATGGTCAATGTCGGTTAAGGCTTATTCCCACTATGAAAAAATATAAACAAGAACATGAATTATGAATTATGAACTCTGGTTACTCAAGAAGCTTTACTTAGCATGGGTGGGATTATGGGATCTGACTCATGCATTGCACAAGTATGCGTTGAGGGTTCTTATGGTATGTTTCCATTATGTTATGATGATCTATATGTTGAATATTCTTATGACTTATGCTTTTACACTAATCTTCTTGATGATCCTTAAACTTGGTAAAGTGCATGCTTTTCAACTAAAATGTCCTTTTTAGCATGTTTTCAATATTTTGGTGCATGGCTATCATACTTAGTGCATTTTTGTACTAACCCATATTTTCCTACATTTTCCCAAGTGCAGGGTCCAGTTCTAAAGGTGGTCCCCATTGTGGCTAGAGCTTTGCATTGTTCATTTATCGTTGCTTGTGGTGAGTCCTCATGGTTCGAGTACAGATGATATCTTTGTAGTTCTTTTTTCTTGTATTTGACTTTCGGATTATGTTGCAAGGGTTGTGACCCTATTTGATTCAACTATTGTAATAGATGGCTAATTGAGACAAGTCTAGACTTCTGCTTTCCTTTATGAAAATTTTGGAATTGAAATGAGTTTTTACTATTATTTTTTTATTTCTTATGTTATGATATGCTAAGTGGCTTACATGGAACCTTTCGGGGTTTTATGTGCCTGTTTATGTCTAGGGGGCACCCTTTGGTTGTGACAAACACTTCCAATAGATAACCAACTAAGAGCATCTGCGACCACATTCGCCTCACCGGGGTGATAGAGAACACTCATATCATAATCTTTCAATAACTCAAGCCACCTTCTTTGGCGAAGATTTAGATCCTTCTGATTAAACATATATTTCAAACTTTGGTAGTCGGTAAACACATCTACATGAACACCATACAAATACTACCTCCAAATCTTTAAGGCAAAAACAACCGCCACTAGTTCAAGGTCATGGGTAGGATAATTATTCTCATGAATCTTAAGTTGCATTTAAGCATAGGCAATGGCTTTCCCATATTAGATAGGCACGCATCCTAGCCTAATTCTCGAGGAACCACAATAAACAACAAAGCCATCAGACCCTTCTGGTAAAGTCAACACTGAAGCAAAAGTAAGTGTATCTTTCAACTCTTGGAAACTCTTCTCACATGCATTGGACCATATGAACTTAGCCTTTTTTTGAGTCAAAACCGTTAAAGGAGAGGCAATCAAAGAGGACCCTTCACAAACCTTCTATAATAACCAGCTAGACCCAACAAACTTCTAATATCCGAAGGGGATAGAGGTCTAGGCCAAATCTTGACCGCATCCATCTTCTTAGGATCGACCTCAAAACCCTTACTTGAAACAATGTGACCAAGAAAAGCCACGGACCTTAACCGAAACTCACATTTGCTAAACCTTGCAAAGAGTTGTTGAACCTTGAGAATTTGTAACACAACCCTCAAATGATTGATATGATCATCCACACTTCTCGAATAAATCAATTTATCATCAATGAACATAATCACAAACATGTCAAGGTATTGACTAAACACCCTATTCTTCAAATCCATAAAAGTTACTGGAGTATTAATCAAACCAAAAGACATCACCAAAAACTCAAAATGCCTATTTCGGGTTCTAAAAGTTGTTCTTGGAATATCATATTCTTTCACTCTCAGTTGGTGATAACCCGACCGAAGGTCAATCTTGGAGAAGTAACTCACTCCTTGAAGTTGGTCAAACAAATTATCTATCCTTGGAAGAGGATACTTATTCTTAATGATCACCTTGTTCAACTGACTATAGTCAATACACATACGAAGAGAACCATCTTTCTTTCTAACAAAAAATACTGGAGCACCCCATTGAGATATACTCAATCGAATGAAACCTTTATCCAACAAATCTTTCAATTGCTCCTTCAATTCCTTTAGTTCTTCCAGAGCCATTCAGTAAGGAAGAATAGAAATAGTCTGCGTATTTGGGAGAAGGTCTATACCGAAGTCTATTTCCCTTTTAGGAGAAATACCGGGCTGATCATCTGGGAACACTTTTGAAAACTCATTAATAATGGGGACTGACGAGAGTAGGGGCTTTGGAATCCACACCCTTCACCCTAACTATGTAGTAAATGCAACACTTAAAAATCATCTTTCTAGCTTTAAGACAAGAGATAAACTGACCCTTAGGCATAGAATTTCCCCCTTTCCTTTCTAGGATAGGCTCATTCGGGAACTGAAATTTGACTACACGAGTTCTACAATCAATAGAAGCATAACACGAGTGCAGCCAATCCATACCAATGATAAAATAAAAATCTAGTATATCAAGCTCTACTAAGTCAACAAAAGTAACTGTATGGGACAAGGAGATAAGACACTTTCTATAGACCCTCTTAGCCACAGTAGATCACCAACAGGAGTAGAGACAGAAAAAGGATCTAACAGCGCATCCGAAAGAACATCAAACCTCATAGCCACATATGGTGTCACAAAAGACAAGGTAGCACCGGGGTCAAGTAAAGCATAAACATCAAGTTGGAAGACTTTCAACATATCGGTAACCACTTGGGGAGAACCCTCTAGATCACCACGAGTATGAAGTGCATAGAATCAGTTTTGCTTAGGAGCATTTCGACCCAAACCACTTGGACCAGATGAAGGATTATGTTGAGCCCTTCGGCGATTATCTCCTTCATTCTTAGAAACTAAAAGACAATATCTTATCTTGTGGTCCATCTTACCACAAACAAGACAGGCATTGGAACCCGCTAGACATTTACCTTTATGATTTCTTCCATGCTTAGCAAAGTAGGCAATAAGGACCCACTACCATTTCCTCCTTGAGGCTTAGGGTTTTACACCCTTCTTTATTGAAGCTAGTAGGAGCTTTGGAGGAACCTTGACCAGAAAACCTTTGTCGAAATATTTGATGACCATGTACATCGGACATTGCATGAGAGATATTATCATCACCGATTTTAGCCATCTTTGTCTCCCTAGACTATGAACCATCAGAAGATAAATGTCCATGTCATTCACAATTATGGCGGTACGGAATTCTTTAACCATCATTTCAGACACACTCAAAATGAACTTACTCATCTTTGCCCTAGGATCAACAACCATTGTGGAAGCATATCGAGAAAATTGTGTGAACTTAATGAGCCTAAGATTTTGACTCATTTAGGTATTTGTTTTGAGAGTATAAATGTCCTCAAATACCTAATTTATGCTATAAACTGCTATTAAAGTGTTGATTTTTAGCATTGAAGGCTAATGAGCAAGACAAGGAGACCACCAGGCAAAAAGGAACAAACAAGCTGAAGAAGTGAAGAAAAGAGATCTCGGTGATCGCCAAAATCACTTGGCAAACCGTCGAGTGACTCTTTATCTCTCCCAAAGTTCCAACGTGCCAGCCTTGGGGAAGAACCAATTTGGCGACAAGAATGGGTAGTCAGCGAATCGCCGAACGACTCCGCAACAACAACTTGGATCGTTTAATGTCACAGAACTTAAAGAATGATGTCCAATGTGAATAGGTGATAGAAGGGAGAAAAGGGTGATGACCGACCTGGTTGGCGAGGCATGACATACTTTGCCCAATGATCTTTCAAGCTAAAAAGCTGGACATTATAAAATTGAAATTTAAAATGAAGAATGAGGAGTTCTGATCCCCAAGTTTGAAAGTTAGAGTTTTCTCTTAGTTTTTCAGTTTTCATTGTCGACTTTGAGGGTTTATAAGCTTCAATTTGAGGATTTTTAAGTGGATTTTTGAACTTAATCAATTTAGAGCATTGTAAAGGCTTGGAGACTTTTACCGAGCTTATGGCTAATCTAGTTGGTATTTGTTTTTATCTTTTTCTGATGTTTAGCTAAAACCACGATTCTTGGGATGTGATCATGTGATTATAGGCTGAATTAGCTTATGGGTATTATTATTTACTGATCTAAATACTTAATTGAAGTGGATTTAATTGTTAGTTGTGTTTTAATCTATGAATTGTAGTTGCAAGTGCAATTCTAACTTAGAATTCTAGGCTTGTTTGAAAAAAAAAGGTTTTAGAATCAAAACTTTGGATTGATGGTTGTAGTTATTGTGCTGATATGGGTTTAGCTCGAAAGATTAAATCCTAAACTCGATTCTACCTATATAGCTTGAGAGAGTAAATGAATTAAGGTTTTGGGTTGTTCTTATTGATATGCTTGTAGAGGTTCGAGAGAACTCATTTGATTTGTAGTAGTTATTCGAGAGAAAACTATTACACCTACAGCCTAGCCTACCCACTGAAGTTTAGCAATTCGTTAGTAATTTCATTACCCATATAGTGAAATTATCCTATAATTGATCACATCCCAAAAATCTCTCTCTATACTGTTATTTCCTTTGTGTTCGTTTGTGTTTAGTTGACAATTGGCAATCAAAACCCCCCATCTGACATTCCTTGTCAAACCCTTAGACTTGTTTACATTTTTTCAATAATTTATATTCTTATAACCGATTAGACCACTTTTATAACTTCATAAATTTTAAAACGTACCACTCTCTATGGTTTCGACCCCAACTCTTCGTTGGGTATTATACTAGTTAACAATCGTCTACACCTAAAATTGGATGAGGTGTATTGAGTATTAATCAAAACTTCAAATCATACACTTTCACATTCATACTTCCTTGACGAAGGTTGATGAATTTAAGCGCATTTGCCTCCCTCATCTCAAGGGGAAAGAACCTATCAAGGAAAGCAACTTTGAATTTTTCCCAATAAAGAGGACCCGCATCTTTCGGTCTCCATTCTTTCTATTGGTTGAACCAAATTTGAGCAACACCCTTAAGTTGATAAGCGGCCAACTCTTCCTTTTCCACCAGCGTTACTCCCATGATCATCAACACCTTATAAACCTCATCAATGAACTCTTGAGGATCTTCCTCAACCTTAGAACCATGAATCTCCATGGGATTCATTCTAGAGAAGTCCCTCACTCTAGATGCCGCCGTACCCACATTTAGGTTCACAACAACTGCAACCTCCCTATTGGCTTGAGCCTTCACGACTTGAGCCAACACTTTAAAGGCTGCCCTAAACTCCTCATTAGTCACTTGCTCGGCCAAAGGATTGACCGGAGCTTGAGGGGCTTGAGGAGCTTGAGGAGGAGCTTCTTGTTCCATATTCTCCCTCACATTCCTTCTATCATAAGCTCTTCGAGTAGCCATATCTTGTAGAGCATCAGATAAGGATTAGGAGAGAGACTTTATAGAGTTAAACTCTATCTCATGACTTTAGAGTAATGAAATAAGTGGAGTTTCCTAAATATCTTGTAGTCTCTTATTCATAAATGTAATGTGCTTCACACTCATGAACAAGATTCTATTCGTCGTGGCTTATGAGACATCCTAGGACCATTCTAAACATTGTGCTCTGATTACCAAGTTTATCACAACTCAAGGTACCCCCTAGGTGTAACATGGCGTATAAGACCTCGAGAGGCCCCATACAAGCCACTTAGCATTCATAACATAAGAAATAGAACAAAAGAGATAAACAACAACATTTCAAGTCCCAAAAGTTTTTATAGAAGTAAAGTGGAAGCTTAAACACGTGTCTCATTAGCCATCTAGTACATAAGAATGAAATTGGGCCTAGCCCATACATCATGTCCAAAAATGAAAGTAAGAAAGACAACTGAAAATGATAAAAAACTGTCCTCGAAGCATTAGGACTCACCAAAGCTCGAAATCTCTCAAATTAACCTTTAGCCACAAAACTGAGAACCCTGACTGCCAGACCCTATATTTTGGGGAAATTTAGGCAAGAGTATGTGTTAGTACAAATATGTACCAAGTATGATAGCCATGGATCTAAACATTTAAATCATGCTAAAATAGGACATTTTCATGAGCATGCAATGATCAAGCTAAAACATAAATCTTGAATGTTAGAAAACATAAGTCATAAACCATGATCAATTCAAGTGAACATCATCTTGAAACATAGTTATGATACTTCTTGAAGTAACCTTGGTTCATCATAACTTTACTTATTTCTAAGAAGTAGCCTTAACCGACATATAAGACCATGTGAGCTAGAAACATGAAATCCGATGTCTACCCCACACCTGAAAGAGGTGGCCTACTTGCCACGGTAAGGACTAAGAAATTATAGCTATTGTGGATCCACTAATTAATGTCTATCTAGACAATCCTATGTTGGCACATAATTATGGGACAAGGGTGATCGCCACTTGTCCACTCGGTTATAAGCTTAACTTCCACGGAATAGTTCTTAATCCTATTCATCTTAGCTCATGAAGGAACATGGGTAATCTTCTCTTGTCCTTACATCATGTGACATGGGTAATCGTCTCTTGTCTTTATATTATATGGCATGGGTAATCACCTCTTGTTTTTTACGTAGAGAGCATAGGTAATCGCCTCTTGCCTAAACATTAGCATAACTTCTTGGCATTGGTTCATTTTAGGTGAGAAGACCTTTCAACCCTAAGAACCCTTATTATGCAAGAAATCTTTTCACAATCATTATTTCATGTGTGTGTGAGAAATCCTTTCAACAACACAACAAAAACATAATAATTGATACTTTACTCTCAAAGTATTCTTAAAACATTTACATCAATTACATAAGAACATGCATAATTCCATAATTTACCATTCAAGGTTCAAAATCCACTTTCAATCATCAACGTCTAGAAAACATGAGTTAGACATGGATTCATGGGAATTCATCATAAAGTCATGTAATTCTATCCATTCATTCTTGATTTCGTAAAAATCTTCTTTTATAATTCAAGACCCACATTATATGCTCATCACTTGGAAAACATGAGAATTTTATGGGTTCATGGGGAATCATAAAATCATGAGATTAACTCAATTCATGCATCATAGCTCATAAATCAACCAATTAGATCAACAATTAAGAGAACCCATAACAAAGAAGAAAACCTTAACTCAATTGGGGAGTTCTAACGTTGAAAATAGGATAATTCGGGAACTCCATGAACGAAAGGAATTCGTGGATGAAAACTATCTTACCTCAATGCCAATTGCTTAACTTCAATGGTGGAATTGGAGAATTGACTTGCAAACCCTAGCTTGGACCCTTCTTCTTCAAGTTTTCTAGAGAGGGAAATATTTGATAGGAAGACTTGTTCTTTTTTTTGTAAATTTGAGAGACTGATTTTCAATTGGGAAATTTTGAAGTTAAACACTTACATAGGAGTTTTGGTGAAGGGTAAAATGACATAGTATTAGGCTAGACTAATTGGGAAAAGACCTAAAAGCCCCTGAAACTAATAAGTGATGACCCAGACGATGGCCTGATCAACGGTCCGTAGGTCGAACCATGGATCGTCCTATTAGGGCATCATTTGGATCAGAGACTACCAACTCTGGTCCTCCAACGAGGGGACCCACCCATGAACCGTGGTCCGATTGACTGACTGTGGGTCCTAACTGTTGTTCTCCATTTTCAATCCAAAAATCCTTTAAAGTCTGGGACTAGTATATGGAACCTATCTACGGTTCGTGCATTGAACAACGGACTGTCCTACTGGACCTTTGAAAAAGTACTGGAACTTGACATTTTAGAAAAACTTATTGGCCAACCCACAGACACCACCTACAATCCGTGGGTCATTCCATGTGTCATGGATGGCCTCCATCGAAACGGTATCGAATATTTGAAAAGGCTAAATTTTTTGTCTTCTTGAATCTGAGGTGTTACAGTTACATCCTTTAGAAAAAGTAACTTGAGAGAACGGTTCAACCAAGTGCATGGTAACTCGTTAGGTGCCAGTAGCGGCTAAGGAATTTGGGTGATGACATATCTCCCCAACAGTGACTTATAATGTGCTAACGATTCCTACCACAACTTCCAATTCTCACGCTTCAACAAATACAATAAGACCTCATTAAATTAATACTTGACAAATTAATAATTTTTTTAAGATAATATTTTTTCGCATGTCTCGATTTGGGCAATGGAAAAAATCACTTATTTCGATAAGATCATATATTTATAGAAGACACTCATATAAATATATGGTCCCTTTAATATTTTAAATTAATAATTCTTTAAAAGTACAAATATGTCTAAGACAATTTAATGAAATGTGATTCTATTGTGTTTTATTGTAACACCTCGTAATTTGGTAGGTCAACTAGAGCTTGACGTGAGGGCTAGAGTCGTAGATTTAACTTCCCATACTTAGAATGAAGGATTTCGGGTTAGAATGTAAAGTTAGGACTCCCCAAGGACTAACCAAGGGTCCTTGAGGAGGACCCTAGCAAACTTCCCAAGAGAAGCTGCCCAAGGTAGTGCACCCACGAAGGGACCCATGCCCCATAGGGGGGTCCACGCCTCATAGATGGCCTCGTGGGTCAGGGTCCCAAAAGTTCATTTGTAGACCACCACCCACGGATGACCAGCACACCCCGTGGGTCCACCCACGGCCCATGGGCGTGGTCTCATGGGTGAGGCAGTGTACATGTTTGAAACGGTTAAGTGAGGGGTTAGTGGAACTTCCCGGAATTAATTAGGACTTAAATGGTGTCGTTTTAACCTTACTTAGACCACCTATATAAAGACTTTAGACCCTTAACTAAGTCATTCCAAATCATTATTTCAAGACCCCCAAAAGAAACCCAATTCCCCTCAAATATTCTCTCTCTAGAAAGTGAAGAAGAAAAAGAAGAAGAAGAAAAGAAGCAAGCTAGGTCAAGTCAAGACTCCATTGTTGCAGGATTTGTAAGGCTTTATAATCGAATGTATGCTAGCTTATGATGAGATATAATTAGAATTGCTCAAGAATGAAGCTTGTGATTAGAATGTCTTGTGATCTAGATATATATGATGATTGTAAGAGGTAAAGCTTTGAGAGTAAGGCTTGTAGTCATTAATGTAGATCACTAAGGTTTTTGAAAGTAAAGATAATATGATGAACTATGAATGGTAAGGCCTTGAGAGTGAAGGTAATATGTATGTTGAATAGTATATGGCATTATTGTGGAAGGACTTTACCCACATGACCTATATTATGAGTATATGAGATTATGCATGTTCTTATAGAATCAATATAAATGTTTTATGAACACTTTAAGAGTAGAGTGTAAATGATTATGATATTGATGTTGTGTTACTTGAAAGGCTATTCTCATGCACACATAATGAACATGATGTGAAAGTCTTCCTCACATAATGAAGATTCTAGGTTGAAAGGTTTGCTCACCTAAAATGAATCTAATAGTAAAAGTAATCATGGATGGTGACGAATGCTCATGATCTAATAAGCCTTCATGATGAACTAAGGCATACTTCAAGAAGTACCCCATTAGTGTTCAAAGGCTTCATGTATGAACTATGTTAGATTGAAGTAGTGACAAGACTCACATTCATGAATAACTTGACTTGATAAGATAAGACCATTTCATGGTAGCTTGAGTTAGGAGTTCTCATGGTAGCCTTGGATTGTGAAATCATACCCTTCCTAAGGTTAGCTTGCACTAGTATCATAAAATACTTGCATGGTAGCATGACTTGGTTAAGCCAAACCATTTCATTGGTAGCTAGGATGGAGAATTTGTGCCCTTCCTTGAATAGCTTGGACTTGCATGATAGTATGCCTTTCATGGTAGCTTGGTCTAGCCTATTAGGGTTCTATTCCCTCGTTGCCTTGAAATGAAAAATTGTAATTACTCATGTGTAATGACTTGTCTTGTACTAAGTAGAGAAGTACCTTAAATGAGTAGTGCCAAGTAGTAAAGAGGGACTAGTCCCTAACCCATTGAGTATGTATGATGGCCTAAAGTGGTACTTAGTATGAATGGGATTATGGGGTCTTATCCATGCATTGCACAAGTATGACTTGAAGATACTTATGAAGTGTTCTCTTATATTTTGTATGCTTAGCTTGGATTGTTGCTATAGTTTCCTTCCTTGATATGTTGACTAAAGGTGAAGATTCCCTTTTCTATGAGAATTAAACTAAGGATGAGACCATAAGATGGTAAGTATGATTATGATGGCCAAAGGGGATATTTAGTATGGATGGGATTATGGGGTCTTATCCATGCATTGCACAAGTATACTTGGAGGTTACTTATGAAGTGGTTCTCTTATGATATGAAGGTCTAAGTATTGAATATGCATATGGACTATGCTTTATGATGACTAATGCTTACATTATGTCTATGTTGGAGATTATGCTTATGACTATGTTGTTATCTCTTATGATTATGGTATATTCCTCTTGTTGACTAAACCTTATGTTATGCTCTTATGATGTTATGCTAGCTATCATATTTAGTACATTTTGCACTAACGCATACTCTTGCCTACATTCTTATCAAATGTAGGATCTGGCGATATTGAGTTCCATTTTCATGGCTAGGTTCTAGTAGAGCAAGGAGTTGAAGACTTGGTGAGTCCTTATAGCATTGAGGATGTGATCACCTTTCCTTTATGTCATTCTCTTGTGTTTTAGATTTTTGTATGGATGCATCCCAAAAAGTTATTCAAGTTGTTTTAGATGGTTTGAGATAAAGTGTTAAAGACTTATGTTTGTTTTTACTAAAGACTTCGATTGTATGGAAAAAGTTTTGAAATTTCCGCATCATTTCTATTTACTTTATGTTATGATATGCTAAGTGGCTTGTGTTAGGCCTTTTGGGGTCTAGTACTCCATGTTACATCTAGGGTGTACCCTTGGGTCGTGACATTTGTTTTTTGTTAAACATTAAATCTAGTTGATTATTGCATCCAAAAGTTCTGGTGCTGTCTTTTTGAGCTGCACCATAAAATTATGAAGAGTTCTAGATATGATAAGTGTTTCCATACGCATAATTGGTTCTAGAGCATTGTATCATCTACAACTTCATCATCAACACTGCATGCTATTGTATCCACAATTTTTTCTAAGCTCTGGATCTCTGCATATGTATCATTTTTACATGGATAATCCAATAGGTTATTTACATCCATTTTATTGAGGTAACTGAGATCATTAATCATGACCTCAAGTTCATGAATGACGATTTCACAAATGGATTCATTCAAGTTCTTTGAGATTTCATCCTCTAAACAAATTTTGCAATGTAGAAAATAATTTGTTGTTGTCTCTTGCTGAACATTTGTCGTCCAAGCTAGGATTGCAAAATTGATAGCATACAAAACATTAATCTTTCCTAGATCAGTTTCATGTCCCACTTCCTAGCCCTTTAATATTCTATGATACAACATGTTCCGATAATACATCTTGAAAGCTCTTATTATCCCAACATCACAAGATTGAGTCTCAAAACACTATAAATTTATAATTATTGATTTATTGATTAAATAATACATCTACAAAATAATAATATTTCACGATCCCAACTATATTAATTTAGTGAGGTTTTATTATATTAGCATTCAACACTGACAGTTTTCTAACCAAGTTAATCTCTTCATAAAATAGAAACCTGTCCCTAGTCCCTACGCCTTACGAAAGTTTGAGTGCAGATGGTACTGCAGCTAATAGGTCAGACTAGTATGCAAACTACGATTCAGAACGTGAACAAAATATTGTCAACTGTACTTTTGGAATTTGTTCCATGCAGTCATGTTACAAGTACATTTTTTTTTACCCCTCTCCCCACGTTCTCTGCTCCCTTGAGCTTACAACCTTAAGGTTGGAAGTGAGGGGTGTTTGCCATTGGAGCAACTCCCTCTTGTCATATTACAAGTACATTAATAACAGCCTCACTCAACCTGGGCTGCTGGGTATGTGTGTTTGCTGGCTGATAACTAAGACCACAAATGTTACTTCTGGCTATTAAAGAAGTGTTTGTCTGGCTGCTGTTCATAAAGGCACAAATACCATCAAGTCCTCCTTCAGAAGGTAATAAAACCTAAAATTTCCCTGCACAAGGTTAGACAGCAAGTCCAACAAAAAGTTCTTTAAGGCAATGAAACAAGAAAGGATCTCAGAGAACAAATACATGGTTATAACTATGCACAGATTAAGAAAAGGAATAGATGACTCTAGCTATGCTACGTTTAAATTGTTAAATCATGGAGTTTTTCACTGTACAATAGCTATCGTACATCAATCATACTGATATTACAAAACTGCATGGGTGGGTTTAGTTCTCCTGGACTCCATTCTCTACTCACCCTGTGTTGCATCTATTGATTTGTTTCTTTTCTGTATGAAACTAGAACTTAAAAATACTTTTATAAACCTTTGTTACTACTCGACAGGTCAAAGAAACTCTGGTGTTAGCCCTGCAAATGACAATGTCATCACTATCAAGCCCTTTCACTGAACCTGACGAGTGCTGAACTACTCCATGATTCTGAACATTTGTTACATTTACAGCCTGGAAAAGAAGTGTGTACAGTTAGACAAAGACTTTAGGTACTCATTTTACAGAAAGTGTTATCGAGCACAACTCAACTACACACTCGGAATGCTATTCATCTTACCCCGTTACATCTGTGCACCTCAGAATCTTTTATACCATGCAAATAGTCTGGAACAACAAGAAACATCAAAAATACTTGGTAACAAATATGTGTAACAACTAATTGAGACATCTTTACAAATGCCAACAGAGATTAATAGAGGTGAATCATAGATTTTGAAAATAAAGATGTGGGAGTTTATTGACAAGTTATGTTGCATTTGGACCACTAGTATTTAAGGTTTGGGGGGAAGAGGGGGACCCTTTATTTCACAAGAAATGGAAGTTAAAATTTCAAGGACAATATTGACACTATATTCAAGGTACTCTGATATCAATTGAGTGGTTCTGTTGAAACCACGCCTAACAGAAAGTTTTACCTGAGTACACCATATCTTTGAATATCAACAAACTGTGAGGCATTAATATGATAGAAAAGGGATGGAAGTTATCTAGCCATTCACAAGAATTCATCACAGCAGCCTCCTGGTCAGAAATTTTGTCCTCAGCACCGTTTCCATGTGCACCAACACGGCAGCTCAAATTAGGATGAGGAGTGAAATCAATAACTACAGGAGATCCAAGAGAAAGAATTGCCACTACTGGATAATAAGCTGGTCCGTCTTGATGCGGCTGCAGTGGAGGCATTCTTGTCAGCAAAATTAATGTATTGTTAACCAAAGTCAAGGAAATCAATCCTTATTTTCACTATTTAGAAGCTATTATCCTGTTAATAGGGCTAATTTGAGTTATACAAAATCTAGCAGTTACAATCTAAGTTGCTCGGGACTCTCCAAAAATGTCACACCTGTGTCGGATTCTTCAAAAATATACTATTTTAGGAGGATCCGACACGCACCCTTCGACATTTTAAGAGTCTGCGCAACATAGGTTTCAATACAGGCCTCCTAGTTATGAAACCAGAACTAACATGATTAAACATGTAACTTTATACATAAGACAAGACAGCTGCATGTCAAAGTGTTCAAAGCTTTGTAAGAAAGAGACAAATTTGGGAACACATATTTGAGATAAAAGTAGAAAATGGGGGAAAAGGAAGAAAGAAGAATAAGCAGCAAATGAAATGAGCAACGCAGCTTGCACGAGTTCAGAACAAACCATTATTCCTTGGTTAGGAAGGTATTCATTGATAAGCACGTGATTAATTGATGATGGAAATAACCCTGATTTCTCATTTATTCTCTCTGTAATTCTAGTTAACCAAGGAGGCACTGCAAATAAGAAAGGAAAAGTGGTATAATAAGTTTTCACTAGTAACTCAGAAGATTTCAGAATACAAAATCTCTCAACATAAACAGCGCCTTCTTTAAAGATAGTTTGGAATGGAAATGGTCAAAGATGCCAAATTGAACTAATTTTTGAATCTTTCAAGTTCCCCTTTTAATACTTTATTCGTGTGTCTATCGTTTTTTTCTTGAGGAGGCAGAGGGAATGCTTCATTCCAAAGCAAGCAGTAAAGCATACATGGTTTGAGTATGTTTTAGGACGATCTGTTTGAGTATTTACATATCATTGTATGATTTAGAAGTTCCTTACGTTCTGATGTTTTTACACTTGTTGGTATGTTCAGGTTGGGACCCGAGGGGCAAGGGGCTGCTTTGGCACCACTTGGGGACAGTTTGAATTGCAAATTTCTCTAGTGCAGGTGCTTTCTTCGTGACCGGGCAACACCATTGCAGAACACAGGAATTTTTCATCACAATAGCCAGGCCCAAGGGCACAGCGGCGAAGAGAAAAGTCAGGTCAACCCCAATCAAGCCTTCTACGAGATTGTAACCGCAATCATGCAAGCCTCCACAATGACTGAATTGCAAACATGGGCCCAAGGGTCACGAACACGAAAGAGGACCTGTAGCATATAAAACCCTGATTTCGAATTTCAATAGCCATTTTTACACTAGTTTGGGGATTTGGAGCTCGTGCATGGGATTTGAATTGATGGAGTTTTGAGCAAAGATTCAAGGCATGACCTCCTAATGTTAAACCCAATGATATACTTGATCTTATGTGATTTGAACTGCAAAATCATGAATTCTAAGAGGCTAAAATTAGGTATTTCAGACCTAGACCTAGGAATGCAAAATTGATGATTTGGCCTATCAATTGATATCAAAATAGGATTTTTGATTATAAAATTGGATTCCATAGCTAATGGATTTTGGATTTTGAACCACCAATCCGAGGGGCAATTTTGATTAGACCAATGGTTGACTTTCACCCCGGGTGTTAAAAATTATGGGATTAGTTCCCCTAGAAAAAGTTGGACATGTTCATGATTTTGAATAGATTTGAGGACAACTGTGATCATTTGAGAAGACTTTGGACATCCAAGTAAAGGGAAGTTTGCCATTTTCGAGACAAGGAAGACTTTAACTATTAGTTTGCTTGTTTTCAATAAAAGAATGACTTACACTTTAGTTCTTCGTTTCCTTACTTTTCAATAAAAGAGTGACTTATGCATCATTTACATGCAATTAAAACTATCTAGTGTGTGTGTGTGGGGGGGAATCGTGAACTAGGTTAGTTAGTTTTTTTTATAAGTATAAAGTAGAAACAATGAGGTCCAACATATGCATCTATGTGATATTGATATCTTCAACAGTTAATTGTTTTATTTTTGTGATACCTTCTTATCAGGATGCATTATCACACCGCCCCTAGCAGACACAGCCTGGGAACGATGATGTTAGATGGCCAGTTAGTAGTTTGAGATAATACCGAGTAAGACATGTGGTTGATGCACCTCGCTAGATGGGTCAAACAAGCACCAACACCGAAGATGGTAAGACATGTGGTTGATGCACCATGTCAAGGGGGTAGGCAGGTCAAATAGGTACCAACGCATAGATGATGGGTAAGATATGTGATTGATGCACCGTGTCAGGCAGGTCAGATAGGCAATCTATGCCCACTAACAATATAGCAGTTTTAATATTTTAGCAGACTAGTAATAGCATGATTATTCTATGTGATTATGTTCATGAGTATTATTATATTTGCATAACTATGCTGATTTCTATACCTACAGTGTCTTTGTTGATAGTACAGTACTACAGTTTTTCTATAGTCATGCCCTAGAGGTAAGATAAGAGTGCTCTTGTTATTTTGTGCAAGACTCAGAAAGAATGGTCAAGTAGTGGATCTCTGAGTTTTAGTCCATACTAGGCCTGCTTAGAGCTGAAATGAGCCGCCACTAGTCCGTGGAGGCCTTATTCAGCCACTATCTTTTATTATTCAAAAAAGGGTAGACAAATGCCCTTAAACTTTCTGAAATTGACCAAAAATGCCCTCACATAATAGTTTGGTCTAAAAATACTTTTGCTATCATTGGTTTGGTCCAAAACTGTATTATAGTTACTTAATAGGTCAAAAATACCCTTTTTCTAAATAAATAAATTATTTATTTTCTTTTTAAGCACATTCTTTTACTAATAATATTTTTTTATTGGCAAATGCTTATCCTACTTCAATTCGGAAAAGATAAAGAAAAAAAAAATATTTCCTATTTTATTAGGATTTTTTTATTGTTGTCTAATTAAAAATTTATGATGGGGTTACAATTGTAACACCCCAGAAAATTTTTGAACTAAGACTCAAACCATCCTTCGTTGTGAGTAGAATTTTACCGAGAAATTTAAAATTTCCTTAAGTGTTAAGATCACTAGATGTAGCACCTTGAGTTCTAAGAAGAACTAAAGAAAATTTATTCAAGTCATCCCTAAGTTCTTTAAGTTTTATGTCAACTTCAAACGACCATAACTTTCCGTACATGATAAGTTAGATGGCCCACAAGATATCAAATGAAAGGTCTTTGGAATATCTTTTCAATGCCACCAAGTTTGCTAAGTTTTGAGTTCGGATGAGTGAGATATGCCTTTCTGAAGTCAGCATGTCCAGTTAAGGAAAGTTACCCGAAATTATGAGGGGTATTTTAATCTTTTCCTTACCCCTTCAGCTTAAAACGTTTTAGTAAGGTTTTAGGGGTCTAAAACTAATTAGAATCAGTTTCATTCATCCCCAATATGCTTAGGGTTTTAGTTGAGAGTTCAAGAAGAGAAGAGAAGAGAAAAGAGGACAAAAGAAGAAAGGATCTAGGTGTTCGTTGGATTCTTGAGTTTTGTTGCAAAATTTCGCCAAGGGTTTGATCCTTGAGAGGTATCTAAGTTTTCATAGTGTTGGGTTCGTTCACCCACACGCCAATCATAAGTTTCTTTTACGAATTTCATCCATGTATATTGAGTTCTTGATGAGTTCTTGATAAGTGTTCTTGAAGTTTCATTCTAAATCTTGATTGTTGGGGTTTTGATGAATTCTTGAGATGGAAGTTAGTGATTTGAGGGTTGTTTTGAGTAGATTAGTGTATACTTAGGTTGGGTATTCGAATCTAAGTGAGTGAGAAAGAAACCATTCGAATCTAGGTGAACTAGGGTGAGAAAACGAGCAAAGAAATTCGTCGGGGTTTTCTGGGAATGGGCTGGCATGCCACCCCACCATTGTGCCAGCAGAGAGTCTTTGTAGTTCATGGGTTGGCGCCCTGCGCCACTCAGTGCGCTAGGGTCGCTTGCCCCCACCCTTCTTTCGTCGTTTGGCTCGTCTGAGTTCTTTCAAAGGGTACCTCTACTCTCCTTTGATTCTAACTACTCTAAACTACTTCTAAACACCTGGAAATCATTCATAACATGAATCATAACCTTGAATTCATACTTCAAATTTAAGGTAGAGTTAAGAGTTAGGTCTTGAGAGTTCTATCGAACATTTTGAGAAAATCCCTTTGAGTCTTTTTGAGGAGTTTTCTACAATTTCTACTAAATTGTTTCAAGACTCGAGCAAGTGAGTATGAGAATGAGGAGAATGTATTTGTGAGTCTACATTATCATCACGAGATCCTTCATATCATGAATCATAACTCTTGAATTCATAATTCAAATTCAAAAGAGAGTTAAGAGTAGAGTTCAAGAAAGCCTTTGAGTTCAATTGTGAATCCTTTAAGATCAACTATCAATTTTGAGCTAAGTTATGAGGAAATATGTATGAGAATGAGAAGAGTCGTATAAGTTCTATATTGTTATTTAGAACCTTGAGTCGAGTCATTCATGCCTATAAATTCTGCATGAACTTCATAAGTTGAGTATCTTTGAGAGAAATAGTATCTTCAAGTTCTAAGTCGTGAGTATTGAGTTACTAATCCTTTTGAGATTATATTCCTAATCATGAGACTATTACATGTAGCCCATGATGGTCCTTGAATTGTGTTGTTCATGCCCATAATACCGCATGAACCTATGAGTTGAGCATTTTTGAGATGAAGTAGTGTCATGAAGCTCTTGAGTTGAGTTGTTCATGCCCATAATTCTGCATGAACCATTTAAGTTGAGCATTCTTGAAATGAGTAGTATCATTGAAGTTCTTAAGTTCTGGAGTTGTTGAGTTCTGAGTATTGAGTTCTATGTATGATTATTGAAAACCTTGAATTGAGTCGTTCACGTTCATAATTTGGCATAAACCCTATTTTGAGAAGTCTTTTTACAATTTTTTTTTTATTTGTTTTAAGACTTGAGCAGTTGAGTTTGAGGAAGAGTAGAGCTGAGTTCATTTTCTTTAAAATGATATATGGGAACTAAGTATTCTCAAGAGTAAATGTTTTTTAAGTAGAGAGGAAACATCGATTTCCAAAAGAGCTTTCACGAGCAGTTCTGAGTACCATCTCTTTTTAGAGAACGAATTTTGAGTAATAATCGCAAACCATAGAGTTATGTCTAGTATATATTGGGAGTAGTATTGAGCATCGATATGGGGGAGAGTTCATACAACTCACAGCCCCCATAAACCATGTAGCCAACGTGGGTAGAAAGGGTTATAATTTTCAGATGCTTCCTTATTGCTCTTTAGCATAAACTAATGGATCCACTTAGTAGTGGGTACTATACCCTGGCAAAGCATAGGACAGTTCTGGCAGCGTGGGCTAGACGATGTATCATCACATAGCTCATACTGATGGTTGTAGGTTAGAGAATCTTCCTTAGAGTTATATTGTATTTTTATATACAAACTAAGTTATTATTGTATTCTTCAATACATTGAGTTACTATCTACTGTTTTAAAAGCTTTCCATATATTGCATCTTTTATTGTTGCTTTATCTAGAGTTGAGTATCTTATTATTGAGTTGATTCTTATTTCTCTGAGTTTAGTTGAACTAACTGAGTTGCGTCTCTTATTGTTGAGTTGAGCCCTATTTTCTTTGAGTTGATTTGAACCATGTTTCTTTGAGTTAAGTTGAGTGAGTTGAGAAGAGGTAAGTATGTTTCTTTTCCATCAGTTCAAGCTTATGTTTATGTTTTAGAATCCCCTTACATGCTTGTATATTTCATGTACTGACGTCATTTGGCCTGCATCGTTTTAATGATGCAGATACAGGTAGCTAGGGTCATCAGCAGGCGCTTCTTTGATACCACTTGCAGTTCGAGTTATCTATGGTGAGCCTCCTTGCTTCCGAAAACTTCTCAATTTTGCCAGGATATCGTGGGTCTTGTCCCGACTTCCAACTTTGTCATTTAGAGGTTTCATCGATAGACAGTAGAATTTGAGAAGTCAGTTCGTTTAGTTTGTTAAATGTTTTAAAGACTTGAGTTGCCTATTTTTGGCTAGTTGATTTAGAGTTAATCATTTGAGTTAAAGCTTTGTATTTGAATTCTATGAATTTTATCTAATTTTAAGGTTTCTATGCTTGAGTTAGTTTTCCACTTGTAGTCAGCCAGGATGAGGGTTCGCTTGGGGACCAGCAATGATTCTCAAGTGTCGGCCACGTCCAGGGTATGCCTAGCAACGGAACCGGGAGGTGCCAGTTCCGGTTCCGATCCGTCCCGGTCCGTTATCGGTTCCGGTATGCACCGGTAATAGCCGGGTCCGAGAGGGGTAACGGGACGGAAACTGGGATTTACCGGTTAGTCCCGGTCCTGTTAGTCCCGTTTTCGGTCCCGGTCCGGTCCGGTCCGGTTCGGCAGTTTAAAAAAAAAAAAAATCTTTTTGGCGAATTTAGCCGTTGGGCAACGGGTTTTGGGCCCCACCAACGGCTCTTTTCACCTCCCTACTCCCCTTTACACCTCCCTACCCCCAATCTTTTTTTAATACCCCAACCTTCTAAAAACTACATTTTCATCCCTTTTTTTTAACTATAAATACTCCTAATCTTTCATTCTTTTCACTCACAAAAATATTTTCTTCTCTCTACTCCCTAATCTCTTAATTCTCTTATTCTTGTTAAAATTACAAATTTGATCTTTGGAAATTGGAGCTTCAAAATTCAACTTTCAATTTTCGGCTTTCCATCATACACGTCTACTTTTTTAAGTAGACGTTTGGTACATTCGTTCCAACTCACTTTTTATTTAGTTATTTATTTGTTTGCATTTAATTATTTATTTTATGAGTAATTAGTCTCTAGTCTCTACTTATTTAGTTATTTATTTGTTTAAAATTTTTCATTACATTTTCGTATTATATATAATTTACTACTTTTTATATTTGAATATGGATTTTGGTAAAAACAATGTTGAGAAGGGTAAAACAACAATAGTTGATTCGATCACTAATTTATGGAGCTCAAAATCCAAGAAAAATAAAAAAACTGGTAGTACGTCTAAATCTACAACTAAAAAAACTTCTCAATTAAGAATAAATACGGATGATTATACGCATGTTGATGATAGTGTTTTTAATGTTGATAGTAATGGTGGATTAGATCCTTATCATGAACATTTACAAAGAAGGTTTGGTAATTTTGATGAGGAATTACCTGAAGATGATGAACATGATGATGTTAATGATTATATTGATAGTTTTGATAATAATGTTGATGAATATAATGATGATGAAACTCAGCCAACTACGGCTACTCCCACTCCCAATCCCCCTTCCCCTCCCGCTCCCTTTCGTTGTCCTGCTCCCGTTCCCCCCGTGCATCCTAGGACTAAGGTAGGACGCACTAAAAAATCAGTTGTGTGGCAATTTATGACTCAGAATGAAGATAAAACACAAGCTATTTGTAATAAATGTAAACATAGAATGAATCATAAAATTGTAGGAAAACAGGATGGGACGGGACATTTGAGTAATCATTTAATGTCATGTTGTAAAAATGAATTTTTGCATGCTAAAGTTGTAGCCGAAGCTAAAAAGAATGGTACCACCCTTCCTGAAAATGTAGGAGTAGAGGGCTCTAATATAGTTCAAACACAATTAAATCCTTCTAATGTTTCTGGCTCTAGTATACAATGGTCATATAGTAGAGAAAAAGATCTTGAAGAATTAGCTAAAATGATTGTTGTTATGGGTTTGCCATTTAGTTTTGCTGAAAATCCCGATTTTATTCATTATATTCAAATTGTGTATAATCCACATTTTAAAGGTTTTACTAGAAATACAATTAAAAAGGCTATCTTTGATTATCAAGCTCAACATTTTCAATATCTTCGTTGTTTATTTTATTATAATAATTGTAAAATAGCTATTACTTCTGATATGGGCCGTAATGTAAATGATTTACTGCACATTGGATTGATGAAAATTGGACACTGCAGAAAAGAATCTTAGGTTATAAATGTTGCGAAATGCATAAAATCGGTAGTTATATAGCTCAAACAATTATAGATGTTTTACAAAACTATGGAATTTGTGATAAAATAAGTAGTGTCACCTTAGATAATGCCTCTAATAATGGAACTGCTGTTGAAATACTAAAACCGTCTCTTTGCCCTATTTATATTAATGGATTTCATATTAGGTGTGTTGCACACATATATAACTTGATTGTTAGAGATGGTATAACAATGTATAATGATGGTTGCATAAAAGTTGAAACTGCATGTCATTTTATTTTTAAATGCCAAGTTACGTCTAGACGCAGAGATTCTGAAAATTGTTGTCGTGAATTTAATCTTCCACCTAGAAAAATTCCTAAATCAGTGTGTACTAGATGGAATTCTTTATATGAAATGCTTGAAGGTGCTTATGAATATAGGAAACCTTTACAAATGGTTTGGAATACTCATAATTCAAATATGACATATAGACTTGATGATAATGATTGGAATGACATAAAAGAACTTAAAGAATTTTTAAAAGTTTTTTATTTAACTACAAAAAAAATATCTGCACTTTATTATCCAACTATTTGCTCTGTTTTACCTAATATTTGTGCTATTTCTAGTAAATTTTATAAATTCAAAAATAAACCAAGATTTGAAGAATCTGTTAACAAAATGATTGAAAAATTTAGAAAATATTTTATTCCTATTCTTCAAATTTATTTAACCGCTTGTTTGTTAAATCCACATTACAAAGATGAATGTGCATTACGAATGGTTGATAAAATATATTTTAATTTGGGTATAGATAGTGAAGATGATGAAACACCTAGTTGTCAAGATGTTAAAGATAGTATAAAAATTGAAGCTAGAAAATTGTATGACTTGTATAATTCAAATATAATTAATGCAGTACGTAATGAAGAGCCTCAAACTTCTAGGAGTAGATATAATAATGAAGATGATATTGATGATATTGATGATATGATAGATTGCTATCTTGAACTTTCCCATAATGATAGAAATGATTTTGATGTATATATTAATCAAAATACAGAACCTACTACTGTTGATCTTCTAGAATGGTGGAGCAATCGCGGTCAAAGATTTCCAAAGCTTCAACCGGTTGCTCGAGACGTGTTAGCTATTCAAGCATCTTCGATAGCTTCGGAAGGCGCTTTTCGTGCAACAAGATATCAAATAGGAGAGCATAGTTATTCATTAGCAGCAGATAGCTTGGAGATATCGATACTATTTAGAGATTGGATTAATGGCAAGAGAAGAAGCTATGGTCGTCCACCTTTACCAACCAAATTTGAAAATGACATTGATGAAATAATGCAAGATTTTAGTGACGATGACATTGATGCAATGGAGGAACTAGCTAATCAACCAATTCCAGAGAATGTTACTAGAGAAATGTTAAAAGATTTAAAAAAAGATTTCCTTGGTAGCATGAACTATTAAATTTAAATGTCTATTAGTATGAGTATAATAATTCGAGGTCTAATTCAAACAGAACCCTTCCTAGAAGGTGGCTGTGTAGATTAGATTTTTTTAATACTCTACTAATATTTTGTAAATTGTAACTCAACTTGTAGTCTTGTACTATTTAATTAATATTAATAAAAGTATAGGCTATTCGCCTTAATTTTTTTTTTTTATTGTCTTGATTCTTGAATAAGTTGAATTTAAATTTTCAAACTTTTAAAGGGTGAAATTTAAACTTTTATAGTTTTATAATTTTAAAGTTTGAATTTAAATTTTCAAACTTTTAAAGGTTGAAATTTAAACTTTTATAGTTTTATAGTTTTAAAGTTTGACTTTAAAGTTTCAAAGTTCAAACTTTTAAAGGGTGAAATTTAAATTTTTATAGTTTTAAAGTTTAAATTTTCAAATTTTTAAAGAGTGAATTTTATACTTTTAAAGTTTGAAAGTTTGAAATTTGAATTTAAATTTTCAAACTTTTAAAGTGTGAAATTTAAACTTTTATACTTTTAAAGTTTGAAAGTTTGTATTTAAAACTTTAAAAGTATAAAAGTATAAATATTTAACTTTAAAATTATAAAAGTTTTAATATTATTTGAGTAATATTCCTATTTTTTAATTTTGATAATTTTTTTTTTTTAAATATAGACATTGGGACCTGGTTTCCGGTCCGTTACTAGTCCGGGACGGGACTACATGTAAATTTCCGGAATTACCGGTTCCGGCCCGTGGTGCCCGGTTCCGGTCCGTCCCGGTCCGGTAGTTCCGGTTCCAATACCGTTGCCAGGCATAGTCCAGGGTGTAGACTCGGGTCGTGACAACTATGATCTTATATGTATGACCTATATTATCAATTAAAGAGTACAAAAAGTTATTTTATTTTTATTGATAAATGAAATTTAGAGGAAAAAATTATTACTTCCTACATATTTATTAGTAAAAGTGATTTTAAAAGAAAAAAATAAGAAAAGTATTCTTTAAAGTAATGTTTTTATTATGAAGAGAATTTAAAAAGAAAATGAAACATATATTTGTTAGGAAAAGGACATTTTTGGACTAAACTATTAGCAGTAAGGGCATTTTTGGACCAAACTATTGACGGCAGGGGATTTTTTAGACCATCCTATGAATTGAAGGCCTTTTTGTTCAATTTCAAATAGTTAAAGGGCATTTTTGACACTTTTCAGTTTATTATTTAGGGTGTGGTTGGTATGAAGGAAAATGTTTCCCTGAAAAACAAGTCGATTTATGACTTATTTTCTCATGTTTGGTTGGTGGTTAGAAAATATTTTTTAGTGTTTGGTTTGTGAATGAAAAACAATTTTAAGAAAATATATATAGATTTTTACTAGAGAGCAAAAAGTAATTTTTGACTCGAAAACCAACCTCAATAATCGATCTAGGACATGACCCCGACATGCGAACTAGACCCCGACGACAGATTTGAAACTCGACCTTGAGATCTAATCAAGGACTTGACCTCAACTTTCGACACAAAACTCGACATTCGAATTGAGATCGGATATCCCACCCAGGACCTGACCTCGACACCCGAACTTGAATATTTTGGTTGGGGGAGGGGTTTGTTTGGGGGTAGGGGGTCGATGGGTAGGGATAAAATCAATTGATTTTTTTAATTTTTTTGGGGAATGGGGAGGGTCGGGGTTCGGGGTAGAAAAAATATTGTAATTCGAGGTTGGAGGAGAGTTTTGGAAAATGTTTTCCTTAATTTTTTAAGGGAAGTCATTTTCCTTAAATTTGAGGAAAATAAGTTGATTTGGAAAACATTTTCCAGAACTTTTAAGCCAATTATACATTAGAAAATTGGAAAATGTACCAAGCACACCCTTAATATTGACTTTTTTTTGGATAGGTAGAAGTTTTATGTAAAAGGTACCAAGATGGTACAGGACCAAGTACAAGACAAAGCTACAGCATCTCCACAGTCATACTACATTTTCCCCGTAACAATCCAAATACTGGTTCATACTATCTAGAGTACTTCTTTAACACCAAAAAAACAAGTTTTTGATACATTTGTTTTTTACTCTAGTAATCTAGAATCTCTTCTCCTCAAAGCATGTCTTCCTTTCCAGCCAAACATCCATAATATGCAAATGGTAATAGTCCTACATATCTGTTCAAACTTCTTTTATGAGCTTGCCAAACATCCAACAGACTGTTGATCTTCCATGGTATTACCAGAGACACCCAATAATATTCAGAAAAAGTGCCTACCATTGACTTGAGAAACTAAAATGTAGGAATAGATGTTCAACTGTTTCCTGCTCCCTGTGTAAAAAAAAACATCTGATGCACATGTGGTAGCCTCTCCTTAATTTGCAGGTTATTCTGGGTTTAAAAAGCATCCTTGGCTGATATCCAGCCAAAGCACGCTACTTTCATAGGTGCATTGGTTCACCAGATCATCTTCCAGGGTCAATTAGGAATCCCCTGATGAATCATCTGTAAAAACAGTTTATAACTATTGACTGAAAATAATATATCCCTTCGACTGACCCAAACTAAAATATCTGCTTTGAATCGATCAATTATCAGTTCGGTTGTTGTATCAGTTGGCAGAAAACTCCAATTCCCAATCATTCAAGTTTCTCCTTTAAGTAATATGTCAGCCTCAGTTTGGATAGAAATATATTATGTGACCCTCTCTATTTAAAGCAAATCGGAGAATGTGCTCTTAAAATTTTCATCTCCACTCCAAGTATTTCTCCAAAATTTAATTCTAGGACCATTGCCAACCTCCAGCCTTGTATGTTGTAAGAACTCATCCCATTCTTCACTTATTTTCCTCTAGATTCCCCCAAATTATTTCATTTCATTTTTTGCCAAATTTCCTCCCTTACCCCCCCCCCCCCCCCCAAAAAAAAAAAAAATACTATTATCTTCATAGCTTAAAAAGTAGGCTTCTATTCTGCATCTTCAGATTCCTCACTCCCAAACCCCCCTGATTTCTCATCTCCAGTAACACCTGTTGATTAAGATAAGCCTCCCGCAAGAGATAAGTAATGTTTTTCCAAGGAGTCAAACCAAGGGAAACCCGCAGCCGCTCCGCTCCTATTCAATAGCTCGCAAACCACACAGGAGAGGTAATCCGCACTAGGCTAGCCCGGTGCGATGAGTTTGACCCAGAAGGCGCCCCTTGCTACCTTTCGCTGGCAAAGGGTTTCTAACTTAAGACCTCCAACATGGAAGTCCCAATCCCAAACCACTTGCCGGATGATTTTTCCTTTCTCTTCACCTCTAATAGAAGCCCCAAATAAATAGTGGGAAATTTATCTACTTCACAGACCAGAATATCTGCAACCTCTTCAACACAGTCGTCACCATTAATACTAAAAATGATACTCTTAGGCCAGTAACTGCCTCAAAGAACAAAAGGACCCCTCTCAAATACAAAATTTGATCTATATCAGCCTCACAGAATAAGAGAGAATCATCTGCATAAAAGATATGATTAAGCACCATACCTTCCTGATCTTTTCTGCCTATCTTTAGACCCCTAAACCAAAAGTTTTCGGTTTTCCTTAACATTGTACTGAGAATTCCATTACTAGAACAAATAGATAAGGAGACAAGGGATAACTAGCTCGGTATAGCGGTCTTTAAAGATCCTGTTTCCAGATATCTTAAGTTTAAGTCAGCAACAAGATGCAACATTAAATCCAGCTTTTGGGGTTGGCACTTGAATTTTAGAAGACTGCTACATAATTGAGAAATAAAAGAGTTGAAGTGTTTATCTCTGTCCTAGAGAAATTCAAAGGCTTTGAGGAAAAAGAGGACAAAGTGGTAGGCCGAAGCACAGGAAAGAGTATACACAGTCAATCATCTTATGATGATCTATTCCATACTAGTCAACAACCTACATTGTGTCCCAGGAAACATATATGAAAAGTTAAAAATTCTATACAAGGTACACTCCCTGTCTCGATTATGTGACACTCTTTTACTTTTAGTCCGTACTAAAAAGTATGACACCTTTCTAGATTTAGTAACAATTTAACGTCGAACTTCACATTTTTACCCTTGATGAGATGATTTACAGCCTCACAAATATCTATGGCTTAATTTAGACCATGTGTTTCAAAAGTTTTCCTTTCATGATTAAACTGTGTCAAGTCATACACCATCACATAAATTGGGACAGAGGGAGTAGCTTGTTTTCTTTGGTTGGTAGGTTAAGGATCCTGCCTGACTCAAGAAAACTTGAAGAGAAGGGAATATCAACTATGTTCAAAATGCTATGTTTGTAGACAGGAGTCAGAAAGCAACAGCCAACTGTTTATTCACTGTGTAATCACTTACCAGTTTTGGCAAATTTTCTTAAGCATGAAAGGCATTAGACGGACAATGCCAAGGCTGACTAGTGAATTATTGGCATGTTGGAGCACCTTGGGCTGAGGTACCAAACAGAAGAAGAGATGGAAATAAAACTTGCATGCATATGGTGAACCACTTGGAAGGAAAGAAATGTAAGATGTTATGAAAATAGATTCAGTTCCACCCAGAAGATAAAGTTGAATTGCGTCTTACTTTTTCATTTTTGATGTAAAGAAATATTCACAGATGATTCTGCATCTGGATAGAAATTTAAGAATCTTTGTAGAAATCCTTGTAAGTAGTATCAAGGATACACTGAGTTTTGCTGTCACTTTGTTCAGTAAATATGGCAACCAGTACTTCCTTTGTGCTGAAGTTTTATAATTATTAGATAATCTTTGACTGAGGAAGAGTTTGGCTGAAAGAGAAGGTTCAACATGCCAAAGAGTTGAGTTCAAAAGTGAATTTGGAGCAGATAGACAAGGTTTAACAGGTCTTTATTCTAGATAATATTAAATATTTAACAAAAATTGTTTACGTTACTAGGATATTCAATTGAGAGCCATATGGAATGTAAAGACATCTCCATCGCAAATATGAATAGTAAGCTATTACAAATAATAAAAATGATTAGACGAATACAGCTGACTTATAACCTGATCATCATAAAGGGTAACATCTACTACAAAGGGGTAAAAAAGCAACTAAATTCAATAATGAAACAGATACCTCAGGGTCCCCTTTTGGGCTGTTCAAATGGAACAAGAAAATGAGTTACCTTTTCACCAAAATATCAAGTAGCAGACTCATGAGCCAAAAAGAGTAGCTCAGTAGGTTAGAGCGTGTGGTTGTTAACCACAAGGTCGAAGATTCAACCCCTTCCTCTAGCGTATATCCTATATTCTGGCATTCGATTGGAGACTAAAAACTGGTGTCCCTGGACACCTTTTCAAACTAGACACAGAAAAGGCTTTGGACAAACTCAACTGGCAGTACTTGATCTCTATTTTTGAGGCAAAAGGGTTTTGGAGATAGGTGGATCAGATGGATCAGGTTCTCCTTTTCTACTGTTCAATACTCTGTTTTGGTTAACAGGAGACCAGTTGGATTCTTTCCTCCCAAGAGAGGAACAAGGCAAGGGGCCCTTTGTCCCGCTTCCTTCTCATCTTAGCAATGGAGGGACTTAGCAGGATGCTTGACAACGCTGAAGAACTTAATTGGTTGCAGGGCTTTGACGTGGGCAGCAGAACTGGTCAATTAACCTCTGTATCACACTTATTGTTTGCTGATGACACTCTTATATTTTGTGGAGAGGTAACAGGTTCAATATCTCAATATCACCTTAATGCTCTTTTACTCTCTCTCTCGCTGGTCTCCATATCAACATGTTTAAGAGTGTTATCATCAGTGAATATGGTTAATGGGTTGGAAGAAATGACAGAGATAATGCGTTGCAATACAGGGACTTTCCCAACTACCTACCCCATTGGGGGCTAGCTACAGATCTGTTGAGGCATGGAATGGGGTGGTTGAAAAGTTTGAGAAAAGGCTGGCCACCATGCAACAACAATTTCTCTCTCTTGGAGGCAGAATTACTTTGATTAACAGAGTCTTAGACAGCTTTCCGACTTACTTCATGTCCTTATTCCCTGCACCAGATAAAATATTACAGAAGCTCGATAGCATTAGGTGTTTATTCTTGTGGGATGGCAATAACGAGTCCCACAAGCTTCACTTGGTGAAATGGGATAAGGTTACTATCCAAAAATAACTTGGTGGATTAGGAGCGAAGGACCTGGCATTCCATACCAAAAGCATGCTCTTGAAATGGCATTAGAGGTATAATCAAGAGGCCATGGGACTTTGGAAAGAAGTGGTCCAAGATAAATATGGACATGATAGCCATTGGGTTACCAACACTAGTAGATTACCTCATGGTTATGGATTGTGGAAAGAAATCAGGAAATTGTGGACTGATTTCACTTCTAACAACTGTACATATAGCAAGGGAACCATATCCTCTTCTGGAAAGACCCTTGGCTTGGTCAGAATATATTGAAGGAGCTCTATCCTATGATATTCTCTATTGCCTCCAATCCCGATTCCACTGTTTCACAAAATTGGGAGCGGCATACTTGGTACCCTAGACTAAGAAGGAACCTTTCCACTGTTTCGCAAAATTGAGAGGGGCATACTTGGTGCCCTAGACTGACAAGGAACCAGAATGATTGGGAGTTTGAAGAACCTGCAGCACTTATGGAAGATTACATTCTAATGCTGTCAACCCCCTGAAGAATGGCATGCTCAAATAGGGTAACAGCATGGATGGTACATACTCTGTCAAAGTTGGATTAACCTTACTCCTTTGTATAACCCTGAACAATACTTGGATTTTGTTAGCTCTCTTGTATTGTGATAGGTTTTATTTTTGCCCTTTCTAGAGCTGACTATCCCTACTTTTGTAAATCATGCATCCTCGGGATGCTTTGTTATTAATAAACTTCTGACATCATCAAAAAATTAACATATATATCAGTTAATGTACTTCTATGTTAAGATTTATGACCAACTCTATCAAACTGATAACCACTGCACCAAATTCATGCATAGAAGTTACACCAACTCACCCCACTAGGCTTAGACACAACGCATTGGACCTATGCACAATGTGTCATGGGCAATCCATGGGAAAATATTCACTAAGGGACTTTCTGGTCAATGTTATGGCTTTTTAAAGGTAAAACTATAAAACATTGGGGCTCATTTTGGGCATGATTTATCAATCGTTTGAAGGTTCTTTTGGATTCTATTGTTGTAATGAACTGGATGCTACACAAAGTTCCATCTTCTCTTAATCTCCTAGACTTCTATGTTTTCCTTTGATAATCTTGTTGTTGTTTTTATGGCCATATTGAAACGAGATTGATAAAAAAACAATACTCTATATAGCCTATCTCTCTTATGCACATGCCTGCTCAATAGCAGAAAATTTGAAAAATATAAAAGAAATCTCTTGTTGGATACAAAGGACCTAACAAACTATAAGGTCAGGAGGTTTGGTCTAGAAAACATACAGCTTTGAAGCTAAAACTATATAAGAAATCCAAGGTCAAATTTCAAAACAGTATGCCCATATCCCTCTTTGAAGAACTGCAATGCTCTCTTTGCTTTATCTACTCTCACACGTTTTGTCATCTTACCTCTTACAATACGAATGTTTCCTCCCTAATTTAATGCTCTCTTTGGTCAAGTGTTGAGAAATTTCAATCCTCAACTTATGATTTTTTGATGCTTTAAAAATTACAAATTTTAACTTTTCGTAGGATACGGAATATACAGAAGTGTCGTGTTGTACTCCTGTGTGCTATAGGCATATCTCAATATTGAAATTAGTAGTTTAATATGGCCTTAATGCTTCATAGCTTATGAAATGTTAAACCTACTGAAGTATCACACTCCAAATAATTTGCATGTCATTCACAAATTAAGCGAACATATGCTTGAAAATTGTCTAATGTCAGTAAATGGAAGTTAATGAAAGTGGTTGTGGCAACCTGCACAATTTCTTAGGTTTGTTCAACTTTGATAAGCAAAACTGGTAACCCCAAAATTTGCATTGAATTCAAATGTTAATAGTGAGACAAGAGAAAAGGGTTGAATGTGTACGTACAGTCTTGAGCTATAAGCCCTTTTTCATGCACAACGCCTCCTGTCATGGGATACCAATACAAACCAAATTAAGTCTGAATGGTATATTTTTTTTTCAAATGAGGAATAACTAGAGCATATTAAAAAAAAAAAAAAAGATACCCCAGTTTTGCAATCTCCTGTTTGTCAAGGATTTCCATTTAGAAATTGGCGCATCGTATATCTACAACACACCAAAAAAAAAAAAAAAAGAAACAATTAGAGATTTGGGAAGAAAATGAAAAAGTGAAAAGGATGAAGTAGTTGAGTAAAGAGAGGATTTTTACAGTTTTCAATAAGTGGTCGTGTTCCGACTCAGAAATGAAGTCTGGAATGTAGAACACAGTGGGTACAGACCCAACTCTAAACTCGTCCAGAGTTTTTGACATTTCCATTTTTTTTTCTTCTATAGATATAGACGATGACCCCAAGTATCAGAGAAATCCCAAGCCAAAAACCTGTCAATTTCACAAATACTCCTTCGATCCACTTTAAATTGCTCAGAGATGCTAATTAAACAAGATAAATTGTGTCATTCGGTGGTGAATTTCATCAAATATTCGTTACCCCTTTTTTTCTTTTTTGGTTACCAAGGTCACATATTATCTTCTCTTTGGTAGTTTGGGATGAGGTATAAAAATAAATAGTGATAGGATAAGAAAAACGTGATGATATAAAATTTTTGTATCTTATTTTGTTGTCATGTTTGGAATAACTTATTTTATTATTTATATTATATTGATGGGATAAGTTATCTCATATACATGGTGGGATAAGTTATTTCAAGATAGTTAACCCCAGAATAACTAATATTGATATAACTTATTTCCAACCAAACGACAGAGTATATATATATACTTCATCCAAGACTCAATCAGTTGTACTTTCTACTCTATTTTCAAGAGTCCATTTAGTTTAACTTAAAAAAACAGGTTCTTAAAATTAGTTTTAAAACTCGTTTGAATTGGCTTAACAAAGTAGTCTTTAAGTCAAAAAATAAAAAGTCAAATTCAAATGACTTTTAAATCATAAAATAAAAAGGAGGAGAGACCTACTTTTTATTTATAACTTTTTAAAGTCATTTTTAACTTATTTTAAGCTATTTTTAATATTGTCAAACACTTTCAAAAGCTAAAAATGACTTATAAGTAGGTTTGACCAACTTTTAAGTCAATCCAAACAGGCTCTAAGAGAAAATACATAACTATCCTATTAAAGAAAGACTTATTTTATAAAAAGACACTTAAACTTTGTGGGAATCCTAGTAAGTAAGGGTGTCAATGAAATGGTTGATCGGTTATTTTTTTAAAATTATATCATCCTAATTTTTTGGGTATTTTATAATGTATAACCAAAATTAGATTATTATTTTTTTCAAAATCATCTCAATCATATCGGGTTCTTTTCGGTATCGGTACGATTCTATTAATTTTTAAATTTTTTGTACTTTTAAAGTATCACCTCAAAATATATTATTATTAAAATATTTCTTTCACCAGTATGTTGTAAGCACTTCAATTCTTCATCAAGATGTTAAAGGTGTAAAACCTTGTTGTCGTATTTTTTATCTTGAACATTTAATTGGAGTGCTTACATAGATTTTGTTTGATGGAGTGTCATCTATTATAGTATCTAGGACCTAGGTTATATTTATATTTGAAAAAGATTATAAAATATATTTATATATTGAATTCAACATATTGTTAATGTATAAAATATATTTACATACATGTAAGGTTATTCGGTTTGGTTCAAAATTTATTCATTTTTATTATAAATTAAATAGATCATCCCAATTGTTCGGGATAGTTATACATTTAAATAAAATTCCGTTGTTATATTGAAAATGATATAAATCGGTTCGGTATGGCTATGTTCGATTTTGTCGATTTTTCATATTCTTTTGACACCCCTACTAGTACCCCCTTAAACAATTTTAATGTGTTGCAAATATCT
The DNA here is from genome assembly GCA_037074985.1 of Solanum bulbocastanum. Classification (NCBI taxonomy): domain Eukaryota; kingdom Viridiplantae; phylum Streptophyta; class Magnoliopsida; order Solanales; family Solanaceae; genus Solanum; species Solanum bulbocastanum. Next base: position 28,465,370 of record CM073597.1, on the reverse strand, counting down.
CACTTTTAGCCACCCTCAATTGCAAGAAAAGAAGTGCAATCACACGCCAAGTATTATCTGTCACGTGTTAAATTTTAATCTTTAATTTCATTTTTTGTTTTTTCTTATTAACTTCATGTTCTTTTTCCTTTTCTTTTTTTCTCTTTCTTCTTCTTTCTTCACTATTTATTTTCTCTTCTTCGCTATCAGTTCTCGATGTAGCGTCATCACTGTCAGTCCTCAACATAGCCGCCATCGCCATCAATCCTCCGACGTAGCCTCCATCAAATCATTGTTAGAATACCATCGTTCACCATTTATATCATCAAATCATCGTTAAATCAAAAATAAAATTACTATCAAATTATAAATTAAAAATTAATAATCACCTCCAATCTACCATCTTCTTTCCAATATTACAACAATTATGCAGTGAAACTCCATTACTATAGAGGTAATGAAATTCTATAATATTCTCAAATCGAAGAAATTTTCATTATTTACATGTTAAAGAACTATATAACAACTTATTTACCTTTTTAAAAAGAACAATATCAACAAAGGAGGTTCACAATTATTAATTTTTGAAAAAAATAAGAAGGAATAGAAGAAGAAAAGGGAACAAACAAAAGCAAGAAGACAAGGAAAAAAAGAGTGAAGTAAATGGTCTTCTAAATTGAAGAAGATAGACAAAAGATAGTTATGTCTTTTGAGTTATGCAAAAGAAGATAGCAAAAATAAAGAATTGAAAAAGTATAATAAAAAAAATAAAAGAAAAAATAACAATTCTAATTAAATAAATGCTTAAATAAATATTTATTAAATTTTTGGCTCAGCTCACTCTCTATCAGAGAGTAACTACACTCTACATGCCACTTAGGCACATAATGGGATAATAAATTGATTCTAAATAAGAAAAAGGGGGTAATAGGATCCCCGCAAAGTTCAACTGTATTTTTTTATTAAAATAGGCGTTGTTGGGGTAATTATGTATTTTCTTGTTAAAAATGAAAAGTAAGGAATACCCACTTTTAACTTTTAACTTATAACTTTTTTAAGGTCATTTTAAATTTATTTTAAGTTATTTTTAACTTTGTCAAACACTCCCAAAAGCTAAAAATAACTTAAAGAGGGTTTGACCAACTTATAAGACAAACCAAACATGCTTTAAAAATAAAAATAAATACATATATTACTATTTGTTATAAAACTATATAAAATAATAAGAAGGAAGTAGTAGGGATAAGAGAGAAGACTTCTTATTACTCTTGAAGGGATATTGTGGTATTGAGGTATATATTCAACTTATTTACAATGACGAAAACTCTTTTATTTATAAGGGAAAACTGACTCGGCCACTAAGTTGGATTCCTTACTTTTATCCAAATGAATCTACATAAAAGACATTTCCTAGAATACAAATATGTTTATAGCATTCCTCCTTGAATGTCTATTTGATAGATTATGTGTCTCGTTAAAACTTTACTAAATAAAACTTAGTGGGGAAAAGTTCTAATGAAAAAGAAAGTGCATATACCTAATAATATGCATCTTGGATGCCTCATTACAAACATTGCAAGAAAAATCTAATGGGACAAAACCTTGTGAGGGGGAAAGAGTACACGTATTAACTCCTCCAAATGGGAATATCAATCCAAAAACTTGAATCCTCGCATTACAAGCTTGTTCACCATCTTCTCAAAAGTTGTAGTTGCTAAAGACTTGGTGAATAAATCGTTCAGATTATCTTGAATCTGTTGCACATTGATATCATCATTTTTTTGAGCTCATGTGTGTAGAAACGCTTTGGCAAAATGTGCTTTGTTCTATCTCTTTTATAAAGCATCCCTTCAGGATCAAAGAATTCTGCAAGTTTCTCACTTCAACTTTTTAAGCAAATAATTTGTTACTTTAGAAACTCTTCAAAATTTTCAATACAAGTCATCAACTTTCATAACAATTTAAAAGGTTCTTGATTGATTTAATTCATACAAGGATTATAAACAAGTTTTAAAAAAAATGACATATGCTTTAGATTTTGAATCCTTAAGGAAATTTTTTTTCAATTTTGTCAAGTGTCGAGATTTAATATTAAATGCATGACATCTTCTAATGTCTAGATTGCAAATAAAATAAGTTTTATATTTACAAAGTTGCATCATTCCACTTGATAAATATTTCTGTCAGCATGCTTTTATTGACTTGAAAAAATCTTCTACATCTATATTAAAGCAAGGGTAGAAGCATTAGAAGTTGTCAAGTGGCACCCTAATATCAAACCACTTGGCATTTTAAAATTAAGGCTCTTTAAATTAAAATTTTAAAAAATAATAATCATTGTTCAGAGCATAAAAATATAAAAACAATGACAATTAACCAAAAATAATTTTAAAAAATTAATATAAACTAGATCAATAAATTAAAAAAGAAGTTAAAATCGGTTACAAGACTCTAAAAAATAGGATAAAAACAAAACAAATTTGAAAATAAATTATTTAAAATGGAAACAATAAAGATAAAAATAAATATCAACTCTATATATATAAGAGAAGTAAAAAGTGTCACGTGTCAGCACAAAAACATAATTTAATTTTTTTAATATATATATATATATATATATATATATATATATAATTAAATATTATTTTAAATTTGTTTTATGAAAATTTAAATTTCAATAAGAATTATCTAAAATAAATAAATTAATTCCACATTTCTACTCAAATTGTATTACTTTTTTCATATATCAATTAATAGTCTAAATAAACTAGAAAAATTACAACTTAAATAATATTTTTTAGAAGTACATTTTTTTTTTTTTTGTGAATTTTTCGGTCCATATACGTATTTTATTAATAAGCAAAGAGTGAACAACCTAAACAAAATGAGGCCCAAGGCCCAAAAGCAAAGACAACATATTAGGTTTCCTAATTTGAATTTATATCTGTGTCTAATAGGAGAGTACTCAATACTTCTCATTCTCCGCCACCGTTGCCCTAAGATGCTGATTTGTTGTCGGAAGAATTCTTAGTTCTTTTGACTTCTACTGTAGGCCATCTTTAAGCTTGACCCTTGCATTTTATGGTGGAAGCTCTTTCTATCATCCTCACTGTTACATGGTAAGGCTACTTCCATCATTTTCTTGTCCTTTCTCTCTTTTTTATATGACTCAAGATCCTCTGTTTAGGTGATCAGAGTTTATCCTCAAGAAACTGATGCAAAAAGTTTGAAGTTCTTTGTGCAAGAAAGTCGGGTAAACCCTTTCCCTTTTTGCTCCTAATCGTCCTTCCTTCTCCATCTTTATTACTGAGCTCCTTGATGTTTCTCAAATGAAGCTGGGGTAGCGGTTCTCTCTCTATTCAGTCTCTTTTGAACCCCAATGATGGTGATTTCTCCAACTGTCTATTTGATTTTTGTTGAAGTTTTTTGGTAGCTAGGGCATAAACGTCTAGCTTTTATTACAACTATAATGTCTTCTTCCGGGCATACATTATTAAGTTTATAGTTGTGTATTGTAGTATCCTGATGTAGGTGTGTTCCGTAAATATCTATTGCCTTAATGTATTTGCTCTTTTGGATGTTAGTTTTTCTTGCTGCTGCTTTTGACTTTATCAATTTTTTATTTTAATCCGCCAAGTTTTAATTCTCAAAATGAAAATTTGTGCATTTTACCTATTTAACTGCTTTCTTATGATGCTTGATAGTTCCTCAAATGTTTTGTACTCCTTTGTTTGCGGTGAATCCACTACCACATTAGCTAAGAGGTTTGTCACATTGGTAGCTTCTCTAAAAGTATGTACGATGAGTGCATTCAGCTGGTGCATTCTCTTTTTTACTATCTCTCCTATCTCCTCCAATTTCCATGGTATTTGAAAATCCCTCTTAACACCTTTATGAGACTTAATGAGTTTATTTCTATCATGACTTCCCTTAACTTATTCTTCCAACAAAATTCCACAGCCTCATAAATTGCTATTGATTTAGCCTCTATATTTGTAGTAAGACCAAGTCCTCCAGTGTAACGATCAGTCTCCGTTGATATAGAAAAGTCAATGGGAAAAATTTTTGGTTTGAAAAACTTTTTGGTAATATCTGGAAATTTTCCAATCTAGTCCAAATTTGGATGAAATCAGAGTTAGTAAGGTTTAGGAAAATCTGGTAACAATTGGGTGATTTAAATATGATTTTAATCACATGAGTAGATAGCTAAGACATTAAAAAACCTGTATGACTTTACGGAATTGAATTCGGATGAGTAGAACTTCCGAAATCGATCTTAGCGTGAGGGTAGTTTCTGAGTGTCATGGGACGAAGGTCTGTTGTGAAATGGGGATTTGGAATTCTTAAATTTGCTCACCGTTTCCGTGCAAGCTGCTGAGGTAGAAATTTCCCACCAAGGAGGGGCCGTTGTGGCGGGACTTGGGCCGCCATAGCGGGATAGATGTGGCTTAATTCGGTACTAAACCCCAAAAACATTTATTCCTCACTTTTTGACTTTGAGAGATAAGGAACGACCCCAGGGTTTTCTTAAGCATTTTCCACCATTCTTGAGGCAAAAATGTAAGGTTTTCACTCCCCTAATCCATTTTTCAATCCGTAGAACTTAATTTCTTGGGTGATTATTATTGTGGAAGGGTTTTAGAATTGTTTGGATGGTGGGAAAAACACTAATTGGGGTATTGGAATCATGGCTTTGATCTAGGTTTGATAGTGGTTACTGTAATCTGGGTAACTAGACATCGTTTATTGATTCCCGTGTTATAATTATTGTTTGTAGACCAAGAACAAGCGGAAAGAATTCGAAAAGGGAGGAATCAAACTTCTTTGGGGATTCAAGCTTTGTTTGAGGTAGGTGATGGTTGTGATTTCATGTTGTGTGATGTATGTTTGTTCTTGCTGCATTCTAATACATGTATGTATGCGAATTTTGCATTATTGATCACACTAACTGTAAAAGAGGATAGATGAATGATGAATTCCATGAATCATGACTTGATTGTATAATTTGAGAATATACTTGTGATTATGGCTTGTTGAATGGATCGGGTGTTGCATTTCGACACACTAACTGGGATTGGTTGCCACTTTTCCACATAAACATGAGATCGGTTGCCACGTTCTGACATACATGTTGGATCGGGTACCATATATTAGTACACTAACAGTTTGAGTGTGGGTTCCATTAGAGGATCATTAACTTGACATAACTGTATATCTTGAGAATTGTGAAATTGTACGTTGTTCGTAAGTGATGTTGATATTTTATATGTTCGGTTTATGCATGTTATTATTATGTTGTAATGACTTATGTATGTTGCACTTAGTGGGATAGCCGCGTGATCCTACCATTGCACTGTGATTGTGTACTGATACTGCACTTGCTCTTTCATTGTTGAGTACAGGGCATCTTCAGGCAGCTATTAACAGACCTCGTCTAGAAGATCAGTGATCGATGATCGAAATCAGGGGTGTGCCAGTTCTTTCGGGCTACATTAAGTTCTCCTTTTGTTTAGTTCTTGTTTTCGGACTTAGACTAGTTCATTAGATATTCCTATGTTTAGTTTGGGTTGTACTCATTTTCTTTAGAATATGGTTCCTTGTTAGAAGTTTTGGTACATTGAGTTTTAGGTTTTAGGCGTTATTTTTCGCTTTTGTTTTGTTAGACTCTTGGTGTTTATAGGAACTATATTTCTTTTCCTTTAGTAGTTAAACCTGCTTTCGTATCTTTAAATGCTTAGTTTGAGTTTAGTTGGTTAGTAGTTATTGTTCTCCCACCGGAGGATTAATGTGGGTGCCAATCACAATGGTCTGAGTCATGACAAAGTTGGTATCAAAGCTTAGGTTCGTTGATATCGATGTACCAAAATGAGTCTAGTAGAGTCTCTGATGAGTATGAGATTTGGACTAATTTAGGGCTTTGTTTGTATGGAATTAGTGTCCTCAAATGCTTAATTTATGCCAATAACTGATGAAAAACCTTGATTTTCAGATATATGGATTGAGGAGCAAAGCTAGGACAGAAATGGGCAACAAGGAAAACACAAGCTTGAAAAAAGAAGAGGAAAAACATGCCTAATGTTGTTGAGATCACTCGGCGGATTGGCAAGTCACTACTCTATCGCCTAAATTTATAGTACTCTAAACCTGAATTAGGAGGAACTTCAGTGAGCAGAAGTTCCATTCAGCATGACGTTGACCACATCAGCGAAGGACAACCATGTCACCGAAAGCATTGGTCGAGATCCATACGAATGCTGATGGGTGAGTTAAAAGACAAAAGGGCATATCGCGGAATGAAACGGCAATCTCTATCTGGCTTGCCTAAAATTACAATGGTTGGATGAATATGATGTGAAGAATGAAAGCGAGACAAAGGGACGATCGGCGAGTTGACGAACGGTCGGCAAAGCCCGACTTTCCTCACCGATTGGTCCCAAAAAGCCACACCTTAGAATTGTATAAGTTGATTTTTGCAAGAGAGAGAAAGCATTGAGAAATTGTGAGGAACAAAAGATAGAGAGCAAAAATACTGCTATTATTGATTTCAAGTGACTTTCGCAAGGTTTTTCATTTGGGTTTTGTAATAGAGAAGATATTATTAAATTTTGACTTTTGAATTTTATTTACCCAGCTATGAAAAACGTGGCAGGTATTGAATTTCATCTTTTTACTATGATTGACTAATACCCTAACCTTGGGAGTTTGACAATGTGACCAACTGTTGCGTTTGACTAAATGGGTGTTATCAATTAGTGAATTTTAGTGTTAATCTGAAGTGGGTCTGAATTATTGCTGTGGTTTAACTTCATTATTGCATGTTTAGTGTAATATAGTTTAGAGTTTTGTGCTTTCTCGAGAGAGAAGTATGGAGCTAACGTAGTAATTTGGCATCCTTAGTAGTAGGTCTGACAGTTTCATCTTGAGAAATGAAACTTGAGATTCAACCTTTGTATCTAGCTCGAAAGAGTTGATTGGTTGAGAAAGTGGGCTGGGTGTCTTATGGATAGTGTTGAGGTTTGAGAGAATTCAGCTAAAATAAGGTAATTGTTCGAGAGAAAATTTCTTTACTTATAGTCCATTCTACCCACAACGAGTTAACATTGTTGGTAATGATATACATCCGTTAAGTTGAATTCGGTAGTTGGTTAGTCAATCCCCCAAGTGTTCTCTCGTTATTTGATTGTTCCTTATTGATTATTGAAGTGTGTTGGTAATAACCTCCTAATGTTTGATTTCTAGACTCTTTGGTGTGGTATTTGTTTAGCTGCAAATGTCATCGTCATACTTTCATATTCGAATTCAAAAGAAAGCTACTCTCTATGGGATCGACCCCAACTTATTTAGTTGGGTTTATACTGATTTAAGATCGATGAAGTGTCTTTGAAACGTCAATCAAAATGGCATCATTGCCGGGGAGTAGCGTTGTTTAGAGTTCTTTTATCGAAGTTACGATTGTGAATTTTTTGGCTGTATTAAACCGAGTTAGACTAAATTACGTTAGCGTTAATTGGGCTGAATAGAAGTAAGAATGAGTGAGGAAGAGGTGAATGGTAGCATAGCAGGTCACCGAGATGGTATCAATGATATTAACAGTGCGTACAACCCCACCAAATCGAGAGAAATAGGTGTAATTTGCTTATCAACAACTGATGAGAATGTGATATTTGAAGTCACAAGCACAATCCTTCATCTCCTCAAATTAAGGGAATTTATGGTGGGCTGGCTCATAAATATCCACATGAGCATGTGTGGAATTTCATAGATGTGTGCAGCCCGTTTTCATTCAAGAATGTGACATAAGAATCAATCTGAATAAGATTATTTCCACTATCTCTGATGGGGGAGGCTAGCATGTGGTTGGCTGAGCTACCAAAGAATTCCATCACGTAATGGGATGAGTTTATCACGACATTTAATGCAAGATTTTTTCCTCCATCGAGGATGGTGAAACTCAAGGATAACATTCAAGGTTTTAAGCGATTGGAAGGTGAACCCATCCATGAAATGTGGTTGATGTTCAAGAAACTCCTACTTCAATGCCCAACACATAGGCTACCAAATGATTTGCTACTCCAATATTTTTACCGGAGTCTTGATTAGGTTAATAAAGGAGTGGCTGACCAATTGGATCAAGGGGGAATAATGTTGCAATCATTTGAGGTGGCTTCATTTCTTCTTGATGACATGATGAAAATAAATCAAGCTTAGAACACCCCAGAAGATTGAGTTTCCCCTTTTTGTTTTAGAATGACTCAAGAATAACTTTATAAGGTAAGAGAAAGAGATGAGAACATCAAGAAGATTTTGGCCCAAATGGAGCTACTACAGTGTTGGAGAATGCGAGGAAGCTCAAGGGAGCAAGTGGAGTGTTTAGAGTTGAGGAGGGTTCTTCCTCGGGTTATTCAAAGCCGGGGGACAATCAAGGTTGGAATCCCAAGAGATATGAGGAGGGTTTCCACCCATGCTATTTACAACAAGGTGGGAATCAGGGTTGGACCTATCATTAAGAATGAGCTGAGCAAAGTGATTTTTGGAGAAGAGAGGATGACCGTGAAGAAAACCACACTTAATCGAGTAAGAGTCCGTAGTCCAAAGGGAGTGGAAGTAGTAACTGGGTGAATGAATTGCTATCATGCATCATTGACAAAGTTGAAGGATCAGATGATTTGTTACATGAGATAAAAGCCGATTTTTTCATCTTTGAACAATAGAGTGAACTCTCACGCAGATGCAATCAAGCTTCTTGAAGGTCAGTTGAGTTTACTTTCAACACATTTGGAACCAAACATGACGAGGGAAAATGGTGAAAGGGGTCTAGCCGTGGTTACTCGTAGTGGGAAGGTAGTTTTAGGCGATGTGACGGGAAATGACGAAGCTCAAGTGCATGAAGAAGACAAAGGTATGGAAGAAGAAGAAATACCCATCCATTAAAGCATTGCCAAAAGGTCACAAAAAGATGTGGAAAAACACAATCCAATCCCAAGAGCTGTGCAACCTCTACCCAACTTATCTCCTTCATTTCCCCAATGCCTCAAGAAGAAGAACAAGGATGAGAAGTTTAAGAAGTTCCTATCGGTGTTCAAAACATTATCGATTAAGCTCCCACTAGTGGAGGAATAGTTGGAGATATGGCAAGTTTATGAAGGAATTAGTCACAAAAAAAGAAGCCTAGATTTTGAAACAACCGAAGTCTCTCAAAGTTGCAGTGCAATTATGATGAAGGAGCTAATAAAAAAGAAAGAAGATCCCGGAGCGTTCACTATCTCTTGAACCATCGACATTCTCCAATTTTCCAAAGCCCTATGTGATATGGGAGCAATCATCAACCTAATGCCATATGGAATTTACAAACAATTTGGGTTGGGCGAATCAAAATCCACAATAATGAGACTCTTGATGGCAAACCAATCAATTAAACATCCTGTGGGAATAATATATGACATCTTGGTAAAGGTTGACCGATTCATCTTCCTAGCTGATTTTGTAATTCTCGATTGTGAAATAGATGCTAAAATTCCCATTATTTTGGGAAGACCATTCTTGTCAACCGGGAGAGCATTGGTGGATGTTGAAAGCAGAGAACTGAAGTTCTGGGTGAACGAAGATGAAGTAACCTTTAATGTTTGTAAGTCAATGAAACCAAGCGATATTCATGTGGTCTCTACTATTGATGTTATTGATGAGACGGTGGCTAGTGTGATCCATTTGATGTGTATGACTGAACCACTTGAGGCCGTACTTGCTAACTATGATGGATTCAAAGTTCAAGGCTACAAAGAGGTAGTAGTTGCTCTTTCAGGAATGGGGGTGTATTCAAAGACTCTATTGAAAATGGACATTGATCTAAAAAATCAAGAAAGTCCTCCCGCAAATCCATCAACAGAAGAATCACCTAGTCTGGAGTTGAAAGTACTTCCCTCCCATCTCCGATATGCTTTCTTAGGGGCAAATAACACTTTACCTGTGATCATTGCAACTGATTTGCTTGAATGGCAAGTATAATTTCTCCTTGAAGTGTTGAGAAGACATATCAAAGTTATAGGTTGGACTATCGCTGACATAGTGGGCATCCCTTCTGGCATTTGCACTCACAAAATTCAACTTGATAGCGATTGTAAATTGAGTGTTGAACATCAGCGAAGATTGAATCCACCAATGCAAGAGGTGGTAAAAAAGGAGATAATAAAGTGGTTGCATGCTGGTGTGATCTACCATATGTGTACCGAAAAAGGGAGGCATTACCGTAGTCCCAAATGAAAAAGGGGAGCTTGTGTCTATGAGACCGGTGACCTGATGGCAAGTATGCATGGACTACCGAAAGTTAAACTCATGGATCAACAAAGATCACTTTCCCATGACCTTCATGGATCAAATGCTTGATCGACTTTTAGAGAAGGGATGGTATTACTTTTTGGATAGATATTCTAGTAATAATCAAATCTCCATTACTCTGGAAGACTAAGAAAAACTACCTTCATCTGCCCATATGGAACTTTTTCCTTCAAACGGATGCCGTTCATGTTATGTAATGCTCTGACAACGTTTCAACGTTGCATGCTATCTATTTTTATTAATGTGGTGGAGGATTCAATGGAAGTCTTCATGGATAACTTCTCAATTATCGGTGACACATTTGAAGAATGTTTAGCACACTTGGGACAAGTTCTCCAAATATGTGTGGAGATAAATTTGGTCTTAAATTGGGAAAAATGTCACTTCATGGTTGGGGAAGGTATAGTTCTGATGAGTGCACAAGTTGGACTCATTTAGGGCTATATTTTAATAGAACTTGTGTCCTAAAATGCTTATTTTATCTCAATATCTGATGAAAAACCTTAAGTTTCAAGTATTTGAAGTTTGAAGGAAAGTATGGACACTACGTCGCCAAAAAGAACGAAAAAGGCTGAAAAGAATGAAGAAATGAAAGCCTGAGGATCGCCGAGTCCACTTGGCGAGTTGCCGAAGGGTCTTACTTCGCCTTTTATTCCAGTGTGCTGAGCCCTGAAGGAAAGGATCAAGTCGGTGGAAAAAGGGAGCAGTTAGCGCATCGCCGAGAAGTTCTGCGAAGCAGTACAATGTCGCCCAATGACCCAGAGCACGACGATATTGAGGGCTGGTGTAAGACGGCGATGAACTACACCAAAAGGCGAATCGCCGAGTTGATCGGTGATTCTGACTAACACCGCTTAGCGATCCGCTGCAACACAAATCTATAAAAACTATAAATACTAATTAGATTTTTAGTTTTATTGGGGAACAATTATTATAATTTTCACTTAGAGTCGAACAAGTGTGATAGTTTTCATATAGAATAGTACTTTTTGATATTTTTTCTCTAAGTTTGAAAGGGTTTTGAAGACTTGAAGAAGAAGAGGGTTTCATCTCCAAAAGATTTGGACTTGGGTCTCTTTGATTCTTCATTCTTGGCATGTAACAAGACTTAAATCTTCATACCAATTTAAATGCAAGCTCATTTAGGTACAAATTTCTATCTCTTGATGTGTGGCTAAAACCCTAATTCTTGGGGTGTGATTTAGCGAGTATAAGTTAAGATAATTGTTGGGTCTTGCTTGCTGATAATCTATTCGTAGTTTAAATGTGTTTTCGTTTAGTGGTTGTGGATGAATATAATGAATTTGTAATTGCAAATACAAGTTTATTTATGTGTTTTTGGGTTGCTCGAGGGAAAGGTCGTAAAACTAAAACCACTAAATTGATGGCCGGTGTGAGTGGGTTGACATGAGGTTCAGCTTGAGAGAGTGAACCCTAGTCCCATGTCCACACATTCAGCTCGACAGAGTGAGTGGGTTAAGGCGTAGGCTGGTCTTTATGCGGCAAAGTCCGAGAGGAACATATTGGAAACAGGATAAGTTGTTCGAGAGAGAGTTTATCCCCCTTAAAGTCTAGCCAAGTCACTATTATTCTTACAAATCTTCTATCGAAAACGTGTACCCAATAATCTAGCTTAACTCGTATTCCCGTCACAGCCTAAGGATCCGTTCTCATTGCTTAAAAACACTTGTTTGTTTTGCTATTTTTACTTACTAGTGACAAAACCCCCCATTGTTAATTGACACTTTTGTGTCCCCCTTTAATTTACAATGTTTTTACTCGTTATTGTCTTTAGCTACAACTAGTTAGAACTAAATTTTTTTTTCTATAAATTCTCAAAACCACTTTCTTGGGACAATCCCAACCCTTTGTTGGGTTACTAAACTATTGTATGATCGTAGACACTTGCATTAGAAGTTGTGTCTTGATTACGCAAACATCAAGTTCTTGGTCAGAAAGTGTCGCAAAGAGGGCTGGAGGTTGATAAATCAAAGATTGAAGTGATTGAGAAGTTACCACCACCAATTTCAATGAAGGGCATTCGTAATTTCTTGGGGCATGCCAGCTTTTACCGGAGGTTCATCAAAGACTTCTCAAAAATTGCACATCCTCTATGCAAACTCTTGAAGAAAGAAGTGAAATTCCACCTTGATGATGCATGCATAGTTGATTCAAATGTTTGAAAGAAAAATTAATCTCCATTCCTGTTATTATTAGTCCCGATTGGTCAGAACCCTTCGAAGTGATGTGTGATGCAAGTGGCATGACATTAGGTGTCGTGTTGGGGCAAAAATGCAACAAACTATTTCACCCCATTTACTATGCAAGCAAAACTCTAATAGTGCTCAACGTAACTACATAGTTACAAAACAAGAATTACTTGTGATAGTATATGCGTCTGAGAAATTTTGGGGTTACTTGCTAGGCACTAAAAGTGGTTGTTCACATTGATCACGCTGCACTATGCTATTTGATGGGAAAGAAGGATACCAAACCAAGATTGATACGGTAGGTGCTATTGTTGCAAGAATTTGACTTCGAAGTCAACGATAGAAGAGGTTGTGAAAATTAGGTGGTTGACCACTTATCAAGATTGGAAGGCAAGGAAAATGATGAGCTGGAGGTAGACATAAATGATGCCTTTCCGGACGAACAGGTATTCAAGGTAACTCTCCAACAATCTCCTTGGTATGCTGATTTTGCTAATTATGTGGTGTGTGGATTAATGCTGGAAGAACTGAACTTCTATCAACAAAGAGGTTCTTGTTCGATGTCAAGAAGTACTTTTGGGATGAACCATATTTATTCAGAGAGTGTGCATACCATATCATCAAGAGATGGTTTCGGAGGAAGAAGCCAACGTAATTCTCCATGCTTGTCATGCTTCACTAGTATGGGGCCATCGTGGTGGGGTACTGATCGAATAACACTATCAAAGACACGTAATCCAGTTCTAAGAGTCAACGATCGTTATTCCGTATATAGCCCAACAAAATGAGTTGGGGTCGAATCCCATAGGGAGTGGTACATGTTTATGTTTCAATAGGAAAATATGAATATGTTCAAATTAGCCATAGGAATAGACATTTACAAATAAAAACATAATGTAAATCAGGGGGTGACACGAATGTTAAATAAAAAGAGGGTTTTGATTTTAACTATCAGTTACAACAACAACAAATAATACAAAAATAACAATAATGAGACGAGTTCTTAGGATGTGATTTGAGTATAGGCTAATATAGACAAATGAGTAATTGCAACTGCTAGAAAATAATTGTAAATCAGTGAATAAGCTAGACTTTAGTGGGGATAAACTTTCTCTCGAACAATTTACCCTGAATCAAGTTGGTTTCTCTCGAACACCAACAAGCATGCAAATAAGAACATCCTATGCTTTAGTCCATTCACTCTCTCGAGCTGAATGTGTGGAAAAGGGTTTAGGATTCACTCTCTCGAGCTGAACCCATGAAAACCCAATATCCACAGACCATCAATCAATAATCTTGGTTTTAAAATCTCTTTCTCGAGCAAGCCAAAAACACGAAGGTAGAATTGCATTTGCAACTACAGTTCTTTAAATTTAACCTCAATTAATGATTGAAATCACTTCTAAACAACATTTAAACTAACAATTTGCAATACCCATAAGCTAAATCAACCCATAATCACATAATCACACCCCAAGAATTAGCTAGACATCATAAAAAGATAAAAATCGTTACCAACTGAGTTTTAATCAATTGGGTAAGATTAATTTCATATTTACAAAGGTCTAAATTGAAGAATCTCAAAGACCCACTTCCAATTTCTCAAAAATGGAAGTCTTCAGTTCGTCAAAGCTAAGAAAACTTGTATCTCAGTTCAGAATACTCTAAAATAAAGATAAGATACTTGATAATGATAACTTAATGTTTAAAAATGTATTTATAGTCGCCAAAAATATGCTGCGAGGGTCATTCAGCACAGTAAGTCAGGCTCGCCGATCTGCTCGGCGATCCGCCCTTTGGTCAGCTCCATCGTTTTCTTGCCTTAGCCTTCAGCTTCCTCAAGTTTTGTAACTTTCGGCGATCCAACACTACATCGCGGAACCACTTGCCGACTACTTCTTTCTCTCGCCAAATTGATTTTCTCCTTCAGGTCTTGGTACACTAAAACTTTAGGCGAGATGGTGGATATTCGGCAACTCGCCAAAGGGACTTGGCGATCACCAGGCCTTCATTTCTTTTCTCTTTTAGCTCGCTTTGTTCCTTTTTGCAAATTAGTGTCCATGCTTTGTTCCTTAATCCAAATACCTGGAAATCAAGGGTTTTACATCAGTTATTAGCAAGAAACAAGCATTTGAAGACAAAAAATCTATCCAAATAAAGCTCTAAATGAGTCCAAATCTTGGACTCATCAACACCCCCAACTTAAACTTTTGCTTGTCCTCAAGTAAAACTCAAGTTCAGCAGTTTAGAAAGAATGCCTCAAATAGTGCTACACAAGTCTCAATCATGAATGTACACAAAAAGACTCAACTTACTCATGCAAGGATCAATTGTGCACTTAAAGATTCAAGTTGTGACTCGCCATTATCAAAGATTCTCAAGTTCACGATACTTGCTTCAAATGCAAGTTCAAGATCAACAAAGGTATTCAAATGCCCTCACACAAAGAATGATTCCATATTCACACACAATGGTTCGACAATTTATAGCTTTAAAATCACAAACAACTCTCACTCTTGCAAAGATGAACACATGCATGACTCCACCCATAGGTTTGCCCTTATTTTCCAATCAACAATTGTTTCAGCTCACTCAAGATAAAAAAGGTCTTTTCAAGGCTTTTAACGAGGCTAAGTGTAAATGTATGATCATTTAGGCTCAGTGGTTGCTATCCTCATGAAATGCGGTATGAACAACACTTTCTTCCCTTTTCTTCAACATTTTCATACATGCTCAAAAATACCCTATTATCCCCTTTCCATGAAACTTTGGATACCCCATTTCTTTTTGCAACATTATTTCACAACTTTTTCATTCTTTTTCTTTTCTTTTCTTTTCTTCTTTTTCTTCTCTTTTTTTTTTCTGTATGGAGGGGTTCCATCTTTTTCTAAACCTTGGGTAGAGGGGAATTTCTTCACATTTCTTGATTTATCTTCTCTGTTCACCACACCTCAACTTAGGATTTTGGCCTAAATTGGCTATTCAAACAAACCACACTTCATGAGAATTATGGGTGAAGGGATAAAGAAAGGTCACATTTTCATCATGTTTGTTCAAGCAAAGATCACACACTCATAAGGTAGGCCACAAAAGAGGTATAATGTCAAATTGTTTCACTCTTTAAAAATTGTTGCCTAAGATAATTTCAAGAGCTCACATCACTTGGTCAATCGGACCAACGGGCCAAATTCTAGGTGTCATCACACATGGTTCATGGTAAGCTCATCATACAAGGCATTGACACCAATATCAAACAAGAGTCCACACTTTTTCTAGTGTGCAATGTTCATCACAAGAGACTCAATTTGATAATCGACTAGTCACAACAAGTTCACATATTGCCTATGCAACTTTATTTGGCCTGATCGTAGCCACACATTCATGTTTGTTCGACTGAGAGCACTATTCAAGTCATCAATATTGATCAAGACCGATACTCAAATTTGCAAATGAACAGCCATATTCAAACACAATAAAGAGGTAGCACACAAATTTTTGGAAGGGTACAAAAATCATTGACATTCAAAATAAGGAGCCATATGCTTAAACATCTACAAAACTAGTGCCAAAATACAATAGATACCATAAAACCCAATATATAAACAAAAAAAATAATCACAAGAGGAAGGTATGAAAATGCCTCACCCCACCACAAACCAAAAGTAATTGTCCTCAAATGCAATAAATTACTAATATATCAATAAAAACGACAGAGAGGGAGGCAAAGAGGGATCCTGTCTACACAGTCACTCTATCTGTCGGGGCATCAATGCCTGGTGTAGCACTCTTATCTTGGGGCATCAGTGCTCGGAGTCACCTCAGAAGTACCGGCTCCACTGGACCCACCCATGGCGGTGTCTCTCAAAGAAGTCTAGCACGCAGTCTCGAACATCGCATCCTCAAGGTCAGCCAGATAATCATAAACTTCAGCATCTCATAAATATATTTTCTCCTCGTCGGTCTCAGCCTCTGACTCATCAGCTGCCATATCATTCCTATGTACATCTTCGATGGTGGCCGGAGGAATCTCAAAAGTCATCGGGGTATCTACATTATCCGCTGCCTTCAATAGTGAAGTGAAGTTTGTGGACTTCTAGTAGTCTATGTCCTTCCTCAGATCTGCAACCTTGGCTTTCAAAGACATCACCTCAGAAGACTCCCCCTGTCTACTCTTATAAGCCGCGACTCTCACAGTAAAATCATTAACAGATGTTTGGATGGGGGTCAGTGCAGCAAGGATGGCACTCTCAATCATCCATGGGACTGCCGCCTTTAATCTGGGAACCCTCACATCAGCCCAATGAGCCAGGTTCCCCATCTTTAGGATCATAGCCTGAGTAATCTTGGTGGGCTAAGAAGAGGTAGAAGTACCAGGCGCCTGGGAAGAAGAAGTAGGAACAGATATACCTGAAGGCCTGGAGGCTGGAGTAGGTAAAGATGCCTCTACAGGTATAAAGTCAATGTCCACCTCCAGAGATGTATCCATCGGAGCTACTCTCCTCTTATTGGCCTCTTCTCAAGTGTACTCGGTCTCTATACGCCAAATATCAGTGGAGGATGAAAGAGTAACCTTAATATCTTTCATCGCATTTAGAGGAACTCCAACACACCGGCACAACTCTATAATTAGCACTGGGAATGGTAGGGAGGTCTGGTGCTTCTCGGGACTCATAGCTATCTTCTGCTCTATAAGGAGTCCTATGTTAATGATCCTCCTTGATATGATCGACCTAAATTAGGTTGCCTTATGGTGCCAGAAGATGGACTCATTCTGGGAAGGCAGGGTGGTGTTGTTGATGAATCCTAACCAGAACTGAGCAGTAATATTCAAGTCTTTCTTCTCAATGGGGGCTTATGCCTCGATCCACCTTGGGGTGGTTTCAGAAATCAAAGGTGCCAGCCAACCATTTAAATCATCTAGGGACTGAGTAATAGGTAGGTTCTCATAAGCAAGTGTAGCACATAAAGCCCTGTTGAGTACATTATTAATGTACTCACTACTACATTCGACTTCCTTCTCCCAAACCATGACCGACTTCACCGATCTAAAGGCACTGCCTTCTTCTTCCCGAACCCATATGGGAATGTAGGGGCCTCGGGGCCTGGTGAACTGCTCAAATCGGTGAAAATGCAAGGCGTCCCTCACTGCAGAGTATCTGCCCTCAAAGTGCTCCTTGGATAGTAGCTTCTCCTAAAAAATAGTCTGCAACCCATTGACTTTTAATTTGTTGAGTAGCCTGGGAGGAGGGATCACTAGTGGTACTAAAGCCACAGGAGGTGCCAGAGCTAGCACTGTGTTTGTTGGAGAGGAGGATGTTGGGGCTCTAGCTAGGTCAGGATTAGATCTAGCACGAATCTCCGCTCTCTGGGACTGTAATGGTTGGTCATCCTTCGGCTCAAATAATACAACTTGGGAGTTAAAGGTCTCTCCCTCGCTGCCGGAGTTGTGCTCCGGAACCTCAGATACTAGCGTCTTGCCTTTTTTCTTGCCTCGCTTAGGAGGCTCTATTCTTTCCTTTTTAGGAGGGTTGACTCCTCCTTCATTTATAAAAATGCCTCGTACTCTTTTACAAGACAACATGATGTCTAGGTGGGTTCTAGCCATATCTGCAAAAAAATCAAAAAGACTTAGGAACAGTTCAAACAAATACACAGAAAAATGATTGTAGACAGTCTCGCTGAATCACTTTGGCGAGCCAAATCGGGATCGTTGAAAGGATTGGCTCAAAAATTTCTCAAAAAAATGGCATTTCAGTGATGGGATGGGCCTTTCGGTGAATCATCGATTGCATTTGGCGAGCAAGGACTAGGCAGCCGAAAGTTACAATGCAATTTAGGGGTTTGGGGTGCATAAAGGGCGATCAAAAAGGACTTTTGACGAGTCACCGAGTGCACTCGGTGAACTCAGGCTTCTCGCCAAAAGTTAAAGAACCCGATTTCTAATTTTGCATGAAATTAAAAACAACCTAAGGAGATTTGTTGAACCGCCGAGTGGTTTGGCGAGCTTGACTCAGCTCGCCAAATGACCCAACGTGCCTACTTTCAACCCAACTTCCAAAATTCAACGCCGCAGCCCCCGAAAACAAAATCAAAACATGCACTCATTCAATTAAACTTCGACCCATTACATCCATGCCCCTGGGATACTCAGAATTCTCCCGGTTTGGCCAAATTTGTCCATTTGACGACTTATGCCTTTAAGAATGACGTCAACCACTCCATCATTGTGCAAATTGCCTCATTTGGTACAAATGCGGGTTACTTAGACTTCACCCGACTAGACTTAACAACAACACAACACAAGACAACCCAATAAGATTGATCAATTTTAAAGCACAAAATTTTGGGAATTCAACAATTAGGCAACAAAGGCATGATATTCAAATTAAAACAGGCACACAATTATACAATTCCGATTTAGAGAGGCCTGACACACAACACTAATATAAAATCAATTGGAATTGAGTAAAAATCGCTAAATAAGAATTCGGGGTTCGAAAAACCAACCTTAAAAGTTGAATAAATAAGTTGAATAGTTAGGCGGCAATGATATCTGACTCCGAACACACAATCAACGACTAATACACAACAGAAACACAAGAAAATAGAAAAATATAGTATGGGTGTGAGTTTAACAAGTTGAAAAGTGAAAGATTTTGAACTTTTGAACTTTTGTTCTTTAAAATCGTCCAGTTCTCACCCATTTGGGAATATCAGTTTAGTTCGCCGGCCCACTAGGTGACACGCCGAGTGGGTACTTACCTCACCAAGTTTTACAGGACCTCCAGTTAAACTGGGGGTCCAAACGACGGACAAAATCGTGATCGCCGACCTGGTCGACGATTCCCCAATCTGCTCCTGGGCTCACCGAGTTTTACAAACTGCAACCTTGGAATTCCTAGAGTCCAATGGCAGTCTAAGTCGAGCTCACCGACCTCTTCGGCGAGTCACCGACTGGACATTTAACTCACCAATCTGCACTTTTCAAACACATTCCACACTTTAACCTACACAATCAACACATCATTATTTCTAAACAAAATGAAAGTAATAAAAACTTGGGTTGCCTCCCAAGGAGCGCCTTAGTTAACGTCATGGCACGACATAATTGCCCACTCAATCTTTATTTGCGGGGTAGAGACAAGACAACACTTGACCCATTTGGGACTCCTGTAGCTGAATGAACATGGAATGAGAGGTTGTTGTCTGATTTAACATTCTCTCTTATCTCTCTCAACACTTTGTCATGTTCTTTGACTTTGCAATGAATGAGTAAGAGTACCTCTTCTATCTGCCCACCCTCCTACTTTTTTGTCTTTCGGCGCTCGTAAGGGCAGATGTACCTATCTTTTCTTTGGTACATTACTTCTAGCTCCATGACCTTTTTGGCTAAGAGGTCCAGTTGACCCAACAATGTGGCCAAGTCTTGGGTCCTTTTCTGTCTCTTTGTTGATCCTGGCCACGTAATTAAGGAGATGGGCTGTTGTTTCATAGGATTGTTGTATCAAACAACCCAAAGAGAGTTGATCAACCTCTATTCAATTTTTGGGACCAAGACCCCTGTAGAAGAATTCCAGAAGCATCTTATCAGTAATTCCATTAGTTGGGAATTGCAACAATAGTGACTTAAATCTTAGCCACAACTCATGGATTGACTCACCCTCCATTTGTTTGAAACTTAGGATGTCATCCCTAAGAATCAACATCCTCAAAGGAGAGTGGTCCATTTGGTTACCGTTGCTACAGGACATGGTTTTTTCTTCTGTTCTAAATGACAACACACAAAGAAAAACTGAAAGTAAGTGGATTTAGCTATCACTAAAAAGAACAAAATTCAATTTAACTAAAGAATCTTAACCAACACCACTCTCCGGTAGCGGTACCATTTTGATCGAATAATGCTATCAAAGACACTTAATCTAGTTCTAAGTGTCAACGATCTTTAGTCGGTATATAACCCAACTAAATGAGTTAGGGTTGAATCATACTGGGATTGGTATGTGTTTAAGATTCAATAGGAAAATATGAATATGTTCAAATCTGCCATAGGAATAAGCATTTACGGATAAAAACATAATGTTAATCAAGGGGTGACATGAATGTCAAATAACATAGGGGTTTTGATTTTAACTATCAGTTACAACAACGACAAATAACACAAAAATAATAATAATGAGATGGGTTCTTGGGATGTGATTCGATTATAGGCTAATATAGACAAATAGGTAATTGCAACTATTAGAAAATAGTTGTAAATTAGTGAATAAGCTAGACTTTAGTGGGAATAAACTTTCTCTTGAATAATTTACCCTGAATCAAGTTGGTTTCTCTCGAACACCAACAAGCATGCAAATAAGAACATCCTACACTTTAATATATTCACTCTCTCGAGCTGAATGTGTGGAAAGGGGTTTAGGATTCACTCTTTTGAGCTGAACCCATGACAACCCAATACCCATAGACCATCAATCAATAATCTTGGTTTTAAAACGTCTCTCTCGAGCAAGCCAAAAACACGAAGGTAGAACTATATTTGCAACTATAATTCTTAAATTTAACCTCAATTAATGATTGAAATCACTTCTAAACAACATTTAAACTAACAATTAGTAATACCCATAAGCTATATCAGCCCATAATCACAGAATCACACACCAAGAATTGGGGTTTTAGCTAGACATCATAAAAAGATAAAAATTGTTACCAAGCTGAGTTTCCATTTCAACTTGGTAAGATTAATGTCATCTTTACAAAGGTATAAATTGGAGAATCTCAAAGATCCACTTCCAATTTCTCAAAAATGGAAATCTTCAATTCTTCAAAGCTAAGAAAACTTGTCTCGTAGTTTAGAATACTCTAAAATAAAAAATAAGATACTTGATAATGATAAAAACTCTCTAAAATAATGTTCAAAAATGTATTTATAGTCACCAAAAATATGCTACGAAGGGTCATTCGGCGCAGTAAGTCGGGCTCGCTGATCAACTTAGTGATCCGCCCTTTGGTCAGTTCCATCGCCTTATTGCCTTAGCTTTCAGCATCCTCAAGTTTTATAACTTTGGGAGATCCAACACTACATTGCGGAACCATTCGACAACTCACCAACTGCTCATTTCTCTCGCCAAATTGCTTTTCTCCTTCAAGGCTTGGCACACTGAAACTTTAGGCGAAATGGTGTATATTCGCCGACTCTCCAAAGGGACTTGGCGATCACCAGTCCTTCATTTCTTCGCTCTTTCAGCTCGCTTTGTTCCTTTTTGCAAATTAGTGTCCATGCTTTGTTCCTCAATCCAAAAACCTGGAAATCAAGGGTTTTGCATTAGTTATTAGCATGAAACAAGTATTTGAGGACACAAAATATATCCAAATAAAGCCATAAATGAGTCTAAATCTTAGACTCATCAGGTACGTACAACTGCTAAATTTCTCCAAAGTGGTTACTACTGGCCGTCCCTCTACAAAGATCCTCATGAGTTTGTTATAAAATGCATTCAATGTTAGAAACAAGCTGGAGTGTCTAAAAGACATGAGTTGCCTCTAACGCCTATTTTAGAGGTTGAACTCTTTGATGTGTGGGGAATAGATTTCATGGGTCCATTTGCAAGCTCATTTGGTAATAAGTACATTTTAGTGGCAGTAGATTTTTTTTAAATGGGTCGAGACTGTAGCACTATCGAACAATGAAGGGAGGAATGTTGTTCAATTCCTCAAACGGTACATCTTTGCCAAATTTGGTACTCTTCGGGCTATTATTAGTGACGGTGGATCCCATTTTTGCAACAATATTTTTGCATCCGTATTAAGCAAATATGGAGTGAAACACAAAGTAGCAACTCCGTATCATCCCTAAACGAGTGGCCAAGTTGAAGTGCTGAATCGGGAGATCAAGAGTATCTTGGCCAAGACAGTGAATGCAAATAGGAATGACTAGTCTTGAAAGCTTGATGATGCCATATGGGCTTATCGCACCGCATATAAAACACCACTTGGTATGTCTCCGTATCAATTAGTCTTCAAAAAATCTTATCATTTACTGATTGAATTATAACACAAAGCATTATGCGCATTGAAAGCTCTAAATATGGAATAGGCAAAGACTTCGAAAGAGAGAGTGGATCGGCTAAATGAATTAGAAAAATTCAGGTTCCAAGCTTATGAAAGTTTAGCTCTTTACAATGAAAAGATGAAGAAGAGGCATGATTCTAGAATCCTTAAGAGGGAGTTCTGAGTGAGAGATTGGGTGTTAATGTATAATTCTTGATTCAGAATCTTTTCAAAAAAGCTTAATTCCAAATGGTCTGGTCCATTTAAAGTCACACAGATGTTCACAAATAGTGCTATTGAAGTCGAAGGTGAAGACGGACCAGCATTCAAAGTGAATGGGCAACACTTGAAGTTGTACTTTGGTGAATGCCAGAAATTTCTTTGATTGAAGTGGTGTATCTCGAAGATGCTTGAGAGCACTTCCAAGTCATGCCATGACATTAAATAAGGCACTTCTTGGGAGGAAACTTAAGTGTTAGTATTTCAAATAATGTGCGTTGATTGTGCAGGTGCAAGAAATTATGCGAGATGACAACACCATTGGCATATCGCCCAAATCTGTTTGGTGAGCCTGACATAGTTCGCCTTCTAGACTTTGAAAATGGGGCTGATTTATTGGAACATTAGCCGGGGATTCTAGAACACTCGGAGACTCGCCGAAGTGATTGGGCAACCCGACTTTCCCCGCCCTTCTACCTCAGCTTTGATAGCTTGACCCAATGGATCATTCGGCGAGGTTGCATAACCATTATGCGATGCACCGACCTTTTCAGCGAACTCCTTCAATCCCGCATTTTCACCCCTTTCCTGAACATGTTGCACACTCAAATTAATGGCAATATCCAGACCATTGGGCGAACCGCTTAGCAGTTTAGTGACTCTTACATTTTTTTCCCAAATGGGCGCCTAGTGAAGATTCCTTGTCACCTTGCTTTGCGCATTTACAAACTAGTAGTTTATCTTTACTTTTCATTTTTGGTCTTGTCTATTCTCTACTCACATTGGGGACAATGTTGAATGCTTTTGGCGGGGTATGTGTTTGGTCAGTCATTGAGTCCCTTAATTGCTAAAAAATGTTATTTATTTGAGTATCGGTTATGATCAATACCGATGACTTGAATAGTGCTCTTAATCAAACAAAAAAATGAATGTGCGACTACAATGAGGCCAAATGAAGTTGCATCGAAAATATATGAACTTTGTTGCATCTCATTGTGATTAGTCGATTATTGAATGAGTCTTTTGTCATGAACATTGCACACTAGTGAAAGTGTGGAGTCTTGTTTGATATTGGTGTCAATGCCTTGTGTGATGAAATTACCGTGAACCTTGTGTGATGACACCTAGAATTTGCCCCATTGGTCCGGTTGACTAAGTGATGCAAGCTCTTGAAATGATCTTAGGCAACAATTTTGAAGAGTGAAACAATTTGACATTATACCTCTTTTGTGGCCAACCTTGTGAGTATGTGAATTTTTCTTGACCCCTTTTTGAGCCTTATCCTTTTCTTGGAAGAAACTTCATGCAATTGTAACCCCTCTTTATCTTTTCACCCATAATCCTCATGAAGTGTGGTTTGTTTGAATAGATAACTTAGGCCAAAAGCCTAAGCTGGGGGGTGTGATGAAAAGATAAGGTAAATCAAGAAGTGTGAAGAAGTCCCCCTTTGATCCATGGTTTTGAAAAATATGGAACCCCTCCATACAAAAAAAAAGGGAGAGAAGAAAAAGAAAAGTAGAATGAAAAAGAAAAAGAATGGCAAAGTTGTGAAATAAAAGTTGTGAAAGAAATGGGCTGTCCGATATTCCATTGGAAGTGAATAATGGGGTGAACTTTGAACACAAATGAAAATGTTGGAGAAAAGGAAAGCAAGTGATGTTCATACCACACATTTCATGAGGATAACAACCACTGAGCCTAAATGACCATACCTTTACACTTAGCCTGTAATAAGCCTTGAAAAGACCTTTCTGATCTTGAGTGAGCTGAAGTGAATATTGATTGGAAAATAAGGGCAAACCTATGGGTGAAACCATGCAAGTGTTCATCTTTGTGAGTGTGAGAGTTGCATGTGATTCCAGAACTATAATTTGTTGAACAATTGTGTGTGAACTATAATTTGTTGAACAGTTGATTTTTCCTCGCCGATTGGTCCCAAAATGCCACACCTCAAAATTGTATAAATTGATTTTTGCAAGAGAGAGAAAGCATTGAGAAATTGTGAGGAACAAAAGATAGAGAAAAAAAATACTGCTATTGTTGATTTCAAGTGATTTTAGTAAGGTTTTTCATTTGGGTTTTGTAATAGAGAAGATATTATTAATTTTTTTCTTTTGAATTACATTTACCCAGCTATGGAAAACGTGGCAGGTATTGAATTTCATCTTTTTACTATGATTGGCTAAAACCCTAACCTTGGGAGTTTGACAATGTGTCCAATTGTTATGTTTGACTGAATGAGTGTTATCAATTAGTGAATTATTAGTGTTAATCTGAAGTGGGTCTAAATTATTACTATGGTTTAACTTCATTATTGGATGTTTAGCGTAATATAGTTCAGAGTTTTGTGCTTGATCGAGAGAGAAGTATGGAGCTAACGTAGTAATTTGACATCCTTAGTAGTGGGTCATGATGGTTTCAGCTTGAGAAAGTGAAACTTGAGATTCAACCTTGTATCTAGCTCGAAAGAGTAGATTTGATGAGAAAGTGTGCTAGGTGTTTCATGGATAGTGTTGAGATTCGAGAGAATTCGACGGAAATAAGGTAATTGTTCAAGAGAACTTACTTATAGTCCATTCTACCCATAAAGAGTTAACATTGTTGGTAATGATATACACCCATTAAGTTGAATTCGACAGTTGGTTAGTCAATCCCCCAAGTGTTCTCTCATTATTTAATTGTTCCTTGTTGATTATTGAAGTGTGTTGGTAACAGCCTCCTAAAGTTTGATTTTTGGACTCTTTGGTGTGGTGTTTGTTCAGCTGCAAAGGTCATCTTCATACTTTCATATTCAAATTCATAAT
Organism: Solanum bulbocastanum; assembly: GCA_037074985.1. Classification (NCBI taxonomy): domain Eukaryota; kingdom Viridiplantae; phylum Streptophyta; class Magnoliopsida; order Solanales; family Solanaceae; genus Solanum; species Solanum bulbocastanum. The sequence continues at coordinate 28,439,782 of CM073597.1, read as the reverse complement.
AAAGCTACTCTCTGTGGGATCGACCCCAACTTATTTAGTTGGGTTTATACTGATTTATGATCGTTGACATTTAGAATTGGATGAAGTGTCTTTGAAACATCAATCAGTCTCATGGACGATATTGAGACATCTATAATTTTCTTGGAGAGGCTATAGGACTTTAGGAAATCTCTCTACTTTCTTTTGTATCCTTTCGTGATATATCTTGATTCCAATTGGTATCTGGCGATTCAAATTGGTATCTAACCTCCTTCACTCTTCTGTCCGCAGATGGTTAACACTAGGTTTAATGACATCAGTCCCATAGCTACCGTCAATACTCCAACTGAGAAATCTGCAGCGAGAGGTCGCGATCGAGGCAAGGTAGAGGCCGAGGAAGGGTGACGCCTACTAGAAGTAGAACTCCTATTGAGAATGTTTCCAGAAATAAGAACCCTCATGCAAATAATGAAGAGATAGAGTAGAATGTTGAGGTTGAGAACGAGGAGAATGTTGGACAAGAGGAATAGGTGCAGGCTAAGACTACAAGTATCCCTTCTTTATACCCAATGTTAGCTCAACATATTATGACGTTCTTGAAAGGACTCATTGGTCCTGGAGTGCTTCCCCCTGTTTAAGCGACTCAATCTCCCACCATCCCCCTATTGAAATCACTGTCCCCAAGGTGAGTGGAACTGGAGGAAATGATGCCTTCTTCTGTCCTTTGTTGGGTCCGAGTATGACTGGTAATGAGCATGAGATGTTGACTAAATTCTTGATGTTGAAACCGCCTGTGTTATATGGTTCTGAGAGCGAGGATGCATATGAGGTCATCCTAGATTGCTATGAGAGGCTTTATAAGTTGGGAATTATCCATCAACATGGTGTGGAGTTTGTGACCTTCAAATTCAAGGTGAGGCTAAGCAGTGGTCGAGAGCTTATGTGGAAAGCAGATCTTCAACCTTACCCCGACTCACTTGGACCCAGTTTCATGCTCTGTTCTTTGAAAAATACGTGCCCCGAACTTTGAGAGATCATAAGAAGGATGAGTTCATGGCTTTGGATCACGGTGGTCTGTCGGTGGTTGCTTATGAGGCTAAGTTCCATGCTTTGTCTAGATAATCTAGGCAATTGTTCTTGACTGAGGAAGAGAGGATCTGTCTATTTGTTAAGGGGCTAAATTCAGAGTTGCAGGTATTATCTATTCATATGACCTCTACAGGGAAAGCTTTAATGAGGTAACATATTTTGTGAATAAAGTGAATGGGGTGAGGCGAGACGGTCATGCTAAGGCATTGGCTAAGAAAGCCAAGAATTCAGGCAACTTTCAAGGTTCTTACTTCAGAGGTTCAGGGAGGCCGACACTTGCAGCACGACAAATTCAGTTCGCTATGCCCACTTCCATAGGTAATTACTTGGAAACTCCACCTCCGAATTTGATTTAGGATAGCTTGAGAGCCACACCTTCGGCGGGCAACAAGACTTCGTTTGATCGTACCTGCTATAATTGTGGATAACCTAGGCATATGAGGAGAGATTATCCCTATTCGCGCATGTCATATTCCATGCAACATTAGACTAGAGCAGTGGTACCCGTGGGAAATGGTAATAATGGTCGAGGGCGTCTACAAGGTGGGCGAGGAGGAAATCAACAAAGCCACGGAGGTAGGGGAAATGTTAACGCAGGCAGAGGTATAGTGCAGCCAGGCAAGGAAGTCGACCGTCATGGTGACAAGGCTCAGTGTTACCCCTTTCTGGGTAAGATCGAGGCAGACGCGTCTGATGCGGTGATCACAGGTACTATTCTTGTCTGTGATCGAATGACTTATGTGTTATTTGATTAGGGTTCTACTTATTCTTATGTATCAATACGATTTTCCTCAGAGTTTAATATGATTTGTTATATACTTGATGCCCCATCCATGTTTTTATCCCAGTTGGAAAGTCTGTCATAGTCACCCATGTCTATCGTGCTTGTCTTATTTTTTTTATGGGTTTTCAAACTTGGGCTTATTTGGTGATTTTGGATATGAGTGCCTTTGATATAATCTTAGACATGACTTGGTTGTCCACCTATTATGTAGTGCTTAATAGTAATACTAAGTCTGTAACTTTAGAGATCCCCGATAGGGAAAAGTTAGAGTGGAAATGGGTGTACAAGCCATAACAAGCTAAGATCATATTCTCTATTTGGGCTAGGAAATTGGTAGGGCAGGGTTATTTGGCTTATTTGGCTTATATTAGGGATGTTGAGGTGGAGCCTCCTCTATTGAGTTTATTATCGTGGTTTTAGAATTTAGAGAAGTATTTCCTACTGATTTGCCTGGTATGCCTTCGGATACAGAAATAGATTTCTACATTGACTTGGAACCTGGTACCCACCCTATTTCTATTTCTCCATATCGCATGGCTCTGGCAAAATTAAGAGAGCTTAAGGCCCAAATCCAAGAACTTCTTGATAAATGATTTATTCGTCCTAGTGCTTTCTTATAGGGTGCTCCAGTCTTGTTTGTTCAGAAAAAAAATGGTAGTATGAGAATGTGCATAGATTATTGCCAATTAAATAGGGTCACCACTCGAAATAAGTATCCATTGCCTCGAATAGATGATCTTTTTGACCAATTGTAAGGTGCATCAATTTTATCTAAGATTGATCTAAGGTCTGGTTACCATCAGTTAAAGATTAGGCCTGGGGATGTGCCCAAGACGGCATTTGGAACCCGCTATAGGCAGTATGAGTTTCTACTTATGTCATTTGGGTTGACTAATATGCCCGAAACTTTCGTGAGTTTGATGAATGGTGTGTTCAAACCATTTCTTGATTCATTTGTTATAGTCTTTATTGATGACATTTTGGTCTATTTAAAAAGTGAGGAGGAGCATGTCGACCATCTTCGTGTTGTTCTAGGTGTTCTTGGGAAACAAAAATTGTATACGAAATTTTTGAAGTGTGAATTTTGGTTGACTTCGATTGCCTTTTTAGGGCATATAGTTTCAAAGGAAGCGGTAATGGTAGATCCCCAAAATATTAAGGCGGTTAAGAATTGGGTTCGGCCTAGCTCTATAACGGAAGTTCAGAGTTTTATGGGGCTCGCTAGCTTCTATCGTCGGTTTGTGAAAAACTTCGCTTCTATTGCCACACATCCGACAATTTGACCAAAAAAGAGGTACCTTTTGAATGGACTGAAAGTTGTGAAGAAAGCTTTCAAAAGCTCAAGACTCTCCTAACCACAACACCTATTCTAGCACTACCGGTGAAAGGTAAAGATTTTATAATGTGTTGTGATGCTTCACATTTTGGTTTGGGTGCGGTGCTGATGCAGGATACGAATGTCATAGCCTACGCATTGCGACAGTTAAAGGTGCATGAGAGGAATTATCCAACACATGATTTAGAGTTGGCAGTGGTAGTGCTTGCTTTTAAGATTTGACGACATCATCTCTTTATGGTGTTAAGTGTGAAGTATTTACTGACCATTGCAGTTTACAACATGTGTTCACCCAAAAGGGTCTGAATTTGAGACATAAAAGGTGGACAGAGTTACTCAAGGAAAATGATGTGACCATCCAATACTATCCGGGTAAGGAAAATGTAGTGGAAAACGCATTAAGTCGAAAGGTGGTGAGTATGGATAGTTTAACTTGCTTGAGTGTATCTAAACGACCTTTGTCTAAGGAAATACAGACCTTGGAATCTAAATCATGTAGTTGGGCATCTCAGAAAAAGGTGGAATGTTAGCTAGAATTGAGATTAAGGCCAAATTCATTGAGGAGATAAGGCCAAACAGTTCGAGGATGAAAATTTGAACGAACTTAAGAAGAAGACTGCGATTAGTAAGGCACAAGAGACCACTCTTGATGCGAAAGGTGTGCTCAGTTTTAAGGGAAGGATTTATGTTCCTCGAGTTGATGACTTGATTCAGAAATTGTTGATAGAATCCCATGGTTCGAGGTATTCCATTCATCCGGGTGTGACTAAGATGTACCAAGATTTGAAGCAAATTTATTAGTGGCCGGGCATGAAGAAAGACATAGCGGAGTTTTTGGCTAAGTGTCAAAATTGCCAACAAATTAAGTATGAACATCAAAGGCCAATAGGTTTGCTTCAGAGAATGCCAATTCCGAAATGGAAGTGGGAAATGATAGCCATGAATTTTGTGGTTTGTCTTCCCAAGACCTTAGGGAGGTTTGATTCTATTTGGGTAGTGGTTGACAGGTTGACTAAGTCTGCCCATTTTATTCCGGTCAGAATAGACTATAATGTTGAACAATTGGCTAAGGTTTATGTGAAGGAGATAGTGAGGTTGCATATGGCGCCCCTTTCTATCATCTCAGACCATGGTATGCAGTTCACCTCCAAGTTTTAAAGGAAGTTACATGAGGAATTTGGCACAGAACTCACTTTAAGTACAACTTTCCATCCGTAGATGGATAGGAAGTCAGAGAGGATTATTCAAGTGTCATAAGACATGTTGAGGGCATGTGTGATTGATTTTGGAGGGCATTGGGATAAATTCTTACCTTTGTGTGAGTTCTCATATAATAGTAGTTATCACTCCAACATTGATATGGCACCATTTGAGGCATTATATGGGAGGGGATGTAGATCACCCATAGGATGGTTCGAGGCTGGAGATGTGAAACCTTTAGGAGTTGAATTAGTGAAGGATACTCAAGATAAGGTGAGGAGTAGTCAAGCTAAGCTTCTAGCAGCCCAAAGTAGACAAAAGAAGTATGTGGATCATAAGGTAAGAGATATGACATTTCAGACTGGTGAGAATGTTCTTCTTAAGGTCTTACTCATGAAAAGGGTGATGAGACTCGGCAAGAAAGGCAAACTAAGTCCGCGATACATTGGTCCCTTTGAGGTTTTTGAATGTGTAGGGCTAGTGGCTTATAGATTGGCTTTACCTCCTAACCTATCAGGAGTTCATCCGATATTTCATGTGTCCATGTTGAAGAGATATCATGGTGACAGACATTACATCATTAAGTGGAACTCAATTGTGTTGGACAAAGACCTCCAATATGAGAAGGAATCAATTATAATTCTTGATTATGATGTCCGAAAGCTGAGGACCAAAGAGATTAAGTCCGTGAAAGTTCAATGGAAGCATCGTCCAGTTGAGGAAGCTAATTGGGAAACTAAGAAGGACATGGGAGAAAAGTATCCCCAGTTTTTTGTCGATTTAGGTACTCCACTACTCTAACTTTAGCCCGTTTTCTCCTATTTTGTCACTTGAGGATGAGTGATGGGTATATTGGTATCTATTGTAATGACCGGTTTCTGTCGTTATAGAAAAGCTAACAGGGAAAAATTTTGGGCTGAAAAAATCTTTGGTAGTATCTGGAAATTTCCCAACCTTTTCCAGATTTGGATGAAATTAGAGTCAGTAAGGCCTAGGGAAATCTGGTAACAATTAACTGATTTAATTAAGATTGTAATCACATGAGTAAATAGATAAGATGTTAAGGAACTCGCATGATTTACGAAATTGAATTTGGGCGAGTAGAACTTTCGAAATCGATCTTAGCTTGATAGAGTAGTTTCTGAGTGTCATAGGACGAATGTTTGTTGTGAAATGGGGATTTGGAATTCTTAAATTTGCTCATTATTTCCATGCAAGCCACTGAGGTGGGATTTTCTCCCGAGGGTGAGGCCACTGTGGCGGGACTTGGGCCGCCATAGCAGGACAAACGCGACTTAAGTCGAAAATAAATCTCAAAAAAGTTTTACTCTGCACTTTTCGATTTTGAGAGCTAAGGAACAACCCCAAGTGTTTTCTTGAGCGTTTTCCACCATTCTTGTGCCTAAAGGTAAGTTTTTCACTCCCCAAATCCATTTTTTAATCCGTAAAGCTTAGTTTCTTGGGTGATTATTATTAGGGAAGGGTTTTGGAACAGTTTGGATGGTGGGAAAAGCCCTAATTGGGGTATTGGGATCATGGGTTTGATGTAGGGTTGATAGTGGTTACATTAATCCGAGTAATTAGACATCATTTATTGATTCTCTTGTTATAATTATTATTGTAGACCAAGAACAAGCTGAAAGAATTCGGAAAGGGACGAATCAAGCTTCTTAGGGGATTCAAGCTTTGTTTGAGGTAGGTGATGGTTGTGATTTCATCTTGTGTGATGTATGTTTGTTCTTGCTTTATTATAATACATTTATGTATGCGAATGTTGCATTATTGATCACACTAATTGTAAAAGAGGATAGATGAATGATGAATGATGAATGCCATGAATCATGATTTGATTGTATGATTTGAGAATATATTTGTTATTGTGATTGTGGCTTGTTGAATGGATCGGGTGTTGCGTTTCGACATACTAACTGGGATCGGTTGCCATGTTCCAACATAAACATGGGATCGGTTGCCACATTCTGGTATAAACATAGGATCGGGTACCATGTATCAGTACACTAACAGTTTGGGTGTGGGTTCCATGAGAGCACCATTGACTTGAAATAACTATATATCTTGAGAATTGTGAAATTGTATGTTGTTCCTAAGTGATGTTGATATTGTATATGTTTGGTGTATGCATGTTATTATTATGTTGTAATGACTTATGCATGTTGCATTTAGTGGGATGCCGCATGATCCTACCAGTACACTGTGGTTTTGTACTGATACTGTATTTGCTCTTTCTTTGTTGAGTACAGGATATCTTCAGGAGGCTATTGACAGACCTCGTCTAAAAGATTAGTGATTGCCGATCGAATTCAAGGGTCTTCCGGGCTACCTTGTGTTCTCCTTTTGTTTAGTCCATCTTTACGGACTTAGACTAGTTCATTCGATAAACATATGTTTAGTTTAGGTTGTACCTATTTTCTTTAGACTATGGTTCCTTGTTAGAAGTTTTAGTACATTGACTTTCATGTTCTAGGTGTTATTTTCTACATTTATTTTGTTAGACTTTTGGAGTTTATGAGAACTCTGTTTCTTTTCCTTTAGCATTTAAACATGCTTCAATATCTTTAAATGCTTAGTTGGAGGTTAGTTGGTTAGTAGTTATGTTTCTTCCACTAGAGGGTTAGTTTGGGTGCTAATCACGATGGTCTGGGTCGTGATATATAGCCTTGGCATAGACTAGGTCCCCTTGTAATATTTTAGGCATAACCATAGGAACTCAATCCTGGATTTCCTTTCTATGGTCTATATGTATTTCACATTAACTTGCAAGTGTTTAGAGGTTTCAACATTACATTGTAATAGTGCAATATTGGTTTGTGTCTCCTTAGTCTATCCACTATGTCAGATCACTGATGAGTGATAGATTTACACTCATTTGAGGCCTTTTTAGTTCAACAAATAGTGTCCTCAATGCCAAATTATGTCTTATTCTTCTAATATTTTGATGATTTGCAACTATGAAGGCTAAGGGGTAAGACAATGATGAATACTTGAAAGAATGGCCAAAAACAGGGAAAGAGGTGTAGACTCCACACTGGCAGTCGCTTATCAATAAGAGTGAATTGTCCAAATGGCTTGACCTCACCTAAAGTGACAATGCTTACAATTGAAGATGTTAAAAGTAGCTCGGTGAACTAATGAACACAACAACGACTCGCTGAAATATATGGGCAAAGTGAATGACCATCACCGAAGGTTAAAAGACTTGGATGAAATATGAAGGCTTAAAAGGTGAACAAAGGTGGTACTCAGTGATCCACCGAATGTGAAAGGCAGAGTCAAATGAGCTCACAGACTGAGGTTCAAACACCTGAAGCCTGAAGCAAGAGAAAGGTGAACTAAGGAGTAGACGAAGATCCACCAAATAGTCTTGGTGAGCTCGACTAACGTCACTGAATTGGTCACGGAGTGAATATTGGGCCAGATTTTGGATTCCTATAAATATCCCAAAGGAGAGAAAAAATGTATCAGATTATAGAATAGAATTTTAGTTCCTAATTTTGTATGAGTTTTTACAGAGAAATATTCCTAGGTTTGGGATTTTAACTTTCACTCTTGGATTTTACAATTTGAAGTGGAAATCAAAGTGGGTGTTGATTATAATGGCTTAATTTCACCACATCCATGACTGCCTTTATGGTAAGTATAGTTTCTTTACTTTTTTGTGATGTGTGGCTAAAACCCCAATTCTAGTGGTGCAATTTTGAGGTTGGGTGTTGATTTAATGTAGTGGATATTATGTTTTGCTCTGTTTTATTGTTGTTTTGTCACGACCCAGGGGTACCCCCTAGTTTTAACAAGGCACATAAAACCCCAAAAGGCACTATGTAAGCCACTTAGCATATCATAACATGAAGCATTAGAACAATAAGAGTAAAAACACATTTCAAGTTCAAAATTTTCATAATGGAAAGCGAAAGTCTAGGCTTGTCTCAATATAGCCATTTATTACAATACTTGAATCATATAGGGTCACAACCCTTACAAAATAATCTAAAAAGAAAATAAAAGAAAGGAACTACAAATGAAACATCCGTCCTCAAATCTTGACGACTCACTACAAGCTAGGAGAATAGTTGAATCCAAGCTTGAACCAAATGATGAGCGCCTTAAGAACCGAACCTTACACTTGGGAAAAGTATAGGAAAATAGGGGTAAGTACAAAATGCACTAAGTGTGATAACCATGCATAAAATCTTGAAAACATGCTTAAAGGGGGATTTTAGTTGAATGCATGCAATTTTCTAAGTTAATGCATCATTTTGAAGATAAAGGAGAAGCATAAGTCATAAGCATAGTCAACTCATAAATCATCATATCATAAGAGGAACATATCATACATACCCTCAAATCATACTTGTGCAATGCATGGATAAGATACCATAATCCACCCATACTAAGTAAAGCTTCTTGAGTAACTATAGTTCGTAACTCATCTTCTTGTTCATACTATCATAATGGGAATAAACTTTAACCGACATAGACCATGTGAGCTTACCATGGAATCTGGTGTCTACCCCACACCGAAAAGGGGTTGTCCTACTTGCCTAAGGTAGAACCATACTCTTAGCTTAGGTGGATACCTATGAGGACACATAGTTATGGGATAAAGAGATAGCTACTAGAAACCCGAACTCAACTATGGTAGAAGGTTTCCATCTCATGAGATACATTCTTTGGGAACCCAGACTCAACTAGTGTAAAATCTTTCAAGGGGAAGCCAGACTCAACTATCGTATAAGCTTCCATCTCATATTCATATCCACTTGGTGCTAAGCATTAATTCCCATATATTATCTATTAAGTCTTAACTTAAGTTCATATTCATGGAAGAATGTCTTGACACTCAATCCAACATAATTCATACTATAGCTCATAGATTCAATAGGTGAGAATAGACTTTCAACCTTAGAATCATCATATTGTGAGAGAACCTTTCACATCATATCATATTGATACATAAGTGTGCACATGAGGATAATCCTCCAACAACACAACAATTAGATCATAATCATAGTCACTTTACTCTCAAAGTGTTCTTTAAGCATATTCATAATTCTCATAATCATGCATAATTCTCATACTGTGCCCCTTCAAAGAATATAGATCATATTCAATCAACCCACATCACAAGTTCATAATTGAGGAATATGGGGGTTTCATGGTTTCTTGTGGGAATTCAACATAAAAAACATAGGAAATCATCAATTTATACATAATATATCATGAATCAATCACTAGAAATGTTCTTGAAAAGAACCCATGAGATTGAAGTTAAGCCCTTAATTTTGGGGAAAGCACTAGTTTTGAAATTGAATTTGAAGGGACTCCATGGATGAAGACTATCCATGGATGAAGGACTACCATACCTTAGAAATGGAATCCAAATAATTTGAGTAGAGAATCTAGCTTCTTGAACGGTAGATTTAACTTCCTTTTTCTTTTTCTTCTTCCTTGAAGTTCTAGAGAGAGAATTTTTGGAGAGGAGATGAACTTTGGGGAAATAATTGGGTGTTTGGAAATTATGGCTTAGTCTAGGTGAATTTGACTTAAAAATGACTTATATAGGTGTATAAAACTAAGGCAAAACGACCTCACTTAATACCCATCTAAAAAGGAACTTCCCAAAATAGCCCTCACTTAAAGTGAACTGCCTGGGACCACGTGGGGCTCCACGAGCTGTGGTCATGACCATGAGCCGTGGTCCCATCCATAGTCTTGAGGCAGTGGCAAGGTAACAATTGCCTTTAGCTCACAAGCCTAAGGCATCTTCACAAGGGGCTCCATGAGCCGTGGAGCAAACCACGAGCCACGGTCCCTCTTGTGAACCTTGAGGTAGTGGCTAAGCCACTTTTCCATCAACCCTCAAGCACTAAGGCATGATCAAGGCCATTACCGTAAGCCGTCTAAGGCTTCACGAGCCGTGAAGTGGCTCGTGTGGAGGAGCATATTTAGGGCAGCCTTGAGGAGGACACTGCCCCTACCTCTACGAGTGGCACCATGACTCGTGGTGACCACCACTAGTCGTGAAGGCCCTCGTGGTGACCACCACTGGTCGTGAAGGCCCTCGTGGTGACCACCACTGGTCGTGAAGGCCCTCGTGGTCTTGGGGCAGTTCCTCGCCAATGCTTGGGCAGTCTTGGCCCTTGCCCCTTTGTCCTTGGCCCTTGCCCCTTTGTCCTTGGCCCTTGCCCCTTCGTCTTTGGCCCTAGGCCACCTCCATGACTCTAACCCTCAAATGTAGCTCTAGTTTAGCCTACTAGTTTTTGAGGTGTTACATGTTGATTCATGGATTTAGACTAAATAGCATGAGGTTAATTCATGGGTTAAGGTTGAAAACTTAATCCTACTTTTGATCTTTGATTGATTGTCGAAAGAGATCAACTGGAGTGAGTAATTAGTCTATTACATGCAATTTAGGTTTGATGTCTATGGTTTGCTTGAAAAAGAAATTATGGGTTGGATCAGTTTGCTCACATATGCTCGAAAGAGAGATTTTGTAAGGTAATTGTTTGATTTGTAATTCACATAGATGAGACCAAAAGGAGATTCTATGAATATGAAATCGAAAGAAAATTAGAGTCATTAAAGATTATCCAGGCTATCCATGATTGTTTAGCACTATTGGGCAACACAATTACCCTTATACAGCATCAATTCGAATCCTCACACCCCTAGATTGTTTCCTAATTGTTTGAATTTATGAAATTTTGGTTTAATTGCGACTCTTGATATAAAAATCTTTTTTCATAAATTTGGTGGAATCATCCACTCATTGTTCTTAATTTCTACAATCGAATTGATTTACAATCTCAATTTCCTGATAGAATTCTCTACACTCTATCACCCTCTATGGGATTCAACTCTTAACTCTTTGTCAGGTTTTTTTATTAGTGACGACCCACTTATTCTCTTAATGGTTTTAGGATAATTTGATCGTTATAAAAAATGATGCAGATGCTGGGGAGTGATGGCTAAGAATTCCATTTGAGAAATTAGTTTGTAAATTTGTATAGTTGTAGTAGATTATTGCTTGGTGTTGTGGTTTGCTGATTTGCAGGAATAAATCATAAGTGTTTATAGTAGTGACAACGATAGTCACTACAGGAAAAATAAAAATATGGGTGACTTGAATGATATGCACATGAACGTCATTTAAACCACGTGAGCTATCCAGTTACCTCCTACAGCAGGAAGGGTAGTTTTCCATATAACCAGAACAATGCTACAGTTGCTCCAATTGAGAGAAATATTTGGGGGTTTAGCTCATGCGCACCTTCAAATTTTTATGGATATATGTGGGCAGTTCGTGTTCATGAACATCGCATAAGAGTCCATAAGGTTGAAATTATTTCCCTTGTCTTTAAAGGGGGAAGCCACAAAATGGTTGACAAATGATTCTATCACTTCTTGGGAGGAGTTCACTGAAGCTTTCCTAGAGAGATTCTTTCCTCCCTCGAAAATGGTAATGCTTAGGGACAACATCTAAAATTTTAAAAGAGTGGAGGGTGAACCACTACATGAGACATGGTTGCGGTTTCATAAATTGCTTCTAAAATATCCAAAACATGGTGTACCAGACAATTTATTGATGTAATACTTCTATTATAGCTCTGATTCAGTGTTGATCAATTTATTCAAGGTAGGTTGATGTGACAATTGTTTGATGTAGCAACGATGTTGCTAGATGATGTGACAAAAGTCAATTGAGCATGGCATACTAGAGAGGATCTAGTATCCTCTCAACAATGGGAATGAGCAAGGACCAAATGTAACAGGATCATGGGGGCGATGAAAACATGACTAAAATGATGACCCAACTTGACTTGCAGTCTAAACATGTCATGGGAGGTGGACTTAAATTGGTGAATGTGGTTGGAACAAACGTTGGAAAATATAGCCAGAGAATGCCAAATTTGAAGCATTATACAATTAGAAAGTATAATAATTGGGGAACCAAATGGTGGGTTCTCATCTTAACTACCTAAGTCAGGGTGAGAACCAAGGTTGGAACAAAGATCGAGATAATGGATGGATAGATTAGGGAGATTGAGGTGGCAATTGGAGATATAGGAAAGTTGAAAAAAATAGGTATGTCTTGCCTCATGATCATCCTAAATTAAAGGAACCAACTAGACTAGATGGAAATTGCACTAATGTAATGCTTACAAGGATCTTCAACAAGGTTGAAAGGTTCGACAAGGTGTTGAAAGAATTGGAAAATGATTTCTTCACCTTAACTCATATGGTGACCTCTCATTTAGTGTCAATTAGAAAACTCAAAACCTAAGTGTGTGAACTCTCCACTCATTTCAATCTAAGGCAAAATGAAATGTTGTGTAGTAACACTGTCCCAAATCCCAAAAATAATGGTTGTTAAGTAAGAATTGTGTCGTGCCACAACATTAAATAAGGCGCTTCCTAGGAGGCAACTCAAGTTTAGTTTATTGCTTTTAATAACATGTGTTGTGAGTGGATGTTGAAAAATTCAAAATGTCGAGAAGGGTAATCTAGGCAATGCTAAAACTATGTCGGTAATCCATTGAATTCATTGTGCGGGCTTCTTCAAGTTCATTATATGTGCTGAAAAATTGGAAAATGTGTACGGTCAACTTTTGCTATTTGAGCTCCAATCGGCGATCCACCGAAGTGGACTAAACAGACTCCATCGAATATGCCAATTCAACCTTGAGGTTTGGTATTCATTCAGGAATCATCATTGAGCTTAATCTCATTCGGTGATTCACTAAATTCGTTCGACGATGTTTTTCACTTTCTGTTGAGTGGTTCTGAGTCAAATAGGCCCAAAGTCTTTTCATATTCTAAAAGAAATCCTTTCATGCTTTTGAGCTCCTTGTCTTCCTAAAACGCCATACATTGTTTTGGTGTGTTTGTGACCTCTTTTGTGTTATTTTACTTGCTTGGAGTATGGTGAAGTTCTTGCATCTAGATCCCAAACCTATTCCCCTTGATTTTGTGCCTCACTATCATCACTGAGGTTGCTTTTTGAGTTCTATATTATTATTTGTGCTAGAATTTGATGCTTTTGATATGGGTTTAGCAGTGTTAATGATATATTGTTGTATAATTTTTATGGATAGTTCTAAATACATCATATTGAATTGTGCCCATGAGTTAGGATAGTTGATATTGAGCCTGAACTTGCTAAAATTGTTTGTGAAGGTTAAAACTTGAAGTTGAATCTTAAATTATACTAGGTCATGCCTTAATTGTTTGTGGACAGAGTCTTATTAGCCAGTGTTGTCTTGAAGACTTATATTTTCCTAATGATAGATAGAGTGACGATTTTCTTAAGGGCAAATAGTTAATTTGGGCAATACTTTGTGTAATTTGGGGGAAGTTCGAGTACCCAAGGGTAGAAAAACATGTGGATAGACTTTAAAAATAATTGGGAATTAGGTATTATTGCATATTAGTGTTGATGTATAAAAATAGGCACTCGGTTGAAAATTACAGATTCGGTTGGCTTGCCTTAGCTCGCTAAGGTGATTAGGCTAATCGTTGAATAAGTCCCAATCTGGCTATTGTGCTTGATTATGTGAATTGGGTACTATTCTTTCGGCGGGCATATCTTAGCTTCCCGAAACCTACCCAGTGTATCACTAAGTGGAAGTGGACATCGCCATTTATGCTTGTTCCTTTTAATTTTTGCACTGTGACTTTTGGCAGACTTGTCTGAGTCCGCCGAAACCAATTCGGCTAATTGCCGAGTTGGAGATAACTTCCGCCCTTCATTCTTGAGTTAAATTTAATTATGGTCTTTCAACTTCGGCGAGCTCACCGAAGCTCACTTAACCTATTAGGTGAATCGTCTTCCTAGTACACGAGCCTCAGAATCTAATTTTAAACGGTGTTTCTTTTGACTTTGATTTCAACTCACCCTTATTGAATTTGTGTTTGAATGATGGCGCCTTGAAGGAAATGGCCAAAGCAAGAGGAAAACAAGTAGTGGATTCTGATACACAATTAAAGAGAGACTCTCCTCCTCTTCCTAAGAGAAACAAGGAGATCTTTATAAATGATCCCTTTGTAGCATCTCAACAAAAACAGACCACTTTGCGCTCTTCTAGGCGCGTGAGTAAGAAATCAAAGCAAACAGTTGTGAGAAGGAGGACTGACATCAGCTCCAAGTTGCCAAAACGTGTTCAATCTCAGTCACTGGCCTCCCATGTTCTCCTAGCTATCGCTCCAAGGACCCTCAATAGGCTCAAAGCTGCCAGAGAACGTATAGTTGATAAGTCCACAAATTGGACTCATTTAGGGCTATATTTTGATAGAATTAATGTCCTCAAATGCATATTTTATCTCAATAGTAACTAACAATATATCAATTTCATATCATTATTATGCATAATTTATACCAATTTCATGTCAAAATTAAAGATTGGTTCATACCAGATTCATACTAAAAGAATATCAATTTCAAATCAATTGTAATTCGTAGTTGTATTTTGTTATATAAGTAGTATACCAACTATACAAGTTTTCTGTTAATATTTATATCAATTTCATACTAAGAGTGAACATAGTTTATACAAAATTCATACCAAGAAGAGTACCAAATTCAAACAAGTTAGTTGTAAACATTCTTTATTAAAAACTAACAATATATCAATTTCATTGCAGTTACATGGAAACTTCTATACTAAAATCATGCCAAAAGTAAACATTTCTTATATAAAACGGATACCAATTTTATATTTAAACAATATACCTTAAAAATTATTGAAATAAAATTGAAATATTAATACAACAGATTTGACGTTTTTAGACATTAAAATTTCAGAATATTCTCCACTGCTAATAGAATGTTGTGCCACTTTTTTGTATAAAATTAGAAAACTTTGCCTTTATTGTTTCATATCATATTTTTACCATTTTATTCGTATAAATTTTAAAAAAATTACATACAATCAATAATTGAATATTTAGATTAACTAAATTTAACAAAATTACACAGTATTATTGATATACACAATACAAAAATACATTCGAAATAAACACTAACCTGAACAATCTCATCGGCCACCATGCTTTATTAATATTAATAAGAAGCCATCCATGACAATATAAAACGAAAAAAAACATTGAGAGAAAAGACAGAGACAACTACTGTTTTGAGATGACAGAGAAAGAGACAAATATTGAGTAAAAAAGAAATTTGTTTTTATAGACAATTAACAAGTGAAAGAAAATGTGTGTAAATGTGTTGAGCTAAACAAGGAAAACAAATATACTTTTTGTTATTAACTCTCCTCATTTTATGCCTATTATTAATTATCATTACTATTTTTAATTTGTTTGTTAATTTATATTCCATTTTTTTTTTTTAAGAAAATGTTATATAGCATATTGCTTAATGTTTAAACTTGAAATATAAAGAATAATGTCACAGCTAATAATAACTAGTCTTATATATGTCGATTATAAAATTTTCTCTAATTTGAGTTATGGGGTTCTGCATGAATTAAGATTTACCATTTGTCTCGAGTTTGACATGTCTAATTGATGGTTTAATTTTCAGATTGGCTCTGACAAGTAGAAAATGTGTCTAGAATTCGGATCCCTTCAGGAAACCACCGAAGATCTTTCAAAAAAATTATGATGGAACTTCAAAACTGCAATATCTCGTTAGACTTCATACATAACCAACAAATACTCCAAAAATTACAAACTGTAATTCTCAAATCTAAGACAATTATCAGATTTGGAAGAAAATAATGAAGGTGATAGAAGAACAAGAATACTTAATATCAATTTTTAGTTTCACAATTAGACCAAAAGGAGAACTTTATATTTAGTGGATAATAAGAAGGCTTGTAGGAAAAGATAGAGGGTGAAGGATTTCATTATTGATGAATATTCAAATATATTATTTTGTTCTATCAAAGGACGTGTTGCAATATATTAATGAAAATATCAATCCATAAGTAATCAATATTGATAATGATTATGAATGGGAAATACTAATGAACTACCATAGTATAGTCATCCCGTCACAACACAATGGTACACCCTAACTGTAATATGGTGTATAGGATCCCGAGAGATCCTATATAAGCCACTTAGCATTCATAACATAAGCGATAGAGACAATATTTCAAGTCCAATAGTTTTATAAATGTAAACTGGAAGTCTAAACACTTTGCCTCAATAGCCATCTAGTACAATAAAATGAAATCGTGCCTAGCTCATACATCATGTCCAAAATTAAAAATAAGAAGGAAACTAAGAACAATGTAAATCCGTCCTCAAAGCATGAGGACTCACCCAAGCTCGGGAAATCAACCAAGCCAACCTCTAGCCACCAAACTGAGAACCCTGAATCTCGGACCCTATATTTGGAAAAATGTAGGCAAGAGTATGGTTAGTACAAAACAATATACCAAGTATGATAACTATGCATAAAACATTCAAAACATGCTAAAAAGGGACAGTTCATGACATGCAGTTGACCAAGCTAAAGTATAATATGAGAAGGTTAGAAAACATAAGTCATAAAACATGGTCAATGCAAGCTAACATCTTTAAACCTTTGAACACATATGAGATACTTCTTTAAGTAACCTTAGTTCATTATTATTGTGAAATTAGCCTTAACCGACATAGAGACAATGTGATCTATAACATGATCCCCTGATGTCTCCCACAACGAAAAGGGTTTTCCCACTTGCCAAGGTAAGGATAATGAATTTCTAGCTTAAGTGGATCCACTAGCTAATGTCTATCTAGAGAATCATCCTATGGGGCACATAGGTTAGGGATAAGGAGATTTCTACTAGAAACCCGACCTCTACTAATGGGGGAGCTTCCATCTCAATATCATCTCGGTGCTAAGCATAAATCCCATGGAATAGTCATTTCTTACTGGTTCTTATTATCCATGGAAGGGCATGTCATCTTGCTAATTCAAGCTAAGTCATAAGTCATCCATGGAAAGGTACAATTAAGCATCCAATACAAGCTAAGTTTCATTGGGATATCTCTTTTATCTTTCATTCAATTTAAGTGAGAAGACTTTTGAACCTTAGAATCCTTACTATGTGAGAAAACCTTTCACAATCAAGCTTTAATGTGTTTATGAGAAATCCTTTCAACAACGCAACAACAATCATCATCATTGATACTTTACTCTCAAAGCATCCTTAAACTATTTACATAATTATAATAAGAACATGAATTAATTTCATGATCTCTTTTTTCATAATTCAAAACCCACATCACATCATCATAATTGAAAAACATGGGGATTAGATGGGTTCATGGGGGATCATCATAAAATCATAGTATTTCATCAATTCATGCATAATAGAACATAATTCAATAATTTAAATCAACATTGAAGAGAGCCCATGACAATTGAAGAAAACCCTAAGTCAATTGCAAATTTCTAACATTGAAAATAGGAGAATTTGGGAACTCCATGAATGGAAGGAATTCATGGATGAAAAATATCATACCGTGCTATCAAAGCCCAAAACAATTGAAGAATGGAAGCTTGATCCTGAACCCTAGCTTGAATCTTCATCTACAAGCTTTAAGAGAGAGAAATATGGGAGAGAAACACTCAACTACTTTTATGATTTTAAAGAGAATGAAGTGAATGAATAGAATTTGGGGTTAAAATCACTTATGTAGGGGTATTAGACATAGGAAAAACAACGTAGTATGAGGCTAGATTACTTAGGAAAAAGCCCAACTACCCTTAAAATAACTGCGGACATACCTGTAACGACCCTTCCGAAATACATAAACCAATAACTTACGAGATGTTTACTCATGTATTGTCCTCACGCTAGTATCATGATATACAACAAATATTATCAATTTTCGAGTACCCAACCAAGTGGTTCAAGTTTCATACAACCATTCAAAACAAGTAGTAAAATTAATATATTACATGACTTGGATTTACACACCCAAAATGAACCAAACAAGTAGCCATACTTATATTACAAACCATTGTGACATGATCCGATTGGTCCTCAAAATTTCATGCAAATAAACAACACATAGGTCATGTATAAGTCCCAAAGTATATACAAAATATAAATGCCTATATGAAAATGTGATCTTCTTTAAAGTTCTCAAAATTTCCATCTCTAATGGCTAGCTTCATGCCTCCTCTTGATCAGCTCCTACGATAGAAACAACTATTGCTAAGCATATAACTTAGTGGTGTAAGAACTATAGGTTTGGAGTCCTCAAAATTCACCAAACTACCTTTCTCAAGTCAATGAGCAGCATACTCGAAACATAATAAATAAATCAAGTAACAATATATAAAGAGTATCAAGTTCGATATTTAAAGATCCAAATGTCTAGAATGTTCAAAGCACCATTTTCCAAGAGATTCAATAGCAAGACTCGCCCAATATATATATATATATATATATCATGTCGTCACACCAGGCACTAGCAAGTATCAAGAAGGGCCAAAACCCTATATCAAGAAGGGTCACAACCCAATAGTCAAGAGAACCAAGAACCATATTAAAAATGGATTCCTAGTTCGTACTTAAAATGGACAACTTCCATTCTTAAGATGGACTAAAAATCCAAAGTCTAGATGGCAAATGATCCGAATCAAAAGGCATGCCAATAGTTACAAAGTCACAGCCACAAGAAGGACAAGGTCCCAACAAGAGTGTCAAGTGATCAAATAATCCGTACAAGTGGGTAAGTTACACAAGCGTCATACCAACACGATAATGCAAAGTTACAAGAGGTAACCAAGGTACCAAGATCAACTTTAAGGTATACCAGTAGTTAAAAGAGTGTAAGTACAAGTTTATACACAAACGTCAATACTTTAGCATAGCAACAGTCCAACACAACTCCCCGAGTTCAAACCGTAGACCAACCAACGTATCAAGGTCCTCAACTTGTTCACAAGTATATACAACCATAAAAATACAATTAAATAACTTCTTTAATTCCTAATATCTCAATAATGTCGAAATAAAATAGGATTATCATCACAAGTAAGCTCAACCTGCACAGATACAACTATGTTCCCAAAACAGTGATTTTGGCCAGTCTAGTACCCCATGTTGTAACTTTTATTTGAGTGGGAAAATGGTAAAACTAGACTTTATAACCTTCATGAAAGATGTAGATACGTATCTTAAGGTTGAAACGCAACAAGAATCACCGAAAAAATACATTTTATACAAAATGTTATCCTCGATACACTAACAGTGGTTCATACAGGATTTCTAAATCTGAAATCTAGACAGAACTTATCCTGTGTTGTGTCCCATATTTCGAATCCATAACAGCTAAATTAGAGTTTCACATAAACATAAGAGTTGTAGATATATAATTTAGCTTTCTAAATAATATTTATTCACAGTAAACTAAGTTATATATAACGAGATATACACAAATTACCAAACACTACCCAGATCAGAAACAAATTTCAGCACTTACCAACAAAGCAGTATGTGTCTCAAATTCCAGCCAAAAGACCAAGTTTTTTCTCTTGTTATTTTGATGAACAAAAGGTTAATTTAGGTTCTAAGGCTCTTAGACTTTGAAGGAACCGAAATTAATTCAAAGAGGTGTGAAAATATATAGTTACTCAAGTGATGTTTATCACTTGGACAACTGGCCATCTAAGGTGCTGCCCAAATAGTTTTGTGCTGCCCAAAATGCAGTCAGATACACACACACACACACACACACACACACACACACACACACACACACACACACACACACATATATATATATATATATATATATATATATATATATCTTTCACCTCCTTTTAAAAGTATGCATAATTCTAATTATATTATTACATATATATCCTAATACAATTCCATAAATTATGATATAACTTATGCTAAACAAGTTAGCAATTATCACCAAATTTGATGTTCCCAACATAAGAGTAAAACATATTGTCGTAATAAGCAATGGTCAATCGACATGTGACTCTTGTTAGCATTTTGGGGTGTTACAACTCTCCCCCTTAAAGAAATTTCGTCTCGAAATTTACCTTACATTAGTCCCGAAACAAGTGTGGATACTGGGTCCTCATGTCTTCTTCTGTCTCCCAGGTAGCTTCTTTTCCCGAATGGTTCCTCCAAAGTACCTTTAATAAGTAGATTTCCTTGTTTATAAGTTGCTTCACTGCGCGAGCTTGAATTAAAATAGGTTCTTCATTATACATCAAGTCAGGGTTAACCTCAATAGATTCAACTGGAAGAACATGAGATGGATTCGAACGGTATCTTCTGAGCATAGAAACATGGAAGACATTGTGGATCCTGTCTAACTCAGGTGTCAAACCAAATTTATATGCAATTGGTCCAACCCTTTCAAGTATCTCATAAGGTCCAATAAATCGGGGATTAAGTTTTCCCTTTTTGCCAAATCTCATAATCTTTTTCCATGGAGACACCTTTAAAAATACTTTATCTCCCACTTGATATCCAATGTCACGCCTTTAAGATCAGAGTACGACTTTTGTCTATCCGAAGAAATCTTTAGATGGTCCTTGATAATTTTTACCTTGTCCTCTGTTTGTTGCACAATTTCAGGACCAATGAGTTTACTATCACTAACTTCACTCCAACAAAGAGGGGTCCAACATTTCCTTCAGTATAAAGCTTCATAGGGAGGAATTCCAAGACTCGATTGGTAACTATTATTGTAAGCAAATTTTATTAACGCCAAGTGTTTGTCCTAACTACCCTTAAACTCCATAATGCATGATCGAAGCATATCCTCCAAAACTTGTATCACCCTTTTCGACTGGCCGTCTGTCTGAGGATGGAACAAAGTGCTAAATTTCAGCTTAGTGCCCAAAGCTTCCTGCAAGCTACCCCAAAATCTAGATGTAAACCTTAGGTCTGGATCAGATACAATAGACATAGGGATCCCATGCAGTCTTACGATCTCATTAATGTACAATTCGGCTAAACACTCAAGTGAGTAATCCATCCCGATTGCTAAGAAGTGAGCACTCTTGGTTAGCCTGTCCACAATTACCCATATTGCATCATGATTTCTTTGGGTGCGAGTAAGTCTAGAAACAAAGTCCATAGTTATTCTCTCCCATTTCCATTCCGGCATCGACAAGGGCTGTAGTAAACCAATTGGAACCTGATGTTCTGCCTTTACTTGTTGACAAACCAAACTTTTAGAAATGAACTCCGCAATGTTTCTCTTCATACCATTCCACCAATAATTTTCTTTGATACTCTGGTACATCTTTGTACCCCCAGGATGCATTGCATATGGTGAGATACGTGCTTCATTCAATATTTCTCTCCTCAATTTATCATCATTCGGGACACATAGTATATCTTGATAAAATAAGACACCATCCTCTGTTAATGTAAAATCAAGTTTTTCCCCATTTTGAACTTCTTTGGTCAATTTTACAAGTTTCTCATCTACCTTTTGTGCTTCTTTCACCTATTCAAGTAATATTGGATTTACTTGCAAATTAGCAATAACTGAACCATTTGAATCAAGTGCGAAACAAACATTCATGGCTCTTAACTCAAGGAACAAGAACAAAGGATTCAAAGAAATGCTTGCAAAAGATTTCCGACTTAATGCATCTGCAACCACATTGGCTTTACTTGGATGATAATCCATCGTGTAGTCATAATCCTTAATGAGTTCAAGCCATCTATATTGTCAAAGGTTTAGCTCTTTCTGAATACCCAAGTACTTTAAGCTCTTGTGATAAGTGAATATATGACATTTCTCTCCATAAAAATAATGCCTCTATATTTTTAAAGCAAACACTGCCGCAGCAAGTTCATGTTCATGGGTAGGATAATTCAATTCATGCGGTTTTAATTTCTGAGAGGCATAAGAAATAACCTCCCTTCTTGCATCAAAACTCATCCAAGACCATTGTGAGAAGCATCTCTATATACTACATACTCCTTCCCTTCAATTGGTAAAGTAAGTATAGGTGCTTGAGTCAACAAGGATTTGAGAGTTTCAAAGCTTTCTTGGCATTTGTCATTCCAATTAAACTTCACTTCCTTCTGCAAGGGTTTTTTAGTCCATGGAGAGGTGATAATGGAGAAGCCTTTCACAAATCTTCTGTAGTATCCTGCTAAGCCTAAGAAACTTCTTACCTCGGTTTGACTTTTGGGAGGTCTCCACTCAACAACTGCTTGTATCTTACTAGGATCCACCTTCACGCCTTCGGCCGATACAACATGTCCCAAAAAACTTCACTTCATCCAGCCAAAATTCATACTTGGAAAGTTTAGCATAAAGTTCCTTCTCCTTCAAAATTTGCAAAATAATTTGAAGGTGTTTATCATGATATTCCCTACTTTTGGAAAAATATTAAAATATCATCTATAAAAACAACCACAAACTGATCAAGATAAGGCTTAAATACTCGATTCATTAGATCCATGAATACTGCAGGAGCATTTGTCAACCTGAATGACATCACCAAAAATTCATAATGACCATACCGAGTTCTAAAAGCAGTTTTAGGAATATCATTCTCTCTAACACACAGTTGGTGATATCCAGACCTTAAATCAATCTTCAAGAATAATTTAGCACCCTTTAGTTGGTCAAACAAATCATCGATCCTTGGTATTGGATATCTATTCTTGATTGTGATTCTGTTCAATTGTCTATAGTCAATACAAAGCCTGAGAGTGCCATCTTTCTTCTTTACGAATAAAATAGGGGCTCCCCAAGGAGAAACACTAGGTCGAATAAAACCTTTCTCAATAAGTTCTCGCAATTGAGATTTCAAATCTCTTAATTCTACCGGAGCCATTCTATAAGGAATGATAGAAATAGGAGTAGATCCAGGAATAAGCTCAATAGGAAATCCAGCCTCTCTTTTCGGGGGCAATCCTGAAAGGTTTTCTGGGAAGACTTCTGGGAAATCATGTACAACAGGTATGTCCTTGATACCAAGACTCTCCAATTGTGTATCAACTATGTGAGCAAGGTATGCTTTACAACCTTGACGTATCAACTTTCTTGCCAAGGCCGCAGAAATAATACTAGATGTCAATGATATTTCACCTTGTACAATGATGTGTGAAAATGTAGGATCTTTAAAAGTCACATGCTTAGACCTACAATCTACCATTGCATGATATTTATAAAGCCAATCCATCCTGATAATAACATCAAAATCCTTGAAGGGCATTTCAATCAAATCAGCAGGGAAGGCTAGATTTTGAATCATGAAGGGACAATCTTGATAAACTCGATTACACACAACTTGATAACCCAAAGGACTTTTAACCAGCACATCAAATTTGAGTCTCACGAATTTTACTTTTTCAGGAAGATCAAGTGACGAACAAAGATAGGAATGTGTAGAACCAGGATCAAACAATGTAAACACACATAAACCAAATAAGTGAAATTTACCGACAACCATGCCTTTTCCATCTTGATCCTCCCTTTGCGTAGCATAAGCACGTGTAGTAGCCCTTGGTCCACTAGCTTTATTCACTCCACTTGCACCTGCTGCTTGTGTATTTTTAGGTCTTGCACCTTAATTAGTTTGAGGAGTATTAATAGAAGGCTTATGAACTGCAGTTCTCAAGGTATGAGCATTATTAGGATTAGGACAATCCTTCACTTTATGATCAAAGCTCCCATAATTAAAACATGCCAGAAGCTTTTCTGCAAGTACCACAATGATTTTTTCCACATTGTGGACAAGTGGGAACATGAGACCTGCCTTGGCCAAAATTTGGAGTACTAGTTGTCGAAAATTCTGATCTGTTTTGCTTTAGCTGAGGTGGCTTGTTAACACTACCAGTTTTAAAATCATCAAACCTTCCCCTTTTTGAGGGACCTCCAAAGTCTGGTCTAGGCATTCGGAATTTTTTTTCATTTCGATTAGCTTCTTCTTTATCAAGTCGTTCCCAAGTAAAAGCAGCAGACACTAACTTACAAAAGTTCTAATGTTGTAGGATCGCCACATTCTTCCTAATGGAATCATTTAAACCATCTTCAAATTTTCTATACTTGTCTTTTTCCTCTTTAATAATACCTCTAACATAACGAGAGAGCCTTAGAACCTTTTGTTGGTACTCAGCAATAGACATGCCTCATTGCCTTAAATTCAAAAACTCCTTTCTCTTTACATCACAATAAGAAGGTGGGACATACTTCATACGAAATTCCCTAAGAAAATCATCCCATGTAAGAACAGGAGGTTTTACCTTGGCATTTGGACCACTTACCCACCAATCATAAGCATCCTTTTGTAATAGTGAAATAGCATACTTAAATTTGGCAATATCTGAACACTCTAACTCCTAAAATACCCTCTCCATATGCTCTAGCCATTATTCAGCATCCGTGGGATCAACGGTGCCTTCAAATCCACTCCACCCATTTTCCTCATTTTCTCAATGTTAATCACGTTGGGATCATGCATCACTTCAGCTATGTGGTGGAAAAATTCTGCCATTTGTTGAAAAAGAGGATTCATGGCTTGAGTACCACGACTCATGTGAGGATGTGAACCAGCTCTTGCACCCTTGGTGGTTTTCCACTTCAGACCCACTAGTGTGGGGAACATAATGATCCGAGAAAGGTTCTCCAACCTCTTCTAGTGCATGAGGTTGGGAAACATGTCAGCAGAAGAGGCCATAACTTACTTCCTTCAAAAGGGAAGATCACATTGCATTATGGACATGTATATGATGCATGTGCACTCTACATGTGATAAAAATTTATTATAAATCGGGTAAGTGAACAGATGATCCAAATAGAATTTTTCTCGAAAGCGAACAAGTATACAAGTAATTCACAGCAAAAGTCCTAAAACCACAAACCTAGGCTCTGATACCAAACTTATAACGACCCTTCCGAAATACATAAACCAATAACTTATGAGGTTTTTACGCATGTATTGTCCTCACACTAGTAATATTATATACAACAAATATTATCAATTTTTGAGTACATAACCAAGTGGTTCAAGCTTCATACATCCATTCAAAATAAGTAGTAAAATTAATATATTACATGACTTGGGTTTACACACCCCAAATGAACCAAACAAGTAACCATACTTATATTACAAACCATTGTGACATGATCCGATTAGTCCTCAAAATTTCATGCAAATATACAACACATAGCTCATCTATAAGTCCCAAAGTTTATACAAAATATAGATGCCTATATGCAAATGTGATCTTCTTTAAAGTTCTCAAAATTTCAATCTCCAATGGCGAGCTTCATGCCGCCTCTCGATCAACTCCTACAATAGAAACAACTATCGCTAAGCATATAGCTTAGTGGTGTAAAAACTGTAGGTTCGGAGTCCTCAAAATTCACCAAGCTACCTTTCAAAAGTCAATGAGCAGCATACTCGAAATATAATAAATAAATTAAGTAACAATATATAATGAGTATCAAGTTCGATATTTAAAGATCCAAATGTCTAGAATGTTCAAAGCATCATTTTCCAAGAGATTCAATAGCAAGGCTCGCCCATTGATATATATCATGTCATCACACCAGACACAAGCAAGTATCAAGAAGGGCCAACGCCCCGTATCAAGAAGGGTCACAACCCAATAGTCAAGAGAACCAAGAACCATATTAAAAATGGCTTCCTAGTTCATACTTAAAATGGACATCTTCCTTTCTTAAGACGGTCTACAAATCCAAAGTCAAGAAGGCAAATGATCTGAATCAAGATGCATTCCAATAGTGAAAAAGTTATAGCCACAAGAAGGAAAAGCTCCCAACAAGAGTGCCAAGTGATCAAACAATCCGTACAAGTGGTCGAGTTACACAAGCGTAATACCAATACGATAATGCAAAGTGACATGAGGTAACCAAGGTACCAAGATCAACTTTCAGGTATACCAGCAGTTAAAAGAGTGTAAGTACAAGTTTATACACAAACCTCAATAATTTAGCCTCAACAGTCCAACACAACTCCCCGAGTTCAAACTGTAGACCAACTAACGTATCAAGGTCCTCAACTTGTTCACAAGTATATATAACCTTAAAAATACAATTAAATAACTTCTATAATTCCTAATATTTCAATAATGTCAAAATAAAATAGGATTATCATCACAAGTAAGCTCAGCCTGCACAGATACAACTATGTTCCCAAAACAGTGATTTTGGCCAGTCTAGTACTCCTTGTTGTAACTTATATTTGAATAGGAAAACGACAAAACTAGACTTTATAACCTTCATGAAAGATGTAGATACATCTCTTAAGGTTGCAGCGGAACAAGAATCACTGAAAAATATATTTTTTACAAAAAGATATCCTCAATACTCTAACAGTGGTTCACACAGGATTTCTAAATCCAAAATTTGGACAGTACTTGTCCTATGTTGCGTCTCATATTTGGAATCCATAACAGCTAAATTAGAGTTTCAGATACACATAAGAGTTGTAGATATATGAATTATCTTTCCAAATAATATTTATTCACAGTAAATTAAGCTATAGAGAATGAGATATACACAAATTACCAAACACTACCCAGCTCAGAAACATATTTCAGCACTTACCAACAAAGCACTGTGTGTCTCGAATTCTAGCCAAAAGACCAAGTTTTTTCTCTTGTGATTTTGATGAACAAAAGGTTAATTTAGGTTCTAAGGCTCTTAGACTTTGAAGGAACCGAAATTAATTCAAAGAGGTGTGAAAGTATATAGTTACACAAGTAATGTTTATCACTTGGACGACTGGCCTTCAAAGGTGCTGCCCAAATAGTTTTGTGCTGCCCAAATAGTTTTTCACCTCCTTTTAAAAGTATGCATAGTTCTAATATACTATTACATAAATACCCCAATACAATCCCATAAATTTTGATATAACTTATGCTAAACAAGTTAGCAATTATCACCAAATTTCAAGTTCTCAACATAATTGTAAAACATATTGTAGAAATAAGCAACGGTCAATTGACATGTGACTCTTGTTAGCATTTAGGGGTGTTACAATACCTATCGACGCCCCTAACCGATGGATCTTGGACTAACCGATGACCCGTCCTGTATCACCATCGTCTATTGTCAGGAACTTGATTTAGGGGTCCTGACCTACGGACGCTTGACCACGAGCCGTAGACCTAATGACAGTCCGTAGGTCCGGCCGTGATTCTAGGTCTTTTGGGAAGTGTTGGGGTGATCAACCACAAACCACACCTACGGTTCGTGGTCCCATTCAAGGGCAGTGGGTGGCCTCCGTCGATTGGTTCTTAAAAATTGCTACTTTTCCCTTTCTTGAATTCCAGGTGTTACACTTCCTATGGGAGATGACGCAGAAAAGGAAAAAGTCTAAATACATACCTATATCTGAATAAAGGTTTTACCTATTATAAATTCTTTTTGTGGCCGGATTGACTAAGATGTTGAAAATAATAATGATCAATGTAGTATCAAGATGTTGGTGATGTGAGAAGCACATATAAGACACCATGACACGTCTATTTCTAACATCTCTATCAACTACTAAGATACAGAGATAATTTACTTCTTGTACAAGTTTAATATTGAAAAATTGAACTTGTAACAAATTATCCTATAGATGCGGATAACCCCTTAACTTCCTGTAGAAAAACACCATCTAAGGAGTTGTTATTTATATTATTATGTTTGAGATATGTAAGAAGAGGAATTTAAGTAGAAATGGTGGTATATCACATATGATAAAATGATTTACGAAATCACAATTAATAAGCTAGTTGCGATTAACTTCGTCTTTGCTAATCATAGTGATGCAGTACCTATGCGTTTACGACCAAGGATATATTATTCTCGGGTGAATAAGAAATCACAAACAAGTACAATTAAGATTAGTACTTATAGGACAATCAAGCTAATTGAGGATTGAATACGTATGACATTTGTTGAAGAGATTATATAGGGGACTTAATCTGTGCATATGTAGGACAAATATAAGAGACTACAAGCATTGTTGTTGAAATAATAATTTTTTCCAAAATATATGAAGTATTGTTAGGAACTGATCTTGAAGGTATTACACACCCAAAATTCATATTTTACCTATTTTAAACTCATTTTAAAGAATTTATTCACTTATATTCATGTGTTTTTAGCATAATTTATGTGGATTATTAAATGTATGTGATTATATATATTTTAGGTCAAATTTAATAGAAATCTATCCAAAACGGCAAAAGGAAGAAACGTCTAGCATTAGAGAATGACTGAGGCATGAAACAATATTAAATATAGGGGTCATTTGTGCTCGAAATGCATCCCATGAAGGCATAGACAATGATTTTTACTAAAGATTAGAGGATGAAAACCTATCCAAGAGGTGCGACGGCTGATGCATTGGAGGGCGTGCCATATACTCTAGAGGTTGTGTTGAAGGGGGTGTCACAAATCGGGCTTTTAGCATAAAATAATTATTTTAAAAACAATACCAAGTCCATCTAGATGTGCATGTTAATTTATACAACTATACATTTGTAAGCATTGTTTGGCGTGCGGAGTTGGTGGTCGATCACCTTTCCTGAAGTTATGAAACAAATTAGGGTTTTAACTTTTCAAATTTTACATTATTTACCTTTGCATGAATAACATAAAATCTTGAACGTACTGAATTTTCATTGAAGGCTTCTATTGTTCCTCTTCATCTTAATGTTCTTCAGTTAATACAATTCTTTTTCATTGCAAAAAGTTAAGAGTAGCCAAATACCATAACTAGGGTTGTGAGACCTCTATTAAGAATACTTATGATATAATTTTAACATAAAATCTTTTCATACGGGTGTTGGCCATTCTGTATTAATGGTTTTTTTTTAAATTATTGTGTTATGATGGTTGCAAATATTGAAGTTTGCCTAAATTATATAAAAAAAATTCTTGACAAAGAAGTTAAAATTACAAGAAATTACCTAATAGCAGAGATTTAGGCCTATTAACCCCCCATCTTATAGCTTGATCTAGTACTAGTAAGACGTCATGAGACCTATGATGATAGTAGAATTAATACACACTCAGAAACCCGAAAGACTTAGGGTAAAATTCTTATAATTGGGTCAAAACACTTTAAAGATTAAGTAGTGATCAACATACCTAAATGAATTAAGTAGTGATTTAATTTTTGAATTCCAACATCTAGAGAGCCACAACTCTAGTTCTTTTTGAATTATTGAAATAACATAATCCTAATTGTAGATTAAAAACAATTTTTGGATATTCCCAATAAAATCCTATTCAAAAAGTGATCATAAGAATTTATTGTTAAATGAATTATATTCTTTGCCACACTCTCTATGAGATTAGAATCCAAACTTGTTAGACTCTATATTAGATCATGACACTTTATACCTACTTAAAAGTTATGTATTTTTACAAATAATATAACATACAAGATGTTAACTGCAACTTAGCCAAAAAGATCAACCCTAAATATGATGATTAACATGACCGTCGGCTAGCCTTTCACGGAGGTTGGTCAGCTCTTTATAATAGCGATCCCCGCTCTTTATTATTTTCTTTGGCATCGGCGGTTGGAAGCCCATACAACTTTATCTAGCGACAATTTACAAAACTTGACCAAGTTTTGTGATGGTGAAGGTTGTCACGACCCAAATCCAAGTCATGATGAGACCTTCCATAACTCGCCAGTAGGTAAGTCAACATGTTACCTGGAATGATAGTAACAAGCTTAGTGGGTCAATACAATATGCAATAAGTGATAAATGGAAATAGTTTAACAAAATCTATATAAAGTAAGAACACGAAATATATACAACACAAAAAAAAAAATCCAATCCCAAAAATATATAGTCACAAGTACAAAGCTAATAAAAAGAGTATACGTTCCAAAAAATGGACCAAAATATATAGACGTGTCTCAAATGCAAAAGGCTAGTCAAAGCTATAAAAAGAAGGAGATAGACTGATCAAGGATGCCAAAATCTTACCCTTCGTATCCGATATCCCCATAGTAGGATCAAAATCAACACTAGTGACTACTGCTCGAATCTGCATAAAGTAAACAGATGCAAGGTGTAGTATGAGTACCAAAACATGAGCTACCTGCATGTATCATAAGTTGAGTGAGATTGGAAAGTAATGAAAATAATGTAGGGCAATCACATGCATATGCCTATAAGGAGCTAAGCCGTCTTAAATGAAGTCGGAGTGTTCTAAGGCCTAACAATTGTATAAATGCAAGTCTAGGGCAACCACACGCATACACCTAGGCTAAGTCAAAAAACAAGCTACCAATAACAGCACAAGCTCAATCCAATTGCGGATAAGTCATAGCCTACCTTAAAGCTTGAACTTGGTTAAAAGACTTCAAAAGCCCCCAATCAACTACTCTACCTCAAACTAGTTCATATCATAAAGTAGAACTGTCTCTAGAGATGTCAGGAGCCCATTCCAACTCTTATTCCAAGACCTGATCCAAAACAACCGAATAATGCCTGAATTACCAACGAACATGTTCGAGTTGAACCACAACGGACAATTACGGATAAGAGTTCATATAAGTTGGGTAATTGCCTAGCTAAGGATAATACTATCATACCGATTTCTCTTATATTAGTCTACAAGGATCTAACCCATCTTAAGTAATGTTGTTGAGTTTTAAGGCCTAACGACTCCAGAAATGCAAGTGTAGGGCGATTACTAGCTTACATGCAGGCTAAGTAAAAAAAAAATCTAATAATAAAAATAAGAAGCAGTATGAAATCTACTAAAAGACGACACTAATAGGCATGCTTGAACTGTGGAAAACCCAAAAATAAGGCATGAGGCATAAC
Organism: Solanum bulbocastanum; assembly: GCA_037074985.1. Classification (NCBI taxonomy): domain Eukaryota; kingdom Viridiplantae; phylum Streptophyta; class Magnoliopsida; order Solanales; family Solanaceae; genus Solanum; species Solanum bulbocastanum. The sequence continues at coordinate 28,408,602 of CM073597.1, read as the reverse complement.
TACACATGAATCAACTACAACCAAACACAGTTCTAGCAAATCAACATGAATTTTACATTCACAAGCTCATTCTAAGTACCAGTAGGCCATAACATACCACATGTGCTCCAAAATCACAATTCCATAGCATTGCTTTTTTGGACGGCCTCTAATTGCTGCTACCCTACAAAAACATGATCACGACATGAATACATGTTTAGACACTAAAATCACAATAATTTGAGACAAACCCAAAATCAAGTAAAAAATTACATTATGGGACCCATACTAGAAATACCAAAATTGACTCTGCCATTGGGTCTTAATTAGCTCAATGATTTGTGCCCCATAAATGAGCACAATTTGAGCTCAAGAGTTGCCTCAAACAAAACATGCAAGGAAAGACACCATGATCATCATAAAAGAGACAATATAGGTCTTGGGAACACAAAATAACATTCAAAAGAGGTCCACAATACTACCCCAATGACCATAACTGGACGCCCCAACAATTTCCAATAAGTAGTATATGAAATTAGTTCAATCAGAGCTCAATCACTCAAAGAAGTCACGTTTTGATCAATGAACTCCTAATCTGAAACTAGGGATTTATAACTGAGCAATTTTGTTGCTAAAAGTCACTTTCCTTCGCTAAAAGCTTATTTTTGGTCATTGAAAGTCTGCACCAGCAAAAACATATTTTGTAATTTTTCAAAGTCTTTGAACGTAGCCTTGGGATTCATTTGAAACCCAATAAAAATAAACCGATATGCTGCCCCACACTAAATTCGACATTCCCTACTCAATGGAATCGTTAGATTTTGCAAAAAAAGATTGTAATGATAGAAATACCCCCTTAGGACCCTTCAAATCTAAAACCCATTTTTTTTGCCTAAACACCCAAATCGCAACCTAAGATCTCGAGACTCTAGCCAACCACTCTATTAGACAAAACTTATCATATTGAAACTAATGGAAATGCCAGAAATCTCAACAAAGAAAATTTACCTAGCATGTTTACCGGAGTCAATCCTTTGCCAAAAATTCATAAACATTAATTAATAACGTTTCAAAGACACTTCATCCAATTCTAAGCATCAATGATCGTAAATCAGTATAAAACCCAGCTAAATGAGTAGGGGTCGAATCCCACAGGGAGCGATATGTGTTTCATATTTAATTGGGAAGTATAAATGCGGTCAAATCAGTCATAAGAATAAAAATTATCAAATAAAGACATCATTCAAATCAAGGGGTGACATGAATGTCAAATGGGGGTTTTAGTTTTGAGTAACAAATACAAATAATCACAAACAACACGAATTAACAATAATGAGACGAGTTCTTGGGATGTATTTCGATTATAGGCAAATATAGACATATGGGTAATTGTAACTATTAGTAAATATCTAGATATTAATGAGTAGGCTAGGCTTTAAGGGAGGTAATTTACTCTAGAACAATTTACCCCAAATCAAGTGATTTCTCTCGAACATCGACAAGCATGCAAAATAAGAGCATCCTGAACCTTAATTCATTCACTTTCTTGAGCTGAAAGTGTGGGATTTGGTTTAGGTTCACTCTTTCGAGCTGAACCCAGGTCAACCCACTACCCAGAAACCATTAATCAAAAATTTTAGTTCTAAAACCTATCTCTCGAGCATGCCAAGAACACAAACATAGAACTGCATTTGCAACTACAATTATTAAGTTAAACATAATTAATGATTGAACTCACTTTTAAATAGCATTTAATCTAATAGTTAGCAATACCCATAAGATAAATCAACCCATAATTACATCATCACACCTCAAGAATTTGGGTTTTAGCTAGACATCATAAAAAGGTAAAAAAGGTTACCAAATTAATTATCTATCAAAGGGGTAAGAGTGATTTCGTCTTTACAACGCTCCAATTTGATGAACTTCAAAGACCCACTTCAATCTCTCAAAAGTGATTTTCTTCAATTCCTCAAATCTAAGGAAAACTAGCAAAAACTGTCTTTAGATGCTCAAAACTTAATAATAGATTGTTCTAAAGAGTATTTGATACTGAAATAAATGTTCAAAAGCTTATTTATAGTTGCCAAATATAAGCTATGAAAGCTCCTTCAGTGAAGTAAGTCTGGCTCGCCGATCCACTCAGCGAGCTACCCTGTGGTCTCTTCCACCGCCCTTTCACCTTGGCATCACGGATTCACTCGGTGATCCGCCGACTGTTCCCTTTTATCGCCGACTTGGTTCTTTCCTTCAGAGCTTGACCCACTAGAAGTTTAGGCGATCATCTAAGCCACTCGACGACGCACCGAGTGCTCTTGGCGATACTCAGGCTCGCCCTTTTTCACTTTTTCAGCCTATTTTGTTCCTTTTTACCTGTTAGTCTTCTTGCTTTGTTCTTTAATCCATATTCCTGAAAATCAAGGATTTAAAATCAGTTATTTGCACAAAATAAGCATTCGAGGATACTAAATTTGTACAAACAAAGCCCTAAATGAGTCCAAGTTTAGGTATCATCAATACCCCAAACTTAAGCTTTTGCTTGTCCTTAAGTAAAACAAAAGTTCAGCAGTTCAAAAAGGATGTCTCAAACAGTGCTATATAAGACTCAGTCATGAATGCACACAACAAGACTCAACTTACTCATGCAAGGATCAATTGTGTACTTTGATTAACATTTCAAGGATACTTCATCTAATTCTAAGTGTCAATGATTGCTAATCAGTATAAAACCTAACTAAATGAGTTGATGTCAAATCCCACAAGGAGAGGTACATGTTTGAGAATCAATTGGGAAGTACGAATATGGTTAAATTAGTCATAGGAATAAAATTTATCTAATAAAAACACAATTCAAATTAGGGGGTGACACGAATGTCAAATGGGGGGTTTTGGTTTGGAATTATCAACTACAAATAGTTGTAAACAATACGAAATAACAATAATGAGATAGGTTTTTGGGATGTGATTCGATTATAGGCTAATATAGACAAATGGGTAATTGAACCTATTAGAAAATAGCTAGATATTAGTGAGTAAGCTAGGCTATAGAGGAGATAAACTTTCTCTCTAGCAATTTACCCCAAATCAAGTTGATTTTTGATTTCACGTATAAGGACACTTCATCCAATTCTAAGTGCCAATGATCGTTAGTCAGTGATATAACCCAACTAAATGAGTTGGGGTCGAAACCCACAGGGAGTTGTACATGTTTGAGAATAAATAAGAAAGTACGAATCTGCTCAAGTCAATCATAGGAATAGATATTATTGAATAAAAAAATATAATTCAAATTAAGGGGTGACACAAATGTAAAATAATAGGGGGGTTTCGATTGTAATTATCAACTGCAACTGCATCAAATAACACAAATTTAACAATAATGAGACGGGTTCTTGGGATGTGATTCGATTATAGGCAAATATAAACAAATGGGTAATTGCAATTATTAGTAAATAGTTGTAAATTAGTGAATAAGCCAGAATTTAGTGGGGATAAACTTTCTCTAAAACAATATACTCCAAATCAAGTTGTTCTCCCTCGAACACCAACAAGCAAGCAAATAAGAACAACCTACGCTTTAGTCCATTCACTCTTTCGAGCTGAATGTGTGGAAAAGGATTTAGGATTCACTATCTCGAGCTGAACCCATGAAAACCCAACACCCACAAACCATCAATTCAGTAATCTTGGTTTTAAAACCTCTCTCTCGAGCAAGACAAAAACATGAAGGTAGGACTGCATTTTTAACTACAATCCTTTATTTCAACCAGAATTACTGAATGAAATCACTACTAAACATCATTTAAACCAACAGTTAGTAATACCCATCAACTAAATCAACCCACAATCACATAATCACACCCCAAGAATTGGGGTTTTAGCTAGACATCATAAAAAGATAAAAATCGTTACCAAATTGTGTTTCCATCAACTGGGTAAGATTAATTTCGCCTTTACAAAGGTCCAAATTGAAGAATCTCAAAGACCCACTTCCAATTTTTCAAAAATGGAAAACTTCAATTCTTCAAAGCTAAGGAAAATTTTTGTCTCAATACTCTCAGTTCAAACTCAAAAATTATATATTATGAAACTTTTATATAGATTGATAGATAGATATAATGTTTAAAAATGTATTTATAGTCACCAAAAATATGCTGCAAAGGACCATTCGGCGCAGTAAGTCAGGATAGCCGATCAGCTCGGCGATCCACCCTTTGGTCAATTCCATCGCCTTTTTTCTTTGACCTTCAGCATCCTCAAGTTCTATACCTTTGGGTGATCCTACACTGTATTGCTGAACCGTTTGGCAACACACCGACTGCTTCTTTCTCTCGCCGACTGCTCCTTTATCTTATCGACTTGACTTTCTCCTTTAGGGCTTGGTACACTGGAATTTTAGGCGAGATAATACCTATTCGGAAACTTGCCCAATGGATTAGGCGATCAACATGACTTTTTTTCTTTGTTCTTTCAGCTGCCTTGTTCCTTTTTGCTCATTAATATCCATGCTTTGTTCCTCAATCCAAACACCTGGAAATCAAGGATTTTACATCAGTTATTGGCACAAAATAAGTATTTGAGGACACTAATTCTATCCAAATAAATCCCTAGATGAGTCCAAATTGTGGACTTATCAACACCCCTAAATTAAACTTTTTCTTGTCTTCAAGTAAAACTCAAGTACAGTAGTTCAAAAAGGATGTCTCAAATAGTGCTACACAAGACTCAATCATGAAAAGACTCAACTTACTCATGCAAGGATCAATTGTGCACTCAAAGATTCAAGTTGTGACTCACCATTAGCAAAAACTTCTCCAATTCACCATACTTGCTTCAAATGCAAGTTCAAGCTCAACAAAGGTATTCAAATGCCCTCACACAAAGAATGATTCCATATTCATACAAAATGCTTCAACAATTTATAGCTCCAGAATCACTATCAATACTCACACTCACAAAGATGAACACAATGCATGATTTCACCCATAGGTTTGCTCCTTTTTTCCAATCAACACTTATTTATGCTCACTCAAGATCAAAAAGGTCTTTTCAAGGCTTGTAATGGGGCTGAGTGCAAAGGTATGGTCATTTAGGCTCAACGGTTGTAATCCTCATGAAATGTGGTATGGATAATTATTTCTTCCCTATTCTTCATCATTTTTCACTCATGCTCAAATTTCACCCCATTATTCACTTTTCATGGATTGTCGGACACCATATTTCTTTTTGCATTTTCACAACTTTATTCCACAAGTTTTTCATTCTTTTTCTTTTCCATTCTTATATTCTTTTTCTCTTTTTTTTTTTTTTTTTGTTTGGAAGGGCTCCATTTTTCTCAAAACCATGGGTCAAAAGGGACTTCTTTGCATTTCTTGATTTACCCTCTCTTTTCACCGTACCCCCAACTTAGGCTTTTGGACTAAGTTGGCTATCCAAACAAACCACAGATCATGTGGATTAAGGGTGAAAGGATAAATAAAGGTCATAATTTGCATCAAGTTTCTTCCAAGAAAAAGGGTAAGCCTCAAAAGGTATTCAAGCGAAGTTCACACACTCACAAGGTATGCCACAAAAGAGGTATAATATCAAATTGTTTCACTTTTTGAAGTTGTCTAAGATTATTACAAGAGATTGCATCACTTAGTCAACCAGACCAATGGGGAAAATTCTTGCTGTCATCATACATGGTTCATGGTAAGCTCATCACACACAAGGCATTGACACCAATGTCAAACAAGACTCCATACTCTTGCTAGTGTGCAATGTTCATCACAAGAGACTCAAGTTGATAATTGGCTAGTCACAACGAGATGCAAAAAGTTCACATATTGCTTATGCAACTTCATTTGGCCTCATCGTAGCCGCACATTGATTTTTGTTTGATTATAATCACTATTCAAGTCATCGGTATTGATCAAGACCGATACTCAAATTTGCAAGAGAACTGCCACATTCAAACACAAACAAAAGGTGGCACAAAATTTTTTGGAAGCTTCCAAAAAATATTTACAATTAAAACAAGGATTCACAATCCAATCATCCACAAAAACAGTGCTAAACACAATTTACAACTCGAAAACCCAATATGTAACCAAATCAATAATCTCAAAAGGTGGGCCTCACGCCACCACAAAACAAAAGCTATTTGTCCTCAAATACAATAAAGTATCCAAAAAGTCAATAGAAAAAGATAGAGAAGGAGGTAAAAAGAAATCCTATCTAAACAGTCGCTCCATCTGTCTGGGCATCAGTACCCGGTGTAGTGATCTGAACTTGGGCATTAGTGCCTGGAGTCATATCAACAGTACCACCAGCTCCACTCAAGCCTGCCATAGATCTCTTTGTCAGCGATGTCTGGATCACCGACTGTAGAACCGCCTCCTCTAGATCTGGTAGGTCTCCATGTATGCTGTCATCCCTCACACCAATCTGCTCCTCATCGATCTCTACCTCCGACTCATCAGCTGCTATGTCATCCGTCTGTACATCCCTAGTGGTAGTCGGAGGAATCTTAGATGTAGCAGGAGCATCCTCTGCCTTAGCTGCCTCAAATAAAGTGGTGAAGTCTGTAGACTTGAGATAGTCCACATCCTTCCTCTGATCTACCACCTTGGCTCTCAAAGCCGTCACCTCAGAAGACTCCCCCTGTCTACTCTCACAAGCTATGACTCTTGCAATTAAATCATCAAAAGATGCCCGGATGGGGGGTCAGTGCATCTAAAATAGTAGCCTTAACCATCCATGGCACAACAACCTCCAATTTGGTCGCTCTCACATCAATCGAATGGGCTAGGTGCCCCATCTTCAAGATCATAGCCTGAGTAATCTTGGTGGGATAGGAAGAGGTAGAAGCACTCGGAGCCTGTGAAGAAGAAGTAGAAGCAGATTTACTTGAAGACCTAGAGGCCAGAGTAGGCAAAGATGCATCTACAGGTATATAATCGATATCCACCACCAGAGATGTACCAGAGGTGCTCTCCTTCTGTCGGCCTTCTCTCAAGTGTATTCAGTATCTATACGGCTAATATCTGTGGAGGAGGAGGGAGTAACCTCAATATCTCTAGCTACATTTCGGGGGACTCTAGTACACCGGCACAACTCTGTGATTAGCACCGGGAATGGACGTGAGGCCTGCTTTTGCTTGGCCCTCATGGCCATCTCTTGCTCTGTCAATGCTCTTCTTAGAAATAATCGACCCAAGGCAGGCCTCCTTAGGATGATGGAGAAGGGACTCATTTTGGGAAGGCATAATAGAACTACTAATGAATCCAAACCAATAACATGCAGCTACACTCAAGTGCCTCTTCTTGATTGGGACTCCTGCCTTTATCTACCTCGGGGTGGTATTTGATATGAGGGGCGCCAACTATCCATTGACCTCATCCAATGATGCTGTAGCGGTAGCTAGGTTGAGGTAGTCAAATTCTGACCCCCTGTCAAGTACCGTATTGATGTGATCATGGCTACAGTGCACTACTGTCCCCTGTACCATAATCGACCCCATCGGGCTGAACTCATTGGCATTCTTCTTGCTTTTAGGAACCAGGTCACCATATGCAGAGTAGAACTCTCGAACCCATATAGGCATGTATGGGCCCCGGGGGGTCTGGTGAACTGCCCAAAACGATGGTATTGGAGTGTCTCCCTCACCTCGGAGTATCTGACCTCGAAGCCTTCTATTGAAAACAATTTCTTCTCAAGAGTCATTCACAACACATCAGCTTTTAGTCTGATAAGTAGTTGTGGAGGAGGAACCAATGGTGGTACTGGAGCTATAGGAGGTGCCAGAGCTGGCACTGAATTTGCTGGGGTGGAAGCTGAAGGGATGATTGCTGAGTCAGGGCGAGATTTAGCATGGATCTCAGTCCATCGGGACTGTAAGGGTTGGTCGTCAGTATGGGAGCCCTCACTACCAAAGTTGTGCTCTAGAGCCTCAGATATGGGCCTTTTTCCCTTGCCCTTGCCTCCCTTTGGAGGCTCTGTTCTTTCCTTTTTAGGAGGATTTATTCCCTTTTCATTGACCACAATACCCCGTGCTCTTTTATAGGCTGGAATGTCAAGGTTAGTCCTTGCCATATTTGCAAAAACATCAAAGAAAATTAGAAATAATTCAAGCAAAACGCACAGAAGAAAAATAGTTGCAGAAAGACTCAACGAACTAGTCAATGAGTCGCCGAATCTCTTTGGCAAGCTAGATCGGGCTAGACAAAAGGATTGATTCAAAAATTCCTAGAAAAATGAGCATGTCGGTGATGGAAAGAGCCTTTCGGCGAACCGCCAATAGCATTTGGAGTGTGAGGATTAGCCCAGAAAAAGTTACAGTGCTTTTAGGGATTAGGGACGCAGACAAAGCGTGATCAAGGACTTTTGGTGAGTCGCCGAGTGCACTCGGGAAAGTCAGGCTTCTCGCCAAAAGTTACAGTACCTAAATAAAGATTAAGCATGAACCTCCAATTAATATGGGGGTCCAAATTGTGGACTAGGTCATGATCGCCAACCGGGTTGGTGATTTGCCAAGTTGCTACTGTGCTCGCCCAGTTTACAGACTCCAATTTCAAGATGTCTTGAGTCCAACAGCGGTCCAAGTCGGGCTCACCGACCTCTTCGGCAAGTCACCGACTGGACTTTTAGCTCGCCAACCTGCACTTTTCAAACACCTTCCACACTTTGACCTACACAATCAACACACCATTATTTCAAACTTAAAAAGAAAGAAAATAAAACTTGGGTTGCATCCCAAGCATTGCCTTAGTTAATGTCGCGACACGATGCAAGTCCACACTCAAACCTCATTCTTGGGGTTGGCCATAGTATCACTAGGAAACTCCCCTTGTTGTCTCGGGTTTAAATGAGATGAGATATGACCTATTTGGATCTCCAAAAGTTTGATCAATACTGAATGGGAGGTAACCATTTGGCTAAGGGTCGGTACATTTTCTTTTATTTCTTTCAAAATCTTGTCCGACCCCTCAACATTTTTGAGGATACGAGAAAGCATATCCTCCGACCAGCCTCCCTCGAAATCCTTTGGCTTTTGGTGCTCATGGGGAGGAACATATCTATCCTTCTCCCCATCTCTCTTTCAAAGTGGGGTTATGGTCCCTCTACTCTCGATCACGATCCTTTCAACCTTGGTTACTACCCTGCCTCGGATAGTTTGAACGATAACCATCACCTTGGTTGGCTAGGAAATTCACTTCTTCATTGTACAAAGCCTCAAAATTGGCCTCACTAGGATTAACACACCTGGCACCCATGACATTGACACTTCGAGCACCAGCTGCTATGACTTATTTGGACAAAATGTCAAGTTGTGTCATGATCTTGGCCATGTTCTGGTCCTTCTCTTGGTCTTTCTCCATCTGCTCCTTGGTCAATTTGAACGTAAGAGGGGATACCTGATCTTCGCGGGTGTACTGATTACTATATTAGGACACTTCATCCAATACTAAGTGCCAACAATCATTAGTCAGTAATATAACCCAACTAGTGAATTCGGGTCGAATCCCACATGGAGTAGTCTTTCCTTCAAATTCAATATTGAAAGTGTAACAACAATCTCTTCAATAGAATACTAGTTACACCTTTCTGGTTTTAAATTCATATACCAAATTTTAATTATCATTTCCAATTTCACACTTCAACACGAAATGGTCAAATAGTAAAGTAAGACTTGGGGTAATGACCAACCAATTGTCGAATTTTAACTTAGTGGGTGAAGATTAATGCTCACAATGGGATAATTTATCGTGGGTAGGTCGGACCATATGTAAAGTAACTTTCTCTCGAACAATTTCCTTTTCTATGTCAAATTCTCTCGAACTTCAACACTAATCAGAAGATGCCCAACCCTTGGTCCTCATCAAATCCACTCTCACGAGTTGAATACAAAGGATAGATCCCATGTTTCACTCTCTCGAGTTGAAACAATGGTAACCCACTACTAAGGATGCTAAGATTTGCTACGTTAGCTCTGTCCTCCTTTCTCAAGCAAGCGCAGAACACTAAACGTGTCACACTACACATGCAACTTGATCTAAAAACACAGAAGCAACTCAAACCCACTTCAAATTAACACCATTATTTGCAATTCCATGCCACCAACTTAGTAAAACTCAACAATTAGCTTTATAGTCAAAACCCCAATAACAGTGTTTTAGCCACTCATAGAAAAATTAAGAAAATCAACATCTGCCATGTTTTCTATAACTGGGTAATTGAAATTCAAAAGTTAGAAATTACTAAAATCTTCTCTGTTACAAAATCTCAACCAAGAATCTTGCTAAAATCCATTGAAAAACCCAATGGTAATATTTTTGCTCATAATTTTCTCTTTCTCCCATTTTTTGAATGCTTTTTCTCTCTTGCAAAAATCAATTTAAACAATCTGAAGTGTAGCTATTTAAGACCACTGATGAGGTAAGTTGGGTTTCATCGACTGTTCGGCGACTCACGAATTGTTCTTCATCTCGCCTTCATTTTTCACTTCTCTTTGGTCCGTCTACTGTAACTTTATGCGATCCATATCGGGATCGCCAATTAGTTCCACGAGTTACCCTTTTTCCCTCTATCTCACCCATCAGCACTTGTTTGAATCTTCATCAGCACTTTTGGCGACCAAGTCGTCCTTCGCCGAATGGAACTGTTGCTCACCGAAATTACCTCTAGTTTAGTTCCAGCATTCTATAACTTTAGGCGGTATCGTGGTAATTTGGCAATTCCCCGAGTGACATCGGCGATCACCATGCATTCATTTCTTCAATCTTTTAGCTTGCTTTGTTCCTTTTTGGACATTAGTGTCCATGCTTTGTTCCTAAATCCAAACACCTAAAATTCAAGGATTTTACATAAGTTATTAGCACAAAACATGCATTTGAGGACACTAAATCTATGAAAATAAATCCCTAAATGAGTCCAAATCGTGGACTCATCAACATCCCCAACTTAAACTTTTGCTTGTCCTCAAGTAAAACTCAAGTTCAGTAGTTCAAAAAGGATGTCACAAACAGTGCTACACAAGACTCAATCATGAATGCACACAAAAAGACTTAACTTACTCATGCAAGGATCAATTGTGCACTTGAAGATTTAAGTTGTGACTCACCATTATCAAATAATCTCGAGCTCACACTACTTGCTTCAAATGCAAGTTCAAGCTCAACAAATGTATTCAAATGCCCTCACATAAAGAATGATTCTATATTCACACACAATGGGTCAACAATTTAAAGCTCTGGAATCAAATGAAACGCTCACACTCACAAAGATGAACACAATGTATGACTTCACCCATAGGTTTACCCGTATTTTCCAACCAACTCTTGCTTCAGCTCACTCAAGATCTAAAAGGCCTTTCCAAGGCTTATAATAGGGTTGAGTTCAAGGGTGTGGTCATTTAGGATCAATGGCTGTAATCCTCATGAGATGTGGTGTGAACAACACTTTTTTTCCTCTTCTTTATCTTTCTCATTCATGCTCAAAAGTCACCCCATTATTCACCTTCCATGGATTGTTTGGACACCCCATTTTCTTTGTATTTTCACAACTTTATTCCAAAACTTTTTTTCTTTTTCTCAGACAACCCCTATTATGTGTGTGTCCCACTTATCCTGTGTGTGTTTGAATGTGGCAGTTCTCTTGCGAATGTGAGTATCGGTCGTGATCAATATAGATGACTTGAATAGTGCTCATAATTGAATAAAAATGAATGTGCAGACATGATGAGGTCAAATGAAGTTGCATAGTCAATATATGATCTTTTTGCATCTCGTTGTGACTAGCCAAATATCAAATTGAGTCTCCTGCAATGAACATTGCACACTAGCAAAAGTGTGGAGTCTTGTTTGATATTGGTGTCAATGCCTTGTGTGATGAGCTTATCGTGAACCTTGTGTGATGACACCTAGAATTTTCCCTATTAGTCCTATCAACTAAGTGAGGCAACCTCTTGAAATGATCTTAGGAAACTTTGAAGAGTGTGAAACAATTTGACATTGTACCTCTTTTTGTTGGCTACCTTGTGAGTATGTGAACCCCGCTTGAGCACCCCTTGAACCTTAACCTTTTATTGGAAGAAACTTGATGAAAATGTAACCTTTCTTGATTCATTACCTATAATCCTCATGATTTGTGGTTTGTTTGAATATCCAACTTAGGCCAAAAGCCTAAGTTGGGGGTATGGTAAAAAGAGAAGGTAAATCAAGAAGTGTAAGAAAGTCCCCTTGACTCATGTTTTTGAGAAAAATGGAACCCAAATGTTCCAGAATCTGAGCCCCATTTTTGAAGTCCATAAGGCAGACTAAGTCGTGCTCAGTGAACGGGATTGGCGACTCACCAATATCACATTTGTCTCGCACATGTTCCAGCTCCTGGAAAATCAATACACATTATTTTAAATCACTAACACTTGGGTTGCCTCCCAAGAAGCACCTTATTTAATGTCGTGGAATGATGTGGAAATGATCTCAACCATCTTCCAGGTACACCACCTCAATCAAATAAATATCCTAGCATTCTCCAAAGTATAATTTCAAGCGTTGCCTATTCACCATAAATGCAAGTTCTTCTTGATCCTCAAATTATATGGCACAATTTGTGAATACTCGTGTCACTCTAAATGGTCCAGACCATTTGGACTTGAGCTTTTTGAGAAAGAGTCTAAGTCGAGAATTGTATAGTAACACCCAATCTCTTAGCTTGAATTCTCTCTTGAGTATTTTAGCATCATGCCACTTCTTCATCTTTTCCTTGTAGAGAGTTGGACTTTTGTAAGCTTTGAACCTGAATTCATCCAACTCATTTAGCTGCTCCACTCTCTCTTTTGAGGTTTTTGTCCAGTCCTAATTCAGAGCCTTTAATGCCCACATGGCTCTTTGTTTCAATTTGATTGGTAGATGGCAAGACTTTCCAAAAACTAGCTGGTACGAAGACATATCAATTGGAGTTTTGTATGCAGGTTATATGCCCATAGTGAGTCATCAATCTTTCGAGACCAATTAGCCCTACTAGCAATCACTGTCTTGGCCAAGATGCTCTTGATGTCCCAGTTTACACTTTAACTTGTCCACTTGTTTGGGGATGATATGTAGTGGCTACCTTGTGTTTCACCCCATACTTACTCATTGGTGCTTAGAACCATTTATTGCAAAAGTGGGATGCACCATCACTAATGATAGCTCGAGGAGTACTGAATCTAGCAAACATGTATTGTTTCAAAAATTGAACCACAATTTTTCCTTCATTGTTTTGAAATGCAACAACTTCCACCCATTTAGAAACATAATCTACTGCCACCAAGATATACTTATTACCGAAGGAACTCACAAATGGGACCATGAAGTCTATTCCCCAAACATCAAATAACTCAACTTTTAAAATGGGAGTAAGGGGTAACTCGTGTCTTTTAGACACTCCACCTTTTTTCTGACATTGAGCGCATTTCTTCATAAATTCGTGTGCATACTTGTAGAGAGATGGCCAGTAATAGCAACTTTGGAGAACTTTATCGGCAATACGCACACCGCTATGATGGCCCCTAACCGGTGAAGCATGACAAGCATAGAGAATTTCTACCACTTCTTCTTCCGGAACACACCTTCTACTGATATAGTCTGCATGTTCTTGAAACAAGTATGGTTCATCCCAAAAGTACTTTTTAACATCGAACATGAACCTCTTTTGTTGATAGAACCGCACACTATGTAATTGGTGAAGTCTGCATACCAATGGGGTTGTTTGAGAGTTATCTCTAACACTTGTTCACTGGGGAAAGAATCATTTATGTCAACCTCAGGTTCATCATTTTCCTTACCCTATAATCTTGATAACCGATCAGCCACCTGACTTTCACACCTTCTCCTATCTTTGACCTCAAAATAAAATTCTTGCAATAGTAACACCCACCTTATCAACCCTGGCTTTGCATCCTTCTTTTCCATTAGGTAACATAGTGTAGCATGATCAGTGTGAACAATCACTTTAGTAACTAACAAGTGAACTTCTCAAATGCATAGACTACCGCAAGCAACTCTTGTTTAGTAACAATATAGTTACGTTGCATATTGTTTAGAGTCTTGCTATCATAGTAAATTGGGTGAAATAGTTTGTTGCGTTTTCACCCCAGTACAACACCCAATGTAGTTCCACTAGCATCACATATTACTTCGAAAGATTCTGACTAATCAGGACTAATAATGACCGGGGTGGATACTACATTCTCTTTCAATCATCGAAAAGCCACCATACAAGCATCATCAAAGTGAAATTTCACCTCTTTCTCTAAGAGTTTGCATAGAGGATGTGCAATCTTTGAGAATTCTTTGATGAACCTCCGGTAGAAACCGACATGACCTAAGAAACTACAAACCCCTTTCACCAAAATTGGTGGTGGTAATTTCTCAATCACTTCAAGCTTCATTTTATCAACCTCTAGCCCTTTTTGCAACACTTTGTGACTGAGTACTATCCCTTATTTAACCATGGAATGACATTTTTCCCAATTGAAAACCAAGTTTATCTCCACACATCTTTGGAGAACTTTTCCTAAGTGTTCTAAACACGCCTCAAAAGTATCACCCACAATGAGAAGTCATCGATAAATACCTCCATTGAATCCTCCACCATGTCAGTAAAGATAGATATAACATGCAACGTTGGAATGCTGCCGAAGCATTGCATAATCCGAATGACATCCTTTTAAAGGAAAAAGTCCCATAGGGACATGTGAAGGTGGTTTTTTCTTGGTCGTCTAGAGTAATGGAGATTTGGTTGTAACCGGAATACTCATCCAAAAAGAAATACCTAGCTCTCTCTGAAAGCCGATCAGGCATTTGATCCATGAAGGGCATGGGAAAATGATATTTTTTAGTCCATGAGTTTAACTTTTGGTAATCCATGAATACCCTCCATCCGGTCACCGGGCTCATAGATACAAGCTCTCCCTTTTCATTCGAGACCAGTATGATACCTCCCTTTTTTGGTACACATTGCACCGACTTACCTATTTTCTATCCGCAATTGGGTAGATCACACCTGCCTCTAACCACTTTATTATTTACTTCTTCACTACTTCTTGCATTGGTGGGTTCAATCTCCACTGATGTTCAACACTTGGTTTACACTCACTATCAAGCTGAATTTTGTGAGTACAAATACTGATAGAAATGCCCACTATGTCAGCTATAGTCCAACGTATAGCTTTGATATGCCTTTATAGCACCTGAAGAAGAAATTTCACCTGCCATTCAAGTAATTCAGCTGCAATGATCACCGATAGAGTGTTATTTGCCCCCAAGAAAGTATATTGGAGATGGGGGGAAGTGCTATCAATTCCAGATTTGGTGGTTCTTCTTTTGATGGCTTTGCGGCTGGACTCTCTCTATTTTTCAAATCAAAGTTTAACTTCAATGGAGTCTTTGAATATCCTCCCATACTTGAAAGAGTAGCTACTACCTCTTCATAGCCTTGAATTTTGAATTCATCATAGTTAGCAAGAACGGCTTCAAGAGGTTCGTTCATGTACATCAAATAGCTCACGCACCGCCTCATCAATAACAGCAACGGTGGACACCATATGAATATCACTTGGGTGTTTCATTGATTTAAAAACATTGAAGGTAACTTCATCTTTGTTCACCCAAAATTTCAATTCTCCGCTTTCAACATCTACCAATGCTCTTCCAGTTGCTAGGAATGGTCTTCCCAGAATAATGGGAATTTCATCATTTATTTCACAATCTAGGATGATAAAATCAGCCGAGAAAATAAACCGATAGACCTTCACCAAGATGTCATACAGTATCCCCACAGGATGTTTGATTGAATGGTCTGCCATTAATAGTCTTATTGTGGTTGCTTTCGGTTCACCCAACCCAGTTGTTTGTAGATTGCATAGGGCATTAAGTTGATGCTTGCTCCTAAATTGCTTAATGCTTTAGTGAATTCGAGCATGCCAATGGTGCAAGGAATGGTGAATGCCTCGAGATCTTTTCTCTTTCTGATTAGCTCCTTAGTCATAAATGCACTACAATTGTTGAAAACTTCAATTATCTCAAAATCCAAGCTCCTTTTCTTTATGAATAACTCTTTAATGAACTTGGCTTATCCTGATAATTCTCACAATGCCTCCAAAAGGGGAAGATTAATTGATAATGTCATAAACACCGATAAGAACTTCTTGAACTTCTCATCCTCATTCTTTTTCTTTAGGCGTTCGGGAAATGGGGGAGGTATTTTGGGTAAACGTTGCATGACTTTTGGGATTGGGACATGGTGTTCCACTTCTTTTTTTGGTTCTTTGACAATGGTTTGATGGATAAATATCTCTTGTTCCTCCATGCCTTTATCATCTACATGCTTTTGAGCTTCTTCATTTCCCATCACATCACCTATTGCTACTTTTTCGCTATGAATAACCATCACCAACTCTTTATTGTTATTTTCCATTGTGAACTTCAGTTTCAATTGTGCGGAAAGTAAACTCGACTGCCCTTCAAGTATCTTGATGGCATCGACATGAGAGTTCACTTTATTTTTAATGAGGAAAAGTCATCATTTATCTCCTTCAACAAATCATCTGAATCTTCAACGTTATCAAGTATACGTGACAACAAGTCATTCACCCGGGGACTACTTGCAATCCCTTTCGATTTTAGGCTCTCACTTGAGTGAGTATGGTTCTTATCATGATCATCTCCCCTTCTCCAATAATCACCTTGATCAACCTAATCTTGGTAGTATCCCCTTTTCTCTTCTCGCATGCGATAGTTCTAACCTTGATTTCCACCTCGCTGTATATAGCGTGGGTAGAAACCCTTCTCATATATCTTAGAGTTCCAACCTTGGTTCTCCCACGACCTTGAGTAACCGAAAGAAGAACCCTCATTAACTCTAAACACTCCACATGTCCACTTCATATGCTCTTGTAGATATTCCATTTGGGTTAACATCTTCTTGATGTTATTATCTCTCTCTCTCTCTTTATCAAGTTGCTCTTGCGTTAATGTAAAACAAAATGGAGAGACTTGATCCTCTTAGGTGTACCACACTTGGTTTATTTTGGTCATGTCATCAAGAATGAATGAAGCCACCTCAAATGATTGTAACATTATTCCTCCTCATACCAATTGATCAGCCACTCCTTTATTAACCGAATCAAGACTTCGATAAAAATATTGGAGTAACAAATTGTTTGGTAGCCCATGAGATGGGCATTTAAGTAAGAGTTTCTTAAACCTCACCCATGTTTCATGGATAGGTTCCCCCACCTGTCACTTGAAACTTTGATTATCATCTCTAAGTTTCATTATCTTTGATGGAGGAAAGAACCTTGTGTTGAATGCTATAATCAGCTCATCCCATGATGTGATGGAATTTTTTGGTAACTTGGCTAACCACTTACTAGCTTCTCCCGTTAAGGATAGTGGAAATAACCGCATCTGTATTGACTCTTGTGAAACATTTTTGAATGAAAACGGGCTGCAAACCTCTGTAAATTTTCTTACATGCTCATGCGAGTTTTCATGTTCTAGCCCTCCATATAGTCCTCTCATTTGGAGTAAATGAAGAGTTGTGCTAGTGACTTCAAACATTGCATTCTCATTAGCTCGTGGGATGCAAATTGCACCCATCCCACCCAATTTAGCTGGGTAGTAAACACTATTGATATTGTCGATACCATCCTGATGACCTGCTTAACTTTCATTCATCTCTTCCTCACTCATGTTCACTTCCATGTAGTCCAACTAGCACTTACACAAAGTAGCCAAAACTAATTCAACTACAACCACAAATTTGAGAGTGTCAAACCTTCAGTCAAAGAACTCTATGTAACACTACTCCATGGAAGCGGCACCATTTTGATTAACGTATCAGGACACTTCATCCAATACTAAGTGCCAATGATCGTTAGTCAATATTATAGCTCAACTAGTGAGTTAGGGTCGAATCCCAAAGAGAGAAGTCTTTCCTTCTAATTCAATACTGAAAGTGTGACAACAATCTCTTTAATTGAATAATAGCTACACCTTTTTGGTTTTAGTTTCATATACAAAATTTTGATTATCATTTCCAAATTCACATTTCAACACAAAACGATCAAATAGTAAAGTAAGACTTGGGGTAATGACCACCAATTGTTGAAATTTAATTTAGTGGGTGAAGATTAATGCTCACAATGGGATAATTTGTTGTGGGTAGGTAGGACCATATGTAAAGTAACTTTATCTCAAACAATTGCCTTTTATATGTCAAATTCTCTCGAACTTCAACACTAATCGGAAGATGCCTAGCTCTTGGTCCTCATCAAATCCACTCTCTCTTGTTGAATACAAAGGATAGATCCTATGTTTCACTCTCTCGAGCTGAAACATTGGTAACCCACTACTAAGGATGTTAATATTTGCTACTTTAGCTCTGCCCTTCTCTCTCGAGCACTGGACTTGTCACACTAAACATGCAACTTGATCTCAAAACACAGAAGCAAATCAGACCCATTTCAAATTAACACCATTATTTGCAATTCAACGCAGCCTACTTAGTTAAACTCAACAATTTACCTCATAGAAAAAAACCCCAAGAACAGGGTTTTAGCCACTCACAGCAAAATTAAGAAAATCAACATCTGCCATGTTTTCTACAACTGGGTAATTGAAATTCAAAAGTTAGAAATTACTAAAATCTTCTCTATTACAAAATCTCAACCAAGAATCTTGCTAAAATCCCTTGAAAACCCCAATGGTAATGTTTTTGCTCTTAATTTCTCTTTCTCCCATTATCTGAATGCTTTTTCTCTCAAGAAAAAATCAATTTAAACCAATATGAAGTGTAGCTATTTAAGACCACTAGGCGAGGTAAGTCGGGTTTCACTGACTGTTCGGCGACTCGCCGATTGTTCTTCATCTTGCCTTCATTTTTCACTTCTCTTTGGTTCGGCTATTGTAACTTTAGGCGATCTAAATTGAGATTGCTGATTAGTTTCGGGAGTCTTCCTTTTTCCTTCTATCTCGCCCATCAACACTTGTTTAAATCTTCTTCAGCACTTTTGGTGACCGGGCCATCCTTCGTCAAATGGATCGATGACAAGCTTAATGGAACTGTTGCTCGCCGAAATTACCCACCCCCATTTTAGCTCCAGCATTCTATAACTTTAGGCGATGTCGTGGCAAATTGGCGATTTGATGAGTGACATCGGCGATCACCAGGCCTTCATTTCTTTAATGTTTTAGCTTGCTTTGTTCCTTTTTTCACATTAGTATCTATGCTTTGTTCCTAAATCCAAATACCTGAATATTCAGGGATTTTACATCAGTTATTGGCATAAAAAGCATATTTGAGGACACTAAATTTATACAAATAAAGCCCTAAATGAGTCCGAATCATGGACTCATCATGTACCAAGCCCGATTGATTGTGGTGATGGATCTAAGAGCTGAGCTGCTATCATATAAGGTTGCTGCATCAAACCTCCAGGAGAAAGTTGGTCAGCAACATCCTTGTTTACCGAGTCAAGGCTCCGGTACAAATATTGCAGCAACACGTTGTTAGGCAAGCTATGAGTTGGGCATTAAAGCACTAACTTCTTTAATTGTAGCTAAGTTTCATGAATTGGCTCCCCTTCCAGACGCTTGAAGCTCTGAATGATGTCTCGAAGTGTCATCATCTTCGAGGGAGGTAAAAATCGCACTTGAAATGCGGTTACAAGCTCATCCCAAGAAGTGATTGAGTTTCCTGGCAATTCAGCCAGCCTCTTGCATGCTTCTCCCATTAGAGAGAATGGGAACAATCTCAGCAAGATTGACTCTTAGGATATGTTCTTGAAGGAGAACGGTTCGCAAACATCTACTAAGTTTCTAATATGCTCATGGGGATCCTCATGAGCAAAACCACCGAACAACCCCTTCAATTGGAAGAGCTGAAGCATAATGCTAGTTATATGGAACATTGTGTTCCCTTCAACAGGCGGCAAGTGAATGGCACCAATTCCATCCATAATATGGGGGTCATTAAGCATTGGGAACATTGACATCATTAAGGTTACCGATGTCATCTTGGTGGCCTACTTGGCTACCATTGCTTCCGTTCACACTCATACTTACTGTTTCAAAATAGAAACAAGAAAACCAAAACTAAAAATAAGTATATTCAACAACAACTAACAAGAACAAAATTCAACTTAACTAAAGATTCTCAACCAACACCACTCCATAACAGCGACACCATTTTGATTTCATGTATCAGGACACTTCATCCAATTCTAAGTGCCAATGATCGTTAGTCAGTAATATAACCCAACTAAATGAGTTAGAGCTGAATCCCACAAGGAGTGGTACATGTTTGAGAATCTATAAGAAAGTACAAATCTGCTCAAGTCAATCATAGGAATAGACATTATCGAATAAAAAAATCATGATTCAAACTATGGGGTGACACAAATGTCAAATAACAGGGACATTTTGATTGTAATTATCAACTACAACATCAGCAAATAACACAAGTTTAACAATAATGAGAGAGGTTCTTGGGATGTGATTCGATTATAGGGTAATATGGACAAATGGGTAATTCCAATTATTAGTAAATAGATGTAAATAAGTGAATAAGCTAGACTTTAGTGGGGATAAACTTTCTCCTGAACAATTTATCCCAAATCAAGTTGGTTTTTCTTAACCACCAACAAGTAAGCAAAAAGAATAGCCTACGCTTTAGTCCATTCATTCTCTCGAGTTGAATGTGTGGAAAAGGATTTAGGATTCACTCTCTCGAGCTGAACCCATGACAACCCAATACTCGTAGACCATCAATTCAGCAATCTTGGTTCTAAAACCTCTCTCTCAACCAAGACAAAAACACGATGGTGGGACTGCATTTGCGACTACAATCCTTTAATTCAAGCACAATTACTAAATGAAATGACTTCTAAACAATATTTAAATGAATAATTAGTAATAACCATTATCTAAATCAACCCATAATCACACCCCAAGAATTAGGGTCTTAGCTAGACATCATAAAAAGATAAAAATCGTTACCAAATTGTGTTTCCATCAACTGGGTAAGATTAATTTCGTCTTTACAAAGGTCCAAATTAAAGAATCTCAAATACCCACTTCCAATTTCTCAAAAATGGAAAACTTCAATTCGTCAAAGCTAAGGAAAACTTTTGTCTCAATATTCTTAATTCAGACTCAATGATTTTATATTATGAATACTTTTAGATATATTGATAGATAAATCGATAGATAGATATAATGTTTGAAAATGTATTTGTAGTGGCTAAAAATATTCCACAAAAGACCATTCAGTGGAATAAATTAGGATCATTGATCAGCTTAGTGATATGCCTTTTGGTCAATTCCATCGCCTTTTTGCTTTGGCCTTCAGCATCCTCAAGTTCTGTAACTTTGGGCAATCCAACACTACATCGCAGAATCGTTCGGCAACATGCTTAATGCTCCTTTCTCTCACTGACTTGACTTTCTCCTTTAGGGCTTGGTACACTGGAACTTTAGGCGAGTTAATTTCCATTCGGTGACTCACCCAATGGACTAGGCGATCACCATGCCTTCTATTCTTCGTTTTTTTAGCTGCCTTGTTCCTTTTTGGTCCTTAATGTCCATGCTTTATTACTCAATCCAAATACCTGGAAATCAAGGATTTTACATCAGTTATTGGCATAAAATAAGCATTTGAAGACACTAAATCTATCCAAATAAAGCTCTAGATGAGTCCAAATCATGGACTCATCAACTTCTCTAGAACATCAACAAGTATGCAAAATAAGGAAAGCACATACCTTAGTCCATTCACTCTCTTGATCTGAATGTGTGAGATTGAGTTTAGGATTCACTCTTTTGAGATGAACCCATGTCAACCCCATACCCATTTGACCATTAATAAATAAGCTTAGTTTTAAAACCTCTCTCTCGAGCAAGCCAAAAACACAAGGGTAGAACTGCATTTGCAACTACAATTTATTAATTAAACCAAAATTACTGATTGAACTCTCTTCTAAACAACATTTAAACTAACAATTAGCAATACCCATAAACTAAATTAGCCCATAATCACATAATCACACCCCAATTATTGGGGTTGTAGCTAGACATTATAAAAAGATAAAAATCGTTACCAAATTGAGTTTCCATCAACTAGGTAAGATTGATTTCATCCTCACAATGTTCCAATTTTAAGAATACCAAAGAGCCACTTCCAATTTCTCGAAAGTGAAAAACTTCAATTCTCCAAAGCTTAGGAAACACTAGAGAAAACTTGCCTCACACTTCATACCTCTCAAAAAAATAAAATAATAATAAACTCTGATACTATTCAATTGATACTAAACTAAATGTTCAAAAATGTATTTATAGTTGCAAAAAATATGCTGCGAAGAGTCAATTGGCGAAGTAAGTCGAGCTCGCCAAATCACTCGGCGAGCTGCCCTTTGGTCACTTTCATCGCCTTTCTGCCTTGCCATTCAACTTCCTCAAGTTCTGCAACTTTAGGTGATCCAATAATGCATCGCGGAACCACTCGACAATCTGCCGACTGCTCTTTTCTCTCGCCAACTTGGTTCTTACCTTCAGGGCTTGGCATACTGGAGCTTTAGGCGGTCAAGTAGCCATTCGGTGACTCGCCAAGTAGACTTAGTGATCACCAGGCTTGCTTTTCTTCATTCTTTTAGCTTGCTTTGTTTCTTCTTGCAAATTAGTGTTCTTGCTTTGTTCCTCAATCCATATACCTTGTAATCAAGGGTTTTACATCAATTATTCGCACAAAATAAGCATTTGAGATCACTAAATCCATATAAATAAAGCCCTAAATGAGTCCAAATCTCGGACTTATTAAGACCCCCAAATTAAATTTTTTCATGTCTTCAAGTAAAACTCTAGCTTAAAAGTTCAAAAAAGATGTCTAAAACAGTGCTACAAAAGACTCAACCATGAATGCACACAACTAGAATCAACTTACTCATGCAAGGATCAATTGTGCACTTAAAGATTCAAGTTGTGACTCACCATCATCAAAGATTCTCAAGTTCATAATACTTGCTTCAAATGCAAGTTCAAGCTCATCGAAGGTACTCAAATGCCCTCACACAAGAATGATTCCATATACACATAATTGTTCAATAGATTTTAGTTTCAAAACCACTAACAACTCTCACACTCACAAGGATGAGCACATGCATAACTTCACCCATAGGTTTGCCCTTATTTTCCAATCAACACTCGCTTCATCTTACTCAAGATCAAAAAGGCCTTTCCAAGACTTGTAATGGGGCTGAGTGTAAATATATGGTCATTTAGGTTTAGTGGTTGGTATCATCATGAAATGTGGTATGAACATCACTTTCTTTCCTTTTCTTCGAAACTTTTACCCATGCTTAAAATTCACCTCATTATTCATTTCCCATGGAATATTGGACACCCTATTTCTTTTGCAACTTTCACAACTTTTTCGTTCTTTTTCTTTTTCATTCTTCTTTTCTTTTTCTTCTTTCTCTCTTTTTTTTTGTATGGAGGGGTTCTATCTTTTTCAAAATCATGGACAAAGAGGTACTTTTTTGCACTTCTTGATTTACCTTCTCTTTTTTCCACACCCCCAACTTAGGCTTTTGGCCTAAGTTGGCTATTCAAACAAACCATACTTCATGAGGATTATGGGTGAATGGACATAGAGAGGTTACAATTGCATTAGGTTTCTTCCAAGAAAACGATAAGGCTCAAAAAGGGTTTCAAATAATTTTCACACACTCACAAGGTTGGCCACAAAAAAAGTATATTTTCAAATTGTTTCACTCTTCAAAATTGTTGCCTAAGATCATTTCAAGAGTTTGCATCACTTAGTCAACCGGACCAACAGGGTAAATTCTAGGTGTCATCACACAAGGTTCACGGTAAGCTCATCACACGAGGCATTGACACAAATATCAAACAAGACTCCATACTTTCGCTAGTGTGCAATGTTCATCACAAGAGACTCCATTCCATAATCGGCTAGTCACAACGAGATGCAAAAAGTTCAGATATTGTCTATGCAATTTAATTTATCCTCATCGTTGCTGCACATTCATTTTTGTTTGATTAAGAGCACTATTCAAGTAATTGGTATTGATCATAACGGACACTCAAATTTGCACAAGAACAACCACAATCAAACACAACAAGATTTGTCAAAATTTTTCAAAAGGGTCAAAAACCATTTCCATTTAAAACAAGGGGCCATAAGCTCAAACATCCACAACACAGTGCGAAAACACAATTTACAGCACAAAACCCAATATAAATACAAAAAAAGATAATCACAAGAGGTAGGTATGGAAATACCTCACCCCACCATAAACAAAAAGCAGTTGTCCTTAATTGCAATAAAATACTAAAAAGTCAATAAAAATGATAGAGAGGGAGATAAAGAAGGGTCCAGTCTACACAATCACTCTATCTGCTAGGGCATCAATGTTCAGTCTCACCTCAACAACACTGACTCCACTAGGGCCTTCCATAGACGTCTCTGTCAGGGATGTCTGAAACACTGACTGTACAATCGTCTCCTCAAGGTTAGGAAGGTCCCCATAGATAGTTTCCTTTAGCACCTCTATTTGCTCCTCATTAGTCTCTACCTCAGACTCATCAACTGGCATATTATCTATCAGCACGTCTCCGGTGGTGGCTGGAGGAATTTCTGAAGTAGTTAGTGCATCCATATCATCAACTGCATCTAAATGTGAAGTGAAGTCAGTGGACTTCAAGTAGTCCATATCCTTCTGCAAATGAGCAACCTCGGCTTTCAAAGCCATCATCTCTGAAGTCCCTCCTATCTACTTTCACAAGTCTCAACTATCGCTGTGAAAGTGTCAATAGATGCTCGGAGGGGTGTCACTGAAGCTAGGTAACACTCAATCATCCACGGTACCGCAACCTCTAATGGAATAGCCCTCACATCCGCAGCTAAGAGCCCCATTTTTAGGATCATAGCTTGAGTAATCTTGGTGAGTTAGGAAGTTGTAGAAGCACCAGAAGCTAGGGAGGAACAAGTGGAAGCAGGTGTACCTAAAGACCAATGCCTTTGTAGGTATCATCTCAACATCAACCTCTGGGGATGCGTCCACTGGAGTTGTTCTCCCCCTGTCTGCGTCCTCCTAAGTGTACTCGACCTTTATATGTCGAATGCTTGTGGAAGATGTGGCAGTGACCTTGATATACCTCTTCTCATCACGAGGCACTCCAATCAAGACTGAGAATGGAAGGGACGTCTGGTTCTGCTTGGCCCTCATGGCCATCTCCTACTCTATGATGAGTCCCAAATCGATTCTCCTCCAGGAGATAATCGACCCAAGGCAAGCCGCCTTAGGATGGCGGAGGATGGACTCATTCTAGGATAGCATAACTAAGCTAGTGATTAATCCAATCCAGTATCACGCAACTACGTTTAGCTCCTTTTTCTCAATGGGAGCTCCTAACTCAATCCACCTCGGGGTGGTGTTTGAGATGAGGGGGCAAGCCAGCCCTTGAGATCATCCAAGGGAGTCATAGTGGTAGCCAAATTTGGGTAGTCAAAGACTGACCCTCTCTCCAATAAAGCGTTTGATATGATCACGGTTGCATCTCACTACTATCCCCCATACAAAGACGGACTCTACTGGCCTGAAAGTTCTGTCCTTCTTCTTTCCCTTGTGAACCAATTCACCGTATGATGTATAAAACTCTCGGACCTATGTAGGAATATAGGGGCCTCAAGGCTTGGTGAACTGCTCGAACTTGTAAAACTATAGAGTGTCCCTCACAGTAGAATATCTACCTACTAAAACTTTCGTAGAAATCATCTTTTCTTCCAAAATCATCTTCAATCACTCGGCTTCAAGTCTATTGAGTAGTCGGGGAGGAGGACCTTGCACTGGTGGCTCTGGAACCACAGTCGGTGCCGGAGCTTGCACTGTATCAACTACTAGAGGGGTGGCCTCTGGAACTCTCAATGAGTATGGGCGAGATACAACACGAATTTCTGCCCTCGGGGACTATAGAGGCTGGTCGTCATCCGACTTAGAGAATATAACTTAGAAGTCAGAGGACTGTTAGATTTATGCTCTGGAACTCAGATATGGGCTTCATTCCCTTGCCCTTGCCTTCCTTGAGAGGTGTCGTCTTTCCCTTTTTAGGAGGATTGGTTGCCCCTTCATTAATCACTATGCCCTATGCTCTTTTACAGGGCGGCATGTCCAAGTTGGTTCTATCCATATCTGTAAAAACATCATATAAAGTTAGAAACATTTTAAGAAAAATCATAGAAATCATATTGCAGACAGATTCGCCGAACCAATCGGTGAGTTGCCGAATCACTTTGGCGAGCTAAATTGGGCTAGCCGAAAGGATTGGCTAAAAAATTTCTAGAAAAATTGGCATGTCGAAGATAGGAGGGGCGTGTTAGTGAATCGTTGACAGCATTCAACGAGCACAGACAAGCCCGTCGAAAGTTACAAGGTATTTTAGGGGTTAGGGGTGCAAAAAGGGCGATCAAAGAAGACATTCGACGAGTCGCCGAGGGCACTCGGCGAACTCAGTCTTGTCGCTAAAAGTTATAAAACCCAACTCAATATAAGCATGAAATTAAAGGTGATCTGGGGAAACTTTGGCGAACCGCTGAGTGGTTTGGCGAGCTCGACCCACTCGCCAAAATGTCCAACGTGCCTACTTTCTACCCCAATTTCCAAAATCAACCCTACAGCCCCTGAAAACAAAATTAAACCATACACTAAATCAATTAGACTCATACCCATAAGACCCATGTCACCGGGGTACTCAGACTTTCCCTGGTTTGGCCAAAATTGGTAATTTGACAACTTAAGCCTTTAAGAATGATGTCAAACGCTTCATCATTGGGCAAAGCACGTTATTTGGCGCAATTTTGGGTTACTGAGACTTCACCCAACTAGACCCATTCAACAATCAAGCACAACCCAATAATTTATAATCAAATTTAAGCACGCAACTCGAGAAATTAACAATTAGGCCTTTTAGGCATGATATTGAAATTAAAATCAGCAATCAAGCACACATATACTATTTTAGAGAGGCCCATCACACTTTAAAACAATTTATAACAATGTAATTGAGTTTAATCGCTAAATATGAGTTGTGGGGTTTGAAAAACCAAACTTTGATGTCGAATATATGAATTGAAATGCTAGGCGGCAAAGATTTCCAACTCCAAACATAGGATCAGCAACTAGGGAGCTGTAAAAATGAAAAAATGTAGAAAATATAGTGGGGTGTGGTTTTGTGAAGTTAAAAAGTGAGGGAATGTTAAAGAGTTTGAAAATTTTAAACCCTTGGCCTTTTAATAACTGTCCAATTCTTGCTCTTTCGACGACATTAATTTTTGTCTCTGAGCCACTCAGCCACGGTCCAGTGGTCACCTACCTCACTGAGTTTTATAGGACCTCCAGTTAATGTGGGGGTCTAAATGGCAGAAAAACTCATGATCGCTGACCTGTTCAGCGACACACTGATTTATCCATGGCCCGTCGAGTTTTATAGACTCCATCTTCTGATTTGTTGTGTCCAATGGCGGTCCATGTTGGGCTCGCCGACCTTTTGGATGAGTCGCTGACTGGACAATTTGCTCGCCACTTGCGCTTTTAAAACACATTCTACACTTCAACCTACACAATCAACACACGATTATTTCAAAAACCAAAAGAAAGAAAATAAAATTTGGGTTGCCTCCTAAGAAGCGCCTTAGTTAACGTCGTGGCACGACACAAGTCCCCACTTAAGTTTCATTCTTGGGGCTTGCAATAGTGTCACTAGGCAACCCCTTTTTCTGTCTTGGGTAGGGACGAGACAGCATATGACCCATTTGGGCCTCCAGTAGATGAATCGACAAGGAATGTGAGGTAGTCATCTGATTTAGCATCAAGGCATTCTCTTTTATCTCTTTCAACACTTTGTCGTGTTCTTGGACTTTGTGATGAATGAGTAAGAGTACCTCTTCTATTTGTCCACCCTCATACTCCTTAGGCCTTCTACGCTCGTGAGGGGGAATGCACCTATCTTTCTTTTTGTACATTACTTCTAATTCCATGACCTTTTTGGCCAAGACATCCAGCTGGGTCAACAATTTTACCAAATTCTGGTCCATTTCTCTCTCATTGTTGGTCTTAACCATGTGATCAATGAGTTGAGACACTATAGCATAAGATTGTCTTATTAGACCACCAGGAGAAAGTTGATCAGCCATTCCTCTATTATCAGGACCAAGACCTCTATAGAAGCATTCCAGTAGTATCTTGTTTAGGATTTCATGATATGGGTACTGAAGCATACCTCAGCCACAACTCCTGGAGCGTCTCACCTTCCAAGTGCTGGAAGGTCAGGATATTATCCTTGAGAATCATCATATCCAATGGATAGTGGTTCACTCGATTTTCATTGTTTCTGGTGACACTCATTTTCTCTGTTTTGAAACACCAACACAAAACCAATATTAAAAATAAGTAGATTCAACTATGACTAAAAAGAACAAAATTCAAAACCAATATTAAAAATAAGTAGATTCAACTATGACTAGAAAGAACAAAATTCAACTTCACCAAAAAAATCTTAAACAACACTACTCCCCGGCAGTGGCGCCATTTTGATTAACATTTCAAAGACACTTCATCCAATTCTAAGTGTCAACGATCACTAGTAAATGATTTGGGATCAAATCCCACAGGGTGCGGAACATGTTTGAGAATCAATTGGGAAGTACAAATATGGTCAACTCAGTATAGGAATAAAATTTGTCGAATAAAAACATAATTCAAATTAGGGGGTGACACGAATATCAAATGGGGGATCTGGTTTGGAATTTTCAATTACAAACAGTGGTAAACAATATGAAATAACAATAATGAGAGGGGTTTTTTTTATGTGATTTGATTATAGGCTAATATAGACAAATGGGTAATTGCAACAATTAGAAAATAGCTAGATATTAGTGAGTAACCTACGCAATAGAGGAGATAAACTTTCTCTCGAACAATTTACCCCGAATCAAGTTGATTTATCTCTAACATCAACAAGCATGCAAAATAGAACATCCCACACCTTACTCCATTCACTCTCTTAAGCTGAATGTGTGGGATTGACTTTAGGATTCACTCTCTCGAGCTGAACCCATGTCAACCCAATACCCACTGACCATCAATCAATAAGCTTAGTTTTAAAACCTTGCTCTTAAGCAAGCCAAAAACACAAGGGTAGAACTGCATTTGCAACTATAATTCTTAAATTAAACCATAATTATTGATTGAACTCACTTCTAAAAAGCATTTAGACTAACAATTAACAATATCCATAAACTAAATCAGCCTATAGTCATATAATCACACCTCAAGAATTGAGGTTTTAGCTAGACATTATAAAAAGATAAAAATCATTGACAAATTGAGTTTCTATCAACTGGGGTAAGATTAATTTCATCCTTACAATATTCTAATTTGAAGAATATCAAAGTCCACTACCAATTTCTCGAAACTGAAAAACTTCAATTCGCCAAAGCTTAGGAAAAACTAAAGAAAACTTGTCTCACAGTTCAAAACTCTCATAAAAAGTAATAATGAACTAAATATACTATTCAATTGATACGAAGCTAAATGTTCAACAATGTATTTATAGTCGCTATAAATATGTTGCGAAGAGCCACTTGGCAAAGTAAGTCGGGCTCACCGAATCACTCGGTGAGCCGCCCTTTGGTCACTTTCATCCTCTTTCTGCCTTGGCATTCAGCACCGTCAAGTTCTGTAACTTTAGGCGATCCAATAATGCATCGCGGAACCACTAGGAGATCCATCAACTGCTCTTTTCTCTCACCAACTTGGTTCTTTCCTTCAGGGCTTGGCACACTAGAACTTTCGGTGGTCAACTAGACATTCAGCGACTCGCCAAGTAGACTTAACGATCACCAGGCTTGATTTTCTTCATTCTTTCAGCTTGCTTTGTTCCTTTTTGGAAATTAGTGTTCTTGCTTTGTTCCTCAATCCATATACGTGGAAATCAAGGGTTTTATATCAGTTATTGGCACAAAATAAGCATTTGAGAACACTAAATTCATATAAATAAGGCCTTAAATGAGTCCAAATATCGGACTGATCATACTCAATTATTAAAGTTGTCATTCGCTATTGCCAAAGATGCTTAAGTTCACCATACTTGCTTTAAATGCAAGTTCATTCTCAACAAATGTAGTCAAATACCCTCACAACAATGATGATTCCATATTCACAAATAATTCTTCAACAATTTAAAGTTTCAAAATCACATACGACTCTCACACTCACAAAGATGAACACATGTATGACTTCACCCATTGGTTTGCCCTTATTTTCCAATCAACATTCGTTTTAGCTCACTCAAGATCAAAAAGGTCTTTTCAAGGCTTGTAACGGAGCTGAGTGTAAAGGTATGGTCATTTAGGGTCAGTGGCTGCTACCCTTATGAAATATGGTCTAAACATCACTTTTCTTCCTTTTCTTTAGCATTTTAATCATTCTCAAAATTTACTCCATTATTCAACTTCCAATGAGTTTCCGTACGCCCAATTTCTTTTGCAACTTTTAAAACTTTATTTATCAACTTTTTCATTCATTTTCTTTTTCTTTCTCTCTCTTTTTTTAATATTGAGGGGTTCCATCTTTTACAAGATCATGGCTCAAAAGGGGAACTCTTCACATTTCTTGATTTACCTTCTCTTTTCACCACACCCCAACTTAGGCTTTTGGCATAAGTTGGCTATTCAAACAAACCACACTTCATGAGAGTTATAGCGGAATGGATAAAGAGGGGTCACATTTGTTCAAGTTTCTTCCAAGAAAGCAAATTTCACACATCTCACAAGGTTGGCTACAAAAAGAGGTATGTCATCAAATTGTTTCACTCTTCAAAATGGTTGCCTAAGAACATTTCAAGAGCTTGCATTACTTAGTCAGCCGGACCAACAAGGTAAATTACAGGTGTCATCACACAAAGATCACGGTAAGCTCATCACACAAGGCATTAGCACCAATATCAAACGAGACTTCACTCTTTTGCTAGTATGCAATGTTCATCATAAGAGACTTCATTCGATAAACGGCTAGTCACAACGAGATGCAAAAATTTCACACATTGTCTATGCAACTTCATTTGGCCTCATCATACACATTCATTTTTGTTTGATTAAAAGCACTATTCAAGTCATCGGTATTGATCATGATCGATACTCAAATTTTCACAAGAACATCCACAATCACACACAACAAAAGGTGGCAAAATTTTTCTGATGGATCAAAATCCATTTTCATTCATAACAAGGAGCCATAAGCTTAAACATCCACAAAATAAGATCAAAACAAAGTTTAAAACACAAAACCCAATATATACACAAGTGGTAGGTATAGAAATACCTCATCCACCACAAATGAAAAAATAGTTGTCCTAAAATGCAACAAAAATAATTTATAAGTCAATAAAAATAACAAAGAGGGAGGTAAGGAAAATTCCTGTCGACACAGTCGCTCTATCTATCAAGGCATTAATGTCCGGGGTCACACTCGGATCTTGGGCATCCGTGCCTGGGGTAGCAACAAAACTGGCTCTACTTGAGCCTGCCATGGACATCTCTGTTTGCGATGACTGAATGATTAACTGTATAATCTTCTCCTCCAAATCTGACAGGTCTCTATAGATGGTCGCCTCCTGAGCATCCAGTTGCGCCTCATCCGTCTCCACCTCTAATTCTTCAACTACCACATAATCCATAGGCACATCTTCGCTGATGGACAGAGGCATCTCAGAACCGGCCGGGGCATCCCAATCCTTAACTGACGTAAAGAGAGAAGTGAAGTCTATGGACTTCAGATAGTCCACATCCTTTCTCAAATCTGAAACCTCGTCTTTCAAAGTCGTCATCTCTGAAGTAACCCCTTGTCCTTTCTCACAAATCTCAACTCTCATTGTGAGATCATCAATAGACATCCGGAGGGCTGTCAACGTAGCTAAGATGGCTCACTCAATCATCCAAGGTACCTCAGCCTTTAGCGGGTAGCCCGCACATCGGCATAATGGACTAGGTGCCCCAACTTGAGGATCATGGCCTGAGTAATCTTGGTGGGTGATGAGTCCACAAATTGGACTTATTTAGGGCTTTATTTTAATATAAACAGTTTCCTCAAATGCTTGTTTATTCTAAATATTCGATGAAAACACTTAAGTTTCACGTATTTGAAGTTTGAAGGAAAGAATGGACACTACTTCGCAAAAAGGAACAAAAAGGCTGAAAAGAATGAGAAAATGAAGACCTGAGGATCGCCAAGTCCACTTGGTGAGTCACCGAAGGGTCTCACTTTGCCTTTTGTTCCAAGGTGCTGAGCTTGAAAAAAAGGAACAAGTTGGTGGAAAAAAAGGAGCAATTGGTGCATCGCCGAGAAATTCCACAAAGCAGTACTATATCATCTAATGACACAGAGAACGAAGATGCCAAAAGATGGTGCAAGACACTGATGAACTACACCAAAGGGCGAATCGCCGATTTGATCGGCGATTCAAACTAATGTCACCGAATGACCCGCTACAACACAAATTTTTAAAAACTATAAATACTTGTTGAGAGTTATAGCTTAGTATCATAATATTTTTCAGTGTGAAACAAGTAATATATTTTTAGTACTTTTTATCTTAGTTTGAAAGGGTTTCGAAACTTGCAAAAAAAGAGGGTTTCATCTCCAAGGATTTGGACTTGGGTCTCTCGAATTCTCCACTCTTGGCCTATAACAAGACTTAAATCTTCATACCCATTTGAATGCAAGCTCATGTAGGTATAATTTCTATCACTTGATGTGTGGCTAAAAACCCTCATTCTTGGGGTGTGATTTAGGAGATATGTGTTAAGATTATTGTTGGGTTTTTCTTGTTGATAAGTTAGATGTATTTTAATGGTGATTTAACCTAATGGTTGTGGTTTAATTTAATGGGTTTGTAGTTGCAAATACAAAACCACCCATGCGTTTTCAGCTTGCTCGAGAGAGAGGTCGCGAAACCAAGATCGCTATCTTGATGGCCTAAGGAGTGGGTCGACACGAAGTTCTGCCCGAGAGGGTGAACCCTAGTTCCATATCCTAACACTCAGCTAGAGAAAGTGTGTGGGGTAAGACATAGGCTAGCCTTCGTGCGGCAAATGGGTGTCCGAGAGGAACCCATTTGATACAGGGTAAGTTGCCCGATAGGGAACTTATTTCTATCTAAAGCTTAGCCTAGTCACTCTTATCTTGCAAATTTCCTATCGAAAGCATGTACCCAATGATTTATACCAATATATATTGTGGTCACATCCCAAGAATTCCCTCTCATTCATAGATTTCTTTATTATTTTTACTTTTTTGCTATATTTGTGACAAAACCCCCATTTGATATTTGACACTTTTGTGTCACTCCTCTTTAATTTACAATACTTTTAGTCGTTAATGTCTTTAGCTACGACTATTTAGAAATAATATTATTTGTTTATTAATTTTCAAAACTACTCCCTTGGGACACGACCCCAACCGTTGGTTGGATTATTATACTATTGCACAATTGTAGACACTTGCTTTAGAAGTTGTGTTGTTAATTACGCACATATCAAAATGGAGCTGCTGCTAGGGAGTGGTGTTATTTGAGAATTCTTAGATTAGTAAAATCATTGTTCTTTGTAGTTGTAGTTTACTCACTTAAATCTTTAGTTTTGTTTTGTTAGTTTGTTTGTATGCAAATAGAGGAAGTGAGTGTGGAGAGCTATACTCAGGAGCCAATGGATTTTCCCCCATTAGAGGTGATGATGTTTAGGGATCATATCCTCCTTTCAAACAAGTGAAGGGTGAACGGATCCACAAATCATGGGAAAGGTTTAATGAACTGATCAATCAATGCCCAAATCATGACATTCCCGTCATCGCCCTCCTTGATAGTTTCTACAAAAGTCTTGGTCCTGGAAACAAGAGGTTGGTTGACCAACTCATTTTGGGAGGCATCACGAAATAGCCATACATTATAACAGCTCAACTATTAAATCAAATGGCTAAAATGAATCAAGAAGTAGAAAAGGAGTTCATGTTGGCCACCCTAATGACTCAGATGGATGATTTGGCCAAAAAAATGGTGAAGATCGAAGTCCAATGTAAGAGGAAGGATAAATACATCCCTTCTCATGGGTGAAGAAGTCTTAAGGAAAATGAGGTTAAAAATCTTGTGGGAATGCTCTCAACTATCCTCCAAAAGGTGACTGAGCAAGATAGAGAGCCAAAAGAAATGAAGGAAGACATTGAAGGAATGAAATGGATGATTTGGTCTCATTCCAGAGCTGTCCTACTTCTAGAGAACCTCATGGGTTATGTGTCGCTCGATCTCCACCCAAAACAAAATGGGGGATTGCCTGGTGATACCAAGGCTAACCCCAAAAATAGAGTTTGAGTAATGATTTACGTTGTGCCACGACGTTAACTATGGCACTGTTTGGGAGGCAACCCAGAACCATTAAATGCTTGTAGTATGTTATTATTGAAATAAGGGTGTCTTGATTTTGTAGGATTGGGCATGAAAAGTTTGTGAAAAGTATAGGATGATTTACACAAGTACAATTGGCGAATCGCCGACAAGATCAGCGACCTCAACAAAGACCACCGTTTGAATTCTCATCTTGACTGAAGGTCCTGTAAAACTCAGTGAGGTATATAGACACTCGGCGAATCGCCGACAAGATCAGCGACCTCAACAAAGACCGTCGTTTGAATTCTCATCTTGACTGAAGGTCCTGTAAAACTCAGTGAGGTATATAGACACTCGGCGAATCGCCAAGTAGCATATCAAAAGCAACTAATATCGCCAAATGAGTTAGATCTGAATGATTTTTATAAGGCCACGGGTTTTGACTTTCAACCCTTTTCACATTCTCTTACTCTCGATTTTCGCAAAATCACACCTACTTAGTATTTTCCAAAATTTTCATATCTCTTAAGTATTTTTGTCGATTTAGTAGTGCTTGGCTCTATACTAATATGTTGCCTAAGATCACAGTTTTGACTTGATCTGCCCAAAAGGTTAGTCCTCAAAACCCTGCAGTTAGTTGTAATAGTTATACTCTCATTGCAAGAAATTTTATCTTATGTTGTGTACTGTGCCTTTAAGGCAACTTGAGACTATTCAAGTACTTCTTTTGATTTGCTAATCCAACCAATCTGCTTTAAATGTTGGAATCCCGTTTTGATGATATTGCATTAATGAAATTTTATGGGCTGATGGGCAAGTTAGGTCTAGCTTATTATATCACTCAGCGGTTCACCTATTGACCCCTTCTCATCCTTAACTTCATGCTACTTGAAACGTGGATCCTGTAGCTTTCGATAAGAAATCTCAGATAGACAAAAGTTCTTAGCGAATTGCCAAAAGTATCCTTGATTACCCCTTGTTTGTATCCCCTTTCCTTTATTGCACTGTAACATTCGGCGAACAAAGAAATGCTCGCCAAAGCAAGTAGGTGATACACCGTTCTATTTGGAGAGATAATCTGAAATCATGTCCCTATGAATTTGATTTAGTTGATTTAACTTCTTCCTAAATTCTTTGTAAAAATTGCTAGAACTAAAGTTGCAAGAGAAAGCAGGTCATCACAAGATAAAACAAAAGGGATTAAAATCAATGAGGATGTAGCTGAATCCAAAAGCAAGGTTGCTAAACTTTCCACAGTTAATGGGAGAGGCAAGGGCAAGGATAAGATCTATGAACTATTAGATGCAAGCACTGACAGTGCTGGCTTTTACAGAAATGATCCCAACCAATTTGAAAGTGATGATATAAGTTCTGATGAGGATGATCTGTTCATGGCATACAGGGCTGAGCGACGAACTAAAAAGTTGAATGATCCATCCAGGATCAGGAATACCCAGCCTACCACTCCTACATCTCTAGTTCTAGAGTAGGCAATGGTATTAGCACCTCCATATAGGGTCCTCTGCATAAGTCAACAAATTGAGTAAAAGCTGAGGGACTGAGAACAATTCTGGAGGAAAAGCAGTTGTCCATAGATGGGGTTATAGACAGACACCCAGAGATAATAGAATGCCTGAGATACCATAAGTTCAAAATTTTCACCAAGCCCCACTGCCTTTTTATTCCAACCTGGGTAAGAGAATTATATAATGCATACAGTGCACTAATTCCCCAGAAAAAGAAACTAGCAGCAACCTTCAAAAAAGTAGACTATGTGGTTGTTAGAGGCAGGAGGGTGAAGTGTGATTGTGAGAACGTGATCTTAGGCATGTCCACGAATATTGGAGATCATTGCCAGCACTTGATTAGAACAAATAAACTGGATGAGATTGAAAAGTGGTTAGCCCTATTAATTTCAAACGAAACTCCGAAATGGTTGGCAGAAAGAGCTCCTATTGAAAAGAAAGAACTAAACGTAGCAGCAAGGTTCTGGTTTGGTTTATCAGCAGCACAATCATGCCATCCTAGAATGAGTCGATTCTTTGCCTTACCAAGGCAGCTTGCCTGGGTTGCATCATAGAGAAAATGTGCATAAACTTGGGAGAAATTATCGCTTCAGAGATACTCATGCATGCAAGGTAGAGCCAGACCTTACTTCCATTCCTACTATTGATTAAAAAATTATGCAAACAAGCTCGGGTACCTCAAGATACCAAGAAAGATATGGAATAATGCCTATAGCCTCTACTGATATTTGAAAGATTGAAGTCGAATGCCTTAAGGATCAAGTAGAAAGGGAGAAGGCGGAGTCGGTGGAGTCAAGAAACACAGAATCATCACCTGCAAAGGCACCTCTAGATTCTTTTACTACTACAAGGTCTCCTAGACCTAATTTTGTTTTTGTTATTTCTCAGCCTTTACTCACCCAGGCATCCCTACTCTGGATTGGACAGCTTGCTCTTTCTGCTGATCGTTGGGTTGCCAGTTTAAAGGCCTCTGTTCCAAGCATGATCCAGATTGCCTTAGTTGATGTTGTGACACCTCTGTGCACTATCAATAATGACTTATAGGCAAGGATAGCAGTATGTGAGCAAAACCAAGGGGCTACAGATGAGGTGACAACTTTAAAAGCTAGCATTGTTGAGTTGTGAAAAAAGGTAAACCATCTGAAGTCCACTGATGTGTCTATAATCTTTGGAACAGTGGAGATTCCAGACATGCCTATGATACCTTAGACCACCACTGGACATGGAGATAGAGCAAAACATATAGTCGATCCTGACTCAGAAGAGGAGACTAACGAAGAGATGTTTAAGGGTCTGCAGCGGACGACATAGATGAGACTAAAAAAATTATGTTAAATGCTGCTGTGCAGGCCTCTCTAGCAGCTGTTGCTAGATCCAGTGGAGCTAGTCCTTCTAGAAGTCACTCCGAGCACTGAAGCCTAGACAAATAGAGTGACTACTTAGATAGGATCCCCTCTTTACTTCCCTCTTTTTCTTTCTTAATCTTGCCTTTTGAATTATGTGCTAATTGCATTTGAGGACAAATATTTTTTATTTGTGGTGGGGTGAGGCTCACCGTTTGTATGCTATTTGTGATTCGTGTTTTGTATATATTTAGGCTGTTCTATTTGAAATTGTTTTTTATTTGCTTTCTATGGATGTTTAAGCTTATGGCTCCTTTTATTTTAAATTACAAAATAATTTTGACACCCTTCCTTCCGAAAAATTTTCATTTTTCAAAAGTTTTTGCCACCTCTTGTGTTGAAAGTGGTAGTTCTTGTACAAATTCAAGCCTCGGTTTCAATCAATACCGATGACTTGAATAGTGCTCTCAATCGAATGAACATGAATCTGCAGCTAAGGCGTGGCCAAATGAAGTAACATAGACAATATGTGAACTCTTTGCATCTCGTTGTGATTAGCCATTTATCGAATTGATTCTCTTGTAATGATCGTTGCACACTTGCGAAAGTGTGTAGTCTTGCTTGACTTAAGTGTCGATAGCTTGTGTGTGAGCTTACTTTAAATCTTGCATCAATAAACCTAGAATTTTCCCTGTTAGTATGATTGATTTAGTAAGGTGTGTTCTTGAAATGATATTAGGCAACTTTTGAAGAGTGTGAGCCAAATTTGACATATACCTCTTTTGTGGCCTACCCGTGAGCGGGTGAAACTCTCTTAAACACCCTTTGAGCCTTACCTTTCTTTGGAAGAACCTTGATGAACCTTAAACCTTACTTGACCAACTACCTATAATCCTATTGATTTGTGGTTTAGTGAATAGCCAACTTAGGCCAAAAGCCTACGTTGGGGGTGTGGTGAAAAGGAAAAGGAGAAGTCATGAAGTGCAAGAAAAGTCTCCCTTAACCCATGGTGTTGCGGAAAAATGGAAACCCTAAAAGAAAAGGGTTCTGGAGTATAACTACAAAAGAAATTGGGTTTCCAAGCAATCCATAGAGGTGAATAAAAAGAAGACTTAGAAGAACTAGAAAAAGAATTGATAAAGGAAAAGAAGGGAATGCCTTGAGAACACCACATCTTATGAGGAAAAAGTCACTGAGCCTAAATGACCATACATTTGCGCTCAGCCTCATTACAAGCCTTGGAAAAACTTTTTGATCTTAAGTGAGTCGAATCGAAGTTCGATTGGAAAATAAGGGAAAACAAATGGGTAAAAACATGCATTGTGTTCCTTTTTTTGAGTGTGAGCATTTTATCTGATTCTTGATCTTGAATTAATTAACCTCTATGTGTGAGCATGAAATCATTCTTTATGTGAGGGCATTTGGATACTTTTTATTAAGCTTGAACTTGCACAAGTAGCAAGTATTGTGAGAATGAGAATCTTTGGTAGTGGTGTGTTACAACTTAAATCTTTCAGTATACAATTAATCTTTGCAAGAGTTATTTGAGTCCTATTGTATATGTTCATTATTTGGTCTTGTGTAGAACTATTTGAGACATCCTATTTGAACTGTTGAACTTGAGTTTTACTTGAGGACAATCAAAAGTTTAAGTTGGGGGTATTGATGAGTCCACAAATTGGACTCATTTAGGGCTTTATTTTAATAGAAATAGTGTCATCACGTCAGGACTATAATGGTTGGTCATCATCAAGCTCGTAGAGTGAGACCTGAGTTTCGATGGATTCCCCCTCACTGTCGGAGTTGTGCTCCGATATCTCAAATACGAGCGTCTTGCCCTTATTGTTGCCTCCCTTAAGAGATTCCGTCTTTCCCTTTTTAGAAGGACCAACAACCCTCTCATTAATAATAATACCCATGCTCTTTTGCGGGGAGGCATACTACTATCATCCAAGTTGGTCCTAGCCATATCCAAAAAATACACCAGGAAAAGTTAGAAACAATTCAAGAAAATTGCAGAAAACATGTTGTAAAAAGACTCACCAAACCGATCAGTGAGTCGCTGAATCACTTTGGCGAGCCAAATTGGGCTCACCAAAAGGATATGTTCAAAAATTTCCCAGAAAAAAGATAGGTCGACAATATGTAGGGCCTTTCGGCGAATCACCGACATCACTTGGGGAGCTCAAACTAGCCCGTCAAAAGTTACAGTGTGTTTTAGGGTTTAGGGGCGCAAAAAAGGTGATCATGGGAGACTTTCAGTGATTCGCCGAGTGAACTAGCAAGTTCAGGTGATGAGTCCACGATTTGGACTCATTTATGGCTTTATTTGGATAGATTTAGTGTCCTTAAAAGATTATTTTATGCCAATAACTGATGTAAAATCCTTGATTTTTAGGTATTGGGATTGAGGAACAAAGCATGGACACTAATGTGCAAAAAGGAACAAGGCAGCTGAAAGAATTAAGAAAAGAAGGCATGTTGATCGCCTAACCCATTAGGCGAGTAGCCAAATGGCCACTACCTCATCTAAAGTTCTAGTGTGCTAAGACCTGAAGGACAAAATCAAGTCGGCCAGAGAAAGGAGCAGTCAGCGTGTTGACGAATGGTTCTGCAATGCAGTGTTAGTTCGCCTAAAGTTACAGAACTCAAGGATGTTGAAGGCCAAAGAAAAAACTAATGGAGTTGACCAAAAGGCAGATTGTCGAGTGGTTCGGCGATCCCGACTTACTGCGCCAAATGGTCCTTCGCAACATATTTTTGGCGACTATACATACATTTTTGAATATTTAGTTTTAGTATCTAATTTTAATTATTATCACTTTTCAAGTTTGCAGTTCAGAACAGAGAATATTGAGATAATATTTTTATTAGCTTTGAAGAATTGAAGTTTCCCATTTTTGAGAAATTAGAAGTGGGTCTTTGAGATTCTTTGATCTTGACCTTTGTAAAGACAAAATTAATCTTACCTAGTTGATGGAAACACAATTTGGTAACAATTTTTTATCTTTTGATGATGTCTAGCTAAAATCCCAATTCTTGGAGTGTGATTATGTGATTATGGGTTGATTTAGCTGCTGGGTGTTGCTAATTGTTAGTGTAAATTTTGTTTAGAAGTGATTTCATTCAGTAACTATGGTTGAAATTGAAGGGTTGTAGTTGCAAATGCAGTCCTCACTTCATGTTTTTGTCTTGCTCAAGAGAGAGATTTTAAAACCAAGATTATCGAATTGATGGTTTGTGGGTATTGGGTTGTCATGGGTTCAGCTCGAGAGACTGAATGGACTAAAGCATAGGTTGTGCTTAATTGATCACTTGTTGGTGTTTTAGAAAAACCAACTTGATTCGGGATAGATTTTTCGAGAGAAAGTTTATCCCCACTAAAGTCTAGCTTATTCACTAATTTACAGCTATTTACTAACAATTGCAATTACATATTCATTTAAACTAGTCTATAATTCAATCACATCCCAAGAACCCATCTCTATACTTGTTTATTCGTGTTATTTGCTACTTTTGTAGTTGATAATTACAATAAAAAAAACCCCTGTTATTTGACACTTGTGTCACCCTTAAATTGAATTATGCTTTTATTCATAAGTATCTTTACCTATGATTGACTTGACCATTTCATTCTTGGCTCTTGATTCTCAAATACCTACCACTCCTTGTCGGATTCCACCCCAACACACTTAGTTGGGTTAGATTACTGACTAACGATCGTTGGCACTTAGAATTGGTTGAAGTGTCCTGATACATGAAATCAAGATGGCACTGCTGCTGGGGAGTTGTGTGATTTGAGAATTTTTGGTTAGGTTGAATTTTGTTCTTGTTAGTCATGGTTGAACTTACTTAATTTTAGTTTTGTTTAACTTGTTTATGTTTTGAAATAGGAAGTATGACTGTGAACAGAAGCAATGGTAGCAAAGTAAGCCACCAAGATGACATTGGCAACCTCAATGATGTCAATAAGCCTAAAAATAATGACCATCATCTTATAGGTGGAATTGGTGCCATTCGCTTGGCGCCTGTTGAAGGGTACGCGGTGTTCCATATTATTAGCACTTTGTTGCAGCTCCTGCAATTGAAGGGGCTGTTTAGTGGTGTCACGACCCGAGTCTACACCCCGAAAGTGACATGGCGTACTAGACCCCAAAGGGGTCTTATACAAGCCTCATAGCATATATAACAGACGATACTTAGAAATAGTGCAGAATTAAAACTTTCTTTATAAATCCAACAATCAAAAATAATCATTTAAAAGCAAGCAGAAGTCTAGCATCTCACATGGCCATCTAAACACAATACTTGAAACAAAATAGGGTCACGGACCTTTAGAATCGAATTATTATCAATAGTCTAATACATGAAGAAATGTAACATAAGAGTTCTTGTCCTCGAATCCATGAGGACATACCAAGTCTTGGAAGAATCTTAATCCAAAATTCCACTACAGATAAGAAAGTCAAATGTCGGAACCTACACTTGTAGTAAGCATAGAAGAAGAATGGGTTAGCATAACTAAGTACTAAGTATGATAGCCATGCAAAAACATGCTTAAAAAGGACATTTTGTTTGGAAGTCATGCTTTTATGCCATTTTGGTAAAACTTCATGCACCATAGTAATGAAGGCATAATATAAGTCACAACCAGCATTCAAGTCATATTTTCACATTTAACATAATCAACATGTCAACCATTACCTTCACATTAAGCCTTCACCTCAAGTAACCCTCAAGCTATACCTTGTGCAATGTATGGATAGTGTCCCATACCATCAACACTAAGGTACCACCTTAATGTCACCAAAAGTGAACTTACCTTACATCCTTTCCATCTTCAAACAAGACTCATACCTAAGAGACATAAACATTACATGAATCATATCATCACATAAGGACCATCATCTAAGGCAACTCTAAGTCATACTTGTGCAATTTGCAAGTAGCATCCCATACTACTACTCACACCAAGTACTCCTTTGAAGTAACCATAGACAAGGTACATTTATATACAATAAGTCATGACAAGGAAGTAACCCACATTACAATCCAAGTATAGCATGCATCTTTACATTTAAGCATATAAGTCAACCTTCTTCATTAACTTCATTTAGGACACATTCATACATTTGCCATTAAGATTTAGAGAACTTACTATGACTCTCTCAAAGCCTACTCGTGCAATACTTGGATAGCATTCCATACTACCACCCATACTTCATAGAACTCCTCAAGAAACCATAATGCACATCTCACATGATGGTAATAAGCGTTTAACCGACATAGACCATGTGAGCTAGACATGGAATCCAACGTCATATAACCTTACACCGTAAAGAGTTGGTCTACTTGCCTAAGGAAGACCAATAACCTAGCTTAGGT
Organism: Solanum bulbocastanum; assembly: GCA_037074985.1. NCBI lineage: Eukaryota > Viridiplantae > Streptophyta > Magnoliopsida > Solanales > Solanaceae > Solanum > Solanum bulbocastanum. The sequence goes on along the minus strand of CM073597.1, from coordinate 28,365,894 downwards.
GGATCCACTAGCTAGACCTATGTGGGCACATAGTTTATGGGATAGAAAGATATTCATTGGAACTCTAACTTAGCATTGTGAGAGTTTCCATCTAACCATATCCACACGGTGCTTAGCTTACATTCCCATAGATCATTTCATTCATATTATATTTTTGTACTAGGGAGGAATGCCTTCAGCCTATCGACCCAAGTTACATCATTACACAAGGAAGGAATACTATAAGTCTATCAATCCATGGTATATTCAAGGATAGCTCTAGAGTCCTCACGAAAGGAATGCCATAAGCCTATCGATTCATGGTTCCTCATTACATGCTTATACTCATGAAAGGAATGTCATATGCCTATCGATTCATGGTACATTGACTCATTAAGAAAGGAATGCCATTGGCCTATCGATTCATATCCATCAAGTCAAGACACATTCATTATACAAAAAAAGGATGCATAAGCCTACCAATTCTAGATTCAACATTCACATTACTTTCATTTGTATAAGAAAATGATGATTAACCCTACCAATTCAACATACAACAATACATAGAAGAAACCCTTCACATTCCATCATCATCATTCATGATTGTCAATTGAGAATATACTATCAACAACAACACAATTACATTCTATACATGATCATCATTCTATCATTGAAATCACATGCATATCCTTCACATTCTAATCATACATGGTAATTAAACACCTCCACCTTTCAAGTGGATCACTAGCTCAAGCACAATTCTACTTCAACATGTAATTAGGTTATAACTTGCCCTTTCAAGGCAATGATCACAAGTCACCAAAAAACCTTTAATTACCACAATTATGCATGAATAGTGCTACAATTCAAAAATCTAAATCAATTTAGGCATAATCCATCGACATTCATTCATGATTAACAAACCCACTTCATAAGGCACAATTTAGGAATTGAGATAATTCATGGGTTCATAGAGTATTTTCATCATAAATCATAAATTAAACACTAATACAATCATAATTTTTCATTAGAAACCATTTGAAAACGTTTGATGAAAGAACCCATGAGATTGAGTAAAACCCTAGATTTTTCATAACTTGAAATCACTTGGGAATTGGATCCGTGAATGGAAAATTAGACAAGGATCAAGACTACCATACCTTGCTATTGATTCCCATGAAAATCCTTTGAAAATCATGAATATTTGACCTTGAGGCCTTGAAGTCTTCACCTCCAATGGAGGTTTCTAGAGAGAGAATTTTGGAAGGGAGGGGAGGTTTTGATTTGGGGTTCTAAAATAATGGAGTCGAAAATAGAGTTTAATATTTTTAATACTCTTTAAATACTTTAATAAACCCAAAATCCCCATCCAAACACTTAAGTAAACTAATTAGCTAATTACCAAACAACCCCTCACTTGGCCGAACCAATACAGCAAACCAGGTGCAAATGACGTCCCTTCACCTACGGACCGTAGGTGGGGTGACAGAATTTTTTGTCACATCGTTGTTTGTGATTGCAAGGTGGTTCTGGGGGCCATGACCTACGGAGAAAGACCTATGGGGCATCAATTGACCTACTTGTTGTAGATGGCCATCCGTATGTCTCACATTTTGATAGCTTTTTGATTTAATGGGCAGCTTTGGGGTTAGGCTTTAGGGTGCTCCTCAAGGACCCCTAGGGTGGTCCTTGGGGAGTCGTACCTTGATGTTTAACACCTAAAACCCTCAACTACATATTGGGGCAACATCACACCACCTCAAAACTCATGACAAAGTCACACACTCACTAGTTAGGCTCTAGTTTAACTTATTCATTTTACGGTTCGTTACATTATCCACCACTTAGGAACATTCGTCCTTGATGACACTTTAACCACATTAAGGGGTTAACGACTCAAGGCAAGCAGCCCATCATGCATGCAACATCATTAACAATGCACAAAACTTCAATGCACACAGGAAAGTAGGAACTACATCTACAAAGTCATTATGCACCAAAACTTCAACATTTGTCATTACATTGGAGGAACTTTCATCTCCAAATCACATACTCATCATAACATCATTAGACACATTATGCAATTTCTTCATAAAAGCACATTAGGCATGTTCAACATTTTACCTCATGAAGCATATAGACAACTCATACCAAATGCAACTCAACATGAGGAATATAAATCATGAAAACACATTTTCTCATATAAACAAGATTTCAAATAGAACATGCATATCATACGAAGACCATGGAAAATCATAATCACACAAGACTCCAAAATATGAAACAAGCTACAAGGAACTCTTGGTCTCAAGCTTGAATAAGAATAGAAGGAAAGAGATAAGGATATCAAAACTCTCAACAACCTTACTATTTAATATATTATCCCCCACTTAGGATAAAACCCAACCAAGGCTAAAATTTTTAAAAAACAACATAAGGACCTCATCACAACAAAAAGGAACTATAACTTACCAGTACCTTCATCTGGATTAGCTCATTTGCCCTATTTGGCTTGAAGTGCATAGAAACGGTTCTTCTTTGGAGCATTAGGATTCGGGCCAACATAAGAAGATTGTTTGGCCTCCCTTCCTCTAGATGTAAGAGTAGGACAATTTCTCACTTAGTGATCATTCTTTCCACAACCATAGCACCCACTAGTACCGGCTAGACACTTCCCATGATGCCTCTTCCCACAAGTGGTGCAAAAAAGGTTTAGAAAATGGAGGTCCACCACATTTCTCCTTATTAACCTTAGGAGCACTAGAAGAATCTTCGTTTGGAGCTCTCTTCTTGAACCTAAGTTGACCTTGCTCATCGGATCTACCCTTCTTAAACTCCCTATTCTTCCTCTAAAGTTTGGACTCCTCAATAGATTAAGAATACACCATAAGCTTATAAATATTCATATCATCATGGAGCATCATCGTACGACACTCTTCCTCAACTAGGTTGAATACACCCATCACAAACCTACTCATCTCATCCATAGGGTTAGACACCAAGGATGGAGCATCTTTAGAAAATAGGGTAAACTTCAAGGAATACTCCACCTTAACCTCCCTCTTCTCATAGGGAAAGTACTTACTAAGGAAAGCTTTCTTAAACTCATCCCATTCTATAGGACCCGCTTCTAAAGGCCTATTGCTTTTCCATTGAGTGAACACACGTGGGCAACATCTTTCAATTGGTAGGAAGCTAACTCCGCTTTCTCTCTAGAAATTACCCCATAGCATTGAATATTTTATATACTTCATCCAAGAATTTTGGGGGATCATCTCCCACTTTAGAGGCAAGAAATATTGGAGGATTAATCCTCACAAAGTCTCTCAACCTCTAGGCCATGGTACTCTTATTAACATTCACCCCAAGCCCCACATCTCGATTAACTTAAGCTGTTATGGCTTGGGCTAAGGTTAGAAAGCTGACCTAATCTCTTCATTGATCAGGGCCGGGGGATCCACCGAAACTTAATTGCCTTGAGGAACTTGGTCACCTTGATAACCTTGAGGGCCTTGGGGAGGAACTCCCTCATTCATATTCTCCTCTTCCACTTTTCTTATGGGCATCCTTCTTGTATTCATATCCTATAAACACAAGAGAAGGATTAGGAAAAGGACATCTATAAAGCTAAACTCTAAGGCACAACTTCAAGAATACGAAAGTGGTGTAACTTCCTAAAGTCCTATAGCTTCTCGCTTATATATTGTCGTGACTCACACCGATGAACAAGACTCTCCTAGACGTGGCTTGTGAGACATCAATCCTAAGACCATTCCCAAAACCTTGTGCTCTGATACCATGTTTTTCACGAGTCAAGTCAACACCCCAGAAGCGACACGGCGTACTCGATCCCGAAGGGGTCTTATAAAAGCCTCATAGCATTCATAACATAAGATACTTAGAAATAGTGCAGAATTAAAACATTCTTTATAAATCCAACAATAAAATATACTCATTTAAAAGCAAGTGAAAGTCTATCATCTCACAAGGCCATCTAAACACAATACTTGAAACAAAATAGGGCCACGACCCTTTACAATTGAAGTCTAAGAGTTCTTGTCCTCGAATCTATGAGGATATACCAAGTCTTGGAAGAATCTTAATTCAAGTACTAAACAAGTCAAATATTGGAACCTATACTTTTAGTAACCATAGAAGAAGAATGGGTTAGCACAATTAAGTACTAAGTATGATAGTCATGCAAAAGCATGCTTAAAAAGGACAGTTTGTTTGAAAGTCATGCTTTTATGACATTTTGGTAAAACTTCATGCACCATAGTAAAAGAGGCATAATATAAGTCACAACCAACATTTAAGTCATATTTTCTCATTTGAACATAATCAACATGTCAACCATTACCTTCACATTAAGCCTTCACCTCAAGCAACCCTCAAGCTATACCTTGTGCAATGTATGGATAGCGTCCCATACCACCATCCATACTAAGGTACTACCATAAGGTCACCAAAAGTGAACTTACCATTCATTCTTTCCAACTTCATACAAGATTCATACCTAAGAGACATAAACATTACATGAATAATATCACCACATAAAGACCATCACCTAGGGAAACTCTAAGTCATACTTGTGCAATGTGCAAGTAGCATCCCATACTACTACTCACACTAAGTACTCCTTTAAAGTCACCATATACAATAAGTCATGAGAAGGAAGTAACTCATAATACATTCTAAGTATAGCATGAATCATTACATTTAAGCATATAAGTAAAACTTCTTCATTAACTTCATTTGGGGCACATTCATACATTAGCCATTAAGACTTAGAGAACTCACTATGACCCTCTCAAAGCCAACTCGTGTAATGTATGGATGGCATCCCACACTACCACCCATACTTCATAGAACTCCTCAATAAACCATAATACATATCTCACATGATGGGAATAAGCATTTAACTGGCATAGACCATGTGAGCTAGACATAGAATCCGGTGTCATATAACCCCACACCTTAAAGAGGTGGTCTACTTGCATAAGTAAGATCAATAACCTAGCTTAGGTGGATCCACTAGCTAGACCTATGTGGGAAAATTTTTATGGGATAGGAAGATTTTCATTGGAACTCTAAGCTAACATTGGGAGAGTTTCCATCTAACCATATCCACTCGGTGCTTAGCCTACATTCCCATAGATCATTTCATTCATATTACATTTTTTTATAAGGGAGAAATGTCTTTGGCCTATTAACCTATGTGACATCATTACACAAGGAAGGAATGCTATAAGCCTATTGATCCATAGTACATTCAAGGATAGCTATAGAGTCCTCATGAAAGGAATGCCATAAGCCTATCGATTCATGGCTCCTTATTACATGCTTATACTCATGAAAGGAATGTTATATGTCTATCAGTTCACGGTACATTGACTCATTAAGAAAGGAATTCCATTATACCATTGATTCTAGAGTCTTCATTACATTACATCATATATGAAAGGAATGCCTCAAGCCTATCGATTCATATCCATCAAGTCAAGACACATTCATTATATAAGAAAAGGATGCATTAGCCTACCAATTGTAGATTCAACATTCACATTCCTTTCATTTGTATAAGAAAAGGATGCTTAACCCTACCAATTCAAGATATAGCAATACATAGAAGAAACCCTTCACATTTCATCATCATCATTCATGATTGTCAATTGAGAATATACTATCAACAACAACACAATTAGATTCTATACACGATCATCATTCTATCATTGAAATCATATGCATATCCTTCACATTCTAATCATACTTGGTAATTAAACACCTCCACTTTTCAAGTGTATCAATAGCTCAAGCACAATTCTACTTCAACATGTAATTAGGTTATAACTTGCCATTTCAAGGCAATGATCACAAGTCACCAACAAACCTTTAATTACCACAATTAGGCATGAATAGTGATACAATTGAACAATCTAAATCAATTTAGGCATAATCCATCGACATTCATTCTTGATCGACAAACTCACTTCATAAGGCACAATTTAGGAATTGAGGGTTCATAGAGTATTTTCATCATAAATCATCAGTTAAACACTAATATAATCATAATTTGTCATTAGAAACCATTTGAAAATGTTTGATGAAAGAACCCATGAGATTGAGTAAAACCCTAGATTTTTCATAACTTTAAATCACTATGGAATTGGATCCTTGATTGGAAAATTAGACAAGGATCAAGACTACCATACCTTTCTATTGATTCCCCACGAAAATCCTTCAAAAACCTTGATGATTTGACCTTGAGAGCTTGAAGTCTTCACCTCCAATAGAGGTTTCTAGAGAGAGACTTTTGGAGAGGAGGGGAGGTTTTGATTTGGGGTTTTGAAATAATGGAGTCTAAAATAGATTTTAATACTTTTAATAATCTTAAAATACTTTAATAAACCCAAAATAACCATCCAAGCACTTCACTAAACTAATTAGCTAATTACCAAACAACCCCTCACTTGGCCGAACCAACACAACAAACCATGTGCAAATGACACACCATCACCTATGGAATATAGGTGGGGTGACATACCATTATGTCACCTCGTGCTTTATGAATGCAAGGTTGTTCTGGGGGCCATGACCTACGAAGCAAGACATATGGGGTGTCAATTGACCTACTGGCCATAGATTGCCATCCGTAGGTCTCACATTTTGACAACTTTTTACTTTAGGGGCAACCTTGGGGTTAGGCTTTTTGGTACTCCTCAAGGACCCCTAGGGTGATCCTTGGGGAGTCGTGCCTTGACATTTAACCACTAAACCCCTCAACCATAGCTCAGGACAACATGACAACTTCTCATATCTGTTGACAAACTCACACACTCACTAGTTAGGCTCTAGTTTCACTTATTCGTTTTACAGATCATTACATGTTGTTTGGCTCATGAGGATCCCCATGAGCATATTAGAAATTTTGTTGATGTTTATGGACCCTTCTCTTTCAATAAAATATCCCAAGAGTCGGTCCGACTAAGATTGTTCCCATTTTCTATGATAGGAGAAGCGTGTAACTGGCTGGTTGAATTATCACGAGACTCAATCACTTTTTGGGAAGAGCTTGTTACAAAATTTCAAATACGATTTTTTCCTCTTTCAAAGATGATGACACTTTGGGATAGCATTATGAGATTTAAGCATCTAGATAGCGAGCCAATTCATGAAACTTGGTTGTGATTCAAGAAGATGGTACTTCATTGCCCAACTCATGGCTTTCCTGACAATGTATTGCTGCAGTATATATACTGAAGCCTTGACTTAGTAAACAAGGGTGCTGCTGACCAACTTTCTCCTAGAGGTTTGATGCAACAACCTGTATGACTAAAATCAATCGAGTGTGGTACACTTGTGAAGATCAAGTCTCTTCTCTACCATTCAAATTTACCAAGGAGCATATGAAGAAAGACCAAGAGAGGGACCAAAACACGGCCAGGATCATGACACAACTTGACATTTTTTCTAAATATTTCATGGGAACTAGTGTTTGGAATGTCAGTGTCGTGGGTGTTGGGTGTACAAATACCTAAGAAGCCACGTTCGAAGCTTTGTCTAATGAAGAGGTGAATTTCCTATCCGACCAAGGTGGTGGTTATCATTCAAACTACCCAAGGTAGGGTGGTAACCAAAGTTAGAGTAGGGATGAAGGTTGGAAAGGTCGTGATCGAGAATGGAGGGATCGGAATCCCAATTGGAAAGATGGAGAGAAGGATATGTATGTGTCTACTCATGAGTGCCAACAGCCAAAAGATTCAGAAGGTGGCCGGTCAGAGGATATGCTTTCTTGTATCCTTAACAAAGTTGAGGGGTTGGGTAAGATTTTGAAAGAAATGAAAGAAGTTGTGTCGACCCTTAACCAGATGGTTACCTCTCATTCAGTATCGATCAAGCAGTTAGAGACCCAAATGGGCCATATCTCATCTCATTTAAACCTGAGACAGCAAAAGGGTTTTCCTATTGATACTATGGCCAACCCCAAGAATGTGGTTTGAGTGTGGACTTGCGTCGTTCCACTATGTGAACTAAGGTGCTTCTTGTGAGGAAACCCAAGTTTTATTAGCTTTCTTTTAAGTTTGAAATAATGGTGTGTTGATTGCACAGGTCAAAGTGTGGAAGGTGTTTGAAAAGTGTAGGTTAGCAAGCTAGAAGTTAGTCGGTGACTCACCGAAGAAGTTGGTGAGCCCGACTTGGACCGCCATTGGACTCAAAAAGTTTTGGAATTAGAGTGTGTAAAACTCGGTGAGCCTAGGAGAAAACTGGCGAATCGCCGACCAGTTCAGTGATCATGACTTTATATCTGTCGTTTGGACCACCACATTAATTGAAGATCCTGTAAAACTCGGTGAGATAAGTGCCCACTCAACATGTCACCGAGTGGGTCAGCGAGCAAAACTAATGTCGCGAATGGGCGAGAAATGGATGGTGTTTAAATGCCAAAGGTTTAAACTTCCAAACTCTTTCACTTTCCCTCACTTTTGAACTTCCAAAACTTACACCCGCAAAGTATATTCTATATTTCTTACATTTTTATCATATTTGAGTCGTTGATTATGTGTTCAGAGTGGATTTCTTTGCCGCCTAGTGTTTCAAATCGATTATTCAGCATTAAGGTTGGTTTTCCTAACCCCGAATCTTAATTTAGCGATTTTATACTCATTTGCAATGATTTTATCTTAGTGATGTGTGCTAGGCCTCTCTGATAGTGTTTATATGCTAGAATGTCTGTGATAAGTCAAATATCTTGCTCGTAATGTTGGTATTGTTGAATTCCCATGATTTTGTGCGTTAAAATTGGTTAACATTTGTGGGGTGGGTGTGCTTGCATGTTCTTGGGTCTAGTCGGGTGAAGTCTAAGTTGCCCGCATTTGTGCCAAATGATGTATTTTGCTCAATGATGGAGCGGTTGACATCATTCTTAAGTGCAAAAGTCGTCATATGGTCAAATTAAGCAAAAAGGGGAGAGTTCTGAGTATTCTGAGGGCATAGGTGTAATGGGTCTTACTTTAATTTGATGGGTGCATTCTTTGATTTTATTTTCAAGGGTTGCGGGGTTTAATCTAGAAAGTTGGGTTGAAAGTAGGCACGTTGGGTCCTTCTTTTGGTGTAGATTAATTCTGTAACTTTTGGTGAGAAGCCTGAGGTCACCGAATGCACTCGATGACTCGCCGATAGTCCTTCTTGATCGCCCTTTGTCTGTGCCCCTATCCCTTATTGCACTGTAACTTTTGGTGGGGTAATCCTTTCTCTCCTAATGTTATTGGAGATTCACCGAATGACTTTTCCCATCACTGACATATCAAAATTTTTCTGAGATTTTTGAGCCAATCCTTTCGGCAGGCCCAATCTAGCTCGTCAAAGCGATTTGGTGGCTCGCCGATTGGTTTGGCCAGTCTATCTGCAACTATTTTATTCAGTGCTTTTGCTTGAATTAATTCTAACTTCCTTTGACATTTTGTAGTTATGGCAAGGACAAATCTCGACTTGCCACCCCGAAAAAGAGTATGGGGCATCACAATAAAAGAAGGGGGAGCCAACCCTCCCAAAATGGAAAGGCAAGAGATTCCAATGGGAGACAAGAGCAAAGGCAAGAGGCCCACATCTGAGAGAGTGACTACTAACTCCTAGGCTGCTTTATCTGAGACAGAGGATTACCAGACTTTACAGCCCTGGCGGGTTGAGATCCGTGCTAGATCTTACCCTAACTCAGCTAGAGTCCCTCCAGCTTACACACCAACAGACTTAGTGCCAACTTCTGCACCTCCTGTGGCTCCAGTGTCACCAATCGTCCCTCCTCCTAGGATTTTCAACATGTTAAAAGGTGATGACAGAAGGCTTAGCGGGAAAATACTTCATGATGAGGGAGACATTCTAGTACCAACGTTTTGAGCAGTTCACAGGCCCTGAGGCCCCTACATTCCTACATGCGTCCAGAAGTTCTACTCTTCATATGGTGACCTGGTCCCTAAAAGCAAGAAGAAGGCCAGCGAGTTTAGATCGGTGGGGTCCATTGTGGTATGAGGGACAGTGGTGCATTGTAGTCGTGATCACATCAATGCGGTATTTGACAGGGTGTCAAACATTTACTACCCCAACCTAGCTACCAATATAGGATTACTGGATGAGCTCAAGGGCTAGTTGGCACCCCTCATATCAGATACCACCCCGATGTGGATAGTGGCATGAGTCCCGATTGAGAAGATGGACTTGAGTGTAGCTGCACGTTATTGGTTCGATTCATCAGCAACATATTATGCCCTCCCAAAATGAGTTCATTCTCTGTCATCCGAAGGTGGCCTGCCTTGGGTCAATTATTTCTTAGAAGAGAATGGACATAAGGCTTCATATTGAGCAAGAGATGGCTATGAGGGCCAAGCAGAGGTAGACCTCACTTCTATTCCTAGTGTTGATCACAGTGTTATGCCGACATGCTGGAGTCCCCTAAAATGTTGCTAGAGATATTGAAGTCACCCCCTCCTCCTCCACAGACATCAGACATATAGAGGCCGAATACAAACAAGAGGAGGTGGACAGGAGGAGAGCAACTTCGACATGTACTTCTCATGAGGTAGATGTCGATTTTATACTTATAGAGGCACCTTTACCTACTCCGACCTCCAAGCCTTCAAGTACATTTTCTCCCATCTCTTCTTCTTTACAGGCTCCGGGTGCCTTTACCTCTGCCCAACACACTAGAATTACTTAGGTGATGATCCTGAAGATGAGAGACTTGGCCCATTCAACGGAAGTGAGGGCAGTTCGACTCGAGAGATCTATCCCATAGATGATTGAGAGTGCCATCGTTGCTACACTTACCCTCCCTTCGGACTTTCATTAACACTCTCACTATGAGAGTTGAGGCATGTGAGAGTAGATAGGGTTATGACTTTGAAAGATGATGTAGTAGATTTGAGGAAGGACGTAGACTATCTAAAGTCTATTGACTTCACTTTATTAATGAAGGCTACTGATGATGTGAATGCTCCTGAGACTTCAGAGATTCCTCCGGCTACCACTAGAGATGTACATAGGGATGATGTAGTAGTTGATGAATCGGATGTAGAGACCGATGAGGAGCAGACATAGGTGTGAGATATTAAGGCTTATGATGATTTAGCAGACTTGGATGATACCATATTCGAGACTGTGTGCCAGACCTCATTGAGAGACACCACCATGGGTAGGTCCAGTAGAGCTAGTTCTTTTAAGGTGACTCCGGGTACTGAGGCCCAAGTCCAGATTGATGTACCAGGCACTGATGCCCAAACAGATGGAGCGACTGTATAGACAAGATCATTTTTTTAGCTCTTTCTCTGTCTTATCTTTTTACTTTTGGATATTTTATTTTTCTTGCATTTGAGGACAAATGGCTTTTATTTGTGGTGGGGTGAGACCCACCTTTTGATTAGTAATTTGATTATATATTGGGTTTTTAAGCTATAAATAATGTTGATACTGTATTTTATGGATGATTGAGCTTGTTGCTCCGTGTTTTTAATTGTAAATGATTTTTGGACCCTTCTAAAATATTGTGTGCCACCGCTTGTTTGTGTTTGAATATGGCTTTTCTCTTACAAATTTGAGTCTCACTCTTGATTAATACCAATGATTTGAATAGTGCTCATAATCGAACAAAAATAAATGTACAGCTACGATGAGGCCAAATGAAGTTGCATAGACAATATGTGAACTTTTTTGCATCTCGTTTTGTCTAGCTAAGTATCAAATTGAGTCTCTTGTGATGAACATTATACACTGGCGAAGGTATGGAGTCTTGTTTGACATTGGTGTCAATGCCTTGCGTGATGAGCTTATCGTGAACCATATGTGATGACACATAGAATTTGCCATGTTGGTCCAATTGAATAAATGATGCATTATCTTGAAATGATCTTAGGCAAATTTGAAGAGTGTGAAACAATTTGACATTATACCTCTTTTTGTGGCCTACTTTTTGAGTGTGTGAACCTCGGTTGAACACCTTTTGAGCCTTAACCTTTTCCTTGGAAGAAACTTTATGAAATTATGACCTTGTTTATCCCTTCACCTTAATCTTCTTGAGATGTGGTTTGTGTGAATGGCCAACTTAGGCCAAAATCTTAAGTTGGGGGTGTGGTGAAAAGAGAAGGTAAATCAAGAAGTGCAAAGAAGTCCCTTTTTACCCATGGTTTTGAAAAAAATGGAACCCTTCCATATAAAATAGAAGGAAAAGAAGAAAAGAATGGAAAAAGAAAAAGAATGAAAAAGTTGTGAAATAAAGTTGTGAAAGTACAAATAAAATGGAGTGTCCGGTATTTCATGGAAAGTGAATAATGGGGTGACATATGAGTATAAATGAGAATGATGAAGAGAAGGAAAAAAAGTGTTGTTCACACCACATTTCATGAGGATAGTCACTGAGCCTAAATAACAATACCTTTACACTCAATGCCATTACAAGCCTTGAAAAGACCTTTTTGATCTTGAGTGATCTGAATCAATGGTTGGTTGATAAATAAGGGCAAACATATGGATGAAATCATGCATTGTGTTCATCTTTGTGAGTGTGAGTGTGAGTGTTGTCTTGATTTCGAATCTATAAATTATTGAACCAATGTGTGTGAATATGAAATCATTCTTTTTGTGAAGGCATTTGAACACTTTTGTGGAACTTGAACTTTCTTTCGAAGCAAGTAGTGTGAGCTTGAGAATCTTTGGAAATGGTGAGTCACAACTTGAATCTTTGAGTGCACAATTGATCGTTGCATGAGTAAGTTGAGTCTTTTTGTGTGCATTCATGATTGAGTCTTGTGTAGAACTATATGAGACATCCTTTTTGAACTACTGAACTTGAGTTTTACTTGAGGACAAACAAAAGTTTAAATTGGGGGTGTTCATTATTCCATGAATTGGACTCATTTAGGGCTTTATTTGGATAGATGTAGTGTCCTCAAATGCTTATTTTGTGCCAATAATTGGTGTAAAATACTTAATTTTCAAGTATTTCGATTTACGAACAAAGCATGGACACTAATGTACAAGAAGGAACAAGCAGCTGAAAGAATGAAGAAAACAAGGCATGATGATTGCCTAACCCATTGGGTGAGTCGACAAATGGCCACTACCTTGCCTAAAGTTCTAGTGTACTAGGCCCTAAAGGAAAAATCAAGTCAGTGAGAAAAAGGAGTAGTCAGTGTGTCACCGACGGTTCTGCGATGCAGTGTTAGATCGCCTAAAGTTACAGAACTCAAGGATGCTGAAGGCAAAAGCAAAAAGGGGATGGAGCTGACCAAAGGGCAGATCACCGAGTGGTTTGGCAATACTGACTTACTGTGCCGAATAGTCCTTCGCAACATATTTTTAGTGACTATAAATACATTTTTGAATTTTTAATCTTCGTATCTAATTTTAATTATTATCAGTTTTCAAGTTTGGAGTTCAGAATAGAGAGTATTGAGACAATATTTTCCTTAGCTTTGAAAAATTAAAGTTTCCCATTTTTTAGAAATTGAAAGTGGGTCTTTGAGTTTCTTCGATCTTGACCTTTGTAAAGACGAAATTAATCTTACCAAGTTGATGGAAACAAAAATTGGTAACGATTTTTATCTTTTTATGATGTCTAGCTAAAACCCCAATTCTTGGAGTGTGATTATGCGATTATGGGTTGATTTAGCTGCTGGGTATCGCTAATTGTTAGTGGAAATGTTGTTGAGAAGTGATTTCATTCAGTAATTGTGGTTGAAATTAAAGGGTTGTAGTTGTAAATGTAGTCCTAACTTCGTGTTTTTGGCTTGCTCGAGAGAGAGGTTTTAAAACTAAGATTATTGAATTGATGGTCTGTGGGTATTAGATTGTCATGAGTTTATCTCGAGAGAGTGAATCCTAAACCTTTTTCCACACATTCAGCTCGAGAGAGTGAATGGACTTAAGCGTAGGTTGTGCTTAATTGATTGCTTGTTGGCATTTGAGAGAAACCAACTTTATTCGGGATAGATTGTTCGAGAGAAATTTTATCCCCACAAAAGTCTAGCTTATTCACTGATTTACAGCTATTTACTAACATTTGGAAGTACCCATTCATCTAAATTAGTCCATAATCCAATCACATCCCAAGAACCTGTCTCTATACTTGTTTATTCGTGTTATTTGCTCCTATTGTAGTTAGTAATTACAATCAAAAACCCTTGTTATTTGACACTTTTGTCACCCTTAACCTGAATTATTCTTTAGTCATAAATGTCTTTACCTATGACTGACTTGAACATATTCATTCTTGGATCTTGATTCTCAAATAAGTACCACTCCCTGTGGGATTCGACTCAACTCACTTAGTTGGGTTATACTACTAACTAACGATCGTTGGCACTAGAATTGGGTGAAGTGTCCTAATACGTGAAATCATCAGGCTTTTCGCCAAAAGTTACATAATCAAATCTAACCAAAACACGCAATTAAAGGCGATCTAGGGGACATTGGCGAACCGCTAAGTGGTTCAACGAGCTCGACAAAGCTCACCAAATTGCACAACGTGCTAATTTTTAACCCCTCTTCCCAAAAGCAAACTCTAAGCCCCCTGATGAGTCCATAATTTGGACTCATTTAGGGCTTTATTTGGATAGATTTAGTGTCCTTTAACGCTTATTTGGTGCCAAAAACTGATGTAAAATACTTGATTTCTAGGTATTTGGATTTAGGAATAAAGCATGGACACTAATGTGCAAAAAGTAACAAAGTGATCTAAAAGAATGAAGAAATGAAAGCCCGGTGATCGCTAATGTCACTGGACAATTCACCAAGTTGTCACTCTACCACCTAAAGTTACAGAATACTAGAGCTAAATTGGGGGTAACTTCGGCGAGTAGCAGTTCCACTCAGTGTGTCGCCGATCGCTTTGGCGAGGGAAGACCAGGTTGCCAAAAGTGCTGAGGTGATCCAAACAAGTGCTGATAGGCAAGATGAAAAGAGAAAGGATGACACACTGAATCATACAGTGATCCTCATTTGGATCGTCTAAAATTACAATAGCTGGACCAAGAATAAGTGAAAAATAAAGGCGAGAAGAAGGACAATCGGTGAGTCATCGAACTGTCGGCGAAGCCCTGCTTACCTCACCGATTTGTCTTAAATAGTCACATATCACACTTGCTAAAATTTATTTTTTTCTAGAGAGAAAAAACACTCAGAAACGTGAGGAAAAAAAGATTGAGACAAAGACTACTGCTAGAGGCGGTTTCCTAGTGATTTTAGCAAATCTTTCTTGGAATTTTGTAATAGAAGACATTTTTAGCTGATTTTAATTTTCAATTTTCATTTGTACCTAGCTATGGAAGACATGATGGATGTTTATTTTCCTCTTCTTACTATAATTAACTAAAACCCTCTTCTTGGGGTTTTGACTATGTAACCAATTGTTGAGTTTTACTAAGTGGGTGTCATGAATTTGCAAATAATTGTGTTAATTTGAAGTGGGTCTGATTTGCTGTTGCATTTTGAGGTTGTTTTGGATGATTAAAGTATGAAATTCAGTGTTTTGTGCTTGCTCGAGAGAGAAGTGTGGAGCCAAAGTCACAAGTTCAGCATCCTTAGTAGTGGGTCTCCATGATTTCAGCTTGAGAGAGTTAAACATGGAATCTATCCTTTGTATCTAGCTCGAGATAGTGGATTTGATGAGGATGAGGGCTAGGTAAATTTCGTATAGTATTGAAGTTCGAGAGAATTTGACAAATATAAGGTAATTGTTCGAGAGAAACTTGCTTTACATATAGTCCTACTTACTCACGACAGTTTATCCCATTGTAATCATCAAAGTTCATCCACTAAGTTGAATTCAATTATTGGTTGGTCAATTCCCCAAGTGTTACCTCACTATTTGATCATTTCATGTTAAGTGTTGAATTGGATTGATAATTATAACCTGAAATTTGAAGTTTAAACCAAAAAGTTGTAGTAAGTGTTCAGCTGAAGAGTTTGTTGTCATACTTCTATAATTGAATTTGAAGGAAAAGCTACTCTCTATGGGATCGACCCCAACTCATTTAGTTGGGTTATTATTCTGACTAGCAATCGTTAACACTTAGAATTGGATGAAGTGTCTTTGAAACATTAATCAAAATGGCGCCGCTGCCGGAGAGTAGTGTTACTTAGAATTCTTTGATTGGAGATTTGATTTGTGAATTTATTGGCTGAGATTGCATTATGTAGTGTTGATTGGGCTACATAGAAGTAAAAATGGGTGAAGAAGTGGTGAATGGTAGCTAAGCAAGTCATCAGGACGACATCGATGATATCAATAGTGTTTACAACCCATCTCATGCAGGTGAAATAGATGCAATTTGAATACCACAAGCTGAAAGGAATGCAATATTTGAAGTCACTAGCACAACAAGATCACTTCCTCCTAATGAGGGGACTATATGGAGGGATAGATCTTGAAGACTCACATAAGCATGTAAGAAATTTTAAAGATGTGTGCATCCCATTCTCATTCAAGAATGTGTCACAAGAGTCAGTTCCCCTTCGGTTATTTCCACTATCCTTAACAGGGTAGGCTAGCAAGTGGTTAGCCGAGTTACCAAACAATTCCATCACATCATGGGAGGAGCTAATTATAGCATTCAATACAAGGTTCTTTCCTCCATCAAGGATGATGAAACTTCGAGATGATATTCAAGGTTTGAAGCGATGGGAAGGGGAACCCATCCATGAAACGTGGGTGAGGTTTATGAAACTCTTACTTAAATACACAACTCATGGGCTACCAAATGATTTGCTAGTCCAATATTTTTACCGGACTTTTGATTCAGTTAATAAAGGAGTGGCTAATCACTTGGTACAAGGGGGAATAATGTTACAATTGTTTGAGGTGGCTTCATTTCTTCTTGACGAAATAACGAAGATAAATCAAGCTTGGTATACTCATGAGGATTAATTCTATGCTTTTTGTTTTCAAATGACTCAAGAAAAACTTGATAAGGAAAGAGAATGGGATGCAACCATCAAGAAAATGTTGACCCAAATGGAGATTTTACAAGACCATATGATGAAGAATTCGGAAAAACCAAAAGGGGTAAGTGGAGTATTTAGAGTTGAAGAGGGTTCTTCTCAGGTTATTCAAAGCTGGGGGAGAATCAAGGTTAGATCTCCAAGAAATACGAAGAGGATTTCCACCCATGCTATTTACAGCGAGGTGGGAATCAAGGTTGGAACTATCACAAGGGGGAAGAGCAAAGGAGATACTATCAAGATTTGGCTGAGCAAAGTGATTATTGGAGAAGAGAAGATGACCATGAAGAGAACCACACTCACTTGAGTGAGAGCCAAAATCAAATGGAGTGCAAGTAGTCCCCGAGTGAACGATTTTTTGTCATGCATACTTGATAAAGTTGAAGGTTTGGATGATTTATTGAAGGGGATAAAAGATGACTTTTCATTATTGAATAGTAAAGTCAACTCTCATACAGATGTAATCAAGGTAATTGAAGGTCAATTAAGTTAACTTTTAGCACAATTTAGACCAAAGATAACAATGGAAGATGATGATAGAGGGTTGGTTGTGGTCACTCGTAGTGGAAAGGTAGCAATAGGTAATGTGACGGGCAATGAAGAAGCTCAAACACATGAAGAAGATAAAGGCATGGAGGAGAAAAAGGCGCCTATCCATCAAAACATGGCCAAAGAACCACAAAGAGAAATGGAGCAACACATTCCAATCCCAAAAGTTATGCAACCTTTACCCAAAATATCTTCCCCATTTCCCCAACATCTAAAGAAGAAGAATGAGGATGAGAAATTCAAGAAGTTCTTATTGGTGTTCAAGACATTATCAATTAATCTCCCCCTTGTGGAAGCATTGTTGGAAATGTCGTGTTATGCCAAGTTTATGACGAACTTAGTCACAAAGAAAAGGAGCTTGGATTTCAAGACAATTGAAGTATCTCATAGTTGTAGTGCAATTATGATTAAGGAGTTGATAAAAAGGAGAGAAGATCTCGGAGCATTTACCATCCCTTGCACTATTGGCATGCTCTAATTTTCTAAAGCCCTATGTGATTTGGGATCAAGCATCAACCTAATTCCATATGTGATCCATAAAAAATTTGAGTTGGGGGAACCGAAAGCAACAATAATTAGACTCTTGATGGCTGATCGATCAATTAACTATCCCTTATGGATAGTATATGTATTTTTGGTAAAGGTTGATCGATTCATTTTCCCGGCTGATTTTGTCATTCTCGAATGTGAAATAGATGCTGAAATTCTCATCATTTTGGGAAGACCATTCTTAGCAACTGGGAGAGCATTGGTGGATGTTGAAAGTAGAGATCTGAAGTTTCGGGTGACTGATGATGAAGTGACTTTCAATGTTTGTAAGTCAATGAAACACCCAAGTGATATTAACGTGGTCTCCACTATTGATGTTATTGATGAGGCGGCAGGTAGTGTGAGCCATTTGATGTGTATGAGTGAACCACTTGAAGTTGTGCTTGCTAACTATGATGAATTTGAAATTTAAGGCTATAAATAGGTTGTAGTTGCTCTTTCAAGTATGGGGGGGGGGGGGGGAGTGTATTCAAAGACTCTATTGAAGTTGGATATTGATCTAAAGAATTGACAGAATCCTCCCGCAAAGCCATCAGTAGAAGAACCACCAAATTTGGAGTTGAAAGTACTTCCCTCTAATCTTCAGTATGCCTTCTTGGGGAAAAAACACCTTACCGGTAATCATTGCAGCTGACTTGCTTGAATGGAAGATAAGATTGCTCCTTGAGGTGTTGAGAAGGCATAACAAAGCTATTGGTTGGACGATCATTGACATAGTAGGCATTCCTCCTGGTATTTACACTCACAAAATTCAGCTTGATAGTAAGTGTAAACGGAGCGTTGAACATCCGCTGAGATTGAACCCACCAATGCAAGAGGTAGTGAAAAAAGGAGATAATAAAGTGGTTAGATGCAAGTGTGATTTCCCCTATTGCAGATAAAAAATGGGTAAGCCTAGTACAATGTGTACCGAAAAAAGGAGGTATCACAGTGGTCCCAAAGGAAAAGGGGGAGGTTGTATCTATGAGATTGGTGACTGGATAGAGAGTATGCATGGATTATCGAAAGTTAAATTCGTGGACCGAAAAAGATCACTTTCCCATGCCTTTCGTAGGTCAAATGCTTGATCGACTCTCAGAGAGGGGTTAGTATTGCTTTTTGGATGGGTATTCCAGTTACAACCAAATCCCCATTGTTTCAGAAGACCAAGAGAAAACCACCTTCACATTCCCTTATGGGAATTTTGCCTTTAAAAGGATGACATTCGGTTTATGCAATGCTCCGGCAACATTCCAACGTTGCGTGCTATCTATTTTTACAAATATGGTGGAGGATTCAATGAAGGAATTTATGGATGACTTCTCGGTTTTGGGTGACACATTTGAGGCATGTTTGGAGCACTTAGGACAAGTTCTCCAAAGATGTGTGGAGACAAACTTGGTCCTCAATTGGGAAAATGTCACTTCATGGTTAAAGAAGGTATAGTACTTGGTCACAAAGTGTCGCAAAAGGGGATGGAGGTTGATAAAGCAAAGATTGAAGTGATTGAGAAATTACCACCACCAATTACGATGAAGGGGGTTCGTAGCTTTTTTTGGGACATTCCAGCTTTTACCGGAGGTTCATGAAAGACTTCACAAAGATTGCACATCCTCTATGCAAACTCTTAAAGAAAGAGGTGAAATTATAATTTGATGATGCTTGTATGGTGGCTTTCAAATGTTTGAAGGAGAAATTGGTATGTACCCCGGCTATTATTAGTCTAGATTGGTCAGAATCTTTCGAAGTAATGTGTGATGCAAGTGGAACAGCATTGGGTGTTGTGCTGGGGAAAAAATGCAACAAACTATTTCACCCAATTTACTACGCGAGCAAGACTCTAAATAGTGCTCAACGTAATTATACGGTTACTAAACAAAAGTTGCTTGCAGTAATCTATGCGTGTGAGAAATTCTGGGCGTACTTGCAAGGTATTAAAGTGGTTGATCACATTGATCATGCTGCACTACGTTACCTAATGGCAAAGAAGGATGCCAAGCCAAGATTGATAAGGTGGGTGCTACTATTGCAAGAATTTGACTTTGAGGTCAAAGATATGAGAGGATGTGAAAATCAGGTGGCTGACCACTTATTAAGATTAGAAGGCAAAGAGAATGATGAACTTGAGATTGACATAAATGATTCTTTTCCCGATAAACAAGTGTTCGCGGTAACACTCAAACAAACCTCCTTAGTATGTTGATTTTTCCAATTACGTAGTGTGTGGTTTAATGATGGATGAATTGAACTTATACCAACAAAAGAGGTGCATGCTCGATGTTAAAAAGTACTTTTGGAATGAACCATATTTATTCCAGATTATATCATTAGAAGGTATGTTTAGGAAGAAGAAGCTATAGAAATTCTCCATAATTGTAATGCTTCACCGGTTGTGGATCATCATAGTGGTGTGCGTACAACCGCTAAATTTCTCCAAATTGGCTACTATTGGCCATCCCTCTACAAAGATGTGCATGAATTTGTTAAGAAGTGCGCTCAGTGTCAAAAGCAAGGTGGAGTGTCCAAAAGTCACGAGTTACCCCTTACCCTCATTTTAGAAGTTGAGCTATTTGATGTTTGGGGAATAGATTTCATGGGCCCATTTGTGAGTTCTTTAGGTAATAAGTATATCTTGGTGGCCGTAGATTATGTTTCTAATTAGGTGAAAGCTATTGCACTTCCAAACAATGAAGGGAAAAGTGTGGTTCAATTTCTGAAATGCTACATCTTTGCTAGATTTGGTACGCCTCAAGCTATCATTAATGATGGTGGATCCCACTTTTGTAATAAGTAGTTCTCAGCTGCATTGAGTAAGTATGGAGCGAAAGACAAAGTAGCAACTCCGTATCATCCCTAAACAAGTGGTCAAGTTACTGAGAGATAAAGAGAATCTTGGCCAAGACAATGAATGCTAATAGGACTGATTGGCCTCGAAAGCTTGATGACGCACTATGGGCGTATTGTACCGCATACAAAACACCAATTGGTATGTCTCTATATAAAATAGTTTTTGGTAAGTCTTGCTATCTACCTGCTGAATTGGAACATAAAACATTGTAGGCATTGAAGGCTCTAAATTTGGATTGGACAAAGACTTTAAAAGAGAGAGTAGAACTCATCCCTTTACAAGGAAAAGATAAGGAAATGGCATGATGCTAAAATCCTTAAGAGGGAGTTCAAAATGGGAGATTGGGTATTACTATACAACTCTCGAATTCGACTCTTTCCAGGAAAGATCAAGTCCAAATAGTTAGGACCATTTAGGGTGACACGAGTGTTCACAAATGGTGTCATCCAAGTTGAAGGTCAAGAAGGACCTACATTTAAGGTTAATGGGCAACGT
This sequence comes from Solanum bulbocastanum, assembly GCA_037074985.1. Lineage (NCBI taxonomy): Eukaryota > Viridiplantae > Streptophyta > Magnoliopsida > Solanales > Solanaceae > Solanum > Solanum bulbocastanum. The sequence continues at coordinate 28,344,509 of CM073597.1, read as the reverse complement.
TTGAAACAATATTTTGGCGAGTGCCAAGAGATATCTCTAATTGAGGTGGTGTACCTGGAAGATGCTTCAAAGCATTTTCACGTCGTGCCACGACGTTAAATAAGGCACTTCTTGGGAGGAAGTAAGACAAGTGTCAATGATTTAACTAATGTGTGTTTATTTTGCAGGTGAATAATATTGTGCTAGAAGAAGATGCTATTGGTGAATCGCTGAACAACGAGTACGACTTAGCCTGCCTTATGGATCCCAAAGAGGGGGCTAAGATTCTGGGATATTCGGCAGGAAACCTGTATCCTTTGGCAAATTCATATGTGCTTAGGACACCCGATTTTTCTCGCCCTTTCTACTTCAGCACTGGCAGCGTAACTCAGTGATTGTTTGGTGATGTTTCAAGTCCATTATGTGATTCCGTGACCTGTTCGGCGACCTTCTCCATGTCCGCTGACTTGGCCTTTTTGAGAGCATCACACACTAGATATAAGGGTGAGATTTCACTCCTTGGGCGTACCACCGAATCATTCCACAACTGGTTCATTACCTCGCCGACGGGGAGCTTAGTGAAGATTCTTTGTCACCTTGCTCTTCATGTTTACATACTAGAATATTATCTTTATCTAATAGTTTTCTTGTACTATTTTATTTTTTTGCTTTTTGTTTTATTTAAGGTAGTGTCCGTTCTCTAATCACATTGTGGGCAATGTTAAATGCTTTTGGTGGGGGTGGCACTTGGTCAGTGAATTCCTCTATGTTCTTCGGCCCCCTTGATTGTGTTTAGTTGTGGTCGTTCTCTTGAAAATTTGAGTATCGGTTTTGATCAATACCGATGACTTGAATATTGCTCATAATAAAAAAAAAATGAATGTGCAGCTACGATGAGGCCCAATGAAGTTTCATAGGAAATATGTGAACTTTTTGCATCTCGTTGTGACTAGCCAATTATCAAATTGAGTCTCCTGTGATGAGCATTGCATACTAGCATGAGTGTGGAGTCTAGTTTCACATTGGTGTCAATGGCTTGTGTGTGATGAGCTTATTGTGAACCATGTATGATGACACCTAGAATTTTTCCCATTGGTCCGGTTGACTAAGTGATGCAATCTCTTGAAGTGATCTTAGGAAACTTTGAACAGTGAAACAATTTGACATTATACCTCTTTTGTGGCCTACCTTGTGAGTGTGTGAACTTCGCTTGAACGCCTTTTGAGCCTTAGACTTTCCTTGGAAGAAACTTGATGATATTGTGACTTTTCTTTATCCTTTCACCCTTAATCCTAATGAGATGTGGTTTGTGTGAATAGCCAACTTAGGCCAAAAGCCTGAGTTGGGGGTGTGGTTAAAAGAGAAGGTAAATCAAGAAGTTCAAAGAATTCCCCTTTACCCTTGGTTTTGAAAAAGATGGAACCCCTCCATACAAAAAAAAAAAATTGAGAGAAAGATGAAAAAAAAAAAAAGAATGAAAAAGATTAAAAAAGTTTGTGAAAGTGCAAAGAAAATGGGGTGTTTGATATTCCATGGAAAGTGAATAATGGGGTGACCTATGAGCATAAATAAGAATGATGAGGAGAAGGAAAACAAGTGTTGTTCACACCATATTTCATAAGGATAGAAGTCACTGAGCCTAAATGACCATACCTTTACACTCAGCCCCGTTACAATCCTTGAAAAGCCCTTTTTGATCTTGAGTTAGCTGAAACTATGGTTGGTTAGAAAATAAGGGAAAACCTCTGGGTGAAATCATGCATTGTGTTTATCTTTGTGAGTGTGAGTGTTGATAGTGATTCTAGAGCTATTAATTTTTGAACCATTGTGTGTGAATATGGAATCATTCTTTGTATGAGGGCATTTGAGTATCTTTGTTGAGCTTGAACTTATATTTGAAGCAAGTATGGTGAACTTAGGAATCTTTGTTAATGGTGAGTCACAACTGGAATATTGAGTGCACAATTGATCCTTGTCTAAGTAAGTTGAGTCTTTTTGTGTGCATTCATTATTGAGTCTTGTGTAGCACTATTTGAGACATCCATTTTGAACTGCTGAACTTGAGTTTTACTTGAGGACAAGCAAAAGTTTTGGTTGAGGGTGTTGATGAGTCCACGATTTTTACTTATTTAAGGCTTTATTTGGATAGAGTTAGTGTCCTTAAATTCTTATTTGGTGCCAAAAACTAGTGTAAAATACTTGATTTCCGGGTATTTGGATTTAGGAACAAAGCATGGACACTAATGTGCAAAAAGGAACGAAGCAAGCTAAAAGAATGAAGAAATGAAGGCTTGGTGATTGCCAATGTTTCCTCGGTGATTCACCAATTTTTTCACTCTACCACCTAATGTTACAGAATACTAGAGCTGAAATGGGGTAACTTCGGAGAGCAGCAGTTCCACTCTGCGTTTCGCCGATCACCTCGGCAAGGGACGACCAGGTCACCAAAAATGCTAATGGAGATCAAAATAAGTGTTGATGGGTGAGATGAAAGGAGAAAAGGTGATATGCAGAATCATTCGGTGATCCCGATCTGGATCAACTAAAATTACAATAGCTGGACAAAGAAGAAGTGAAAAATTAAGGCGAGAAGAAGGACAATGAACGAGTTGCCGAACTGTTGGTGAAGCCCGATTTACCTCACCGATTGGTCTTAAATAGTCACACATTAGACTTGCTCAAATTGATTTTTGCTATAGAGAGAAAGCGTTCAGAAACGTGAGGAAAAAAAATTGAGAAAGACTACTGTTAGAGGCAGTTTCCTTGTGATTTTAGCAAAACTTTCTTGGAGATTTTGTAATAGAAAAGCTTTTTAGCTTATTTTAATTCTCAATTTTCATTTGTACCCAGCTATGGTAGACATGATGGATGTTTATTTTCCTCTTCTTACTATGATTAGCTAAAACCCTCTTCTTGGGGTTTTGACTATGTGATCAATTTTTGAGTTTTACTAAGTGGTTATGATTGATTTGCAAAAAATGGTGTTAATTAGAAGTGGGGATGATTTGTTGCTGCATTTTGAGGTCGTCTTGCACGATTAGTGTATCATGTTCAGTGTTTTGTGCTTGCTCGAGAGAGAGAAGTGTGAAGCCAAAATCTCAAGTTCAACATCGTTAATAGTGGGTCTCCATGATTTCAGCTTGAGAGAGTGAAACATGTAATCTATCATTTGTATCTTGCTCGAGAGAATGGATTTGATGAGGACGAGGGCTACGCATATTCCGTATAGTGTTGAAGTTCGTGATAATTTGACAAACATAAGGTAATTGTTCGAGAGAAAATTGCTTTACATATAGTCCTACCTAATCACGACAGTTTAGCCCATTGTGAGCATCAATGTTCATCCACTAAGTTGAATTCAATAATTAGTTGGTCAATTCCCTAAGTCTTACCTCTCTATTTGATCGTTTCATGTTAAGTGTTGAATGGATTGATAATTATAACTTGAAATTTGACGTTTAAATCAAAAAGGTGCAGTAAGTGTTCAGTTGAAGAGTTTGTTGTCATACTTCTATAATTGAATTCGAAGGAAAAGCAACTCTCTGTGGGATCGACCCCACCTCATTTTGTTGGGTTATTACACCGACTAGCGATCGTTGACACTTAGAATTGGATGAAGTGTCTTTGAAACATTAATCACCACCAAAATCAAAATCAAACAACACACTTATGCAATTAAACTAAGATGCATATTACCCATGCCACCGGGGTACTCAGACTTCTCTCGGTTTGGCCAAAATTGGCTATTTGACGACGTTTGCCCTTAAGAATGATGTCAAATGCTCCATCATAGGGCAAAGTATGTCATTTAGAACAATCGGGGTTACTTATTCTTCACCCAACTAGGCCTAACAATAATTTAACGTAACCCAAAAAATTTATGATCAATTTTAAAGCACAAAATTAGGGAAATCAACAATTTAGGCAATTTAGCACAATTACAAGAGTAGGATAGGCAAACTAGCACACAATTATGATTTCAGAGTAGGTCAACACATATCAATAATAGTTAAAGAATTGCAATTGAGTTCAACCGCTAATTAAAATTCAGGTTCAGAAAACCAACTTTTAATGTCGAAATACGAGTTTGTAAAGCTAGGCGGCAATGTATTCCACTATGAGCACAAGATCACCAAGAAAAAAAGCGATAAAAGTGCAAGAACATCGAAAATCTAAAGTGTGGGTGTGATTATATGAAGTTAAAAATGAGGGAATATGAGAGGGTCTGAAATTTTAAACTTTTGGCCTTTAGAAACCGTTAAGTTCGAGACCCATTTGGCGATAATAATCATTCTTGCTGAATCACTCAGCGATGCACTGAGTGGTGACTTACCTCACCAACTTTTGCAGGACCTCTAGTTAATTTGGGGGTCCAAACAGCATGCATAGTCAGGCTCATCGACTCGTCCATGGGCCCGCCGAGTTTTACTGACTCCCATATGTGATTTTTGTGAGTCAAACGGTGGTCCAAGTCGGGCTTGACGGCCTCTTCAACGAGTCACCGACTAGATTCTTTGCTTGCCAACCTGCAAATTTCAAACACATTCCATACTTCAACATGCACAATTAACAACTGTTATTCAAAATCAAAAAACAAAGCATTAAAAACTTAGGTTGCCTCCCAAGAAGCACCTTAGTTAACATCGTGGCACGACGCAAGTACTAAATCAAGCTTCATTCTTGGGGTTTGCAATAGTATCACTAGGTAACTCCCCCCCCCCCCCCCCCTTGTTTTCTTAGGTTTAAATGTAAAGAAATTTGACCCATTTAGGTCTCCTACTGCTTGATAGAGATATAATGAGAAGACTGTCTTGTTGAAAGTTGATACGTCTTCCTTCAATTTCTTCAAAACTTTATCGGATCCTTCAACCTTGTTGAGAATACGTGAGAGCATATACTCAGTCTGGCCACCCTTTTGAATCTTTACGCTTTTGATACTCGTGGGGAGGAACATACCTATCCTTCTCCCCTTCTCTTTCCTTCCAGGTGGCGTTGCGATCACGCCACTCTCTCTCACTGTCTCTCTAATCCTCATCTCTATTCCAACCTTGGTTACCACCCAACTTTGGATAGGTTGCACGATAACCTCCTCCTTAGTCAGCTAGAAAGTTCACTTCCTCATTATACAACGCTTCAATTTTAGGCTCTTCACAGTTTACACCACCAACACCGACAACATTAACACTCCTAGTACCAGCACCCATGACGTTCTTGGCCATGATATCCAACTGGGTCATCATCTTTGCCCTGTTTTGTTCTCTCTATTAATCTTTTTCAATCTGCTATTTTGTCAACTTATAAGTAAGAAGAGAGACCTGATCTTCACGACTGTACTATGCCCGGTTAATCTTGGTCATACCATCAAGGAGTTGGACTGCTATCACATAAGGCTGTTGTATTAAACCTCCTGGAGAAAGTTGATCAGCCACTCTTTTGTTCACTGAATCAAGGCTTCTGTACAAGTATTACAGCAAAACGTTGTCTGGAATCCCATGAGTTGGGCATTGCAACACCAATTTCTTAAATCTTAGCCAAGTCTCATGGATTGGCTCACCCTCCAAATTCTTGAAGCTTTCGATGTTATCCCGAAGAGTCATCATCTTCGAAGAAGGAAAGAATCACACTTGAAATGCAGTAATAAGCTCATCACATGAAGTGATATAATCTCTTGGCAACTCAACCAACCACTTACACGTTTCTCCCATTAAAGAAAATGGGAACAACCTCAGTCAAACCGATTCTTCAGATATGTTCTTAAAGGAGAATAGTCTGCAAACATCAATAAAGTTCCTTATGTGCTCATGGGGATCCTCATGAGCCAACCCACTAAACAACCCTTTCACTTGTAAGAGCTGCAAAATATTGCTTGTAATGTGAAACACCGAGTTTCCTTCAGCTTGAGGTAAGTGAATGGCACCAACTCCACCTACTAGATTTGGATCATTGACATTCGGCTCATTAACATCATTGAGATTTCTCATGTCATCTTGGTGGCCCACATGGCTATCAGTCTTCCATTGACACTCATTTCCACTGTTTTAAACAACAACACAAAAACCAAAACTAAAAGTAAGTAGGTTCAACTATGACTAACAAGAATACAATTTAACTTGACCAAAAGAATTTCAAACAACACCACTCTGCGGCAGCGACGCCATTTTGATTAATAACTTTTCAAAGACAGTTCATCCAATTCTAAGCATTAATGATCATAAATCAGTATAAAACCTAACTAAATGAGTTGGGGTCAAATCCCACAAGGAGTGGTACGTATTTCAGATTCAATTGAGAAGTATAAATGAGGTCAAATCAGTCATAGGAATAAAAATTATTCAATAAAGACATCATTCAAATAAAGAGGTGACACGAATGTCAAATGGAGGTTTTTGTTTAGTTTAACAACTACAAACACTCACAAACAAACGAATTAACAATAATGAGATGAGTTCTTGGGATGTGATTCGATTATAGGCTAATATAGACATGTGTAATTGAAACTTTTAGTAAATAGCTAGATATTACAGAGTAGGCTAGGCTATAAGGCAGATAATTTTCTCTCGAATAATTCACCCCGAATCAAGTGATTTCTCTCCAACATCAACAAGCATGCAAAATAAGAGCAACTCACACCTTCATTCATTCACTCTCTCCAACTAAATGTGTAGGATTGGGTTTAGGATTCACTCTTTCGAGCTGAACCCAGGTCAACCCACTACCCACAAACCATCAATCGAAAACCTTAGTTATAAAACCTCTCTCTCGAAGAAGCAAAGAATGCAAACATAAAATTGCATTTGCAACTAAAATTATTGAGTTAAGCCACAATTAATGAACTCACTTTTAAATAACATTTAAACTAACAATTAGCAATACCCATAAGCTAAATCAACCCATTATTACATAATCATACCCCAAGAATTGGGGTTTCAGCTAAACATCATATAAAGGTAAAAATAGCTACCAAATTGATTATCCATCATCTGGGTAAGAGTAATTTTGTTTTTACAATGCTCAAATTTGATGAACTTCAAAGACATACTTCTAATCTCTCAAAAGTAAATTTCTTCGATCTTTCAAAGCTAAGGAAAACTAGCGAAAATGGTCTCCAAATGCTTAAAACTTAATAATTGAGTGTTCTAAAGAGTATTTGATCATAAACTAAATATTCAAAAATATATTTATAGTCACCAAAAATAAGCTATGAAAGCTCCTTCAGCGAAGTAAGTCGGGCTCGCGGATCCACTCGGTGAGCCACCCTTTGGTCTCTTCTACCACTCATTCACCTTGGCACTTAACATCCTTAAGGTTTGTATCATTGGGAGATATATCTTGGCATCGCGGATTCACTCGGCGATCCGCCGACTGTTCCCTTTCGTCTCTGACATGGTTCTTTCCTTCAAAGCATGGCACACTGGAACTTGAGGCGGTCATCTAAGCCACTCGGTGATGAACCTAGTGCTCTTGGCGATAATCATGCTCGCCCTTCTTCACTTCTTCAGCCTGTTTTGTTCCTTTTTGCCTGTTTGTGTCCTTGCTTTGTTCCTCAATCCATATTCCTTAAAATCAAGAATTTAACATTAGTTATTGGCACAAATAAGCATTTGAGGACACGAAATCTATGTAAGCAAAGCCCTAAATGAGTCCAAATTTAGGACTCATCAAACATCTCACCTAACAGCCCAAACTCACATTAAAGGCCTCTCGATTTAAACTAACATTTCTACCAACCCAAAATTGACATTCATAAGGTAATGTAACTTTGAGAATTGCATTTAACATCATTTTCTAGAAGTTTTGACTGAAGCCAACTGTTAAAACATTCAAACTCCAAAAAGATAAACTTGCATTCAAATAAAATGAATGACCAAGTAACCAAACTATCAGTCCCAACAAGTTATAAATGAGTTCAGGTGGCTATAAGAAAGCTCTAAATGCTGAAAGAACTCAATAAAGAGGGAGTGATCTGGAGGGTGATTACAACATCAACTATTAAAATGACTTTGTTCCTCGAAAGTAAAGTTCAAGTAGTACCTGAAGGCTCAAACAAACAGGGAAATCACTCTTACATCTCATGTTTGGTATCCCAGGTAGCCTCTTTACCTGGCAGATGCCGCCACTAGACAATAATAATAGAAATGGCTCTTGAACACAATTGTCACACATATTAGGCCAAAATAGCAATTGGCTCCTCCATGAAGTTCAAACGGTCATCCAACTCAAATGAATCATACTTCTAGTACATGAGACTCATAAAGAACAGACCAACAAAGAATGGAAACATGGTAAACCTAATGAATAGCTGAAAAGGCAGATGGTAGGGCAAACACATAAACAACATCACCAACTCAATTGAATCATACTAGAGTCTATGAGACTCATAAAGAACAGAACAACAAAGAATGGAAACATGGTAAACCGAATGAATAATTGAAAAGGCAGATGGTAGGGCAAACACATAAACAACATCACCAACCATGTGACTAATCTCAAACGACCCTATATACATGGGGCTAAGCTTACCCCACCTCCTAAATTTCATCACGCCCTTTATGGCCAATGATCATCGGAATACCCGGTCACCAACTCCAAATCTCAAATGCTAGCGCCTATGAATAGAGACAACACCTACCATATAAGGCCTCAAATGAGGCTATGTGAATACTCGAGTGGTAATTGTTGTTGTATGAAAACTCTGCCAAGGTGAAGAAGTGGTCGTACTAACCTTCAAAGTTCAGTACAGAAGCCCCTCGCATATCCTCTAAAACATAAATAGTGTGCTCTGCACTACAAGATAAAGTATTACTAAGTCCAACATTTAGGGATAAGATAATAATACCATCTTTGAAAGTACATATATAGGGAAGAGATTTTATTCTGGTCCTTTATACAATATTTTCTTGTGAAGGTGCTAAATTCGGTCTCTAATGAAATTAGTAACTCATCCCAAATTGTAATTTATGGGTCTTGAGGAAAAGAAAGTACAAAAACTTAAATATTTAAGAAAATTTAAGTTTTCACTTTTGACAAAAATTTAGCGCTAATGAATTGTTATTAAAATTCTAAAAACAAAACAAACAAAATGCTTTGTTTCTCAAAAAAAGGCTCCAAATCACCAAACCCTAGCAGTGATTTAAGCATAGCTCGTAGCTCTAAGTGTTTCATTTATGTTTTCTTAAATTAGAGAAAGAATAGATCTACCTAGCAGTGATCTCAAGTCAATATGTATTTTCTATCTTACTCGAATCTCAGTATTACGCCTCCACTTTTGTAAGTTCAGTCTTTTCCTCCTCTAAATTTGATTCATTGTTTTTTGTTTTTTTTTTTTTTGGGTTCTAACTCTCTTATTTGAGTTACTCTTTTTCTCTCTTACTAGATGGTTGTTTTCTTTAAGTATATTCAAGTTTGTAGTGTGATCTGATCCAAAATATGAAATGGATCAATCCTAACTGAACTAAGTATTCCTAATGGTGGAACTCATAGCTTAATGAACTAAAACAATCTGATAGAAGACGGAGAGAATTGTATTCAACTTGAGAAATGTTGAATATTGATTCAAAGTAATTAGTAGTTCCTATTTAGTTGGCAGAGTAACATCTTTAATAGGAGTTGTAATATGAGTCGTAGTTGAGTCAAAGGATATCTTTTTTTAGTTGCTAATATTTAGCTTAGTGGATAAGGTTATGGTTAAGTTAGTGGGTCATGCTTCTCTTAGGTGATTCAGGCTTAATTCCTATTTAAAGTGTCCTATGTACTTTTTTTACTGAATTGAATTATTACATGAACATTCTCTATACTTCTTCCTTTTTCATTTTCTTATACGTTGTTTCTTCTTTCTTTATTCCCAAAAAAAATTGTATCAGAGAATAGAGAGAGAGAGAGAGAGAGAGAGAGAGAGAAACCATAAAAGAAAACCCAATTGTCTCCTCCTAATGGTTCTCTCTATCAAGGTTTTGTCAAATTGGGAGCAAATCATTGCAAGAAGAAAGTAAAAATTGAGGGCAAAGAGTGGCTACCAATGGAGCATCTACCACATCTCAACAACTAATTCCCTTCTTTAATGGGGATAAATATGAATTTTGGAGCATAATGATGAAGGATTTGTTCAAGTATCAAGAATCATGGGATTTGGTGGAGAATGGATATGCTGAGGAAGATGAAACACAAAGGTCGTGGGAAAACAAAAAGACGGACTAAGGCTTTGTTTTACATCCATCAAGTGATACATGACTCAGTTTTTCTAGAATTATTGTTGCAAGAACCTCAAAGAAGGCATGGGATATTGTGAAAAAAAAATCCATAGCTCGACAAAGTTAATGACTGTCGAACTGCAATAACTCCAATGTGATTACAAAAATTCATCCATAAAAATAGTGAATATGTTCAAGACTACTTATCTAGGGTGAGTGCAATTGTTAATCATATGAAGGAATATGGTGACAAAATTACTGATTAAACTATAATTTCTAAAGTTTTAAGAAGTCTTAATAAAATATTTTATCATGTCTTAGCTGCTACTGAGGAGTCTCGTGATTTATATAATTATGGTTTTGATTAATTGATTAGTTCATTGCAAGCTCAAGAGGAAAGACTGAATGATTCTTAAGAAAGGGTGAAGAGAAGGCAATTCAGATTAAGGGGGAGTCTTTTTTAAAAGGAAAATAAGAAGTTTTAAATGCTAGAGGATACATAGGTATAGGTAGCTTCTGTGGACGAAGTTATGGAAGAGGATGAGCTCAGTTTGGTGGTGAGCACCAGCAGTTCATGAGAAATATTGAGTGTCGCTATTACAGAAAAATAAGGTATAAGGAAGCTAATTACTTCACTAAATAAAAGGATGAACAACAAAAGAGGGTAATTTATTCATGGCACGATCCTCAATAGATGTTGGTTCAGATGTTGTATAGATCATTGATATTGGTTGCTCCAATCATATATCTGGCAGAAGGTCACTGTTTAAAGAACTTGATGAATCAGAGAAGTCAGAATTTTTTCTTGGAAATGGTAAGGCAATAAAAGTTGACGGGAAAGGCACACTCGCTCTAAAAATTTTCATGGTAATGTAAAACTTCTCCATGATGTGCAGTATTTTCCTTGTTCGGCCCATAATTTAAAACTTCGGAAACTAGTAGGTTAACTAAAGCTTAACAAGATGATTAGAGTCGTAAATGTACATCCCCAAACCTAAAAATATAGGGTTTCATGTTAGAATGTCATGGTACGAACCCCAAGGACCAACCTTAAGAAGCTGCCTGGCAGCCACCTCGTGGGTCAGGCCACACCCCAATGTGAGGGTTCATGGGTCAAGCCTATAAAAAATAGTTCTCTGAACATCCATCCAAGGCTCACCAGCACACTATGTGGGTCCATTCATAGACAGTGGTTGTGCAGCCACTTGAAGCTACCAAATTGCAGTTACACTTAGGGGAATTATGGGGTTTTTCGGTTATCATTATTATTAAGTGACGTCATTTTGTATTAATTTAGACTAACTATATATAGTTTTAATACCTCCAAATTTAGTCATCTACCTTACAATTCCAAAAATCCAAATCAAAACTATTAGTAGTCCTTCATCCATGGAGTCCTTTAAAACCCTAATTCCAAAGATAGAAATTCCCAGAAGCTAGGGTTTGACTCCAAGTCATGGATTCCTTTGAAAAATGATTCTATTGATTTAATTACTTTATATTATGATTGAATTGATAATTTATTGTAGTTTTATGATGAAATCTCCATGTTCCCAATTTATGACCTTGTGATGTGGGTAAATTGTAGAAAGAAGAGTATTATGAGATTATGCTTATAGTAATTGAATCATGTTATTATCCATGTCTAATATAGTAATTCTAGATTTATTGATTGAATGTGATTTATGGTCCTTGAAGGGCAAAGTACTAGAATTATGCATGATTATGAGGTATATGTATATGTTTTTAGAACACTTTGAGAGTAAAGTGAATATGATTATAATCTATTTGTTGCGTTGTTGGATGATTATCCACATGTACACACTTATGTATGATATGATGTGAAAGGCGTTCTCACAGTATGATGATTCTAGGGTTGAAAGGCTATTCTCACCTATTGAATCTATGAGCTATAGTTTGAATTATGTTAGATTGAGTGTCAAGACATTCTTCCATGACTATGCACTTAAGTCAAGACTTAATATGTAATCTATGGGAATTAATACTTAGCATCGGGTGGATATGAATAAGTGATTGAAGCTTATACAATAGTTGAGTCCGGCATCCCAACGAAAGCTTGTACACTAGTTGAGTTTTCGTCTTTCCTAATGGGTTCCTTCTACCATAGTTGAGTCCAGGTTGCCAAAGTATGTATCTCATGAGATGGAAACCTTCTACCTTAGTTTAGTTCGGGTTTCTAGTAGCAATCTCTTTATCCCATAACTATGTGCCCACTTAGGTCTTTAGCTAGAGGATCCACCTAAGCTAAGAGTATGGTTGTACCTTAGGCAAGTAAGACAACCCCTTTTCGGTGTGGGGTAGACACCAAAATCCATGTTAAGCTCACATGGTCTATGTCGGTTAAGGCTAATCTCCCTTTATAATAGTATGAACAAGAATATGAATTATGAACTATAGTTACTCAAGAAGCTTTACTTAATATGGGTGGGATTATGAGATCTTATTCATATTGCACAAGTATACTTTGAGGGTATTTATGGTATGTTCCTATTATGATATGATGACCTATGAGTGTATTATTCTTATGATTTATTCTTTTCCATTATCTTCAAAATGATACTTTAAACTAGTAAATGCCATGCATTCAACTAAAATGTCCCTTTTTTTTTTTTTTTTCATGTTTTCATGATTTTATGGATGACTATCATACTTAGTCATTTTTTTACCAACCCATATTTTCCTACATTTTTCCCAAGTGTAGGGTATGGTTCTCAAGGTGGTTCCCGTTGTGGCTAGAGCTTGGATTTGTTCATCTATCCTTGCTTGTGGTGACTACTCGTGTTTCAAGGACAGATATTTTATTGTAGTTTAATTCTTGTATTTTCACTTTTAGATTATGTTGTTTTGAGCTGTGATCGTATTTTGACTCAGATATCTTAATAGATGGCTAATTGAGACAAATGTAAACTTTCGCTTTCATTTACAAATTTTTTGGACTTGAAATGTGTTTTTAATCTTATTGTTCTAATGCTTTATGTAATGATATGCTAAGTGGCTTACATGGAGCCTTTCAAGGTTCTATGTGCCTTGTTATGTATAGGGCGTACCCTTGAGTTGTGACAAACTTGGGAATGAGAGCATAAGGTTTAGAATGATTCTAGGATGAAATCTCATAAGCCACGTCTAGTTGAGTCTTATTCATGAGTGTGAAGCGTGCCACACTTGTGAATGAGAGGATATAAGATGTTAGGAAATGTCACTTCTATTATTACTCTTAAGTTTTGCCTTAGAGTTCAACTCTATAAAGTCCTTCTTGTAATCCTTCTCTTGTCTTTTCAAGATATGAACACATGAAGGGCTAACACTAGAAGAATGAAGGGTGTCAATGTGGATGAGGAAACTTGTCAATGTAATCAAGCTCCTCAAATTAACCAAGCTCCAGTTGATCCCGTGGTTGAGAATATGACCCATGCGGAATTTAGATCGACTATACAAATATTGGCTCAAGTCGTGGTAGTTTCAGTCAATAATAATGTGAATTCAGCTGCTTCAAGGGTTAGGTATTTTGCTAGAATAAACCCTCCCAAATTTCATGGCTCTAAAATTGAAGAGGATCCCAAAAGGTTTATAGATGAGGTTTATAAAATTCTTTCTATTATGGGGGTATCTTTTGGAGAGAAGGCGGAGTTAGCCGCCTACCAACTAAAGGATGTTACTCAAGTATGGTATTATATTTGGAAGAGGGGAAGACCTGTATGAGCAAGCCTGATTGAATGCCAAATGTTCAAATTGGCATTTCTTGATAGATTCTTTCCTCGAGAGTTAAGAGAAGCTAAGGTGGAGGAATTCATTAACACTAGGCAAGGTAGCATAAGTGTCAAGGAGTAGGCCTTGAAATTTACCAAACTATCCAAGTATGCTCCATCTATGGTGACAGATTCGAGGAATGAGATGAGTAGATTTTTGATGGGTATGTTTGATTTGGTTTAAGAAGAATGTCGTACGACAATGCTCCTTTATGACATGAATATCTTGAGGCTCATGGTATAAGCTCAACAAATTGAGGAGCCAAAACTCAAGAAAAAGAATAGAGAGGTGAAAAGAGCTAGAACCAACGATGGGAACTTCACCAATGCTAGGTCTGATGGACAAGGTCGACCAAAGTTTAGACAACGTTTCTCCGATCAAGCCTGTTCTAGTGCTCCCCCAAGGGTCAATGTAACAACCCTAAAATGAAATAGGAAGAACTAGAGTCTCACATGTATTTTAGATGTTCATAACTTGTTAAAATGATGATTTTTGGCTTTTAAAGTTTAGTTTAAAGAGTTTTGAGGTCAAAGTAAAGGAATGACCATGACGTTCAAAAATTAGTCTTTTGAGCTAATGTGTTCTGGTATGGTGCCATTAGAGTTTGGTGTGTTGTTTGAGGTATAAATCATGTGGAGGTGACTCTCACACTTAGATAGGCATGTTTAGGGGTTAAACGTCCGGGTACGACTCCTTAAGGACCCTAAGTTTATGAGGTCTTAGGTTGTCGCAAGCCACATCTAGAAGAGTCTTGTTCATAATGTGAAGCGTACCACATTATGAATAAGAGCCTATTGGGTGCTAAGAAAGTTTCACTTCTTCATCCTTCAAGTCGTGCCATAGAGTTTAACTCTATAATGTCTTTCCCTTACTCTTTATGTGTTGGTCTTTAGAGTGTGACCCCTTGAAAGAAGTATGCTAGAAGCGTTGAGGGAGAGAAAAGGTTGGTGGTGATGCCAACTATGGTCGTGTGACTTGATGGATGTGAGATGGAAGATTTTGATGTTGTCTTTAGTATGAATGGGTGTTTATGGCTTTTGATGTTGATAGAAGGCTTTGATGGGTTCTGAGGTATGTCAAAAGAGTTGATGAAATATAGTGTTTTAAAAAGGCCTAGGTGTGATGAGTATGAAGGTTAGTGAGGTTTTGCTCCGACCTTAGAATGAAAAGAAGTGAAGGTTAGAAAAGTTGGTGTAGACCTACTCCTAGGTGGGGGATTATATGCCTAGATGGTAAGGCCTTTGAGTGTCCGTGATGTGCATGAGTTAGGCTTGATTGAGGTTCTCACCTTATGAGGTGTAGTGAGTTTAAGGAGTTTAGACCCTGTGTGGTAGAATCATATGAGACCCTGTATGGTGGGTAAGGTTGTTGTGAGCAAGAGCTGCTTAATGAGGACTTTCCTAGTTTAAGATACCGGTAAGTTAATGGTTTCTTGTAAGTTATGAATGCCTTGGTTGAGGTTCCTACGTTATGTCATGTTGACCTTAGATGGGTTTACCCTTAAGTGGGGGGTGGTATGATGAGTAGTAAAGTTGTTGAGAAGTGTTGGTATCCTTGCCTCTTTCTTTATGTGCCTATTCAAGCCTAAGACGAAGAGTTCCTATTAACTTGTTATATGTTTTGGAGTCATGTGTGATTATGAGTTTGCATGGTCTCCTTATGTTATGCATGTTTTATTTGAATTCCTGTTAAAGGAGAAAAAAATGAGTCTTTATGTTATATGTTCCTCATGTTAATGTGCATTTAATATAAGTTGTCTATTTGTTTCATGAGGTGAAACTGTGAACATGCCTAAATGTGTCTTATGAAGAAGTTGCATAATGTGCTTTGATGAGAAATTGCATAATGTGCCTAATGTTTGTATAATGAGCATGTTGTGATTTATAGAAGGAAGTTCCTCCAATGAAATGAGAAATGGTAAGGTTTGATGCATAAGGAGTTGATAGATGTATTCCTACTTTCTTGAATTGCATGAAGTTGTTTAAGCATTGTTTATTTGGATTCGATGTTCCTCCTAGCTATGTGTGATGTTTATAATGTTGTATTCATGATTTTGGGCTGCTAGTCTTGAGTCATTACCCCTTAATGTGTTTTAAATGTCATTCGAGGACGAATGTTCCCAAGTGGGTGATAATATAATGATCGTAAAATGAAATAGGAAGAACTAGAGTCTCACATGTGTTTTAGAAGTTGTTAACTTGTTCAAATGATGATTTTTGGCTTTTAAAGTTTAGTTTAAAGAGTTTTGAGGTCAAACGTCAAGGGACAACCATGACGTTCAAAAACTAGTCTTTTGAGTTAATGTGATCTAGTGTGGTGCCATTGGAGTTTGGCATGCTTTTTGAGGTCTAAATTATGTGGAGGTAACTCTTACACTTAGATGGGCATTTTTAGGGGTTAAATGTCTGGGTACGACTCCCCAAGGACCTCCCTAAGGGTCCTTGAGGAGGACCCTAAGTTTAAACCCCAAGCTGCCAAAAAGTGGTGAACTACGGCCATGACTTACGGCTAGTAGGTCCACTTACGGCCAGTAAGTCCACTCCTTAAGCCAAGACTTAGACTAGAGAGCCTTATCTCCCATAGCCAAGTCTCAGTCACCAATAACGGAGTGGCAGAACGGCCCGTCACCCCACCTACGGTCCGTAGGTGGGGGTTTCGTAAGTCTCACCTGTTTTGCTGTCATGAGTTCAGCCAAGCAAAGGGTGGTTTGGTAAATTCCACCCTTTGCTAATTAAATGCATGGACAGTTGTTTTTAGTGGTTTTAGGTATTTTAAGTGTATTAAAACATTTAAACCTCCATTTAGAATTCATTCTTCAAAAACAAAACTCTTCTCTACTAAAAGTTCTCTCTAGAACTCCATTGAAGGTCAAGGTCAAGTTCAAGCTAGGGTTGGGCATTTCAAAGTGTTTCTACTCCAATTTCGTGGGATTCTTCAAGTATAAGTTATGGTGATCCTTTATCTAGGGCAAGCTTCACCCTAGAGTCAATTTCAAAATAGTTTTCTAGTTTCCAAAGTTTATGAAAAAACCCTAATTCTTACTCAAACTCAGGGGTTCTTGCATCAATCAATTTCAATTGATAAGTTATGATTATGTTGATGTTTAATTGATGATTTTAAGATGAAAAACTCTATGATCCCATGATTTCACTAAACTCTTAAATTTGACTTATGAAGTGGGTTTTATGGTTATGATTGGATGATGACGGAATTGTTCTTAGATTGAATTGTAATATTGATTTCTGTTGTTATTTATACCTAATTATGGTGATTTGTTGGTGAATTGAGTAATGGTGATTATGGCTTTGGAGAATGGTAAGTTGATCTAATTTCATGATTATTGTAAAATTGTTCTTGTATGGTTTGATCCACCTATGGTGGAGGTGCTTATATATTGAATGTATTGTTATGGCAATGAAGGCATTATATGGTGAATTTAAGTGTTATCATGTTATTGTATAGATGGTTGTATAATGTGAAGGTGTTTATGTGATCTCAATGATGATCTTGTGTGTAGTATTATTGTATTGTGATGGAAAGTATATTATCTCTTAATGATCATGTATGAGGTTGATCTAATGTGAAAGGTCCTTCTAGTGTTGTAATGTAATCTTTCACATTGATTTGGTAGGCCTAGGGCATCCTCCTCCTTGTGTAATCGAATATGATGTGATGAATATATCTTAGGACCAGTAGACCAAATGTGGTATCCCCGCCATGAAGTGTGATTGATGTCTTGAATTGGTAGACCTAGTATAGGTGCCCTTTCATGAATGAATGAGTAATAACCTTGAATCGGAAGACCTAGTGAAAGGATCCTTTCCTGTGTAACGTACTTTGGGTCGGTAGACCTCGTATTGGAAGCCCTCTCAATTAAAATGAATGTGAATGAAATACTCAATAGGAAAGAGGCTAAGCACCAAGTGGATAGGGTTAGATGGAAACTCTCCCAAAGATAGGCTAAAGTTCCAATGAACATCTTCCTACCCCAGAACTATGTGCCCACATAGGAGATATATTAGCTAATGGTCTACAACAACACTATAATATCATCTAGTTCTACCTTAGGCAAGTAGAAGACCTCTTTCCGGTGTGGGAGTAGAACACCGAATTCCATGTCTAGCTCTCATAGTCTATGTCGGTTAATGCCTATTCCCATCATGTGGGATGTGCACTCTAGTTATTATATAGGCTCTACAATATGTAGGTAGTAGTATGGGATGCTATCTACACATGACAAGAGTAGGCTTTGAAGGTGCTAAAGTGAGTTCCCTAAGTCTATATGACTAAAATGTGAAGTCCTCTAAATGCTTGAATGTCTCCTAGATCTAATGCAGAATGTTGACTTATTGTTTAAAAGAAATGATGAATGAGTAGCTTATATTTATGAAATGAGTACTTAGCATGTTATGTTGAAATAGAAAGGCTCTTGTCTTTTGTAGCCTTAAGCAATACCTAGGTGTGGTATGAAGAGATTGTATGGGCAACCACTTCATGTCTTACTTAGGTGGGTCTTACGGTATCTTTATATAGAGGTCCTAGGTGGGTCAAATGACTTACTTGACGAATGTGCTTATGTGTTGCATATTAGTACTAGTTGAGCTTGAATACTTGTAATGTGAATTATGATGAGTGGTAAGTTCACTTTTGGTGGTCTTAAGGAGGTACCATAGTGTGGGTGGTGGTATGGGATGATATCCATACATTGCACAAGGTGTTGCCTAAGGATTTCTTGAGGTGAAAGGCTAAAGGTAAAGGAAATGGGTTATATGTGTTGAACATGTCTATATTGTGATAAAGGACTTGTGTGTTGGTTGTGATGATTATTATGCCTCTATTATCATGTTTATGAAGTTTTATCAAAAATGGCATACTAGCATGACATTCAACTCAAATGTCCCTTTTCAAGCATGTTTTTGCATTGTCATCATACTTAGTACATCTAATGTGCTAACTCCATTCTTTTCCCTCTTTACCAAAGTGTAGGCATTGGAGATGTTGGTGTTCTATGCTTGAAGGATAGGTCTCTAAGGTGCTTGAAGATCAATATTTGGTGAGTCCTCATAGTTTCGGGGATGAACCCATGGTGTTTCCTTTTTATGTCTTTTAGTTTTATTAAAGCTTTGTATGTGTTAAGTTCCAATGTTGTATTCAAAGTGTCAGATGGTTTGAGACATAGTGTATAAAGTCTAGAATGTTTTCCGCTTGCTATTTAATGAAAATATCTTCGATTGTAAAGAAAGTTTTTACTTCTCTATTTTTAAGTATCTTATGCAATGAATGATCTATGAGGCTTGTATAAGACCTCTTCGAGGTCAAGTACGCCAGTTACGACTAGGGGATTCTCTCGGGTCGTGACAGTCAACAAGGATAGGGTTTCCAACCCTAAACGTCAATGAGGTAATAGTGATGGTTCTTATATTGCTAGGCCTAATTGTGCAAAATAAGGTAGAAAGCATGATAGCAAGTGTATTTTTGGTAACAATGGGTGTTTTAGTTGTGGGAAGGTTGGCCATAAGATGATAGATTGTCCAATGCTCAAGGTTAAGGGAAGGGAAAATAAACAAGCTCCTCCAAGCAGTTCAAACTCCAATGCTCAAAAGCAAAACCACTTTTATGATCTTCAATCCCGAGATGACCAAGAGAGCTCCCCAGATGTGGTGACCGGTATGTTAAAAGTATTTTCTATTGATGTATAATCCTTGTTAGATCCCGGAGCTTCTTTCTCTTTTGTGACACCATTTGTGTCCATGAAGTTTGAAATACCCATAGTATTAGTAGAACCTTTTTCGGTCTCTATCCCGGTTACTGACTCAGGGGTGGCTAAAAGAGTCTATAGAAGTTGTCCCATTTCCTTGTCTCATAGAGTTACTTTGCTGGATTTAGGCATGTTAGACTTTGATGTGATTTTGGGTATGGATTTGTTGCATGCATGTTATGCCTTTATCGATTGTAGGACTCAGGTGGTTAAATTCCAATTTCAAAATAAGCCTATCTTAGAGTGGAAGGGGGGAAATTCTATCCCTAGAGGTCAATTTGTCTCATCTTAAAGCTAGGAAGATGATCTCCAAAGGGTGTATTTACCATCTTGTTAGGGTGATGGATGTTAAGTCCAAACTCCTTCTCTAGAGTCGGTTCCGGTAGTGAATAAATTTATGAAAGTTTTTCATGATGATTTACCCAGTATTCCTCCCAAGCGAGAAATAGATTTGGCATTGATCTTTTACCGGATACGCAACCTATCTCTATTCATCCTTATAGAATGGCTTCGGCCGAGTTGAATGAGTTGAAAGAGAAATTGAAGGATTTGCTAGATAAGGGTTTTATTCGACAGAGTATCTCTCCATAGAGTGCTCTAGTGTTGTTTATTAGAAAGAAGGATGGGTCTCTTAGAATGTGCATCAACTATTGTCAATTAAACAAAATGACCAATAAGAATAAATATCCTCTTCCGAGAATCGATGACTTGTTTGATCAACTTCAAGGGGCTATTTCTCAAAAATTGACATTCGTTCAGGTTTAAACCAGTTGAGGGTGACAGGGGTTGATATTCCCAAGACGGCCTTTAAGACCCGGTATGGTCACTATGAATTTTTGGTTATGTCATTTGGATTGACTAATGCTCCGGCATCATTTATGGATTTGATGAATAGAGTGTTTAGGCAATACCTAGAAATGTTTGTCATTGTGTTTATTGACGATATCTTGATTTATTCAAGCAGTGAAAATGAACATATGGATCATTTGAGAATTATGTTGCAAGTTCTTAAGGACCAAAATTTTTTTTCAAAGTTTAGCAAGTGTGAATTTTGGTTATGATCCGTAGCTTTCCTTGGTTATATTTTTTCAAGGAAAGGTATTGAGGTAGATCCTAAGAAGACAGATAAGGTCAAGAGTTGGCCTAGATCTCTAACTCCTTCCGACATTAGAAGCTTTTTGGATTTGGGCGGATACTATAGGAGGCTTGTTGAGGGTTTTTCCTCCATTGCTTATCCATTGACAACTTTGACTCAAAAAAGGCTAAGTTTGAGTGGTCAGAAGCTTGTGAGAAAAGTTTCCAAGAATTGAAAGATAGACTTACTTCCGCTCCGGTGTTGACCTTACTGGAGGGTACAAATGGTTTTGTGGTTTATTGTGATGCCTCTAGAGTTGGGTTGGGATGTGTGCTTATGCAAAATGGTAAGGTTATTTCCTATGCTTCAAGCCAACTTAAATTCCATGAGAAGAATAAGAAAAAGATTATCTAATTAGTAATCAAATAATTAACGAATCATTTAGTCAAATTTAATCTGGAAATTGGCCAAATTCTTCACTGATAGAAACAAAAATGAAGGATTTGACTGATAGAACAAGTACAATCAAAAATAAAATAGAAAGAATTACAACAGAGAAAAAGAAAGTAACTCCAGAAATAGACATTAATCCTAATAAAACAAATAATATAAAAAACTCAAATCGCTAATTTTTTTTTCCAACTATTAAAAAGCAGAAATACTCGAGTAATATGGAAATTCCAATCCTACCCATGATCTTGAATTAGAAGCAGTTGTATTTGCCTTGAAAATACGGAGGCATTATTTGTATGGGGTCCATGTGGATGTTTTCACCTATCACAAAAGTCTTCAATATGTGTTTAGTCAAAAGGACTTGAATCTTCGATAATGAATGTGGTTAGAGTTATTGAAGGATTATGATATGAGTGTCCTTTATCACCCCAGCAAAGCTAATGTGGTAGATGATGAACTCAGTAGATTGTCCATGGGTGGTGGGGCCATGTAGCAGATGAAAAGAAAGATTTGGTTCGTGATGTGCATAGGTTGGCTCGACTGGGTGTTAAACTAGTGGATTCCACCAAGGGTGGTTTCATGGGTCATAATGGGTCCAAATCATCCTTTGTGATGGATGTGAAGGCTATGCAAAGCCTTGAACCTATATTAGTTGAGTTCAAAGAGTCAGTACTCAACAAGTCTGTTGAGGCTTTCTCCAAAGGGGGATATGGGGTACTGAGGTTTCAAGGTAGGTTGTGTGTTCTGGATGTTGACATCTTGAGAGAGAAAATTTTAGAAGAAGCCCATATTTCTCGATATTCTATGTAACGACCCTTTCATATTACTATATGCCAATAACTCACGAAATATTTTTAATGCATATATTGTCCCCACGCTAGTAGATGATCCTATAAAAAAAATTATCAACTGTCGAGTACCCAAACTAAGTGGGTTCATGATTCATACGATCATTCAAAACAAATAGGAAATGTAATATATTACATAACTTGGGCTTACACTCCCCAAATAAACAAAACTTGTAGCCATACTTATATTACAACCCATGGACATGATCTGATTAGCCCTAAAAATTACAGGCAAATATACACCACATAGATCGTGTATAAGTCCCAAAGTTTATACAAAATATAGATGCCTATATGCACATGATCTTCTTTAAAGTTCTCAAAATTTCCATCCCCAATGGTCAGCTTCACACTTGCTCTCGATCAGCCCCTACGACAGAAACAACTATCGCTAAGCATATAGCTTAGTGGTGTAAAACTATAGGGTCAAAGTCGTTCAAAATTCACCAAGCTACCTTTTTGAAGTCAATGAGAAGCATACTTGAAACATAATAAATAAATCAAGTCACAATATATAACGAATATCAAGTTCGATACTCAAAGATACAAATTTCAAGAAAGCTCATAGCACCATTTTCCAAGAGATTCAATAGCAAGGATCTCCCCATATATACCTCATGTCGTCACACCCAGCACAAGCAAGTATCAAGAGGGGCCAACACCCTATATAAAAAAGGGTCACAGCCCAATAATCAAGAGAACCAAGAACCATATTAAAAATGGCTTTCTAGTTCGTACTTAAAATGGACAACTTCCATTCTTAAGACGGACTACAAATCTAGAATCAAGATGGCAAATGATCCAAATCAAGAGGCATGCCAATAGTGACAAAGTCACAGCCACAAGAAGGAAAAGGTCCCAACAAGAGTGCCAAGTGATCAAACAATTCGTACAAGTGGGTGAGTTACACAAACGTCATACCGACACGACAATGCAAAGTGACAAGAGATAACCAAGGTATTGAGATCAACTTTCAAATATACAGCAGTTAAAGGAGTGCAAGTACAAGTTTATACACAAACCTCAATACTTTAGCATAGCAACAGTACAACAAAACTGCGCGAGCTCAAACCGTAGACCAACCAATGTATCAAGGTCCTCAACCTATTCACAAGTATATACAACCTTAAAAATATAATTAAATAACTTCTTTAATTCCTAATATCTCAATAATGTCGAAATAAAACAAGATTATCATCACAACTAAGCTCAGCCTGCACAGATACAACTTTGTTCCCAAAACAGTGATTCTGGCCAGTCTAGTACCCCATGTTGCAACTTAGATTTGAAAAAGAAAACAGCAAAACTAGACTTTATAACCCCATGAAAGATATAGATACATCTCTTAATATTTCAATGCAACAAGAATCACCGAAAAATACATTTTTTACAAAAAGATATCATCGATACACAAACAGTTGTTCATACAGGATTTCTAAATCCGAAATCTGGACAGAACTTGTCCTATGTTGCGTCCCATATTTAGAATCCATAACAGCTAAATTCGACTTTATAACCTTCATTAAAGATGTAGATACATATCTTAAGGTTGTAACTCAATAAGAATCACCTAAAAATACATTTTTTACAAAAAGATATCATCGTTACACTATCAGTTGTCCATACAGGATTTCTGAATCCGAAATCTGGACAGAACTTGTCCTGTGTTCCGTCCCATATTTCGAATCCATAACAGCTAAATTAGACTTTATAATCTTCATGAAAGATGTAGATACATCTCGTAAGGTTGCAACACAACAAGAATCACCGAAAAATACATTTTGTACAAAATGATATTATCGATACACTAATAATTGTCCATACAGGATTTCTAAATCCGAAATCTGGACAGAACTTCTCCTCTGTTGCGTCCCATGTTTCGAATCCATAATAGCTAAATTAGAGTTTCACACAAACATAAGAGTTGTAGGCATGTGAAGTTTCTTTCCAAAACATACTTATTCACAGTAAACTAAGCTCTAGAGAACAAGATATACACAAATTACCAACCACTACCCACAGACACAAATTTCAGCACTTACCAACAAAGCATTGTGTCTCTCAAATTTTAGCCAAAAGAACCAAGTTTTTCTCTTGTGATTTTGATGAACAAATGGTTAATTAAGGTTCTAACATTTTATGCTTTGAAGAAACTGAAATTCACTAGAGAAGTATCAATATATTGCCACACAAGTGATGTTTATCACTTGGACAGCTGGCCTTCAAAGGTGCTGCCCAAAAAAAAAACATATATACACTTATATATATATATATATATATATATATATATATATATATATATATATATGTCTTTCACCTCCTTTTAAAAGTATGCATACTCTAATTATACTATTATGTAATAACCCAATACAATCCCATAAATTACAATATACTTATGCTAAACAAGTTAGCAATTATCACCAAAATTTCAAGTTTCCAACATAAGAGTAAAAAATATTATAGTAATAAGCAACGGTCAATCGACAAGAAACTTTTGTTAGCATTTAGGGGTGTTACATTCTATTCACCCAGGAGCCACCAAGATGTACCGTGATCTACGGGAAGTCTATTGGTGGAATGGGATGAAAAAGGACATTGCAAAATTTGTGGCCAAATGTCCTAATTGTCAACAAGTTCAAGTTGAGCACCAAAGGCCCAAAGGCTTGTCACATGATATTCCTATTCCTACTTGGAAGTGGGAAGATGTGAACATGGATTTCATTGTAGGCTTGCAACGTACTAGGCGGCAACATGACTCGATATGGGTAATAGTGGACTGATGAGTCCATAAATTGGACTCATTTAGGGCTATATTTTGATACAATTAGTATCTTCAAATGCACATTTTATCTTAATATATGATGAAAACCCTTAAGTTTAAGGTATTTGGAGTTTGAGGGAAAGCATGGACACTACTTAGTAAAAAGGAACAAAAGTAGATGAAAGAACAAAGAAATGAAGATCTAACAATCGCAGAACCCGTTTGGCGAGTCGCTAGAAGGTCTTATCCTCACCCTTTGTTTCAGTATGCTGAGCCCTGAAGGAAAGGATTAAAATGGTGGTGAAAAGGAGTAGTCAGTGTGTCGCTAGCAGTTCTGCGAAGCAGTACTATATTGCCCAATGATCCAAAACACAATGATATTGAAAGATAGAGCAAGACGGTGATGAAACCTACCAAAGGGTGGATCACCGAGTTGATCGGTGATCTCGACTAAATTTGCTAAGCGATCCTTCACAGTTCATTTTCTGAAAACTATAAATACTAGTTGAAGTTTTGTAGCTTAGCATCAGAGTAGAAATTATTATTAGCAAGTTTTATTATTAAGTTTTAATATCAAACTTAGAATATTCTCTCTAAGCTTGGTGAGGGTTTTGATGAACTTGAAGATTCAAAGGGTTTCAGCACCAATATTTTGGACTTGGGTCTTGTGGATTCTTCACTTTTGACTTGTTTTAAGACTTAATCTTGCATACCCATTGACGGAAACTGAGAGTGGTATACATTTTTACCTCTTTTACATGTGTAGCTAAAACCCCAATTCTTAGGGTGTGATTTTGTGAATATGGGTTAGATTATCTATTGGGTCTTGCTTGTTGATGGTTTATTTGTTGTGTAAATGTGATTTCGTTTAGTAGTTGTGGTGGAACTTAATGAAATTGTAGTTGCAAATACGATTTTACCATTGTGTTTTCAGTTTGCTCGAGAGAGAGGTCATAAAACTAAGACTACTAAATTGATGGCCGGTGGGAGTGGGTCGACATGAGGTTCAACTCGAGAGAGGGAACCCTAGTCCTTCTCCCACACACTCAGCTCGAGAGAGTAAGTGGGCTAAGGCGGAGGTTGTTCTTCATGCAGCAAGTAGGTGTCCAAGAGGAACCCATTTGATTCGGGGTAAGTTGCTTGAGAGAGAATTTACCCCCACTATTGTCTAGCCTAGTCACAAATACTCAATGGATTTACTATCAAATGCATGTACCCAATAGTCTAGGCTAACCCGTATTCCTATCACATCCCAAGAATCCCATCTCTATATCCGTATCTCTCTTTGTTTTTGCTGATTTGGCTCTATACTTGCTTAAGAACCCCCATTGATAATTGACATTCTTGTCAAACCCTTTAATTTATCATGTCTTTATTCGATAAAGTCTTTAGCTACAGTTAGTTTTAGCACTTTACTATTGTACGATCGTAGACATATGCATTGGAAGTTGTGTCTTTATTACGCAAACATCATGGATCGAATGACTAAGTCCACTTATTTCATTCTCGTCAAGGTGTCCTATTCGGCAGAAGAATAAACTAAATTGTATTTGAAGGAGATGGTAAGGTTACATGGAGTTCCCTTGTCTATCATTTCAAATCGGGGCCCCCAATTTACTTTACAATTTTGGAAGTCCTTCTAAAAGGGGATAGGTACTAAGGTAAAGCTTAGCACAACTTTTTACCCTCAAATGGATGGTCAAGTGAAACACACCATTTAGACTTTAGAGGACATGTTGAGGGTATGCGTGATAGATTTTAAAGGCAATTTGGATTACCATATGTCGTTAGTTGAGTTTGCCTATAATAACAGTTACCAATGGAGTATTGGGATTGCCCCATTTGAGGCTCTCTATGGTAGGAGATGTTGGTCTCCTATAGGATGGTTTGAAGTATGGGAAGTTGCTATACTAGGGCCTGAAGTGTTATATCAAGCCATTGAGAAGATTTGGGTAATTAGAGAGAGGTTAATAAAGGCCCAAAGTCAGGAAAAGCCCTATGACAACATTAGAAGAAGAGATTTATTATGTCCATGATTGGTTTTACTTCAAAATCTCACCCATGAAGGGAGTTATGAGGTTTGGAAAGAAGGGGAAACTTAGCCTTTGGTTTGTGGGTCCTTATTAGATTTTGAGACGTGTGGGCAAAGTTGCAGATGAGTTAGACTTGCCAGACGAGTTGGCATTAGTGCATCTGGTGTTCCATGTCTCAATGTTGAATAAATGTATTGGGGATCCATTAACCATAGTCCCCTTAGAGGGTTTAGAGATTAAGGAGAATCTAGCTTATGAAGAGGTGCCGATTGAGATTCTAGACCGGCAAGTCAAGAGGTTGAGAAACAAGGAAGTTGTCTCTATGAAGGTTTTATGGAGAAACCATTTAGTGGAGGGTGCTACTGGGGAAGCCAAGGCCGATATGAAGTCCCAATACCCTCATCTATTTCCTTCTACTCCTATTCAAGATTGAGATAAGTAGTTCCTCTTGAGTTTTGGTGTTTTGGAAGTCATGTGTGTTATACGTGTGTTTCCACAATTTCCTTATACTACGCCTGTTCTTGCGAAATTCATGTTTAGTAAGAAAATGAGTTTTCTTAATATATGTTCCTTATGTTGTTGTGCATTTAGCATGAGTTGCCTATTTGACTTCATGAGATGAGTTGATGAACATGCTTTAGTATGCTTTTGAGAGTAGTTGCATATTGGATCCATGCTATTGTGTTGAGCATGTTTTTAGTAAGAGAAGGTAGTTCCTCCAATTAATATGAGAAAATGTTGAGTTTCATGCATAATGGGTTGTTAGATGTAGTTCCTACTTCCTTGTGTTGCATTGATAATGTTTTAGATGGAGTTAAAGTTTCCTCCTTTAAATTGTGCATTATTGTGATGTTTCATGCATGTTGGGATGCTAGTTTTGAGTTTTTAATTCCATAAACTGTCTAGATCTTCATTCGAGGACGAATCTTCGCAAGGGGGGAGATATTGTAACACTCCATAAACTAGTAGGTTAAACAAGAGCTTAACATGACGGTTAGAGTCATAAACGTACCTCTGCGTACCTAAAAATATAGGGTTTCATGTTAGAATGTCAAGGTACGACCCCTAAGAACCAACCATGGGTCCTTGAGGAAAAATCTTAGGAGGCTGCCTGCCAGTGACCCACGGAGGTGAACCACACCTCGTGGGTCAGGCCACAACTCATGGGTCAGGTTATGTACTATTTCAAAGTTTACAACACAATCATTGTAAAGACTACTAAATTGCAGATTATCTTCTCAAGACTTCTCAAAGAGCTAACAACCACAACACAATGATTGTGTTTTACCTTATACATGAAACTAAAACTAAATGTTATTTCTACCCAATATATGCCTATGGGAGGTGTAGGTTAATGAAAAACAATAACACTATACTCAAGAAAAAAGGACCCAAGGACTAGCAGTACCATTTAAATAAATCTAGTATACTTGATTCATTAACAACCTAGAAAGTATTAAAGCAAATCTTCAATTACAAATCTCGTGCCAGCAACTAATTATTTGAAAAAAAAGTTGAACCATCTTTTACTATATTTTAACAACATTCTAGATATTCTTTCCATCATTCCTAATATGAAAAATCTTATTTTCAAGAAAACTACAAATTTAGTCTCATGATTATTACATAGGAAAAATGAGCTAAAAGTGTCTTATATGTTTCCAATTTTAATAAACGAACAAATGGGCCCTTTTTTTTTTCTTTACTTTTTTTATTTTTATTATTAATAAAAGGAGAAAACTAAAAACATCTTTCATAGTTGTCTGGGCACCTACTGAAGTTATTCGGACAACTATTAAAGTTGTTTGGACAACTATTGAAGTTGTTGGACGACTAAAGAAGTTGTCCCCACAACTACGATAGTTGTTGGACTAAAGTGTAAAAATTAAAAGTTTGGGACTATTGAGAAACATATTTTAACCTAATTAATATTATTTGGCACTTCTACTCAATATTTAAGACTTGAAGGACTCCTATCTAATTGACTAACTAGTTTGTCCCTTTTAATAGACCCTCCCGAATCAAGATGGGAACATATTAGTCGTAATTTCAAACTCTCGAAGAAATAAGAGATGAATACTAGAAATAGGGCACACTCAGCATTTCTTCATAGGATCAAACTAGATGACAACAAAGGGAAAAAAATAACAAAAAGAATTTTACCTTGTGTTGAGCAACTACTAGAGCTTCGATGTCAAGATATCCAACTTCGGACTCAAATTAAAACAAATCAAAAACAGAGGACAAAAAGATGGTCTTATAATTTTTTCCCTAGATGATTTTCGGAACCTTGTTGGTGTTGTTTAAATGTTGTTTTATTTTTTGGATTGTTATGGATTTTCTCTCTGTTCGTGGAACGATTTTTGATGAATTTTTCTTCGTTTCTTCAAGGATTTTTGGAAGATCTCGAATGGAACAAAATGGCTCCTTTTATAGCCAAATCTAAAGGAATAATGATGAAGGAGAAGAAAGATTCTTCCAAGAATCGCCTTTTTCAGGCGGATTTGAAATCAAAATAAATCGTTGAAGACAAAGGGCTGCAACTAAACATCAAAATCAACATCATCTTTTTCAATTTTTGGGTCGTTGGACCAATTTTGACCACAAATTTGGATCTTGTTTTAAACAAACGTTGGCTAAAGAGATGTATAGGTGGTATAGAGCTCTATTTCGATTCTGAAAAAGGTGTTGGAGAAGATATAAAGTTGATAGAAGGAAGGGGGCATCAATGAGGAATATGAGGAGAAGGGTTCACTGGATTTTGCCATTTTCCGGCAGTCCGCGAGCAACGGCGTGGTAGAGAAGGAGAAAGAATTATGGGAGAGGTGGTCAGTTTTCTAGGAACTAGAAGCTTTCTGGGAAAGGAGAAAGATCGGATAGGCGTAATATTTTGGGAAAAGAAGAAGTACAACTGGTGTTTTGCTCTTAGGGTAAAGTTGTTGATTTAATTCGAGTCGTCCAATCGTTTGATTAAATGGCAAACATAAATCAAGAGAATTATATATATATATATATATATATATATATATATATATATATATATATATATATATATATATATATATATATATATATAAAATATTCTAAAGACTAAATAAAATATATAACAAATAAATAATGCTAAAGACTAAATATATTAAAATCATTAGATCAAAAATAGATGGCTGAGATTGAAGCTAAAGAAGCACAATACATGGGCTTCCTACGTGGCACATACCGATTTGCCGGTTTATGGAGACATGGATTAACAAGTTTTGCTCAAATTAATCCATTTAAAAATGTAACCATTTTCTTTATTAACTAACCATAATTTTGTTAAATTAGAAATAATTATTTTTTACAAGATTAGCTTATTTGATAAAATTAGTCACTCTAAAAATAAAATTGTTGTAAATTAGTAACTCATTCATTAATCAAGTTTCCTAAATTTGAAAAAATGTACGAAAAATATTTATTGTAATAATAGAAATTATATTTACTTAGAAAAATTGAGTTAACCCTTAAGAACAATATTTATTTGACGCAAAATTTTAAAAAAATGAGAAAGCAGGTAGTAATATTTATATAATATATTTAATTTTTATAAGAAATAATATTTATGAAATAAAGTTATCAAATAATATAAAAAAGCTATATTTTAAAAGTTTTCGTATTCCTACAAAATTTCGAAACATATATATATATATATATATATATATATATATATATATATATTATTATTATTATTATTAAATATTTAGTTAAATAAATATGGAGAGCCAAAATTGGGTGTCAACACTATGGTCTAAATGTCAAGTCAAGAACTAGAAAATTTGGCCTTGGCACCCTCCACAAAAGTCCACATGACTCGTCAAGGGCACCACAGTTCATGGTGGTGCCATGGACCTAGGCTGTGAGTGAGAAAGGGAGGGTCACCTCCTACGATCACCAAGATGGCCCATAGTGGGGGACCACATGTCTTGGTTACACTCGCGGAGGTGAGGCAGTAAGCCCTCCAACACTACCCAAAATGGAGACCCTCCCACGAACCACTTAGACGGCTCTTGAAGCCCACTACGGGCCGTGGGAGAGGGCTTGATCTATAGTTAGGTTTTTGAGGAAGAGAGGTGGAAAACCAAGCCACTGGTCAAGGGACCATGAGCACCACTACGGGCCGTGTGACCCTTGATGATCCATGGTGCCAATCGTGAGGGTGAAGCAGACCACTGTAAGTTAAAGGCAAATGGGTCTTTTCTGGATATAAGTGAATTGATACTATGTAGTTTTAATCAAGCCTAGGACCCCTATATAAGTGATTTTAAACCCTAAACTCACCCATTCAAATCATTATTTCCAAAACCCAAAAGAAATCCAAGTTCTCCCTCTCAAATATTTCTCTCTCTAGAACTTGAAGAAGAAGAAAGAGTTCAAGCTAGGATCAATGTCGGTTCTCCAATCCTCAAGCATTTGTGGGCTTTGTTATTAAGGTAGGATGAATTCATCCATAGAATCCTTTCATCCATGGAGCCCCAACAATTCCCCAATTGAAAAGTAGAAATTCCCCAATTTGAGTTAGGGTTTCTTCTAATGTTGTGGGTCTTGATGAATGTTGATCCAAATGATTGTGTTATGATTTTTTATGCATGATTTGATAGGATTACGTATTTTTAGATTGAATCTACATGTTCCCATTCCTAAGACATGTCCAGAAAGTTGAAATTGATATAAAGGGGTTTATTCCATGAAAGGAGAATCTTGAATTTAGATGTATTCTTATAGAAATGATGAGATGCATTAGAATTGCTTGAGATAGAGGCCTATATGATGATGTATGATTAGAATTGTCTTCAAATTGAAGCATATATGATTAATTATTATTAGAATGGCTTTGATAGTAAAGCTTATGTATGAATTGTTGGTTTAGATAGGATTGTTGTGGAAGGGATTATTCCCACATGATTTCAATTAGAATATATGAATGTGAAAGGTTTTCTCACATAGAATAATTCTAGGTTGAAAGACTTTTCACCTAAAATGAATCAAAGAATTTATGCGTTATGTTAACAAAACCATTTCATGGTAGCTTGAATTGGTAAGGTGATGCCACTTCATGGATAGAGTGACTTTGTAAGACAAGACCATTTCATGGTAGCTTGAATTGCTACGATGATGCCTCTTGATGGATAGCATGACTTGGTAAGACAAGACCATTTCATGGTAGCTTGAATTTATAAGATGATGCCTTTTCATGGATAGCTTGTGTCACAACCCAGGGGTACACCCTAGATGTAACATGGTGTATAAGACCCCGACAGGCCTCATAAGAAATAGAACATAAGAAATAAAACAACACTTCAAGTCCAAACATTTTAAAAAAGAAAAATGGAAGTCTAGACACATTGTATCTTTAGCCATCTAATACAATAGAATAAAATTGGGCCAAGTCCATACATCATGTCGAAAACTAAAAAGTAAGAGAGACACTGAAAACAATATAACTCCATCCTCGAATGCATGAGGACTCACCAAAGCTCAGATAATCAACCAAGCCAACCTCTAGCCATGAAACTCGGAACCCTAAATATCGGAATTTGGGGAAAATGTAGGCAAGAGTATGTGTTAGTACAAAACAATGTACCAAGTATGATAGCCATGTATAAAACATTCAAATCATGCTAAATCGGTACATTTTATGACATGCAATTGACTAAAATAAAACATGATATAAGAAGGTCAGAAAACATACTTCATTAAACATGGTCAATGCAAGTTAATCATCTTTAAAGCCTTTGAACACATATGAGATACTCCTTGAGTAACCATAGTTCATTATTAATGTGGGAATGAGCCTTAAACGACATAGAGACCATGTGAACTATAACATGATCCCCCGGTGTCTCCCGAACCAAAATGGGTTGTCCTACTTGCCAAGATAAGGACCATGAACTTCTACCTTAAGTGGATCTACTAGCTAATGTCTATCTAAGACAATCCTCTTATGAGGGCACATAGGTAAGGGATAAAGCGATCGCTTCTAGAAACCCGACCTCTAACAATGGGAGATCTCCCATCTTAATATCCTCTCGATGCTAAGCATGATTCCCATTGAATAGTCATTTCTTACTTGTTCTTATTATCCATGGAAGGGCATGTCATCTTGCCAATCCAAGCTAAGTTTCATTAGGATAACTTCTTTTCTTTGATTCATTTAAGTGAGAAAACCTTTCAACCTTAGAATCCTTATTTTTGTGAGAAAACCTTTCACAATCATGTTTGTATGTGTTTATGAGAATACCCTTTCAATAACACAACAACATCATAATTGATACTCTACTCTCAAAGCATCCTTAAAACATTTACATAGGTTTCATAAGATCATGCATAAACTCATACTTTGCCCTTTCAAGGTTGAAAGCCTACTTTCAATCACCACATCTAGAAATCAAGGATTAGATATGGATTTGATCATAAAGTCAAGTGATTCTATCACTTCATGATTTAGTTCATAAAACTCCTCTTTCATAATCAACAACCCACATCATATGATCACAATTTAGAAAACATGGGGGTTTACATGGTTTCATAGGGGAACATCATAAAATCATGGTAAATCATCAATTCATGTATATTAAGACACAATTCAATCATTTAAATCAATAATCAAGAGAATCGATGGTAATTGAAGAAAACCCTAACATAATTGGGGATTTATACCTTTGAAAATAGGAGAATTTGGGAACTCCATGGATGGAAGGAATCCATAGATGAAAACCATCATACATTAAGTCCAATTGCTTATCTTCAATTGTTAAAATGGAGGCCTATCTTGAAACCCTAGATTGAACCCTTCTTATTCTTCAAGTTCTAGGGAGAGAAATATTTCAGAGGAAGAACTTTGGGATTTATTTTGGGTTTTGGAATTAATGACTTGAGTGGGTGAGATTTGGGGTTAAAATGACTTATATAGGGGTCCTAGGCTTGGGTTAAATGACACGGCTTTGATCTAATTAAAATCGGAAAAGACCCTTAAGCCCCTAACTTACATGGGTCTACCTCATCACCACGTGAGGCGCCACGAGCCATGGTGCCCTCCGTGGCCTTGGAGTAGTGGCTTGGCAACCACCCCCTTAACCCTTAAAACCTAATTCATCACTAAGACCCCACCCACGGCCTGTGGTAGCCTTCACGAGCCATCAAAGGGCTCGTGGAGGGTCTCATTTTGAGGCAGCCTCGATTACTTTACTGCCTAGCCTTCACACCTCTCACCACAATCCGTGGTCCCCACCACGAGGTGTCATGGTGGTCATGCAAGGTGAGCTTGGCATGGTTGGCTACTGGAAACCACCATGGGCAGCACCACAGCTCATGGTTCCCTTCACACCCTATTTGGGTCCATGTGAAGGTTGCCCAAGCTCAATTTCTTAGCTCATGACCTATCACGTTACCCCATTCTTAGACTACTATATTTCCAAGGTGTTACGTTAACTCCCTCTTGGGAACATTGGTCCTCGAATGGAATCTAGACACTTTTTGAAGTAAAAAACTCAAGACTAGCAGCCCATCTGGCATGCAACTCATCAAAATGCACACAACCAAAGAGGAAACATTGACTCCAAGCTAAACATACTAAATATATCATAAGGAAAGTAGGAACTAGAACTATAAGATCAATATGCATGAAATTTCAATATCTCTCACATTCAAGGAGGAACTACCTTCTACAAGCTAAAAGCATGCTCAACACAATCACATGGAGCCTATATGTAATTCACACTCAACAACATAGCTAAAGAATGTTCAACAATTCATCCCATGAATTCTATAGGCAACTCATACTCAATGCACAACAACATGAGGAAAATTAATCATATAAACTCATTTTCTTTCAAAACACAAGTTTTTCATGAACATGCATAAAATAAGGAAATCACGGGAATAGCTAAAGCACACATGACACCAACATAAGGAACAAACCATGAGGAACTCATTACTTCAAGCTAGAGTAGGAGTAGAAGAAAGAGATAAGGATATCGGGACATCATATTGGCCTCAACCTCCCAAGTAGCACCCTCAACTAACTGATTCATCCATAACACTTTCACGGAAGCAACTTCTTTATTTCTCAACTTCTTGACTTGTCAGTCTAAAATCTCAACGGGAACTTCCTCATAAGAAAGATTCTCCTTAACTTCTAAACCTTCTAAAGTAACTACGGATGTTGGATCACCAACACATTTCTTCAACATAGAGACATAGAAAATCGGATGCACTGATGCTAACTCATTAGGCAAATCAAACTCACAAGATACTTTACCAACACGCCTCAAAATATTATATGGGCCTACATAATGGGGACTAAGCTTCCCTTTCTTAAAAAACCTAATTTCACCCTTCATGGGTGAGATTTTCAAGTAAACCCAATCATGAACATCAACTTCAAGATCCCTTCTTCTAACATCAGCATATGACTTTTGTCAACTATCAGCCATTTTCAACCGTTCTCTAATAAGTCAAACTTTCTCTATAGACTCATGTACCAATTAGAGATCCATTAGGGCAACTTCATCAACCTCAAACCAACCTATCGGAGATCTACACCTCCTACCATAAAGAGCCTTAATTGGAGTCATACCAATACTCGAGTGATAACTATTGTTATAGGAAAATTCAATCAATGACAAATGGTCATCAAAATTACCCTTAAAATCAATCACAGAAGCTCTCAATATATCTTCCACAGTTTGGATTGTACGGTCCACTTTTCCATTGGTTTGGGGATGAAAAGTCATGCTAAGCTTAACACGAGTACCAAGACCCTTTTGGAAAGACTTCAAAAACTGAGATGTGAATTAAGTACCACAATCTGAAATAATGGATAAGGGCACTCCATGCAACCTTACCATTTCCCTCAAATACAACTTCACATAATACTCCGCCTAATACAAAACCTTGAAGGTAATGAAATAGGCCGATTTAGTCATCCGATCTACTATAACCCAAATCAAGTCATGTTGTCGCCGGGCATGTGGCAACCCTACTATGAAGTCCATAT
The DNA here is from genome assembly GCA_037074985.1 of Solanum bulbocastanum. Classification (NCBI taxonomy): domain Eukaryota; kingdom Viridiplantae; phylum Streptophyta; class Magnoliopsida; order Solanales; family Solanaceae; genus Solanum; species Solanum bulbocastanum. The sequence continues at coordinate 28,308,616 of CM073597.1, read as the reverse complement.
TTAAATCTTCCTATTTCCAAATAGGAATACCAATGTTTTAGGGCATACCTCCCATTTTCTAATGTTCAACCTTCACTTGTTGGTAATTAGGACAGTTAACCACAAATCCCACAATATCCTTCTTCATCCCATTCCACCAATAGATCTCCCACAACTCACGTTAGTGGCTCCCGAGTGAATGGAATATCGATAACTATGGGCTTATGTCAAGATATGTTCCCTTAAGTCATCCACATTAGGAACAAACAAACGACCTTGATGTCTATATACACCATCTCCCCTTGGGAGAAAGCCACAACGGATTTCTTAAGCACCGCTTCTTTCAAGTCAACCAAAATTGGATTAAGACCTTGTTTGACTTTCGCATCCGCCACAAAAGATGATTATGAACCATTGTGAACCATAACACCATCCCTTGTTAAATCTACTAAATGAATTCCCAATCAAGAAAATCTATAAACATCTCAAACCAATTGTTTTCTATCATCATAATATGAGCCATACTAACAATAAATAACCAATTAAGAGCATCCACCACCATATTTGCCTTACCGGGGTGATAGAGAACACTCATGTCATAATCCTTCAATAACTCAAGCAACCTTATTTGGCGAAGATTCAAATCCTTTTGGTTTAACACATATTGCAAACTCTTATGATCGATGAAAACATCAACATGAACCCCATACAAATAATGCCTCCAAATCTTTAGGGAAAAAAACCGTTGCTAATTCAAGGTCAAGGGTAAGATAATTCTTCTTATGGATCTTAAGTTTCCTTGAAGCATAGGCAATAACTTTACTATTTTGCATAAGCGCACATCCCAACCCAATTCTTGAGGCATCAAAATACACCACAAAACCATCATACCTTTTGGTAAAGTCAACAGCGGGGCGGAAGTAAGTCTATCTTTCAATTCTTTGAAACTATTATCACAAGCTTTGGACAATATAAATTTAGCCTTCTTGTGAGTCAAAGCCATCAAAAGAGAAGCAATGGAAGAAAACCCCTCAACAAACCTTCAATAGTAACCGGGAAAACCCAAAAAGCTTCTAATGTCCCAAGGGGTTAGAGGTCTAGGTCAACTCTTCACCGCATCCGTCTTCTTAGGATCTACCTCAATACCCTTAATTGAAACAATATGACCTAGAAAAGCCACAGACCTTAGCAAAACTTCACATTTGCTAAACTTTGCAAAGAGTTGTTGGTCCTTAATAATTTGCAACAGGTCCTCAAATCATAAATATTCTCATTCTCACTTCTCGAATAAATCAAAATATCATCAATGAACACAATCACAAATATGTCAAGGTACTGACTAAACACTATATTCATCATAAATGTCATTGGAGCATTAGTCAAATCAAACGACATCACCAAAAACTCATAATGACCATATCGGGTTCTAAAAGTCATTTCCAAAATATCACTTTCCTTCACCCTCAATTGGTGATAACCTGACCAAAGATAAATCTTAGAAAAGTAACTTGCACCTTGAAGTTGGTCAAACAAATCATTTATTCTTGGAAGAGGATACTTATTCTCAATGATCACCTTGTTCAATTGCCAATAGTCAATGCACATATGACGAGAACCTTCCTTTTTTCTAACAAACAAAATTGTAGTACCCCATGGAGAGATACTCGATCAGATGAAACCGTTATCCAAAAAATCCTTCAAGTGTTCTTTTAACTCCTTCAGTTATGTCGGGGCCATTCTATAAGGAGGAATAGAAATAGGTTGCATATCTGGGAGAAGGTCAATACCGAAGTCTATTTCTCTTTTGAAAGGAACAACAGAAAGTCATCTGGGAATATTTCTAGAAACTCATTTACAATGGGGACCAACTGAAGAGTACGAGTTTCAAAATCTACATACTTCACCCTAACTAGATGGTAAATGCAACCCTTAGAAATCATCTTTCTATCTTTAAGACAAGAGACAAACATAGCCTTAGGCATAGAATTTTCCCCCTTCTACTCTAGGATAGGCTCATTTGGGAACTGAAACTTGACAAGATGAGTTCTACAATCAATAGAAGCATAACAAGAGTGCAACCAATCCATACCAAGGATAACATTAAAATCTAACATGTCAAGCTCTTTCAAGTCAACAAGAGTAACTATATGTGATAAGGATACAAGACATCTTCTATAGACCCTCTTAGCCATAATAGAATCACCCACTGGAGTAGAGATAGAAAAAGGTTCTAACAACTCATTCAAAAGAACATCAAAGCTCATAGCCACATATGGTGTCACAAAAGACAAGGTAACACCGGGAACAAGTAAATCGTACAAATCAAGTTGGAAAACTTTTAACATACCGATAACCACATTAGGAGAATCCTCTTGTTCACCACGAGTCTGAAGTGTATAGAATCAGTTTTGTTTGGGAGCATTAGAACCTGAACCACTAGCTTTCTTGCCTTTATTTCCCTTAGCCGTAAGCATTGGGCAATCCGTCATCTTATGACCACTTTTACCACAATTAAAGCAACCATATGTGCCGGCTAGACACTTAACCTCGTGTTTCTTCCCACACTTAACATAACGAGACATAGACTATGAAGATCCACCACCATTCCCTCCTTGAGGCTTAGGGTTGGACACCCTATCCTTGTTGAACTTATAAGGAGCATTGGAGGAACCTTGATCGGAAAACCTTTGTCAAAATTTAGGACTACCATGTCCATTGGACCTTGCATGAGATAAATTTCAATCACCTATTTTAGTATTCTTGGTCTTCTTAGACCTTTTCTTAAGTTTCTCCTCTCGATTTGTTGTGCATGCACTATGAGACGAGAGATTTCCATGTCGCCAATGAGCATGGCGGTACAACATTCTTTAACCACCATTTCAGATTCACCCAAAATGAACTTACTCATCCTTGCCTAGAATCAACAACCATTGTTGAAGCATATTTAGACAATTGTGTGAACTTCAAAGCATACTCTCTCACATTCATACTTTCTTGATGAAGGTTGATGAACTCAAGAACCTTTTCTTCCCTCATCTCAAGGAGAAAGAACCTATTAAGAAAAACAACTTTAAACTTTTCCCAATCAAGAGGACTCGCATCTTCCAATCTCCCTTATTTCCATTGCTTATACCATACTTGAGCAACACCTTTTAATTGATAAGCGGCTAACTCTGCCTTTTCCTCCGGAGTCACTCCCATGATCATCAATACCTTATAGACCTCATCGATGAACTCTTGAATATCTTCCTCAACCTTAGACCCATGAAACTCCAGATGGTTCCTCCTAGTGAACTCCCTTTGTAACTCTCCGAAAACTAGTAGGCTAAACTAAGGCTTAACATGAGGGTTAGAGTCGTAAGCGTACCTCCCCGTACCTAAAAATATAGGGTTTCATGTTAGAACGTCAAGGTACGACCCCTAAGGACCAACCATGGGTCCTTGACGAGGACCCAAAAATGTTGCCTGGACAGTGGCCCACGAAGGGGACCTATGCCCCGTAGGTCCTTCCATGCCATGTGGGTCAATTTCATAGGTGGGCACCATGGAAGCCACCTGAGGTAGGACCCACGAGACCAGGACCCATGCCTCGTTGGTGGGTCCACGATCCATAGGTTGGGGGCTTGGATGGTCGAAACTTTCTGACCAGACAACAAATGGACAAAACGCCACGTGAGTCCACCCAGACCGTGATCGTGGAGTCGTGGGTGAGGTTTGGAAGTGCCATTTGGCAGTTTCACTTAGGGGCATTATGGGGTTTTTTGGTTTTCATTAATATTAAGTGACATCGTTTTACACTAATTAGACTAACTATATAATGTTTTTATGTCACCAAATTAAGTCATCTTCCTTATAATTCCAAATCCCAAAAGAAAGACCCAAACACTCTAAAAAAAACATTCTCTCTCTATAACTCCTAGGAAGAAAAAGAAGGAAGGTGAAGCTAGGTTTGAAGGAGAAAGGATTTCTACTCAATTTAATTGGAATTCATAGCTAAGGTATGGTATTCCTTCATCCATGGATAGCTATCATCAATGGAGTCCCTTCAAAACCCCAATTTCAAAGACAGAAATTCCCCAAAAGCTAGGGTTTGACTCCAAGTCATGGATTCCTTTCAAAATTGATTCTATTGATTTAATTACTTTATATTATGATTGAATTGATGATTTATTATGGTTTTATGATGAAATCTCCCAAAAATCCATGAAATCCCCAAATTCCCAATTTATGACCTTGTGATGTGGGTGAATTGTTGAAAGAAGAAAATTATGATATTATGCTTGTGGCAATTGTAGTAATGGAATCATGTTAGTATCAATGTCTATTTTAGTAATTCTAGATGTGTTGATTGAATGTGATCTATGGTCCTTGAAGGGCAAAGTATGAGAATTATGCATGACTATGAGGTTTATGTATATGCTTTTAGAACACTTTGAGAGTAAAGTGAATATGATTATTATCTAGTTGTTGTGTTGTTGGAGGCTATCCTTATGTGCACACTTATGTATGAATATGATATGATGTGAAGGGTTTTCTCACAATATGATGATTCTAAGGTTGAAAGGCTATTCTCACCTATTGAATCTAGGAGCTATAGTAGGAGTGATGTTGGATTGAGTGTCAAGATATTCTTCCATGAGTATGAACTTGATTCAAGATTTAATGTGAACTCTACAAGTATTTATGGTTAGCTCCGAGTGGATAGTGATATGAGATTGAAGCCCTCACGTTAGTAGAGGCCGGATTTCAAGGAGTAATCTCTTGAGATGGAAGCCCTCACGTTCATAGAGGTCGGGTTTTATAGTAGAAATCCCCTTATCCCATAAACTATGTGCTAATAGGACTTTATCTAGTGTATCCACCTAATCTAAGAGTATGGTTCTACCTTAGGAGAGTAGGACAACCCCTTTTCAGTGTGGCGTAGACACCAGATTCCATGTTAGCTCACATGTTCTATGTCAGTTAAGGCTAATCCCACTATGATAGTATGAACAAGAATATGAATTAGGAACTATAGTTAGTCAAGAAGTTTTACTTAGTATGGATGGGATTATGGGATCTTATTCATGCATTGCACAAGTATGCATTGAAGGTTTTTATAATATGTTCCCCTTATGGTATGATGATCTATGAGTTGATTATGCTTATGACATATGTTGTTTCATTATCTTCAAAAATGATGTTTTAACTTTGTAAATTGCATGCATTCAATTAAAATGTCCCTTTTAGCATATTTTCATGATTTTTATGCATGACTATCATACTTAGTGCATATTTGTACGAACCCATATTATCCTACATTTTTCCCAAGTGTAGGATTTGGTTCTCAAGTTAGTCCTCTTTGTGGCTAGGGCTAGGATTTGTTCATTTCTCCTTGCTTGTGGTGATTCCTTATGATTCGAGGATGGACATTATCATTGTAGTTTCATTCTTGTATTTTCATTTTCGAATTATGTTAGATGGGTTCTGACCCTATTTTGATTTAAGCATTGTAATAGATGGCTAATTGAGACAAGTCTAGACTTCCTCTTTCCTTTATGAAAACTTTGTACTTGAAATGTGTTTTTACTCATATTGTTCTAATGCTTTATGTTATGATAGACTAAGTTTCTTACATGGATCCTTTTGCGTTTCTTTGTGCCTTGTTACATCCTGGGGTACCCCTAGGTCATGTACAACTTGGTAATCAGAGCACAAGGTTAATAATGATTCTAGGATGATGCCTCATAAGCCGTGTCTAGTAGAGTATTGTTCATAAGTGTGAAGCGCACCACACATATGAATGAGAGGCCATAAGATGCTTAGGAAATTTCACTTCTTTCATTACTCTTAAGTCATGCCTTAGAGTTTTACTCTATAAAGTCCCTCTTTTAATCCATCTCTTGTGTCTTCAAGATATGAATACACGAAGGGCTAATGAAAGAAGAATGGAGGGTGACAATGTTAATGAGGAAGATCCTCAAGTTAATCAAGCTCCTCATGCTAATCAAGTTCCGATTAATCCTTCGAATATGTCGAATGTGGAGATTAGGTCGGCGTTTCAAATGTTAGCCCAAGCTATGACTACTCAAGCTCAAGCAGTGACGGCTCAGGCCAATAGAGATGTTGTGACTCATGTGAATCCTAATGTGAATTCATCTGCTTCAAGGGTTAGGGATTTTGCTAGAATGAACCCTCCCGAATTTCATGGATCTAAAGTAGAAAACGATCCCCAAAGGTTTATCAATGAGGTTTATAAGTTCTTTGATATTATGGAAGTATATTCAGGAGAGAGTTGGAGTTAGCTGCCTACCAACTAAAGGATGTTGCTCAAGTATGGTATGAATTGTAGAAAAGGGGAAGACTCATAGGAGTGGGCCCGGTCGAATGGGAGACGTTCAAATAGCCATTTCTTGATCGATTCTTTCCCTAAGAGTTGAGGAAAGCTAAGGTAGAGGAATTCATTAACCTTTGTCAAGGAGTATGTGCATGAAAGAGTATTCCCTAAAATTCACTCAATTGTCCAAGTATGCTCCGTCTATAGTGGCGGATTCGAGGGATGAGATGAATAGGTTTTTGACAGGTGTGTCCGACTTGGATGAAGAAGAATTTTGTACGAAAATGCTCCATCATGAAATGGATATCTCAAGGCTCATGGTATATACTCAACAAATTGAGGAGTCAAAACTCAAGAGAAAGAATAGGTAGGCGAAAAGAAGTAGGACTGGTGAAGGGAACTTCTCCAATGCTAAGTCTGATGGACAAGGTCCACCAAGGTTCATGCAAAGGTTTTCCAACCAAGGCTCCTCTAGTGTTCCCCCAAGGTCAACAAGGATAGGGTGTCTAACCCTAAACCTCAAGGAGGTAATAGTTGTGGTTCTTATGTTGCTAGACCTAATTGCGCAAATTGTGGAACAAAACATGATGATAAGTGCTTTGTTGGCTCAGATGGGTGCTATGGTTGTGGAAAGAGTGGCCACAAGATGAGAGATTGCTCGGTGCTTCTGGCCAATGTAAGAGAAGGCAAACAAACTTCTCCAAGTGGTTCAAACTCAATGCTCAAAAGCAAAACCACTTTTATGCTCTTCAATCCTGAGGTGACCAAGAGAGCTCCCCGAATGTGGTGACCGGTATTTTAAAAGTCTTTTCTTATGATGTATATGCCTTATTAAATCCCAGTACTACTTTGTCCTTTATGACACCTTTTGTGGCCATGAAGTTTGAAATACTCCCTGAAGTGTTATTAGAACTTTTTTCAGTCTCTACCCCAGTTGGTGACTCGGTAGTAGCTAAGAGAGTTTATAAAAGTTGTCCCATTTCCTTGTCTCATAGAGTTACTTTGGTGGATTTGGTGGAATTAGATATGTTATACTTTGTGTAATTTTGGGTATGGATTGGCTGCATGCATGTTATGCCTCTATCGATTGTAGGATTCAGGTGGTTAGATTCCAATTTCCAAATATGCCTATCTTAGAGTGGAAGGGGGGAAATTATATACCTAGAGGTCAATTTGATACTTGCCTTAAAGCTAGGAAGATGATCTCCAAAGGGTGTATTTACCATCTTGTTAGGCTGATAGATGTTGAATCTGAAACTCCATCTTTAGACTCAGTTTCGGTAGTGAATGAGTTTCTGGAAGTCTTTCCCGATCATTTACCCAATATTCCTCCCGAGTGGGAAATAGATTTTGGTAATTACCTTTTATCGGATACGCAACCTATCTCCATTCCTCCTTATAGGATGGCTCTAGCTGAGTTGAAAGAGTTGAAAGAGAAATTAAAGGATTTGCTAGATAAAGGTTTTATCCGACCAAGTATATCTCCATGTGGTGCTCCCGTGTTGTTTGTTAGAAAGAAGGATGGGTCTCTTAGAACGTTCATCGACTATCGAAAATTGTATAAAGTGACCATCAAGAATAAATATATCCCCTTCCGAAAATTGATGATATGTTTAATCAACTTCAAGGGGCTAGCTATTTCTCCAAAATTGACCTTCATTCAGATTATCACAAATTGAGGGTAAGAGCGGTCAATATTCCCAAGACGGCCTTTAGTACCCGGTATGGTAACTATGAATTTGTGGTTATGTCATTTGTGTTGACAAATTGCCGGCACCATTTATGGATTTGATGAATAGGGTGTTTAGGCAATACCTAGACATGTTTGTGATTGTGTTTATTGATGATATATTAATCTACTCAAGGAGTGAGAATGAACATGTGAACCATTTGAGAATTGTGTTGCAAGTTCTTAAGGAACAACAACTTTTTGCAATGTTTAGCAAGTGTAAATTTTGGTTAAGGTCTGTAGCTTTCCTTGGTCATATTTTGTCAAGCAAGGGTATTGAGGTAGATCCTAAAAAGATGGATGCGGTCAAGAGTTGTCCTAGACCTCTAACTCATTTCGACATTAGAAGCTTTTTTAGTTCAGCTGGTTACTATAGGAGGTTTGTTGAGGGGTTTTCCTCCATTGCTTCTCTGTTGACGGCCTTGACTAAAAAGAAGGCTAAGTTTGAGTGGTCGGAGGCTTGTTAGAAAAGTTTCCAAGAATTAAAAAATAGACTTACTTCCGCTCCAATGTTGACCTTACCGGAGGGTACAAATGGTTTTATGGTGTATATTGATGCATCTAGAGTGGAGTTGGGATGTGTGCTCATACAAAATGATAAGGTAATTGTCTATGCTTCAAGTCAACTTTAACTCCATGAGAAGAATTATCCAACCCATGATCTGAATTAGCGGCAGTTGTGATTGCCTTAAAATATGGAGTCATTATTTGTATAGGGTCCATGTGAATGTTTTCACCGATCACAAAACTCTTCAATATGTGTTTAGTCAAAAGGACTTGAATCTTCATCAACAAAGGTGGTTAGAACTCTTGAAGGATTATTACATGAGTGTCATTTAGGACCCCGACAAAGCTAATGTTATGGCGGATGCACTTAGTAGATTGTTCATGGGTAGTGTGGCTCGTGTGGAGGATGAAAAGAAATAATTGGTTCTTGATGTGCATAGGTTGGCTCGGCTAAGGATTCAACTAGTTAACTCCACCAAGGGTGGCGTCATGGTCCATAATGGTTCTGAATCATCCTTTGTGATGGATATGAAGTCTAAACAAGGCCTTGATCCTGTATTAGTTGAGCTGGCAGAGTCGGTACTCAAGTAGTCTGCTGAGACTTTCTCCCAAGGGAGATATGTGGTGCTTATGTACCAAGGTCAGTTATGTATTTCGAATGTTGATGATTTGAGGGAGAAAATTTTAGAAGAAGCTCATAATTCTCAGTATTCTATTCATCTGGGAGCCACCAAGATATACCGTGATCTACGGGAATTCTATTGGTGGAATGGTATGATGAAGGATATTGTGGGATTAGTAGCCCAATGTTCTAATTGCCAACAAGATAAGGTTGAGCACCAAAGGCTGGGAGGCTTGTCACAAGATATTCCTATTCCTACTTTGAAGTGGGAAGATTTGAATATGGATTCTATTGTACTCCTACCATGTACTAGGCGGCAATATGACTCAGTGTGGGAAATAGTGGACCAAATAACTAAGTCCGCTCATTTTATTCCTGTCAAAGTGTCCTACTCGGAGGAAGAATATTCTAAATTGTATTTGAATGAGATAGTAAGGTTGCATGGAGTTCCCTTGTCTATCATTTCAGATCGAGGTCCCCAATTTACTTCACAATTTTGGAAGTCCTTAGAAAAGGGATAGGTACTAAGGTGAAGCTTAGTACGACTTTTCACCCTCAAACCGATGGTCAAGCAGAACGGACCATTTAGACTTTATAGGAAATGGTGAGGGTATGCATGAGATGACCATATGCGGTTAGTGGAGTTTTCCTATAATAACAATTATCATTTTAGTATCGACATGGCCCCCTTTGAAGCTCTTTATGATAGGAGATATAGGTCTCCTATAGGATGGTTGAAGTAGGGAAAGTTGCTCTCCTAGGCTCAGAAGTAGTGTATGAGGCCATTTAAAGGTTCGGATAATTAAAGAAAGGTTGAGAACATCCTAATGTCGGCAAAATTCCTATGCTGATGTTAGAAGAAGAGATTTAGAATTTGATGTGCATGATTGGGTTTATTTGAAAATCTCGCCCATGAAGGGTGTTATGAGGTTTTGAAAGAAGGGAAAACTTAGTCCTCGGTTTGTGGGTCCTTATGAGATTTTGAGGTGTGTGGGAAAAGTTTCATATGAGTTAGACTTTCCAAATGAGTTTGCATTGGTCCATCTGGTGTTTCATGTCTCCATGTTGAATAAATGTATTGGGGATCCATCAACCATAGTCCCTTAGAGGGTTTAGAGATTTTAGAGAATCTTGCTTATGAAGAGGTGTCAGTTGAAATTCTAGATAGACAAGTATAGAGGTAGAGAAACAGAGAAGTTGCCTCCGTGAAGGTTTTATGGAGAAATCATTTAGTTGAGGGTGCTACTTTGGAGGCCAAGGCCGATATGAAGTCCCTATACCCTCCTTTCTTTCCTTCTACTACTATTCAAGCTTGAGGTAAATAGTTCCTCTTGAGTTTTAGTGTTTTGGGAGTCATGCATTATTTATATGTTCGTCAATGATTTCCTTATGTTATGCATGTTCTTGAGAAATTCATGTTTAGTGAGAAAATGAGTTTTCATGATATTTGTTCCTCAATTTGTTGTGCATTTAGTATGTGTTGCCTATTTGACTTCATGAGATGAAATGATGAGCATGCTTTAGTATGCCTTTGAGAGTGAGTGCATATTGGCTCCATGATATTGTGTTGAGCGTGCTTTTAGTTGGAGAAGGTAGTTCCTCCTATGAATATGAGAAATGTTGAGTTTCATGCATAATGGGTTGTTAGATGTAGTTCTACTTCCTTATTATGCACTGATTATGTTTGAGTTGGAGTTGATGCTTTCTCCTTTTAATTGTGCATTATTTTGATGCAACATGCTTGTTGGGCTGGTAGTTTTAAGACTTTAATTCCATAAAGTGTCTAGATCTTCATTCCAGGAAGAATGTTCCCAAGAGGGAGATATCTTAACACTCCATAAACTATTAGGCTAAACTACAACTTAACATGAGGGTAAGAGTCGTAAACGTACCTCTATGTACCTAAAAATTATAGGGTTTCAGGTTAGAACGTCAAGGTACGACCCCCAAGGACCAATCATGGGTCTTTAAGAAGGACCCACAAATGTTGCTTGGACAGCGACCCACGAAGGGGACCTACGACCCATAGGTCCTTCCACACCACGTGGGTGTGTTTCATAAGTGAGCACCATGGAGGCCATCTGAGATAGTGACCCACGAAATGAGGACCCACACCCCGTGGGTGGGTCAACGGTCCGTAGGTCAGGGGGCATGGATGGTCGAAACTCCCTTACCAGACCACGGAGGACAGCATGCCACATGAGTCCACCCACAAACCATGGTCATGAAATCGTCGGAGAAGTCTGGAACTCCCATTTGGCAGTTTTACTTAGGAGCATTATTGGGTTTTTTGGTTTTCATTAAGAAAGACCCAAACCCTCTCCAAAAGAAATTCTCTCTCTAGAAATCTAAGGAAGAAGAAGAATGTCACAACCCAGGGGTATCCCCTGGATGTAACATGGCACATAATACCTCGAAGGGGCACCATCTAAGCCACTTAGCATATCATAACATAAAGCATTAGAACATTATGAAGTAAAACACATTTTAAGTTTTAATAAGATTTTCATAAAAGCAAAGTGAAAGTGTAGACTTGTCTCAATTGGACATCCATTACAATACTTGAGTCAAAATATGGTCGAAACCCAAGAAACATAATCCAAAAGTTAAAATACAAGAATGAAACTACTAAATGACAATATTTGTCCTCGACCTATGAGTACTCACCACAAGAAAGGATAAATGATCAATTCCAAGCTCTAGCCACAATGGGGACCACCTTGAGAACCGGACCCTACACTTGGGAAAAAATGTAGGAAAATATAGTTTAGTACAAAAAATGCTTTAAGTATGATAGTCATGCATAAAAGCCTTGAAAACTTGATAAAAGGGACATTTTTGTTGAATGCATGCACTTTGTTAAGCTAAATCATCATCTTGAAAATAGTGGAGAAACACAAGTCATAAGCATAAGAGACATCATGATAAGGCATAGGCTATAACATGGTAAACAGTAATCATAACTAGTGAGAATAAGAGATATCATCATAGATATAGGCATAATCAATGCAATCTAGTTCAACATAACATAAGATAAACATTTCATTAGCCACCTCAAGGCAAGCTTGTGCAATACATAGATAAGACCCCATAATCCCACCCATGCTAAGCAAGTCACTTTAGGTCCTTATTCAATTTTACCATCTTTTGATCTCATTCTTAGCTTATTTTTCATAGGAAAGGGAACATTCACCTTTAGTCAATAATACCAAAGAAAGCAACTGATGGCAACAATCCAAGTTCGACATACATAATTAAAAGTAACCCTCGTATCAAACATACTTAACAATGGAGCAATAGGCATACTCACTACATAAATCATCATAATATAAGAGGAACATACCATAACTACCCTCAAAGCATACTTGTGCAATGCATAAATGAGATCCATATTCTCACCGATACTAAGTAAAGCTTCTTGAGTAACCATAGCTCATATCTCATATTTTAGTTTATATTGTTATCATAGTGGGAATAGCCTTAACCGACATAGACCATGTGAGCTAACATGGAATTCGGTGTCTACCTCACACCGAAAAGGGGTTGTCCTAATTGCCTAAGGTAGAACCATACTCTAAGCTTAGGTGGATCCACTACATAAAGACCTATGTGGGCACATAGTTATGGGATAATGAGATTGCTACTAGAAACTCGTCCATACTAGATAGAGCTACCACCTCACACAATATCCATTCGGTGCTAAGCATTAAATTCCCACATAGTAGTTAATTCTCTATTAACATCATTACTCATGAAAGGGTTCCCTTGGCCTACCGATTCAAGGTACATCATTAGACTAACTCATTTACTCCACATGAATGGTGTAACGACTCATAAAACTATTAGGTGAAACTAGAGCCTAACTAGTGTGTGTTTAAGTTGATGTGATGTTTGAGGTGGTAGAATGTAGTGTCGATTATGGTTGAGGGGTTTAGGGGTTAAATATGACTCCCCAAGTACCACCCTAGGGGTCCTTGAGGAGGACCCTAAAGCCTAACCCCCAAGACCCCAAGAGGCCAAAAATCTGCCCAAGTTTTGGTGAACCACTAAGTGGACCTATGTCCCGTAGGTCCATCCATGCTCCTTGGATGGCCTCCATGGGTCAAGACCCCAAAAGGTAAGCTGAAACCATGAACCATGAAGTGATAGCATGGTCCGTGGACCCACTCACAGTCCGTGGGTGGGGTTTCATCGATGGCACCTGTATGTGATGTCTTAATTCGGCCTAAGTTGGGGCAAAGTGGTAAATTCATTTTAAGTTTAGTTGAGTTAATGGACTGTTAGTATTTATTAATTAAGGTATTTTAAGGTTTTTAAAAGTATTAAAACACCTTTTCTAATTCATTCTTCCAAATCACTCAAACTAGAAACCCACCTCTCCAAAAGTTCTCTCTCAAGAAACCTCCATTGGAGGTGAAGGAAGCAAGCTTTGAAGGTCAAGTTTTCTACCTTTTCAAGTGATTTTCATGAAGTTCTTCCACAAAAGGTATGGTGGTCTTCATTATTTTCTTTCAAGGAGCCAATTTCAAAGATGATTTCAAATCTTCAAAGTTCCCCAAAAACCCTAGTTTTCAATCTATGCATGGGTTCAATTCCAAAACAATTTCAAAAGCTTTAATAATTTGAATTATGAGTAGAGTTTTGAATTATTGGTGAATTGAGATGATTTATCCTATGAACCCATGTTTTCTCCCAAATTATTAAGTTGTGAATTGTGATTGGGAATTGATTGATCATGGAAGTAAGTTGAATTGTTTATGTTTATATTGAATTAATGATTGAATCATGTAAAATTTTTTTATCTATTATAGTATCTAAGATTTATGGGTTGATGTTGGTTCATAGCCTTGAAAGGCTAATTCATGAAGAATCTATGTATGATTATAATGTGAAGGATATACATGTAATCTCAATTAAAGAAAGATGATCATGTTTAGAATGGAACTATGTTATGATTGGAAGAATATTATCAATTAACACTCATGAATGATGATGATAGAATGTGAAAGGTTTCTATAATATGATGTTATTACTTGAATTGGTATGCTTAGGCATCCTATTCTTGTATGAATGAAAGTTATGTGAATTGATGTATCTTGAATTGGTAGGATAAGGCATCATTTTCTTGTGTTGATGAATTTTATCTTGAATGAAGTATCTTGAATTGGTACGCTTATGCATCCTCTTCATGTATGAATGAAAGTATAGTTCATTGTTGAATCTTGGATTAGTACGCCAATGGCGCCCTTCCATGCATGTGAATAATGAACCTTGGGATCAGTAGGCTTATGGAACACTTCCATGAATGAAGTTAATGAACCTTGGGATCGGTAGGCTAATGGCACCCTTCCATGAAGGTTAATGATGAACCTTTAATCGGCAAGCTTATGACACCCTTTCAAGAGGTATTAATAAGCTTTCCTAAAGTGTACCTTGAATCGGTAGGCTTATGGTACCCTTTAATGTGATAACTAACATACCTTGAATCGGTAGGCTTAAGGCACCCTTTCATGTGTTAACAATGTACTTTGGGTTGGTAGGCCAATGGCACCCTCTCACGTGTCATAATGTTCAAGTAATGAACTACTCTATGGGAATATAGGCTAAGAACCGAGAGGATATAGTAAGATGGAAACTCTCCCAATGTTAGGTCGGGTTCTAATGAACATCTTCCTATCCCATAACTATGTGCCCACATAGGTCTAGCTAGTGGATCCACCTAATCTAATGTTACTGGTCTTACCTTAGTCAAGTAGACCACCTCTTTACGATGTGGGACTTCATGACACCGGATTCCATGTCTAGATCACATGGTATATGTCGGTTAAATGCTTATTTCTATCATATGAGATGTGCACTTTAGTTACTTGAGAGGTTCTATGAAGTGTGGGTGGTATATGGGATGACATCCATGCATTGCACGAGTAGGATTTGAGAGGGCTATAGTGAGTTCTCTAATGTCTTATGATGACAATAATGAATGTGCTTTTATGATGAAATTAATGAGAATGATGATCTAATCTCCAATGAATGAAGGTGCTCTAAATGAAGCTAATAAAGAATGTTGACTCTTCTATGATTAAATGATATGATGTATGCTATACCTAGATTGTTTTATGAGTTACTTCCTTGTCATGATTTATTGAGTTTGAATGTGCCTTGTTTATAGTGACTTCAAAGGAGTACCTAGTGTGAGTAGTCGTATGGAATGCTACTTATAAATTGCACAAGTATGACTTAGGGTTGCCTTAGATAATGGTCCTTATGTGATAATATGACTTATGAAATGTTTATGTCTCTTATGATTATTGTGTAAAGATGGAAAGGTTGAATGGTAAGTTCACTTTTGGCGAACTTGATGTGGTACTAAGTGTGGATGGTGGTATGGGATGCTTTCCATGCATTGAATAAAGTATAGTTTGTGGGTTACTTAAGGTGAAGTCTTAATGTGAAGGTAATGGTTTATTTATTGATTATGTCTCTAATGTGATTAAATGACTTTTATGTTTGTTATGTGTGTATATTATGCCTCTTATACTTACGTTCATGAAGTTTTCTCAAAATGGCATAAAGCATGATTTCCAAATAAAATGTCCATTTTAAGCATGGTTTTTTGCATGGCTTCCATACTTAGTACTTAATTGTGCTAACCCATATTTATTCATTCTTACCAAAGTGTAGGGTTTGGAGATATTGATGTTATATACTTAAAGGATTGGTTTCTAAGGAGCTTGGAGATGAAGACTTGGTGAGTCCTCTTAGTTTTGAGGACAAAACCCACTATGTTCCCTTTGTGTCTTTTAATTCATGTTTAGAGCTTTTGTATGGGCTCTGTCCCAAAGTTTGTATTAAAAGTGTGGTAGATGGTTTGAGATATTGTATAGAAAGTCTTCCTCTTGCTTTTGTGAAAAATATCTTTGATAGTAAAGAAAGTTTTAAATTCCACTTTATTTTCCTATGCTCTTATGTTCAATAATGCTATGAGGCTTGTATGAGACCCCTTTTGGGTCAAGTACGATGTGTCATGTGTCCAGGGTAGCCTTGGGTCATGAAAAACATGGTATCATAGCATAAGATTTTGGAATGGTTTTAGGATGTCTTGAACCACATCAAGTAGAGTCTTGTTCATAGTGTAAAGTGCGGCACATTTATGAATAAGAGGCTATTGGGTGTTAGGAAAGTCTCACTTTTTCATTCTTCAAGTCGTGCCATAGAGTTTAACTCTATAATGTCTCTCTCTTATTCCTTATTCGATCGTCTTTAGTGTATGACCACTTGAAAGGCTTATGCTAGAAGGAGTGAGGGAGGAAGGTTGGTTGTGATGCCAATTATGGCTATGTGACTTGTTAGATTTGAGGTCATAGATTGTGATGTTGTCTTTAGTATCAATGTGTTGCCTTATGGTTATGCATAAGATGATGGTACAACCCGGCTTAGTCATGATGGGTTTTGAGGTATGTTGAAAGAGTTGATGAAATGTAGTATTTTAGAAATGCCTATGTGTGATGAGTGTGAAGGTTTAGTGATGTTTTGCTCCAACCTTAGAATGGAAAGAAGTGAAGTATAAAAGAGTTTGTATAGGCTTACTCCAACATGGGGAATAATGTGCTTAGATGGTAAGGTCATTGAGTGTCCTTGATGTTCATGAGTTAGGCTTGCTTGATATTCTCACCTTAAGAGGTGTAGTAAGTTTGAGGAATTTAGACCCAGTGAGGTAGACTCATATGAGACCTTGGGTGGTGTTGGTAAGGTTGTTTGTGAGAAAGAGTTGCTTAATGAGGACCTTCCTAGTTTAAAAACATCGGTATGTTGATGGTTTCTTATAACTTGTGAATGTCTTGATTAAGGTTCCAATGTTATGTTCATGATAAGCCTTAGTTGGGTTTACTCCTAAGTGAGGGATAGTATGTTGAATAGTAGGGTTGTTAAGAGTGTCGATATCCTTATCTCTTTCCTTCTATTCCTATTCAAGCTAGAGACCAAGAGTTCCTTGTAGCTTGTTTCATGTTTTGGATTCATGTGTGAATATGTGTTTCCATGGTCTCCTTATGATATGCATGTTCTTGATGAGCTTATGTTTAAATGAGAAAATGAGTTTATAGGAATTATGTTCCTCATGTTGATTTAAATTTAGTATGAGTTGTCTATATGCTTCATGAGGTGAATTGTTGAACATGCCTATATGTGCTTTTATGAAGAAATTGCATAATGTGCTTAATAATGTTTTGATGAGCATGATATGAGTTGGAGAAGGTAATTCCTCCAATGAAATGAGAAATGTTGAAGTTTGCATGCATAATGAGTTTGTAGATGTAGTTTCTACCTACTTGAGTTGCATGGAGTATGTTTGAGATGGAGTTGATGTTTCCTCCTAGTTTTGTACATTGTTTATGATGTTTCATGCATGATGGGCTGCTAGTCTTGAGTCGTTAAACCCTTAATGTGTTTAAACTATCATTTGAGGATGAATGTTCCCAAGTGGGGAATAATGTAACGACCCGTAAAATGAATAGGTGAAACTAGAGCCTAACTAGTGTGTGCTTGAGTTAATGTGAGGTTTGAGGTGGTAGAATGTTTTCCTGAGCTATGGTTGGGGGGTTTAGGGGTTAAACGTCCAGGTACGACTCCCCAAGGACCACCTTAGGGGTCCTTCAGGAGGACCCTAAAGCCTAACACCCAAGACGCCAAGAGACTGAAAATCTGCCCAAGTTTTGGTGAACCACGGATGGGACCTACACCTTGTGGATGACCTCTGTGGGTAAAGGTACCAAAAGGTAAGTTGCAGCCAGGAACCACGAAGTGACCGCACGGTCCATGGACCCACCCACGGTCTATGGGTGGGGTTTCGTGGATGGCATCTGTGTGTGCTGTCTTAATTCGGCCTAAGTTGGGGCAAAGTGGTAAATTCATTTTAAGTTTAGTTGAGTTAATGAACGGTTAGTATTGATTAATTAACTTATTCTAAGGGTTTTAAAAGTATTAAAACACCTTTTCTAATTCGTTCTTCCAATTAACTCAAATTAGAAACCCACCTCTCCAAAAGTTCTCTCTCTAGAAACCTCCATTGGAGGTGAAGGAAGCGGGCTTTGAAGGTCAAGTTTTCAACCTTTTCATGTGATTTTCATGAAGTTCTTCGACAAAAGGTATGGTGGTCCTTATCCTTGACTTTGTTTCTTTCAAGGAGCCAATTTCAAAGATGATTTCAAATCTTCAAAGTTCCCCAAAAACCTTAGTTTTCAATCTATGCATGGGTTCAATTCCAAAATAATTTCAAAAGCTTTTATATGTTGAATTATGAATATAATGTTTAATGATTGGTGAATTGAGATGATTTCTCCTATGAACCCAAGTTTTCTCCCAAATTCTTAAGTTGTGAATTATGATTGGGAATAGATTGATCATGGATGTATGTTGAATCGTTTATGTTTGTATTGAATTAATGATTGAGTCATGTCAATTTATTCATCTATTGTAGTATCTTATATTTATGGGTTGATGTTAGTTCATAGCCTTGAAAGGCAAGTTCATGAAGGATCTATGTATGATTATGATGTGAATGTTATGTATGTGATCTCAATGAAAGAACTATGATCATGTTTAGAGTGTAATTGTGTTATCGTTGAAAGCATATTATCTTTAACACTCATGAATGATGATCATAGAATGTGAAGGGTTTCTATAATGTAATGTTATTACTTGAATTGGTAGGCTTTGGAATCCTATTCCTGTATGAATGAAAGTAATGTGAATTGATGTATTTTGAATTGGTAGGCTAAGGCATCCTTTTATTGTATTGATGAATGTTATCTTGAATTGGTAGGCTTATGCATCCTCTTCTTGTATGAATTAAAGTATAGTTGATTGTTGAATACTTGATTGGTAGGCTAATGGGATACTTTCATGCATCTAAATAATGAACCTTGGGATCGATAGGCTTATGGCACCCTTCCATAAATGAAGTTAATGAACCTTGGGATTGGTAGGCTCATGGCACCCTTCCATGACGTTTGATGATGAAACCTTGAATTGGTAGGCTTATGGCACCCTTTCAAGAGGAGTTAATGAGCTTTCCTAAAATGTACCTTGAATCGGTAGGCTTATGGCACTCTTTCATGTGATCACTACTGTACCTTGAATCGGTAGGCCACCTTTCATGGGTTAATGAATGTACTTTGGGTGTAGGCCAGTGGCACCCTCTCATGTGTCATAATGTTAAAGTAATGAACTACTCTATGGGAATGTAGGCTATGCACTGAGAGGATATGGTAAGATGGAAACTCTTCCAATGTTAGGCCTTCTTCCAATGAACATCTTCCTATCCCATAACCATGTGCCCACATAGATCTTACTAGTTACTGGTCTTACCTTAGGCGAGTAAACCACCTTTTTACATTGTGGGGGTTCATGACACCGGATACCATGTCTAGCTCACATGGTCTATGTCACTTAATCACTTATTCCCATCATTTGAGATGTGCACTTTGGTTACTTGAGAGGTTCTATTAAGGGTGGGTGGTAGTATGGTATGCCATCTATGCATTGCACGGGTAGGCTTTTAGAGGGCTATAGCGAGTTCTCTAATGTCTTATCATGACATGAATGAATGTCCTCTTATGATGAAGTTAATGAGAATGATGATCTAATGTCCAATGAATGAAGGTGCTCTAAATGAAGCTAATGAAGAATGTTGACTCTTATATGCTTAGATGAGATGATATATGGTATACTTGGATTGTATTATGAGTTACTTCCTTTTCATGATTTATTGAGTATGAATGTGCCTTTTTTATGGTGACTTCAAAGGAGTACTTAGTGTGACTAGTAGTATGGGATGCTACTCAAACATTGCACAAGTATGACTTAGGGCTGCCTTAGATGATTGTCCTTATGTGATGATATGACTTATGAAATGTTTATGTCTCTTATGTATGAGTATTGTGTAACTATGGAAAGGTGGAATGGTAAGTTCACTTTCGGTGACCTTGATGTGGTACTTAGTGTGGATAGTGATATGGGACGCTATCCATACATTGCACAAAGTATAGCTTGAGGCTTACTTTAGGTGAAGGCCTAATGTGAAGGTAATGGTTTATATATTGATTATGTCTCTAATGTGACGAAATCACTTGTATGTTGGTTATGTGTGTATATTATGATTCTTATACTTATGATCATGAAGTTTTGTCAAAATGGCATAAAGCATGATTTCCAAAGAAAATTTCTGTTTTAAGCATGGTTTTTGCATGGATTCCATAATTATTACTTAATTGTGCTAACTCATCTTTCTACATCTTACCAAAGTGTAGGGTTTGGAGATATTATTATTCTATACTTCAAAGATCGGTTTCTAAGGAGCTTGGAGATGAAGACTTGGTGAGTCCTCATAGTTTCGAGGACAAAACCCATTATGTTCCTTTGTGTCTTTTATTTCATGTTTAGAGCTTTTGTATGGGCTATGTCCCAAAGTTTGTATTCAAAGTGTTGTAGATGGATTGAGACATGGTACTGAAAGTCTTCCGCTTCCTTTTATGAAAAATGTCTTCGATTGTAAAGAATGTTTTAACTTCCGCTTTATTTTACTATGATCTTATGTTCAAGAATGCTATGAGGCTTGTATGAGACCCCTTTGGGGTCAAGTACGTCGTGTCATGTCTAGGGGGTAGCCTTGGATCATAACATATGGGGTGTCATTGGCCTACCGATTCAAGACAAAGCCTTAGAATACTTCATTAGTCACTCATGAAAGGGTGCCCTTAGCCTACCGATTCAAGGTATATCAATTAAGACAAATCTTTAGATCATGCGTGAACAACTATCACCATCCATGATCATTCTTATTCTTAGATTCAATTAGGTGAGAAAAGCCTTTCAACCCTAGAATAATCATATTGTGAGAAAACCTTTCACATCATACCAAATTCATACAAAACTGTGCACATAAGGATAACCTTCACCAACACAACAACTAGATCATAATCATATTCACTTTACTATCATGGTGTTCTAAAATCATGTACATAAACAGCATAATCATACATAATTCTCATACTTCTCCCTTCAAGGACCATAGATCACATTCAATCAACAAATCTAGAATTACTACATTAGACATGGATAATAACATGATTCAAATAACTCAATTACTATAAGAATAATCTTATAATATCCTTCTTCTATCAACAAACCCACATTCACAAGATCATAATTGGGAATTTGGTGGATTTCATGGATTCTTGGGAGATTTCATCATAAAAACCATAATAATCATCAATTCAATCATAATATAAGGTAATTAAACCATTAGAATCGTTTTAAAATGAATCCATGACTTGGAGTCAAACCCTAACTTTTTGGGGAAATTTCTATCTTTGAAATTGAGTTTGAAGGGACTCCATGGATGAAGGACTACCATGCCTTATCTATGAATCTCCAAAGAAATTGAGTAGAAATTCTTGCTCCTTTAACCCCTAGCTCCAACTTCCTTCTTCTTCTTCCTTGAAGTTCTAGAGAGAGAATTTTAGGGAAAGTTGGTTTTGATTTGGGATTTTGGAATTATGAGAGAGATGACTTAATTTAGAGGTCTTATATGATTATATAGTTAGTCTAATAAAATAACATCACTTAATAACTAATTAATTACAAAAAGTTACAAATTATCCCTAACTTAACCGCCTTAATAACTTCATTGCCCCAACCCACGAGACCATGCTGA
Organism: Solanum bulbocastanum; assembly: GCA_037074985.1. NCBI lineage: Eukaryota > Viridiplantae > Streptophyta > Magnoliopsida > Solanales > Solanaceae > Solanum > Solanum bulbocastanum. The sequence goes on along the minus strand of CM073597.1, from coordinate 28,286,751 downwards.
CGGGCCGTGGGTCTACCCACAGTCTATGCAGGTCAATTTTTGGTGGTGGTGTAAGGATCTAACTTTGGGGCCTTTACCCACGAGGCATCCACGGGGCATGGATCCCCCTATGGAGCGTGGGTTCCTTCGTGAGTGGACTGTTTTGGGCAGTTTCTAGGGTGGTTTCTAAGGTCCTCTTCAAGGACCCTTGGTTGGTCCTTGGGGAGCCGTACCTTGACATTTTAAGCCTAAACACTTCATTCTAAGTACGGGAAGCCATATCTAAGGCTCTAACCCTAACGTCAAGCCCTAGAATCCTCACATAAGGCTCTAGTTTAGCCTACTAGTTTTTCAGGTGTTACAATATCTCCCCGTTAGGAACATTCGTCCTCGAATGACGATTCTAAACACCCTTTAAAAGAAATGACTCTAGACTAGCAGCCCATCATGCATGTAACTCACCTAAATGCACATAACCAAGGAGAAAACATCAACTCCAACTCAAACATTCTCGATGCATCACAAGGAAGTAGGAACTACATCTAACAATATGCATGAAACTCAGCATTTCACATGTTCATAGGAGGAACTACCTTCTCCAACTAAAAGCATACTCAACATAATCCATGAAACCATTAGGCCAACTATTCAAGAAAAGCATATGCATATAAGGCATGTTCATCAATTCATCTCATGAAGTCAAATAGGCAACTCAATACTAAATGCACTACTACATGAGGAATGTAAATCATGAAATCTCCTTTCTTTCTAAACATGAGTTTCTCAAGAACATGCATATCATAGGGAACTTATGGAAACAGATATCATAAATGACTCCAAAACATAATACAATCTAAGAAGAACTCTTTGTCTCAAGCTAGAGTAGGAGTAGAAGAAATAGATGAGGATATCGGGACATTCAACAACCTTTCTATCTAAGCACATTATCTCCCCCTTGGGAGGAACCCCCCTACTAATTCCTCAAGTACCACTTCCTTCAATCAATCCCAACCGACATAACTAAAAACTCATCAAAATCAATAGAGGTCTAACAACAATTCATCCAAGCCTTACCAAGGATATCATCAAATTCTAACAAGTAGCATCGGGATCTAATAAAACATTCACATTTAAATGGAAACTAATAACATACCGGTGTCTTCATCTAGAGAGCCTTCTTGGTCCTTTCTAGACAGGAGTGCATAGAAACGACCATTCTTTGGAGCATTGGGATCCGTGCCACTAAGAGAAGCTTGCTTGGCCTCACTCCCTCTTGTCGTAAGCGTAGGGAAATTCTTCACTTGATGATCACTCTTGCCACAACTATAGAAATCGTCTGTGATGGCTAGGTACCTACCATGGTGCTTCATTCCACATTTGGTGCAAGTAGGCTTAGGTAGTGGAGACCAACCACCTATCTCTTGGTTAAACCTAGGGGTATTGGTAGAATCTTTACCAGAAAGCATTGTTTAAACTTAGGTCTACCTTATCTGTCGGACTTATCATTAGAGAAATTCCCATCACCGGTTCTAGCTCTTTTCACCTTGCTATGTTTTCTCTTGGAGTTTCTCATCCTCCATTTGTTGGGCATACACCATAAGACGTGAGATATCCACATTATCATGGAGCATTGGCATACAACATTCTTTTCTTACCAATTTGGACACACCTGTTAATAACCTACTCATCTCATCCCTCAAATTAGTCACCAAAGATAGAGCACACTTGGATAGTTGGGTAAATTTCAAGGCATACTCCTTAACACTCATGCTACCTTGCCTAAGGTTAATGAATTCTTCCACCTTAGCTTCCCTCAAATCTTGGGTAAAGAACCTATCAAGGAAAGCCAATTTGAACACTTCCCACTCTATTAGACTCGTTCCTACCGGCCTGTTGTTCTTTCACTGATTACACCAAACATGTGCAACACTTAGCAATTGGTAAGTGGCTAACTCCGCTTTCTCTACCAAAGTCACCCCCATAAATTCAATTATTTTATAAACCTCTTCCACAAATTCTTAAGGGTCCTCTCCTACTTTGGAGTTATGAAATTTGGGAGGGTTCATTCTAGCAAAATCCCTAACCCTTGAAGCGGCTGATTTAACATTAGGGTCACATGAGTCCCAACATCTCTACTGGCCTGATCCATCATCGCTTGGGATTGAGTAGTCAAAGCTTGAACTTGAGTCGTCATAGCTTGGGTCAACATTTGAAAAGCCGACCTACCTCTACATCCAACATAGCCGGAGGATTAACCAGAGCTTGATTAACTTAAGGAACTTGATTAGCTTGAGGAGCTTCTTCGTTCATGTTGTCACATGCCATTCTTCTAACGTTAACCCTTTGTGTATTCATTTACTGAAGACACAATGGAAGGATTAGGAGAGGGACTTTATAGAGTTAAACTCTACAACACGACTTAAGAGTAATGAAGGAAATGTAGTTTCCTAATTATCTTGTAGCCTCTCATTGATAAATGTGGCGCACTTCACACTATAAATAAGACTCTACTAGATGTGGCTTATGAGACATCATCCTAGAAACATTATGTACCTAGTTCTCTGATACCAAGTTTGTCACGACCCAGGGGTACCCCTTAGACGTTACATGGCACATAATACCCCGAAGGGGCACCATATAAGCCACTTAGCATATCATAACATAAAGCATTAGAACAATACGAAGTAAAACACATTTCAAGTCTTAATAAGTTTTTCACAAAATCAAAGCGGAAGTGTAGACTTGTCTCAATTGGCCATCTATTACCATACTTGAGTATAAATAGGGTCACAACCCAAGCAACATAATTCAAAAGTGAAAATACAAGAATGAAACTACTAAATTACAATATCCGTCCTCAAATCATGAGGACTCACCACAAGCAAGGAGAAATGATCAATTCCAAGATCTAGCCACAATGGGGACCACCTTGAGAACCGGACCCTACACTTGGGGGAAAATGTAGGAAAATATAGGTTAGTACAAAAAAGCACCAAGTATGAAAGTCATGCATAAAAACCTTGAAAACATGCTAAAAGAGACATTTTTGTTGAATTCATGCACTTTGCTACGCTAAATCATCATTTTGAAGATAGTGGGGAAACACAAGTCATAAGCATAAGCGACATCATGATAAGGCATAGGCTATAACGTGGTAGACAATAATCAGAACTAGTGAGCATAAGAGATGTCATCATAGAAATAGGCATAATCAATGCAATCTTGTTTAGCATAACAAAAGAGAAACATTTCATGAGCCACCTCACGGCAAGCTTATGCAATACATAGATAAGACCCCGTAATCCCACCCATGCTAAGCAAGTCACTTTAGGTCCTCATTCATGTTTACCATCTTTTGATATTATTCATAGCTTATTTCTCATAGATAAGGGAACATTCACATTTAGTCAATCATACCAAGTAAAGCAACTTATTGCAAAAATCTAGGTTATACATACATCATTAAAAGTAGCCCTCATATCAAACATACTTTACAATGGAGCCATAAGAATACTCACTACATAAGCCATAATAACATAAGAGGAGCATACCATAACTACCCTCAAAGTATACTTGTTCAATACTCAAAATGAGATCCCATACTCTCACCCATACGAAGTAAAGCTTCTTGAGTAACCATAGCTCATATCTTATATTCTTGTCCATATTGTTATCATATTGTGAATAGCCTTAACCGACATAGACCATGTGAGCTAACATGATTTCTGGTGACCCCACACCGAAAAGGGGTTGTCCTACTTGCCTAAGGTAGAACCATACTCTTAGATTAGGTGGATCCACTAGCTAAAGACTTATGTGGGCACATAACTATGGGATAAGGAGATTTATACTAGAAACCCGGCCATACTAGGGAGAGCTTCCTCCTCACACAATGTCCACCCGGTTCTAAGCATTAAATTCCCACATAGTAATTGATTCTCTATTAGCATCATTACTCATGACAGGGTTCCTTGACCTACCGATTATAGGTACATCATTAGAATAGCTCATTGTCTCTTCATGAAAAATGTGTCATTAGCCTACTAATTTAAGACAAAGCCTTAGAATACTTTATTAGTCACTCATGAAAGGGTGCCCTTAGCCTACCGATTCAAGGTATATCAATTAAGACAAGTCTTTAGATCCTGCATGAGCAACTATCACCATCCATGATTATTTTTATTCTTAGATTCGATTAGGTAAAAAAAGCCTTTCAACTCTAGAATCATCATATTGTGGGAAAACCTTTCACATCATACCATATGCATACAAACGTGTGCACATGAGGATAACCTTAACCAACACAACAACTAGATCATAATAATATTCACTTTACTCTCAAAGTGTTCTAAAATCATGTACATAAACCTCATAATCATGCATAATTCTCATACTTTTCCCTTCAAGGACCATATATCACATCCAATCAACGCATATTATTACTACATTATACAGGGATAATAATATGATTCAAATAACTCAATTACTACGAGCATAATCTCATAATATCCTTCTTCTATCAACAAACCCACATTCACAAGATCATGATAAGGAATTTGGTGGATTTCATGGATTCTTGGGAGATTTCATCATAAAAGTCATAATAATCATCAATTCAATCATAATATAAGGTAATTAAATCATTAGAATCGTTTTAAAATGAATCCATGACTTGGAGTCAAACCATAACTTTTTGGGGAAATTTCTATCTTTGAAATTGAGTTTAGAGGGACTCCATGGATGAAAACTATCCATGGATGAAGGACTACCATAACTTAGTTATGAATCTCCAAAGAAATTGAGTAGAAAAGCTTGCTCCTTCAACCCCTAGCTCCAACTTCCTTCTTCTTCTTCCTCAAGTTCTAGAGAGAGAATTTTGGGGAAAGTTGGTTTTGATATGGGATTTTAGAATTATGAGGGAGTTGACTTAATTTAGAAGTCTTAAATCATTATATAGTTAGTTTAATTTAGTATAAAATGACATCACTTAATAACTAATTAATTTTAAAAAGTTCCAAATTACCCCTCACTTAACCTCCTTAATGACTTCACTGCCCCAACCCACGACACCACACTCACGGGTCATGGGTCCTCCCACCAATCATGTTGGTCAATCGTGGGTGGTGCTCTGAGGGTCTACTTTTGGGGCCTTGACCATGAGGCCATACACGGGGCGTGGGTCCCCTCGTGGGTGGACTATTTTAGGTAGTTTTTATGGTGGTCTCTAGGGTCCTCTTTAAGGACCCTTTTTTGGTCCTTGGGGAGTCATACCTTGACGTTTTAACCCTAAACCCTTCATTCTATGTACGGGAAGCCATATTTACTTCTCTAACCCTAATGTCAAGCCCTGGAATCCTCACAAAAGGCTCTAGTTATTCATACTAGTTTTTCGTGTGCTACAAAGAAAGAAGGTGAATCTAGGGTTGAAGGCAAGGATTTCAACTCAATTTCATTGGAATTCATGGCTAAGATATGGTATTCCTTCATCCACAGATAGCTATTATCCATGGAGTCCCATAAAAACCCCAATTTCAAAGACAGAAATTCCCCAAAAGTTAGGGTTTGACTCCAAATCATGGATTCCTTTCAAAAACGATTCTATTGATTTAATTACTTTATATTATGATTGAATTGATGATTTACTATGGTTTTATGATGAATCTCCCAAAAATCCATGAAATCCTCATATTTCCACTTTATGACCTTGTGATATGGGTGAATTGTAGAAAGAAGACTATTATGAGATTATGCTTATAGTAATTGTAGTAATGGAATCATGTTATTATCCATGTCTACCGTAGTAATTCTAGATGTGTTGATTGAATGTGATCTATGGTCCTTGAAAGGGAAAGTATGAGAATTATACATGATTATGAGGTTTATGCTTATGCTTTTAGAACACTTTGAGAGCAAAGTGAATATGATTATGATCTAGTTATTGTGTTGTTGGAGGTTATCCTCATGTGCACACTTTTGTATGAATATGATATGATGTGAAAGGATTTCTCACAATATAATGATTCTATGGTTGAAAGGCTATTCTCACCTATTGAATCTAGGAGCTATAGTAGGAGTTATGTTAGATTGAGTGTCAAGACATTCTTCCATGAGTATGAACATAATTCAAGAATTAATGTGAACTGCGTGGGAATTAATTCTTAGCACCTAGAGGATAGTGATATGAGATGGAACCCTCACGTTAGTAGAGCTCGGGTTTCTAAAAGCAATGTCTTGGGATTGAAGCCCTCACGTTAGTAGAGGCCGGGTTTTCTAGTAGCAATCCCTTTATCCGATAAACTATGTGCCCTTATAGGACTTTAGTTAATGGTTCCACCTAAGCTAAGAGTATGGTTCTACCTTAGGCAAGTAGGACAGCCCCTTTTTCGATGTGGGGTAGACGTCTGATTATATGTTAGCTCACATAGTCTATGTCGGTTAAAGCTAATCCCACTATGATAGTATGAACAAGAATATTAATTATGAACTATAGTTACTCAAGAAGCTTTACTTAGTATAGGTGGGATTATGGGATCTTATTCATGCATTGCACAAGTACGCTTTTGAAGGTATTTATGGTATGTTCCCCTTATGGTATGTTGATTTATGAGTTGATTATGCTTTTGACTTATGTTGTTTCATTATCTTCAAAAATGATGTTTTAACTTAGTAAATTGCATGCATTCAACTAAAATGTCCCTTTTAGCATGTTTTCATGATTTTATGCATGACTATCATGCTTGGTGCATTTTTGTACTAACCCATATTTTCCTACATTTTCCCCAATTGTAGGGTCCGGTTCACAAGGTAGTCCTCATTATGGCTAGGGCTTGGATTTGTTCATTTCTCTTTGCTTGTGCTGAGTCCTCATGATTCAAGGACGGACATTATAATTGTAGTTTCATTCTTGTATTTTCATTTTCGGATTATGTTGGATGGGTTTTAATCGTATTTTGATTCAAGTATTGTAATAGATGGCTAATTGAGACAAGTCTAGACTTCCTCTTTACTTTATAAAAATTTTTTACTTGAAATGCATTTTTACTCTTATTTTTCTAATGTTTTATGTTATGATATGCTAAGTGGCTTACATGGAGTCTTTTGGGGTTCTATGTGCCTTGTTACATCTAAGGGGTACCCCTAGGTCGTGACACCCTTACTCTTGACTCCGCAGTATCCACATTTGGGTTCACAAGGGCCAAAGCCTCCCTATTGACTTGGTCTGTCATGGCTCGGACCAATACCTTAAAAGAAACCTTGAACTCTGCATTTGTAATTTGCTTGGCCAAAGTATCGACCGGAGCTTGAGAAGGAGCTTCCTAATTCACATTCTCTCCCACATTCCTTCTAGTGTAATCCCTTCCAGTAGACATATCCTATAGAGCATCGGGTAAGGATTAGTAAAGAGACCTTAGAGAGCTAAACTCTATCACACGACTTAAAAAAAAGGAAAGAAGTGGAGTTTCCTAATACTCTTGTAGCCTCTCATTCATAATTGTGGCGCACTTCACAGGCATGAACAAGACTCTCCTAGACGTGGCTTATGAGACATCCTAGGACCATTCTAAATCATGTGCTTTGATTACCAAATTTGTCACGAACGAAGTGTACACCCTAGATGTAACATGGTGTATGAGACCCCGAGGGGCCCCATACAAGCCACTTAGCTTTCATAGTAAAACAACATTTCAAGTCCAAACATTTTATAAAAGAAAAGTGAAAGTCTAGACACATTGTCTTTTTAGCCATCTAATACAATAGAATGAAATTAGTCCAAGCCCATACATCATGTCCAAAACTGAAAAGTAATACAGACACTGAAAACAATATAACTCTGTTCTGGAATGCATGAGGACTTACCAAAGCTCGGCAAATCAACCAAGCCAACCTCCATCCACGAAACTTGGAACCCTGAATATTGGATCCTACATTTGGGAAAAATATTTGCAAGAGTATGTGTTAGTACAAAACAATGTACCAAGAATGATAACCATGCATAAAACATTTAAATCATGCTAAAATGGGACATTTCATGACGTGCAATTAACCAAGCTAAAACATGATATAAGAAGGTTAGAGAACATATTTCATAAAACATGGTCAATGCAAGTTAATCATATTTAAAGCCTTTGAACACATATGAGATACTACTTGAGTAACCTTAGTTCATTATTAATGTGGGAATGAGCCTTAACCGACATAGAGACCATGTGAGCTATAACATGATCCCCCAGTGTCTCCCACAACGAAAAGGGTTGTCCTACTTGCGAAGGTAAGAACCATGAACTTATAGGTATCCACTAGCTAATGTTTATCTGAGACAATCATCATATGGGGGCACATAGGTAAGGGATAAAGAGATTGCTTCTATAAACCTCGCCTCTAATAACAGAAGAGGTCCCATATCAATATCCTCTCGGTGATAAGCATGATTCCCACAAAATATTCATTTCTTACTTGTTCTTATTATGCAAGGAAGGGCATGTCATCTTTCCAATCCAAGCTAAGTTTCATTAGGATAACTCCTTGTCTTTAATTCATTTAGGTGAGAAAACCTTTCAACCTTAGAATCCGTATTTTTGTGAGAAAACCTTGCACAGTCATGTTTGCATATGCTTATGAGAATATCCTTTCAACAACATAATAACAACATCACAATTGATACATTACTCTCAAAGCATCCTTAAAACATTTACATAGGTTTTATATGATCATGCATAAATTCATATTTTGCCCTTTCAACGTTCAAGGCCCACTTTCAGTCACCACATCTAGAAATCAAGGATTAGTTATGGATTTCATCATAAATTCATATGATTCTATCACTTCATGCTTTAGTTCATAAAACTCCTCTTCCATAATCAACAACCCACATCATATTATCACAATGGGAAACATCATAAAGTCATGGTAAATCATAAATTCATGCATATTAAAACATAATTCAATCATTTAAATAAATAATCAAGAGAATTCATGGTAATTTAAGAATACCCTAACATAATTGGGGATGTCTACCTTTCAAAATAGGAGAATTTGGGAACTCTGTGGATAGAAGGAATCCATGGATGAAAACTATCATACCTTAAGTCCAATTGCTTCTCTTCAATGGTGAAAATGGAGGCTTGTCTTGAAACCCTAATTGAACCATTCTTCTTCTTCAAGTTCTAGAGAGAGAAATATTTGAGAGGAAGAACTTTGGGATTTCTTTTGGGTTTTGGAATTAATGACTTGAGTGGGTGAGTTTTGGGGTTAAAATGACTTATATAGGGGTCCTAGGCTTGGGTAAAACGACATGTGTAATACCCCTAAATAATAACCAAGATTTGCATGTTGATTTGCCATTGCTTAATTACTACAATATGTTTTACTCTCATTTTGGGAACTTGAAATGCTGTGATAATTGCTAACTTGCTTAACATAAACTGTGATCGTAATTTAAGGGATTTTATTGGAGTGTTTATGTAATAGTCTAATTAAAATTATGTCTAAATTTTAAAGGATGTGAAGGATATATATATAGGTATATATGTATGCATTTTGGGCAGCACACAACTATTTGGGCAACACCTTCAGGGACAGTTGTACAAGGGATAAACATCACTTTTGTGACTACATATTTTCACACCTCCTTTAGTAAATTCATTTTCCTAAAGTCTTAGAACGTTAGAAACAAATCTAAACAGATTGTTCTACAAAATCATAAGAGTAAAACTTTCTCCTTTTGGCTGGGATTCGAGACACACCCTTCTCTTTGGTAAGTGGAAAAATATGTTTATGAGCGGGGTAGTGTTCAGTATTTTAGTCATAACTTGTTTTATAGAACTTCATTTACAGTGAATAAATATGATTTGGAAAGATAATTTGTATATGTAAAACTTTTATGTTTATGTACAACTCTAATTTAGCTGTTATGGATTCGAAATATGGGACGCAACATAGGACAAGTTCTGTCCAGAGTTCAAAATTAGAAATCCTATATGGACAACTGTTAGTGTTTTTAATATATCTTTTTGTACAAAATATATTTTATGGTGATTCTTATTTTTTTGCAACCTTAAGAGATGTACCTAAATCTTTCATGAAGGTTATAAAGTCTAGATTTTCCTTTTTTCTTTTCAAATCTAAGTTGCGACATGAGGTACTAGGCTGGCCAAAATCACTGTTTTGGGAGCATAGTCGTATTAGTACTGGATAAGCTTACTTGTGATGATAATTCTATTTTACTTCGACATTATTGAGATACTAGGAATTAAAGAAGTTATTTAATTGTATTTTTAAGGTTGTATATACTCGTGAACAAGTTGAGGACCTTGATACGTTGGTTGGTCTACGGTTTGAACTCGCGAAGTTGTGTTGGACTGTTTCTACACTAAAGTATTGAGGTTTGTGTATAAACTTGTACTTGAAGTCTTTTTACCTGCTTGTATATCTGAAAGCTTATCTTGGTACCTTGGTTACCTCTTGTTACTTTACATTGTCACGTTGGTATACTTTAAGATATTAAAGACACTTGTGTAACTCGCCCATTTGTACGGAATGTTTGATCACTTGACACTCTTGTTAGGACCTTTTCCTTCTTGTGGCTGTGACTTTGTCACTATTAGCATGCCTCTTGATTCGGATCATTTTTCATCTTGACTCTGGAATTTTAGTCTGTCTTAAGAATGGAAGTTGTCTATTTTAAGTACGACCTAGAAAGCCATTTTTAATATGGTTCTTGGTTCTCTTGATTATTGGGCTTTGACCCTTCTTGATACAGGGTGTCGACCCTTCTTGATATCTATTTGTGCTTGGTGTGACGACATGATGTATATATTGGGTGAGCCTTGTTATTGAATCTCTTGGAAAATGGTGCTATGATCGTTCTTGACATTTGGATCTTTAAATATCGAACTTGATACTCTTTATATATTGTTACATGATTTATTTATTATGTTTCAATTGTGCTACTCATGACTTGAGAAAGGTAGCTTGGTGAATCTTAGGGCTCTGAACCTATAGGTTTTACACCACTAAGCTATATGCTTAGCGATAATTGTTTCTATCGTAGGGAATGATCGAGAGGAGGCGTGAAGCGGGCCATTGGAGATGGAGATTTAGAGAGCTTTAAGGAAGATCACATTTGCATATAGGCATCTATATTTTGTATAAACCTTGGGACTTATACATGATCTATGTGTTGTATATTTACATGAAATTTTGAGGGCTAATCTGATCATATCACCATGGGTTGTAATATAATTATGGCCATATATTTTGTTCTTTTGAGGCGCCTAAGCCCAAGTCTTGTAATATATTAAATTTACCACTAATTTTGAATGATTGGGTGAAGCATGAACGACCTAGTTTGGGTCCTCGGAAGTTGGTAATATTCTTTTTATGTCATTTTTACTAGTGTGAGGACAATATATGCATAAATGTTTTGTGAGTTGTTGGCGTATATTATTTCGGAAGGGTCGCTACAACATGGCTTTGATCTAATTAGAACCAGAAAAGACCCTTAAGCCCCTAATTTACGGGGTCGACCTCATCACCACATGAGGCTCCACGAGTCATCGTGCCTACCACAAGCCCTGGTGTCCTTCGTGGTCTTGGACTAGTGGCTTGGAAACCGCCCCTTAACCCTTAAAAACTAATTCATAACCACAATCCCTCCCTAGACTGGTGGTGGCCTTCACATGCTGCCAAGTGGCTCGTAGAAAAGTCTACTTTGAGGCAGCCTCGACTAGCTTACTACCTAGCCTTCACACCCCTCACCATGACCCGTGGGCCCTACCACAATGCGTCATGGTGGTCATAAGAGGTGAGAATGGCTTGGTTAGCTACTAAAAGCCACCATAGGCAACACCACGGCTCGTGGTGCCTTTCACACCCTGTTTGGGTCCATGTGAAGGTTGCGCAAGCTCAATTCTTTGGTTCATGACCTCTCACTTTACCCCATGCGTAGACTACTATATTTTCGAGGTGTTACAGCTTGACTTGGTAAGACATCACCATTTCATGGATATCTTGGTCTCGTAAGACAAGACCATTTCATGGATAGCTTGGATTGGTGAGATGACACCTTCCATGGATAGCTTGGATTGATGAGATGATACCTTCCATGGATATCTTGGATTGTCATTATGATGTTCTCTTCCATGGATAATGACTTATCTTGGATTGGCGTGATGATGTGCTCTTTCATGGATTGTAAGAACAACTAAGAATTGATGACTTCTCACGTTAAGTTAAACATAGTATGATGAAACAAGACTACTTCAAGGAAGTATTGTAAGTATGTTTTAAGATGATATTCGCTTGTTTTGATCATGTTTTATAACTTATATGTCTAAATCTTATGCTTATGTTGATGTTTATCCAAGCCATCATATATAGTACATTTTTGTACTAATGATTACTCTTGCCTACATTAATTATCCAAATGTAGGGTCTGATGATATCGACTCTTATCCCCGTCGCTAGGATCTTAGTAGAAGCAAGGCTTGAAGATTGGTGAGTCCTCATAGCATTCAAGGATTTGGCCACCATTTCTCTTATGTTCTTTAATTTTATGTTTTGAACATTATTGTATGGGTTGTGTCCCAAGATATTCATGATTTAGATGGTTTTGAGACAAAGTGTAACAGACTTCCGCTTTTTATATGAAAACTTGATATTGTTGAAAATGTTTTAAATTCCCTCTCATTTATATTATCTTATGTTATGAAAGCTAAGTGGATTGTATGAGGTCTCTCAGGGTCTTGTACGCCTTGTTACATCTACGGGGTACCCTTAGGTCGTGACAAATCTTGAGCGCAAAAACTATCACCGCCAACTCTATGTCATGAGTGGGGTAGTTGTGCTCATGCAATTTAAGTTGCCTTGGAGGATAAGCTATAATCCAACCCCACTGCATCAATACACAACCTAAAGCCAACATCAGATGCATCATAGTAAATCGTGAACCACTCACCCTCAATCAGAAGAATCAAAACAAGAGTGGAATTAAGCAACTCCTTGAGCTTCTAAAAGCTCAACTTACACTCCTCAAACCATTCAAATGGAACATTAATGTGACTCAACTAGGTCAAAGGTGCTACGATGGTATAGAAGCCCTCCATAAAGTGTATGTAGTTGCCTGCTAGTCCGACAGAGCTTCAAATCTCAAAAATAGAAATGGGCCTAGCCCTAACACAAATAGCATCAATATTCACCAGATCCACTATAATACAATCTTTGGACACTATGTGTCCCACCAATGTCATAGACTCAAGACAAAACTCTCACGTTGAGAACTTGGTATAAAGTTGTACATATCTTAAAGTTTGGAGCACAATCCACAAATATTTCTCATGTTCTCCCTGACTCCATGAGTATATCAAAGTATCATCAATAAAAACTATGAAGAATGAATCAAGATAAGGCTTAAGCACACATTTTATCAAGTCCACAAAGGCAAAAGGGATATTAGTCAACCCAAAAGACATCACAAGGAACTCATAATGACCATAACGAGTCCTAAATGCAGTCTTAGGGATATCGGCAAGCCTAATCCTTAGATGATGGTAATTGGATCTCAAATCAATCTTTGGAAAAACTACAACACCTTGAAGCTGGCCAAATAGATCATCAATACATGACATGGGGTAATTGTTCTTCACCATCTCCTTATTCAGCTAACTATAATTAATACACATCTACAAGGATCTATTCTTCTTCTGCACAAATAGGACTGAGGCACCCCAAGGTCATGCACTAGGCTAAATAAATCCTTAGCCAAGAGATCCTAAAGCTTAACACTGAGCTCCTTGAGATCTCGAATATCAGATAAGGTCGAAAATAAATAGGACGAGTGTTCGAATCATATTCAATAAGAATATCAATATAACTATCTAGGGTTAAGCCAAGTAGGTTGCTAGGAAACACATCTACAAACTCACAAACAACAAGAACCAACTCAATTGAAGGAACTTCCCTAAATAAGATTGGAAACTGCTAGCCACTAATCTCTAAGCTTACATAAAAGAGATAACTCTGAACAGTGTGTGACTATAAGAGCCCTAGCACACTACCGAGGGAATACAAAGCATGGCAAAGATAACACTCATTGAAAGGCAACCCAATACCATATGGTAGGGGATAACCGCTCCATGCCCAAAATAATGTCAAACTCCAATATATCAAGAAATATAATGTCATCCTGGGTGTAGTGCCTTTGGATTGTAAGTAAAAAAGATTGAAACACCTGATCAACTATTGTAGACTTACCCACTAGGCTAACACATGCAACGATGCTGCCAAAGGCTCTAAACTCATACTCAAATGGGAAGCATAATACACAGATACATATAAAAATGTAGATCCTGGATCAAATAAAGTTGAGGTAGGTCGATGATAAAAATGAATAATACCAATAATAACATCATCTGATGCCTCAGCCTCTACCCTCACTAGAGCTTCATACAAAAGGGCCTGAATGACTATATATTAAGCATCAACCCAACCACCGGACATGCCTTTGCGAGATCACCCCATGCACCCTGATAACAACAACTCCGGTATTGACCCTAGCCTCCATATCTAGTTGGAAGTATTACTACTGGCATTGGTTGAGATGCATATAGAGCTAGTGCATAGATCCTACGCAAAGGGCACTCTTTTAAACAATGGTCCAACTCTCCATAATCAAAGAAACTTGATGAGGATTAGCCTGAACAAAAATAATTCCATGATTTGAAGCACCCAAATTTTACCCACCTCACCCCTAACATAGGTCGGCATCACCCTAAGTATATCACTAACCATTTGAATCTTATAGTGACGCATGAACAAGCTAGCTAGACTAACGTATTGAAACTTCTCGTGAGGCCTATCAAAGTAGTCCTTGGGTTTAGAAAGGGACCTATTGTAGCTAACCTCATGCTTATCCCTCTTGTCAAAGCACCCATGGGCCTCTTAACAAAGTTGGTCAATAGTAAGGGCATGGTCCAGTACATCGAGAAAAGAACAACCCCCTAAAGCCATAGATTAAGTCTCAATCTGTAGTTGAAGTTTCAAACCTCTGAAGCACTGAGCTCTCTTCTCCTGAGTAGTTAAATCATAGTAGCATGACAGGAGAACTGGAGAAATCTTGCCTTACTCAAACACAATCATAAAGCCATGTTCCAACCTCAAAAACTAATCTCGAAGTCTATCTCTAATACTACATGGGATAAACTTGGCAAAAAAAAAGCCTCAGAAAACTCTAACCATTAAATCAAAGGAGACCCAGCTAGCCTAGTCTCAAGATAAGAATGCCACCACTCTTTGGCTGGCACATCAAACATATAAGTGGTGGAGTTGGCTCCTCTCGATTCCACAAATCCAAAGTATACATTTTCTTGTGGAAAATAGTGAGAAACTTATTGGCATCCTCTCCAATAGCCAAAGAAAACCTCGGAGGTGATAGTCTCAAAAACACTCTAAGCATCTTTTTCTCCTCTAGCAGCATAGCTCTAACCGCAACCACGAGCTAGGCACCCCTAGGTGGTACCTGAACATAAAAGGTGTTTGTAGAAGTCCTACCTGATGGTGCTGATGCTACTCTAATTGTAGTGTTAAATAAGGCCTATTTTATACCCCCCCCCCAAGAACCATAAAGGCGGAGTAATAGCTTTTTGGAGATTAGGAACCATAGCTGGTCTACATGGTTGTTGGGTTGGCCCTAGCCCTACTGGTTATAGAGGAATATAAGGTACTTGAGGATCCACAACAAGCTCTAAATACATCTCCCTATTTGGGGCAGGTATTG
Source organism: Solanum bulbocastanum (assembly GCA_037074985.1). NCBI lineage: Eukaryota > Viridiplantae > Streptophyta > Magnoliopsida > Solanales > Solanaceae > Solanum > Solanum bulbocastanum. The sequence goes on along the minus strand of CM073597.1, from coordinate 28,271,000 downwards.
CAACCCTAGCACACTATTACGAGTATCATCTTCCCGTAGATAGGGCTTTATTTGTGGGCTCAGGTCGATCACCCCTGGCCACCAAGCGGGGCGTACAAGCCATCCTATAAAAGAATAAAACAAGTGAGACTCAAAGAACTAATAAGACACACACACTGCAAGAAAGAGATATAAAAAAAGAGAACATTTCTAACGATACCCTATAGCCTGCGGATGCTAGGATACATACGTTTCCACGCAAATCTGTAGGACTTTCCTAGGTGTTAGCTCCATGCAAGTGAGATCGGTAACCTGTCTCTAATACCAACTTGTTAAGACCCAATTCCTTGAGTCATGATGACACCTGCCATAACCCACTAGTAGGTAAGCTAACTTGTAAGCTAGAACAACAAGTAGTGGGTGTAAGGGGAGAAACAAAGTAAAAACAATAAATCAATTATAGAAATGAAAGTAGAAGTAGAAGCAAACCAAAAAATATATATACAATAAAAGATCCCTCCCAGAACCTTGAAGTTACAAGAACAGAGCTTTTAAATAAAAGACCAAAAGCCCCGAAAGTGGACCCAAAATACAAGGCTTGTCTCATAATACAAAATATAGATGGAGACAGGTAAGTCTAGGACGCTATGTGCTCTGCCTCATCTACAAAGCATAAACTGCTACAGGCTCGAATCTTAGTGTTAATAATGGTGCTCAAACCTGCATCATGAAACTGATGCAGGGTGTAGTATGAGTACCAAAACAAAAAGTACTCAATAGGCATCATAAGACATCTGAGCAAGAAAAGTGAAAGCAATATGAAATGTAATAATGTAAACACAATGAAGGTCAAAGAACGAAAAGCTAAAAGGAATGCATTTAAGTGTACTAAGAATACAAAATAAACAAGTCACAATTAGCTTAACCTAATTCGACCTCCATAGGCTGGAAGGTACACTCATGCACAAGTTTAAGTAAAATCCGAACGTACCCTATAAGCCCAACAAGTACAAAGAAGAGTTAGGAACCAAGAGAAGAATATGAGGATACTTCTTAAAGTTCCATGTCCTTTCATGAACTTGAACTAATTCCAAAATAAGCTAGACTTCAATTGAGGAAAAATATAGGCTAGGGACTATAGCTGAAGCAGAAAGCTAGCCAAGGACTTTAAGCAAGATGAAATATAAGCCAAGGACTGTAAATAAGGAAATTATGAGCCAAGGACTCTAAACAAGGTGAATTATGAACTAAGAACTCTAACTAAGGTAATAAGCTCAGGCAGAGACTTTAACCGCAACTAGAGTGAATCTGGGACTTGAACGAGAATAAGGGATGAGTTGGATAGATTTGGGATCGGTTTCCAATTGAGCATCTAGGAGAGAACCCCATACCGAGTGCCATAAATAAATCACTCTAAGACCAACTAAAACCCAACCCAAATCGATGAATGGCCTCTAAAATAACAATCAAGTAACATTGGATCCAACGTAAGGACCGAATTATGGATAATAGGTTTCAAGAGCTTGGTTACCACCTTAATCCATCCTAAATAGCGTCCAGAAAAACTAAGGCCAAGCGGCTCCAAAAAATGCAAGTCAATGGCAATCACTAGTCTAAGCCTAGACTAAGGCCAAACATGCTCCACAACAATCAATAACATCAACCAAGGCACAACACAAGGTAAGGATGATCATATGTATACAAATGATAATCCTCAAACTAGTCTTTAAAACAATTCTAAAGAGTAAGTGATCATTGTCAATATAATACTCAACTAAGAGGCGGTGTTAAATCCAATAGAGAGTGATACAAGGCAAGGAATTCTATCAAGAAATTGAGAATGTAAAGCAATTCATTTGCATTAGTTAGAACAATGGGTGGATGATTCCACTAAATTTATTAAAAGAGTTTTGATATCAATAGTCAAAATTAAACTAAGAATTTTAGAAATTCAAATAAATAGTAAGTAATCTAGGGGTGCAATGATTGGAAATTGATGTCACATAGGGGTAATTGTGTTGCTCTATAGTGATGAACACTCATGATAGGCTGGGTCATCTTCAATGACACTAATATTCTTTCGATCTTATCAGATTAGTTCATAGAATGTCCTTTTGATCTCATATATGTGCATAGCTAAACAACACAATACCTCACATTCTTCTCTCTTTTGATACAAAATAGGGAAAATACATCTGATCCATAATCTCTTTTTCAAGAAAATTATAGACATCAAACTAAATTTACAAGTATCGAACTAATTACCCACTCTCATTTATAATTTTCGAGCATCAATCAAAGATCAGAAGTAGGATTAAGTTTGTAACCTTAACCCATAGGTTACCCCCCCCCCCCACACATGCTATTTATCCCATATCCATGGATGAAAAACAAAAAAATAGAGCATAACACAATAACCACTACATTAAATCGACACCAACCCCATAATTGCACCCCCTAGATTTTGGGATTTTAGCCACCCATTACAAAGTGAAAAGAAATTGTACCTTGCATGAAAGCAGTCACGGGTGACATAAAATTAAGAAATTATAAGCAATAACCTCTTTAAATTCAACTTCAAATTGTGCAAATTAAGCGCAGAGTTGAAACCCCAAAACTAAAGATGTTCTTCACAAGGTATAGTGTTTCTCTCCCTAAAAAATCTAGAGAAAAAGTGTTTTGACTAATCTCTCTAAAAGATTCAGAACCTAATTATCTTGCCCAAACTGATGCTTCTTTCTCTATCTCATTTTGGCTAGTTATAGTTCCCCAAAATATGGCTTAAAACTCACTGCATGACCATTTTTGATAATGTTAGTTGGGCTCACCAAGCACATTTCGCGGATTGTTGGTTTCTCTTTAACTCACGTTTCTCTTGCTTTAGGATTTAGGTATTTGAACCTCAGTATGCTAGCTCGTTCGAGTCTGTCTTTCACAATCTGTGAATCATCCCGTACCACCTTTGTTCATTTTTCAAGCCTTCAATTTTTCTCCAAGTCCTGTCACCTTCGGCGATGGTCAGCAGGTTCGCCCTTTAAATTTGGTGAATCACCATTCCTCTTCAAGTTCTCCAACCTTCCTCAATTAATTGAAGTGTTGATCACTGTCACTTTGGGTGAGTTCATGGCAATTGGGCGATCCATCCTTCTTGTTAAGCGATCAACAATATGAAGTTTACACTTCTTTTCATGCTTTTGGTCATTCTTCAGACATTCATCCATACCTTGTCCTTTAGTTTTCATAATTGCAAATCATGAAAATATCATTGGAATAATAGGACACAATTAGGCCTTGAGGATACTAATTGTTAAACTAAATAGACCTCAAATGAGTGTAAATCTATCACTCATCAACAACCAACATTTTTTTACCTGAAAAGCCTAATAAATAATCTAAAACACAAATTCAAAGTAATTTAGCATGCTCAACTATGTAACCACACAAAATTAAGACAAATCAATATGTTGTTTACATCTTCAAGTTCAATCTAAGGAATAAGAAGTCGTAGCATCTCTTAAGGTAGAACACTCGCGGTACAAATGATGATTCTAAAGTTTTTCCCTTTTGAACGTCTTTTGCATGCTTCCATGCTATCAAATATAGTATCGCAACATTAATATAATTGTTTAGAAACTAAAAACACATAGGAAAAAAAATATAGAACAAAATTGGAGTCAAAATGGGAAATATGAGACCAACACTTGAAATTCTACAATTGACTCCATCGAAAGGTCATAATTAGCTTCCCAAACTTGTGTCACAAAATGAAACACAATCTAGCGCTTGAAACAGCCCACACCAACCACAGGCAAAAAATCACCATTAAAGAACAATAAAAAGAGGCAAGGTAGTCCCTTTTGGGTGGAACTTACCTCCAACAAAGCTTTCCTAATAGTTCTCAATAACCCAACACCATAGCCCTAATGTTCCCAAACATACCAAGCTTTTAAACACCCTAATTATACCTTTGTAGCTGCCACAATCCCAAAAACATGTTTTGAGAATTTTACTAATCGAAAGTCTAGTCTTCACTTGAAGGACCATACAAACTTTTTATCTGTTAATGTAGCGAGGAGAGCCCATGAACGTAGAAGAGGCCCCACAAACTAGAAGGTCAAATACCTAGGGCATCGCGAATGTGATAGGGGACTCTCGAATAGAGAGGTTAATCCCCTCAATGCATGGAAAATGTGGTAGAGGCCCCGCAAATGTAGAGACCAAAATCCACTGGTCATCACAAACAAATCCCTTTACCTGTGAATATAAAGGGCATTACATGTGTGCACCAATTGATGAACATTAGCTTGTTTTGGAAAATGCTCGAGTCTCTGAAGGGGTTCCTGGGTTTCATTCAGAACCCCATGCACACAATCAGATATGATTGTAACACCCCTAAATGCTTACAAGAGTCTCATGGTGATTTAACGTTGCTTAAATACTTCAATATGGTTTATTCACATTTTGGGAACTTTAAAGTTGTGAAAAATTTCTAACTTGCTTAATATAAAGTGTATCGTAATGGATGGATTTGTGTTGGAGTATATACATAATATTCTATCCTAATTATAGGTAATTAAATGGGGTTGAGGCATATACATATAAATATGTAAATATGCATTTTTGGGCATCACAAAAGGATAAAAATATAAAGTATGGTTGGCAGCACCTTGGCCAGCCAAGTGTCCCAAGTGATAAGCAACACTTGTTGACTATATAGTCCACTTCTCTTTGAATAATTTCGTGGGAATGGAATATTAAAACCCTTAGAAACTAGATTATCATCTTTTCTTCAAAAATCACAAGAAAAAAACCTTGGTCTTTTGGCTGGAATCAAGGAGACAAACTACCTTGTTGGTACGTGCTGAAATCTGTTTCCGAGCTGGGTAGTGTTTGGTAAATTGTGTATATCTTTTGATCTGGAACTCCGTTTTGGGTGAATAAATATGTTTTGGAAAGCTGATTCATGTATCTACAACTCTTATGTTTAAGTAAAAGTCTGATTTAGCTGTTATGGATGTGAAAACAGGGACGCAACATAGGACAAGTTCTGTCCAGATTTCTCTGTTGTTGTAGCTGAATAGGTTGTGTTACATTTAGAATATCTCGTTCTGTATAACTCCATTTTGCATGAATAAATATGTTTTTGAAATCTAATTCATGTATCTACTACTCTTATGTTTAAGTGAAAGTCTGATTTAGCTGTTATGGATGTGAAAACTGGGACGCAACACAGGACAAGTTCTGTCCAGATTTCTCTGTTGTTGTAGCTGAGTAGGTTGTGTTACATTTAGAATATCTCATTCTGTATAAATCCGTTTCGGGTGAATAAATATGTTTTGGAAAGTTGATTCATGTATCTACAACTCTTGTGTTTATCTTAAAGTCTAATCTAGCTGTTATGCATGGGAAATATGGGACGCAACACAGGACAAGTGTTGTCGGATTTCGGGTTTAGAATTCCGGTAGGAACCACTGTTAGTGTATTGATGATATCTTTTTGTACAAAATGTATTTTTCAGTGATTCTTATTGAGTTGCAATCTTAAGAGATGTATCTACAACTTTAATGGAGGTTACAAAATCTATTTTTGCTGATTTACTATTCAAATTTAAGTTGCAACATGGGATACTAAACTGGCCAGAATCACTGTTTTGAAAACAGAATTGTGTCTGTGTGGGCTGAGCTTACTTATGATGATAATCCTGTTTTATTTTGATATTATTGAGATATTAAGAATTAAAGAAGTTGTTTAATTGCATTTTTAAGGTTGTATAGACTTGTGAACAAGTTGAGGAACTTGATACATTTCTTGGTCTCCGGTTTGAGCTTGCGAAGTTTATTGGATTATTGCTACGCTAAAGTATTGAGGTTTGTGTATAAACTTGTACTTGAACTCTTGTGATGGCTGTTATATATGAAATTTGATCTTGATACCTCAGCTACCTCTTGTCACTTTGCATTGTCGTGTTGGTATGATGCTTGTGTAACTCGCCCACTTGTACGGATTGTTTGATCACTTGGCACTCTTGTTGGGACTATATCCTTCTTGTGGCTGTGGCTTTGTCACTATTGGCAGGCCTCTTGATTCAGATCATTTGCCATCTTGATTCTGGATTTGTAGTTCGTCTTAGGAATGGCAGTTATCCATTTTAAGTACGAACTAGAAAACCATTTTTAATATGGTTCTTGGTCTTCTTGATACAGGGCTTCGGTCCTTCTTGATACAGGGCTTCGGTCCTTCAGGGCAACGACCCTTCTTGATACATGCTTGTGCCGGGTGTGACGACATGAAGTATATATATTGGGAGAGCCTTGCTATTGAAATTCTTGGAAAATGGTGCTATGAGCTTCTTGACATTTGTATCTTTGAATATAGAACTTGATACTTGTTATCTATTGTTACTTGATTTATTTATTATGTTTCAAGTATGATGCTCATTGACATGGAAAAGGTGGCTTGATGAATATTGAGGATTTCGACCCTATAGTTTTTACACCACTAAGCTTTATGCTTAGCGATAGTTGTTTCTATCATAGGGGCTGATCGAGAGGAGTGATGAAGATGGCCATGGATGATGGAAATATTGAGAACCTTAAAGAAGATCACATTTGCATATAGGCATATATATTTGTATAAATGTTGGTACTTATAACCGATCTATGTGATGTATATTTGCATTCGATGTTGAAGCCTAACCATATCATGTCCATGGGTTGTAATATAAGCATGGCTATATGTTTGGTTTATTTGGGGTGTGTACACCCAAGCTTGTAATATGTTACATGTGCTACTTGTTGTAATGATTGTATAAAGCATGAACCCAACTAGTTTGGGTACTCGGAAGTGGATAATATTTATTACCATTACTTACTTGCATGAGGAAATAAAAATGATATATATATATATCTTGTAATTTATGTGCATACGGTAAATGGAAAGGGGTCGCTACAATGATACTCCACCAAATTTGATATTCCAGACTCAATAGAGCAATTGAAAGTTCTATTTGATGTCGTCTCGATAAAAATGAATGTCACACCCAAAATATTTTTTAGCCAAAATCTACAAAAGGGCTCAAAATTAACTTGGAAGACTCAAGACCACAAGAAAGGTTGTTCTAGACCAAACTCAAAGTTTTTGAACTAACATAACCGAAAGAATGGCGTTCTGAGGCCATCTTCCTACACTTTTGACCAAATTCAATCATTCAAGTTTCAAAAGCTCAAAAATACAAAAAAAAAAATCATAAAAAAATGAATGTTTTCCCTATTCTTGCATAATATACGTGGTGTGGTGTTATTTTTGAGGTGTATACGACTTGATTTAGTACATTGGAGAATAATAATTCAATGGGGTTGTAATATCAGGGAACTAAACTAAAATTTTAGGTTAAACTAATCCCACAAACAAAGGTTCGAGGTTTCAGAAATGGTTAGTGTAGAACCATGCACATTTGAAAGGTTTAAATTAAAATGTATTGTTATGATAAGCCTATGAGTGTCTAATATGCTAAGAATAATGAGTTATAAGGTATTATAATAGAACAATGGTCGTATATAGAGTTTTTGAATTCAAGAAAAGTAGTGATACAAAGGTCGACAAAAGTTATCATAAGTTTCTTTAATAAATTTCATAAACTTTGGGTCAAATGTCCTGGATGGTTTCTCCTAATATAAAAAAAGTTAGAGGGCCCACAACCTGTTAAATTGATATTCTTTGAGTCTAGTTTGCAAGGCATGAAACTTCACACCAAACCAACATCAAAGTGAAAAGTTATGTGTTTTTTACTTCGGACTGCTGGGTATCATTTGAGTCTCGAAACGGGTCGGGTAAAAAATATGGTAAGCTGACTATTCGACATTTTATCAAAAAAAAATATTTCATTTCATTTCATAAGTAGAAAGAAATCTTAAGAGAGGGCTCCAATGGAGTTCTTGAGTGATAAAGGTGCGTTTTTAGCTATTTTTACCATCAAAGTTTGCTTCTTGCCTAGAAACGTTATCTCTACAGGTGGAAATCATTTCCCCTTTTATTAGCTTTGTTTGAGCTTGTTTTGGAAAATAGAACTTGGTAGTTATTGGTGGTTCTTCAAGGCTTGCACTTGGTTTTCCAAGGTAATTATCTAGGAACTCTTTAATGATTTTTGTACAAAGTTCTACAGACGTTTCGTCAAGTTAGGACCATATGGAAATTTGTTGATTTAAGCTCAATTATAAATATTTTAATAGATGCATATGAGCTATGTACAGGTTTATAATGCTTAGGACATATGGAACACCATTTGAAGAAACTACGGGCATTCAAACATCTATGAAAGGCATTGGGATCTCAATTGAATTATTTCCAAGATGCTATTATGTTGATATTTCACTCGTTTAGGTAAATAGGGTATTCGACACCTACATGTCATTTTGTTGGCTTCCTTGACTATATGTCCATATATATATGGATTCTAATTTTTATTTGTGTAATGTGACTTAAAAAGATTATGGAAGACATATAATATTCGCTACCAGTCCTCTTCCCCCGCTAATGTGTATTTTGAAAAAACTTTAAAGTAACACACGATTTTCAAAACTCTAAAATACAACTTGTATGTTTAAACTATTAAAACACTTGATTTTGAAATACTTTCTTTTAATAATAATCAAGGAACAAAGTATAGAAACCAAGTGAAACACCTTAAGCTTGTTAAGAACATCTTCAAGGTTAAGTGATATTTATAAAAGTCAAGTTAAGTTTTCAAGCTTATTCAGAAAACATATGAGGTTCCAGGAGACATTTCCATGTTATACGAATGTGATTCCGGGATCATGAGAATAAGAGCACCAATATGACAAATTTGAAACATGGTTATGGTAACTTATATGCACTACGATCCATGAAACGACATGTTATGCATTCTACTCCAAAGTTATAAATGGGAAGTATGAGGCTATTGCCTATATTTATACGTACGAGACAAAGATTGCCACAAGTTTGTGAATATGATGTCGTGTGCTATCAAAAGGAACCGTCATTGCTAGCACTGGTTGGGATGTCATGCATTTGAATCTATATATATTGATTCAATACATACGATTACATGAGTATACAATGCATATTTGATTAGTAGGAGGTCAAATGTTGGCACGGATATAATTTGAGTTTTAGTTTCAGGTGTATCTCTATTACCTTTTTATAGTAGCTACTTATGATTCTACTTTATGGCTTACATACCAGTAAATTTTTATTCTTATTCACGTCTCATTGCCTTGGTATACTATTTCTTTTTGTTTCGTGCGAGCAGGACCATATAGGGATTCTGATTGACCCACCCACCAGGATTCAGGTTCAGTTGTGAGTTAGTAAGCTCCATCTTATTATGGGACAATCACAGGATACTTACTTTTGTTGTACAGTTTGGATATAGTCGAAGACTTGTCCCAACAGTGCTTATGTCACTCGTAGAGGCTATTGTGGACATAGTATTCTGGGTTTCTTTTTGTAGGCTTCAATATTCAACCCATAGGTTTGGCATGCATATATATGTATGTGTGTATGTCTTTTGGTGTATCCTTGTCAGCTAGATAGTACTTTTTTTATTTTTGGCTTGTCTACCACTGTTTATATGTCTTATTGTTATTCAGGTCATGACCTTAATGGTTCAGGCTTCTTATTACAAATGTTATGATGCGCGATTTTTTGGGCCCACAGTTTAGTTAGCTAGTATATTTTAGTTGCTAACTCGATTGAATATGTTATCGAGTGTCAGTCGTGCCTCCCTTAGTTTGGAGTGTGACAACTTTGTATCAGAGCAAGTCGTATCCTAAGGAGTCCATAATCCGTGTCAACTAGAATATTGCTTATGGGTGCGTTGTGCACCACACTTATAATCACGATCTACATGATGTTTAGGAATGGTTACATTTCTTTAGTTGATAAATTGTACTATACAAAAAAAATTATAAGAACATGTTAATCTAAATCATGCTTTATCTTCCTTATCTAATAGGCTACCTACGCTCAGGAGATGGAACAATGATAGATAGGTATTGATCTAAGGGAAGGTACTAGCATTGCCTACCAGGTCAAAGAGATAGATTTCCCTTGGAGGCACATAGTGAAACTTCTCCACCAGCTTCCCCGACACCTGTTGAAGACCGAGGAGATGCAATACCCCTAGCCTTATATGTTCCATTGGTACCTGAAGAAGCTAGGGACACGGAACCTCCAATACATGTTCCCCCACTAGAGACTGGGGAGCAGGAGATAAGGAAGGTAGTTCAGTTTCTTACTAGGATGGTTTATATTCATGAGTGACAGCTAGAGTCAAAAGCAGATGCTCAGAGAGACCAGTTAGAGAGCTTTGAAGGTATGAGAGTTTCTTCACTTGGACCTCTAGTAATTACAAGATCTAGTCCTACTAAGGATCCCAAGGACTTTATAGACTTTATTTATGGAGTATTAAGGGTAATGCATGCCTCCGTCACTGAAGTTGTAGAGTTGGCTTCTTTTTGGATATGTGATGTAGCCACCCTCTGGTAAAAGGCATGAGGCATAGGAGAGATCTAGAGGACCTGATGCTCCTAGCCCCATTTTTTCCATGGGAGGTTTAAGGGGCCTATCTTAACAAGCTTATCAGTCTAAAATGAGGGAATATACATGTGGGGGATGACGACCATATGTTTAATTCTTTAGTGAGATATGAAATAGATATTATACATACCATGAGAGCCAAATTTCATCGTTATGTTGATGGTTTGGTATACCATATGATAAAATATAGTAGCATAGCATCCCTACATGATGATGTAAATATTTCTAGTATACAAGACTTTTCTCATATTAAAGATGACCTTTCTTAACAGATTTGTAACGCCCGCAGGAATAGGGAGCATAGTAAGAGGTTCCCCTACAATGGCGTCTTATACGGAGCCACAGGGTGATTTTAGCCCCCCCACTCCATCAATATCCGCCTCAGCCAGTAGGTAGTGTTTTGTCACAGATGCAAGGACAACGATTAGATCATTATAGTCATTTAGGACCTAGTCAAAGTTTAGACTAGCCTAAGGACCGTCGGTAGGAAAATTCTATACAAATGAGACATCCTATTCCTATATGTACATAGTGCAGTAAGCCGCACATTAGGCAGTGTATATAGGGTTTGGGTGCATGTTATCATTATAAGAATATATGAAATTATATTAATCGGTGCTCTAGGTTGAGTAGAGGTGAGCTAGCTTAGCCTTCAAGATCCACAACAACCTCTTCGCCCTTAGTTCGCTCCCCACATCCAGGACCATAGATTACTCCAGAGCCATGGTAGGGGTAGAGGTGGGGGAGACACATCAAGTTTTAGTGGCGGCCAAAACCACTTTTATGCACTCATAGGCCGACAGGATTCTGAGGTATCGCTAAATATTTCCATAGGTATATTGACGATATCTTCTCAAGTTGTTATTGTATTGGTAGATCATGTCTCTATATTTTCATATATTACTCTATTTTTTGATAAAATTGAAATGAAATATGAGTTGTTGTCACAGTTAGTTGAGGTGTATACGCCGGTTGACGACTCTATTTTAGCTAGGTGTTCTTATCGAGGTTGAACGATGTTAATTAATTATCATCAAACCTCCACTGATTTTGTTGAATTGATCATGCTATACTTCGATGTCATTATGGGTATGGATCGATTGGCAGCTTGCCAAGCTAATATTGACGGTCATGCAAAGATGGTCAAATTTCATTTCCTAGGTGAGCGAGTCCTTGAATGGAAAGGTAATGCAACCACACCCAAGGGAACATTTATTTTGTATTAGGGCTCGAACTTTGATTTTTATAGGATGTATATACAATATGGTTCAATTCAAGGATATTGATAAGGAGACAAACCTTGAGTCAATTCCTATTGTAAATTAATTTTGAATGGTATGCTTTGACGATCTTCTAGGAATTCCCCAGAAAGATTGATTTCTATACAAACTTGCTTCCTTATACGCAGCATATATACATTCATCCATATGGAATGGCTCCTATATAGCAAAGGGAATTGAAGGAAAAACTGAAGGACTTGCTCGATAAAGCCTTTACAGGCCAAGTATATCTCTATGAGGTGCTTTAGTGATTTTTTTTTCAAAGAAAGATTGCTCCTTAAGAATGTGTATTGACTATAGGCAACTAAATAAAGTTACTATTAAGAATAAGAATCCTTTTCCATGGATTTATGAATTTTTCAACTAGTTACAAGGTGCCAAATGCTTTTCCAAGATCGACTTGCGATTCGATTACCATCAGCTGCGACTCAGGGATGTTGATATCCCAAAAACAATATTTAGGATGAGGTATGAGTATTTGAATTTCCTTGTCATATCTTTTGGGCTTACAAATGCACCCAACATCCTTTACGAATTTTATGAATCGGGTTTACAAACCATTCTTGGATGAATTTGTGATTATTTTTATTGAAAAAATCCTAATATATTCATGGTCAGAAGTCGGGCATGCAAACTGCTTGCGAGTTGTATTGTAGTCTCTCCAAGATTACATGCCATGTGTTAAATTCTCTAAATGTGAATTTTTGCTAACTTCTGTAGATTTTCTTGGTCATGTTATTAACAGTGATTATATCAATTTTGAAGGACAAAAGATTGAAGAAGTGATGACTTGGGTGAGGCCCTTGAATCTAATAGAATTTCACAATTTTTCGGGCTTGGAAAGGTATTATGGAAGGTTTGTGGAGGGATTTTCCTCTATCCTTGCACCACTGAATAAATTGACACATAACGCAACTAAGTTTTAGTGGTCTGAGGCATGTGAACAGAGTTATCAGGAGCTAAAGAAAAGTCTTACCACAACACCTATCTTGACTCTTTCGGATGGCACTAAGGGTTATGTTGTATATTGTGATACATTAAGAACTGGCCTAGTATGGCAAGGTTACCGCATACTCCCCTAGACAGTTGCGAAAACATGAGCAACACTATCCTACTCACGATCTTGAGTTGGCTGTAGTTATCTTTGCCCTAAAGATTTGGCGGCATTATCTATATAGGGTTCATATTGATATTTTCACCGATCACTAGAGCCTTCAGTATTTATTTAAGCAGAATGAGTGGAACATATGAAAAAGAAGATGGCTAGAATTACTAAAGGACTACGATGTTGACATTTTATATAATCCCAACAAAGCTAATATTGTTGCTAATGTGTTCAATCGGAAGTTCATGGGTATTCTAAGTCATGTTGATGCTTATAAGGTTGAAATTATAAAAAAAAAAAAAAAAAACCCATCCCAACTAGCTAGTTTGTAGGTACACTTGGTAGATGAAGAGGGTAGAGGTGTTGTCATTCAGAATACAGAAGAATCTTCCTTTGTTACTAAAGTGAAAAGCGGCAACATGAAGATCCAGAGCTTATGAAACTAAGAAAAAAATTCCACAATATCACAAACCTTTATTTGAGCTAACTATTGATGGAGTCCTTAGATACTAGGGTCACTTATGTGTACCAAAAGTTGGAGAGCTTTATGCAAAGATTATTTTTGAGGCCAATGATATGCAGTACAACTTAGAGTGACAAAGATGTATTGGAACCTTGGACATATCGATTAGTGGAATGACATGTAAAATAATATTCCGGAAATGGTAGATGAATAAACTAACTGTTAGCAAGTTAAACCAGAATATCAGAGGCCTTGAGGCAAAGTCGGTATATTAAGCTTCCGTTATGGAAATGGGACATGATAAATGTGGACTTCATCACTAGTTTTCCTTGCACTCCATGGAGGTATGATTCTATTTGGGTAATAACACATAGGCTGACAAAATCTGCTCATTTCTTGCCAGTTAGGATGACATATTCAGCCAAAGATTATGCTAGGATTTACATTTAGAAGATTTCTTGCCTTTATGGAGTTCCATTAACTATTATCTCTGATCGAGGGTCTCAGTTTACATCATATTTTGGAGATCTTTTTAGAAGGGGTCTAGGCACTGAGGTAAATACTAGCATCGTTTTTCATCCACAAATTGATGGACAAGCAAAGTGTACTATTCAAATTGTTAAGGACATATTATGTGCATGCGTGCTAGTTTTTATAGAAAGCTAGTATGAACATCTACCTCTTACTAGGTTTGCTTATAATAATAACTTCCAAGCTAGTATTTAGATCGCTCCATACGAAGCACTATATGAGCAGAAGTGTAGGTCATCGATTGGTTGGTTCAAGGTCGGGGAAGCAGAGTTGCTAGGTCCCAATCTAGTCAAACAAGTGATTGAAAAGGTAAAGCTTATTAGAAATCGGTTGAATACATTACAAAGTCAGTAGAAGTCTTATGCATATATTTGACGACGAGACTAAGAGATTGATGTAGCAGATTGGGTTTTTCTGAAAGTATTCCTTATGGAGGGTGTCATGCATTTCAGAAAATAAAAAAGGGAAGTTTATTCCTACGTATATCAATCCGTATAAGATTATTTGGAAGATTGATAGGGTGGCATACAAACTTGATTTTACTTCAAAATTGGAAGCAGCCCATAATGTGTTTCATGTATCTATGTTGTAGAAGTGAATTAGAGATCCTTCACGTATTACTCACATTGAGAATATTCAGATTGCTCAAGATTTGTCTTATGCAAAGGTACCACAGTCTATTTTGGATTGACAAGTAAAAAAGCTTCAAACTAAAGAAGTAGCTTCCCTAAAAGTATTATGGTGAAATAAAAACGTCGAGAAAATGACTTGGGAAGCTAAGGAGGAAATGAGAAAGAAGTACCCCCAAATATTTACGAATTATATTGAGCCAAATTTCAACAACTGGAAACTATTTCTTTACAACAAGTTAACTGGATATAAATGACTTGAAAGTACAATTTATGTCTTGTTGCGAGATAGATATACGAAGATTAGTAGTTGGAATTTTTAGAATTTGATTTTTTTCAGTTTGTGAATGTAAGAAATATAGTCTCACAAAGAAAGTTGTCACGACCCAGGGGTACACCCTAGATGCAACATGGCGTACTTGACCCCAAAGGGGTCACATACAAGCCCTTAGTATTCATAACATAAGATAAAAGAAAAGTACGAAAATTTTAAAAAACATTTATCCATACAATCGAAGTCTTTTCAAATAAGAAAGCGGAAGTCTTTTACTACACTTTTATCTCAAACTATCTAATACAACTTTAGAATAAAACTCTTAGGACAAATCCCATACAATAGTCTCAACATTAAAATAAAAGACACAAAGAAACTAGTGGGTTTTTTCCTCGAAGCTATGATGACTCACCAAAATCTTCAACTACTTTACTCCTTAGAAACCTAGCTTCAAGATTGGAACTCAAATTTCTGAACCCATCATTTGATGAGAATGTAGGCAAAGTATGTGTTAGTACAAAATGTACTAAATATGTTAGCTAACATACCATCATAAGAGCATAATATCATAAGGGTTAGTCAACATAAGACATAATCCAAAACTTCATGAAACATCAACTATAGGCATGAGATACAATAACATTATCATAAGTAAAGTCTCCAACATTAGCATCATATAAGCCTTGCTCAACTCTTAGTTATTCATATCATAAAGGGGCTATTCTCAAGTAACCACAAAGCATAGTTGTACAATGCATGAATAGCATCCCATAATACCATTCAAGCTAAATACATGAATAGCATCCCATAATACCATTCAAGCTAAGTACCACTTTTTGGTCATATTAATCATAGTCTATATGCATGGTAAAGTCTTAGGCTTTTGTACCATAAGAGTACTATACCCCTAAGTAACCTCAAGCACACTTGTGCAATGCATGAACGGCATCACATAATACCATTCACACTAAGCATAACCTTGAAGTCACCATATGAATACTTACCATTCATTTGATCTCATTATCACCTTTAGTCAATCATATCATGGAAGGAAACTATAGCAACAATCCAAGCTAACATCATACAGGAAAATCTCGTCTTAGGACATGCTCACACTACTTCCTTGAAGCAATCAAGTGTCATCACATACATGCTATTTAGGTTAGGGACTAGTCCCTCATACTCATAAAAGTCATGGAAAGGTACTTCTTTACCTAGTCCAAGACAAGTCATTGCACACGAATGGTCATAATCCGCCTATTCAAGGCTACCAAGTAATATTACTATTACTCAAACCAAGCTAAGCGAACTACACATAAGAGTCATACTTCATAAGTAGCTTCAAGTTATACTTGTGCAATGCATGAATAGCATCCCATAATACCATCCATGCTAAGTACTACTTTAGGCTATCATACTTCAATGATTACTATATATCATTCTAGACTACCAAGGAATAGCACCATATTAGGCTAAATCAAGCTACCAAGGAATAGTCACTACATAAGACTAGACCAAGCTACCATGGAAAGACATACTATCATGCAAATCCAAGTTATTCTAGGAGGGGTACAAATGTTCCATCCTAGATACCATGCAAAACATCCCATGATGTTAATGCAAACTACCATTAGGAGAGTATGATTCCTCAATCCTAAGCTACCATGAAATGATCTTGGCCTAACCAAGTCATGGTATCATGAAGGCATTCTACAATGCTAGTTCAAGCTACCCTTAGGAGAGTATATGTCCTCAATCCTAGGCAACCTTGACTACTACTAAGTCAAGCTACCATGAAAGAATCTTACAATGCTAATTCAAGTTAACCTTAGGAGAGTATGATTTCTCAATCCTAAACTACCATGAAATGGCCTTGTCTTACCAAGTCAAGCTAGACATGAAGAGCTCACATATCACAACTTCAAGCTATTCTAGTCTAACATGCTTTGATCCATTTTAAGTGATTAGCTTTTTAACCTAGAATCAATCTATGTGATAAAACCTTTCACATTCCACATACATATCTAGGTTACATGACATTCTATCATAAGCTTCATCTTTAAGCAATTCTAATTTTGATTCATCATATACACCGTAGTAAAATTCTACTCATGTCTATTACTCCTCTTCTTGAACAATTACTACTAAGAACATCAAATTCTAGAAGGTCATCTCTAATTCTTCACCTTCACCTCTCATGGCTTAAACCCACATATTTCAATATCATCAATTGGATTAGGGTTAACCATGAAAACACATAATTTCATCATGATATCACAATTCAATGCTAAATCAATCTTAATTAAGTATTATCCACTCAATTGGAACCATACCCAACACTACCCATAACATAGGAAGAAACCCTAGCTTAGATTGGGTTTTATCTTCACAATTGGGGGAAATCTAAGGGGACTCTATGGGTGGAAGAACCCATAGATGAATAAGCTAACTTACCTTGATTCAAAGCCCTTACACAAGCTTGCAACAATGGAGTCTTGTTTTTTACCTAAGCTTCAAGCTCTATCTTCTTCTGCAAGTCTTGAGTTTTCTAGAGAGAGAAATATTTGAGTGGAGAGTATTTTGGGGTTTTTCTTTGGATTCTAGAGAGAATGACTTTATTGAGGGAAACTTGAGTCTAAAAAGCTTATATACTTTACAAGGGAAGAATAATTCAATGTACTATCAATTTAGGGAAATAACTAAAGGCCCCTAAGTTTTAACTCTAAATCTGCCAACCATGCCCGATTTGGCTCGACAAGTGGACCCTTGGTCCGCCAAATTTTCCAGTGGCTCATTAAGTGAAGCAGGCCACCTAGGCGATGGGGGAAGCAGCTTGGTGATTCGTCAATCCATCCGGCGAGCCCTCACTTGGCTCGCACAAACATCAAGTAGATATACCAAGGGGCAGCCCACTAGGTGACCCCAAGTGGACTTTGGCGCCTAGCCAAGTCACTTGGGCAACCATATTTCCCCTCGCCAAGTTGGCTTGGGGGAGAAAAGGCTTTCCCTCGAGAATCCTGGGTCCTTTAGGCAGTTTCCCCCAACCAAGGATTGGCAACCCCACACACTAAGTCCTAGGTTAGCGTACAAGATTACGGGGTGTTAAAAATTTACGATTCTAACCCTTGCTTCAAACTTTGAAACCTTCAGGTAAATCTCTAGTTTAGTCTACTAATTTCTGGGGTATTACAATATCACCCCCTAGGGATCATTCGTCCTCGAATGACGATTCCAAACACTTTTTAAAGGAAACGACTCAAGACTAACAGCCCATCCTGAATGCAATACATCTAAATGCACACAACCAAGGAGGAAAACATCCACTCCAAGCTAAACCTACTCAATGCAACACAAGGGAGTAGGAACTACAGCTACCAACCAAAAATGCAAGAACTTCCATATCCATATTCAAGAAGAACTAGTATCTCCTATCTAAAAAATGCTCATTAATTCATCTCATGAAGTCTACATGCAACTCTACTCAAATGCACTACATCATGAGGAAAAACAATGCATATAAGTCATTTCTATCGAGAGCTAAACTTTCTTATGAACATGCATATTAAGAAATCATAGCAACACATAAGCACACAATAATCTTGCTAGATAGGCATACCATCTCCCCCTTAGGAGTAAGCCTATAAAAACTCTTCTAAACATCATTCATACTAAGGACAACTTCAAAGTCCAACATAAAAATTCACAAAAGACAAGAAATCTGAAAATTACTAAAGCATGAAACACATACCGGTAGTAAACTTAAAAGATCACACTTGATTCTCTCTAGATTGAAGAGCATAAAACCTATTCTTCTTTTGAGGCTCTGAATCTATACCACTAGAGGCAACTTACTTACCCTCTCTTCTTGTAGTCCTTGCCTTAGGACAATCTTTCATCTTGTGGCCACTCTCACCATAACTAAAGCAACCTTCTCTACCGGCCAAACACCTACCTTCATGTCTCTTGCCATTCCTAGAACAAGGGGAACATAAGGACTCATTACCAGCCCTTTGTCCTAGGGATAGACACCCTCTCATCCTTATACTTAGGAGCATTGGAAAAGCCTTTGGAAAACTTTTGTCAATTCCTGGAACGACTATGTCCATTAGACCCGTCATGAAAGGACTCATTATTATCCACCCTAGACCTATTTTTCTCTCTAGATTTTTACTCTTCAAGTTTATCTTCCTCCATTTGTTGAGCATACACCATAAGACATGAGATATCCATATCATCATGGAGCATTGCCGTACGATATTCTTTTGCTACCACCTTAGACACACCCGTCAAATACCTACTCATCATATCCCTCAGACTTGCTACCATAGATGGAGCATACTTAGACAATAGAGTAAATTTCAAGGAATACTCTTTAACGCTCATACTACCTTGCTTAAGGTTGATGAATTCTTCCAACTTAGCCTCCCTTAACTCCCGGGGAAAGAACCTATCTAGGAGTGCCTTCTTAAACACCTCCCACTCTATAGGAACATCTCCTACTAGCCTAGCATCTTTCCATTGTTCGTACTACATTTGAGCAACATCCTTCAATTTATAAGCGGATAGTTCTGCTTTTTCTACCGAAGTTGCCTCAATGATAGCTAGCACCTTATAAATCTCCTCTATAAACCCATTAGGATCCTCTTCCATTTTGGTGCCCCTAAAATATGGAGGGTTCATCCTCAAAAATTATATCACCCTAGAAGCAGTCATCCCCTTTATTGGGTTTGCCAGAGCTACTACCTCCTATTCACTTGTGTCGTCATAGCTTGGGCCAATATTATGAAGGCCAACCTAATCTTGGCATTTGACATATTCGGAGGATCAATGAGAGCTTGAAGAGAAGCTTGGTGTGGAACTTGGAGAGGAACCTCTTGATCCACAATGCCTTCCTCTCTCTCTCCTAGCATATGCCCTTGTATTAGCCATACCCTGAAAAACATAGGGCACGTATTAGAAGAAGGACCTACTAGAGCCAAATTCTATGGCACGACTTATAGAATGAAGAAGTGAGATTTTTCCTAAACATCCTATAGCCTCCTATTCATAAATGTGATGCGTTTAACATTCATGAACAAAACTCGACTAGATGTGGTTTGAGACAATCCTAGAACCATTCTAAATCTTGTGCTCTGATACCAACACTGTCACGACCCAGGGGTACACCCTAGATGTAGCACAGTGTACTTGACTCCGAAGGGGTCTCATACAAGCCCTTAGCATTCATAACATAAGATAATAGAAAAGTACAAAAATTAAAAAAAAAAAAAAAACTATTATCCATACAACCGAAGTCTTTTCAAATAAGCAAGCGGAAGTCTTTTATTACACCTTTGTCTCAAACCATCTAATACAACTTTAGAATAAAACTCTTGGACAAAGCCCATACAATAGTCTCAACTTGAAAACAAAATACATAAAGGAACTAGTGGGTTTTGTCCTCGAAGCTATGAGGACTCACCAAAATCTTCAACTACTTTGTTTCTTAGAATCCTAGATTCAAGATTTGAACTCAAATCTCCGAACCGTACATTTGATGAGAATGTAGTCAAAGTATGTGTTAGCTAACATAACATCATAACAACATAATAACATAAGGGTTAGTCAACATAAAACATAATCCAATACTTCATGAAACATCAATTATAAGCATGAGAGACAATAGCATTATCATAAGTAAAGTCTCCAACATTAGCATCATATAAGCTTGCTAAACTCTTAGTCATTCATATAATAAAGGGGCTATTCTAAAGTAACATCAAAGAATACTTGTGCAATGCGTGAATAGCATCTCATAATACCATCCAAGCTAAGTACCAATTTTTGGTCATCTTAATCATAGTCTATATGCATGGTTAAGTCTTAGGCTTTCATACCAGAAGAGTACTATGCCCCTAAGTAACCTCAAGCACATTTTTGGAATGCATGAAGGGCATCCCATAATACCATTCACACTAAGCATAACCTTGAAGTCACTGTATGCATACTTACAATTCATTTGGTCTCATTCTTAGCTTACTTACTATAAACAAGGGAACTATCACCTTTAGTCAATCATACCATGGAAGGAAACTATGGCAACACTCCAAGCTAAGCATACATCATATAGGCAAAGCTCGTCTTAGCACATGCTCACAATACTTTTTTGAAGCAATCTAGTTTTGTCATATACATGCTATTTAGGTTAGGGACTTGTCCCTCAAAGTCATAAATGTCATGGAAGGTACTTCTTTACCTAGTCCAAGACAAGTCATTACTCATGAATGGTCATAATCCACCTATTCAAGGATACCAAGGAATAGTACTTTTACTCAATCCAAGCTAAGTGTACAACATATAAGAGACATACTTCATAAGTAGCTTCAAGTTATACTTGTCCAATGCATGAATAGCATCTCATAATACCATCCATGCTAAGTACTACTTTAGGCTATCATAATGCAATGATTACTATTTATCATTCGAGACTACCAAGGAATAGCACCCTATTAGGCTAAACCAATCAACCAAGGAATAGTCACTACATAAGACTAGACCAAGCTACCATGGAAAGACATACTATCATGCAAATCCAAGCTATTCTAGGAGGGGTACGAGTTTCATACAAGATACCATGCAAACCATCCCGTGATGCTAATGCAACATACCCTTAGGAGAGTATGATTCCTCAATCCTAAGCTACCATGAAATGGTCTTGGCCTAACCAAGGCTTGGTATCATGAAGGGATTCTACAAAGCTTGTTCAAGCTACCCTTATGAGAGTATCTGTCCTCAATCTTAGACTACCATTAATACCACTAAGTCAACCTACCATGAAAGCATCTTACAATGCTAATTCAAGCTAACCTTAGGGGAGTATGGTTTCTCAATCCTAAGCTACCATGAAATGGTCTTGTCTTACCAAGTCAAGCTATACATGAGGAGCTCATATATCACAACTTCAAGTTATACTAGTCTAACATGCTTTGATCCATTTTAGGTGATTAGCTTTTCAACCTAGAATCAATCTATCAGAAAAAAACATTTCACATTCTACATACACATCTAGGATAAATGACATTCTAGTCATAAGCTTCATCTTTAAGCAATTCTAATTGTGATTCATAATATACACCATAATCTAATTCTACTCATGTCTATATACTCCTTTTCTTGAACAATTAATACTAAGAACATCAATTTCTAGAAGGTCATCTCTAATTCTTCAACTTCACCATTCATGGCTTAAGCCAACATATTTCAATATCATCAATTGGACTAGGGTTAACCATGGAAACAAATGTTTTCATCTTAATATCACAATACAATGCTAAATAAATCTTAATTAGGTATTATCCGCTAAATTGGAATCATACCCAATACTACCCCCAACATAGGAAGAAACCCTAGCTTAGATTGGGTTTTATCTTCACAATTGGGGGAAATCTAAGAGGGATCTATGGGTGGAAGAAGTCATAGATGAATAAGCTAACATACTTTGATTCGAAGCCCTTACACAAGCTTTCAACAATGGAGTTGCTTTTTACCTAAGCTTCAAGTTCTATCTTCTTCTTCAAGTCTTAAGTTTTCTAGAGAGAGAAATATTTGAGTGGAGAGTATTTTGGGGTTTTTCTTTGGATTCTAGGGAGAATGACTTAATTGAGGAAAACTTGAGTCTAAAATGCTTATATACTTTACTAGGGAAGAATAATTCAATGTACTATCAATTTAGGGAAATAACAAAAGACCCCTAAGTTTTAACTCTAGATCATCTAACCATGCCCGATTTGGCTCGCCAAGGGCACTTGGCGACTCACCAAGCGGACCCTTGGTCCGCCAAATTTTCCAACAGCTCATTAAGTGGAGCAGGCCACTTAGTCAATAGGGGAGGAAGCTTGGCCATTCACAAATCCAATCGGTGAGCCCCGACTTGGCTTGCAAAAACATCCAGAAGCTAGGCAAAGGGGACAGCCCACTAGGCCACACCAAGTACACTTTGGCGCCTAGACAAGTCACTTGGGCGACCATGCTGCCCCTCACCAAGTTGGCTTGGGGGAGAAAAAGTTTTCCCTGGTAATTCATAGGTTCCATAGGCCATTTCCCCCAACCAAGGCTTGACAACCCCACACACTAAGTCCTAGGTTAGCCTACAAGATTACGGGGTGTTAAAATTTTACGATTCTAACCCTTGCTTCAAACATTGAAACCTTCACGTAAAGCTCCATTTTAGTCTACTAGTTTCGAGGTAATACAATATCTCCCCCTTGCGATCATTCATCCTCGAATGACGAGTCTAAACACTTCTTAAAGGAAACAACTCTAGAATAACAACCCATCATGCATGCAATACATCTAAATGCACACAACCAAGGAGGAAAAGTTCCACTCCAAGCTAAACCTACTCAATGCAACACAAGGGAGTAGGAACTACATCTACCAACCCAAAATGAATGAATTTCCATATCTACTCCTTTTCAAGAAGGAACTAGTATCTCCTAGCTAAAACATGCTCTTTAATTCATCTCATGAAGTCTATATGCAACTCTACTCAGATGCACTAAAACATGAGTCAAAACAATGCATATAAGTCATTTCTATCTAGACATAAACTTTCTCATGAATTTGCATATTAAGATATCATGGCAACACCTAAGCACACAATATTCTTGCTAGATAAGCATACCATCTCCCTATTGGGAGTAGGCCTATACCAACTCTTCTAAACATCATTCATACTAAGGACAACTTCAAAGTCCAACATAACAAGTCACAAAAGACAATGAATCCAAAAATTACTAAGGCATGAAACACATACCGGTAGCAACATAAGGAGATCACACTTGATCCTCTCTAGATTGAAGAGCATAAAACCTATTCTTCTTTTGAGGCTCTAGATCTATACCACTAGAGGCAACTTGCTTACCCTCTCTTCTTGTAGCCCTTGCCTTAGGACAATCTTTCATCTTATGGCCACTCTCACCACAACTAAAGAAATATTCTCTACCGATCAAACACCTCATGTGTTTTCCTACACCTAGCACAAGGGAACCATAGGGACTCATTACCAGCCCCTGTGGCCTAGGGGTAGTCACCCTCTCATTCTTATACTTAGGAGCATTAGAAAATCCTTGTCCGGAAAACTTTTGGCGATACCTAGAACGACCATGTCCATCGGACCCATCATGAAAGGACTCATTATTATCCACCCTAGACCTCTTTTTCTCTTTAGATTTTTCCTTTTCAAGTTTATCTTCCCCTATTTTTTGAGCATAAACCATAAGACGTGAGATATCCATATCATCGTGGAGCATTGTCGTATGTCATTTTTTTGTTACCACCTCGGACACACCCGTCAAATACCTACTCATCATATCCCTCAGACTTGCTACCATAGATGGAGCATACTTAGACAATAGAGTAAATTTCAAGGAATACTCTTTAACACTCATGCTACCTTGCTTAAGGTTGATGGATTCTTCCACCTTAGCCTCCCTTAACTCCAAGGGAAAGAACCTATCTAGGAATGCCTTCTTAAACACCTCCCACTCTATGCGACCAGCTTCTACCCACCTAGCATCTTTCCATTCTTCATACTACATTTGAGCAACATCCTTCAATTTATAAGCCGATAGTTCTGCTTTTTCTACCGAAGTCACCCCAATAATAGCTAGCACCTTATAAACCTCCTCTATAAACCCATTAGGATCCTCTTCCATTTGGGAGCCACTAAAATCTGGAGGGTTCATCCTCAAAAATTATATCACCCTAGAAGCAGCCATCCACCTCCTATTCACTTGTGTCATCATAGCTTGGGCCGATAATAAGAAGGACGACCTAATCTTGGCATTTGACATATCTGGAGGATCAATGAAAGCTTGAGGAGAAGCTTCGTGTGGAACTTGGAGAGGAACCTCTTGATCCACAATGCCTTTCTCTCTCTCCTAGCATAAGCCCTTGTATTAGCTATAACCTGAAAAACATAGGGCATAGATTAGAAGAAGGACCTACTAGAGCCAAACTCTATTGCACGACTTAGAGAATGAAGAAGTGAGATTTTTCCTAAATATCCTATAGCCTCCTATTCATAAATGTTGTGCGCTTCACATTTATGAACAAAAACTCTACTAGACGTGTTCTGAGACGATCCTAGAACCATTCTAATCCTTGTGCTCTGATACCAAGTTTGCCACGTCCCAGGAGTACACCCTAGATATAACATAGCGTACTTGACCCCGAAGGGGTCGCATACAAGACCTTAAAAAAACTTTTATCCATACAATCAAAGTCTTTTCATATAAGAAAGTGGAAGTCTTTTACTACACTATTGTCTTAAACCATCTAATACAACTTTAGAATAAAACTCTTGGGACAAAGCCTATATAATAGTCTCAAAATGAAAATAAAAAGACATAAAAGAACTAGTGGGTTTTGTCCTCGAAGCTCTGTGGACTCACCAAAATTTTCAACTCCTTTGCTCCATAAAAACCTAGCTTCAAGATTGGAACTCACATCTTCGAACCCATCATTTGATGAGAATGTAGGCAAAGTATGCGTTAGTACAAAATGTACTAAATATGTTAGCTAACATAACATCATAAGAACATCGTATCATAAGGGTTAGTCAGCAAAAGGCATATTCCAATACTTCATGAAACATCAACTTTAAGCATGAGAGACAATAAAATTATCATAAGTAAAGTCTCCAACATTAGCATCACATAAGCCTTGCTCAACTCTTAGTCATTCATATCATAAAGGGGCTATTCTCAAGTAACCTCAAAGCATACTTGAACAAAGCATGAATAGCATCCCATAATACCATCAAAGCTAAGTACCACTTTTTGGTCATCTTAATCATAGTCTATATGCATGGTCATGTCTTAAGCTTTCATACCATAAGAGTACCATACCCTTAAGTAACCTCAAGCACACTTGTGTAATACATGAAAGGAATCCCATAATACCTTTCACACTAAGCATGACCTTGAAGTCACCCTATGCATACTTACCATTCATTTGGTCTCATTCTTAGCTTACTTCATATAGACAAGGAAACTATCACCTTTAGTCAATAATATCATGGAAGGCAACTAGGACAACAATCCAAGCTAAACATACATCATATAGGCAAATCTCATCTTAGGACATACTCATGATACTTCCTTGATGCAATCTAGTTTTATAATATACATGCTATTTAGGTTAGGCACTTGTCCCTCATACTCATAAAAGTCACGGAAGGGTACTTCTTTACCTAGTCAAAGTCAAGTCATTACTCAGGAATGGTCATAATCCACCTATTCAAGGCTACCAAGGAGTAGTACTATTTGCTTAATCCAAGCTAAGTGTACAACACATAAGAGACATACTTCATAAGTAGCTTCAAGTTATACTTGTGCAATGCATGAATAGCATCCCATAATACCATCCATGCTAAGTACTACTTTAGGCTATCATACTGCAATGATTACTATTTATCATTCGAGACTACCAAGGAATAGCACCCTATTAGACTAAACCAAGCTACCAAGGAATAGTCACTACATATGACTAGACCAAGCTACCGTGGAAAGAAACATTATCATGCAAATCCAAGCTATTATAGGAGGGATACAAGTGTTCCATCCTAGCTACCATGCCAAACATCCTATGATGCTAATGCAAGCTACCCTTAGGAGAGTATGATTCCTCAATTCTAAGCTACCATGAAATGGTCTTAACCTAACCATGTCATGGTATCATGAAGGCATTCTACAATGCTAGTTCAAGCTACCCTTATGAGAGTATATGTCCTCAATCCTAGGCTACCATGACTACTACTAAGTCCACCTACCATGAAAGCATCTTACAATTCTAACTCAAGCTAACCTTAGGGGAGTATGGTTTCTCAATCCTAAGCTACCATGAAATCGCCTTGTCTTACCAACTCAAGCTATACATGAAGAGCTCACATATCAAAACTTCAAGCTATTCTAGTCTAACATGATTTGATCCATTCAATGCTAAATCAATCTTAATTAGGCATTATCCACTCAATTGGAATCATACCCAAAACTACCCACAACATAGGAAGAAACCCTAGCTTAGATTGGGTTTTATCTGCACAATTGGGGGAAATCTAAAGGGGATCTATGGGTGGAATAACCCATAGATGAATAAGCTAACATACCTTGATTCAAATCCCTTACACAATCTTTCAACAATGGAGTCTTGTTTTTGACCTAAGCTTCAAGCTCTATCTTCTTCTTCAAGTTTTGAGTTTTCTAAAGAGAGAAATATTTGAGTGGAGAGTATTTTGTGGTTTTTCTTTGGATTCTAGGGAGAACCACTTAATTGAGGAAAACTTGAGTCTAAAAAGCATATATAGTTTACTAGGGAAGAATAATTCAATATGCTATCGATTCAGGGAAATAACTAAAGACCCCTAAGTTTTAACTCTAAATCTGCCAACAATGCCCGATTTGGCTCTCCAAGGGCACTTGGCGACTCGCCAAGTGGACCCTTGGTCCGCCAAATTTTCCAGCAACTCATTCAGTGGAGTAGGCCACTTAGGTGATGGGGAGGTAGCTTTGCGATTCGCTAATCCAACCAGCAAGCCCCGACTTTGCTTGCACAAACATCCAATAGCTATGCCAAGGGGACAGCTCATTAGGCAACCCCAAGTGCACTTTGGCGCCACGCCAAGTCACTTGGGCGACCATGCTGACCCTCACCAAGTTGGCTTGTGGGATAAAAGGTTTTTCCTAGTGAATCCTAGGTCCCTTAGGCCCTTTCCCCCAACCAAGGCTTGACAACCCCGCACACTAAGTCCTAGGTTAGCGTACAAGATTGCGAGGTGTTAAAATTTTATGATTCTAACCCTTGCTTAAAACTTTGAAACCTTCAGGTAAAACTCCAATTTAGTCTACTAGTTTCAAGGGTATTACAAAAGTACTTAAGACAAAAACAATAACCAACGAATTGTGCATTCTCTCGAATAACTATTACGATTCAAGCGAGTTCCCTCGAACCTTGACAAGCATGCTAATATAGCCAGCCCAATACCTCATCTTACCCATTCTCTCGAGCAAGATAGGTAGGATTAAGTGAAGATTCACTCTCTCGAGCTGAACCCACAATCACTCAAAGCCTACAAATGCCAATTTACAACCTTAGATCCACACCTCTCTCTCAAGAAAGCATAGAACACTAAATTAAAATTGCAATTTTCACTACAATTCATGAATTGAACCTCAACTATAATTCAGACCTACTTTGAAACAACATATAAATTAGTAAACAACGATACCCATAAGCTAATTAGACAAATAATCACATGATCACACCCCAAGAAGTGGGATTTGAGCTACTCATCATAAAAAGGAAGAAATCAATACCCATTATGTTCTCCATAATTTGGGTATTGCAATCCAAGAATTTACAATGATTTAAAATGCTCAAAATGAAAAACCCACTTCGAAATCAACTTGAAAACTCCTAAAAACCATCCACAAAAATAGCAAAAATAATGTTTTAGTTAAAGATATGAGTTTCACAATGATAGGATACACAAAACTTTTTCCAAAAATCAATCTATACTCTTTCAGTTCCTGGCCTATGATGTCAATTAGCGAGATAAGTCGCGTGCCGCCAAACAGGTCGGCGACTCACATCACCTCTATCTATCACCTTTTTAGCTCGTGCTCTCACCACTTTTCATTGTAACTTTAAGGGATCTAAGTCGGGGTTGCCGATTTTTTCGGTGTTGCGTCATTTGATCATTTAAATCAACGATTAGCTTGCTCTTTTATTGATAGTTCTGTGACATTTTGCAGGCTAAATCTTCTTCGCCAATTCAATTGGTGAATCGCTGATATATACCATACCTCGTCTAATTTCTCTCACACAAGGAGTGGCATCCTATAACTTTCAGTGAGCGAAGAGGCCACTCGGCGAATCACCGATTGGCTTTGGCAATCTTCAGCTTTTTGCTATCTTCAACCCTTTTCATCTTTTTCATCCCCTTTTTGCCCAGTAATGTCCTTGCCTTACTCTTTTGTCTTCTTTGTTGTAATTTAACATATTATCATTAGTTCAAAGCATAAATTAGGCATTTGAGGACAGTAAATATCAAAACAAAGCCCTAAGTGAGTCGAAATCTCGGACTCATCACGTTGTTTTATGAGTTGTATATGACTTGGTATAGTATATTGGACAATAATACTTCAAATATATGGTAGTATCAAGGAACTAAACTAAAGTTTTAGGTCAGAGGAATACCTCAAACAAAGGTTCGAGGTTTAAAGAATTGACTCGCGTAGCACCTTACCCGTTTGAAAGGTTTAAATTAATATATACCTTTAAAATAAGCCTATGATTGTCTAATATGCTATGAATAATGGGTTATGAGGTCTTATAATTGCACAATGTTCATATGTTATTTTTTGAAGTCAAGACATGTAGTGAAACAAAGGTCGGCAAAAAATATCATAAGTTTCTCTAATTATAAATTTCCTAATCTTTGGGTCAAATATCTCGGATGTTTTATCAAATAAATAAGTATTTAAAGATGCCAACACCTATAAAATCAAATATCTATAAATCTAGTTTACAATGCACAAAACCTCACATCAAATCGACATATGAGTAAAAATTATGAGTGTTTTACAGTGCACTCTACGGGCAGAATCTGGGTCACGAACTAGGGCGGGTCAAAAAATACGATAAGTCAGTTATTTGATGTCTTAACCCATAAAAATATTTCTTTTCAGTTTATAACCAAAAATAAATCTTAAGAGATGGTTTCAATGGAGTTCTTGAGTGATGAAGGTGCATTTTTAGTAATTTCTATCATTATAGTTTGTCATCGTTTTTAGAAACGTGGCCTCTACATTTGACAATCATTTTCCCCTTCAATTAGCTATGTTTTGAGCTAGTTTTGGAAGATATAACTTGGTAGTTATTGGTGGTTCTTCAAGTCTTACACTTTATTTGCTAAGGTAATATGCCAGGACTCTTTTATGATTATTTTTACGAAGTTCTACGGACGTTTAATCAAGTTAGGACCATATGACAAATCTATTGATTTAAGCTCAATTAAAATTTTTATAGGTGCATATAAGATGCGTATATATAGTGTTCACGAATTTTAGGACGTAAGGAACAACTTTCATGAAGAAACTACGGGCATACAGGCGTCCGTTGGAAATGTATGTTAAGGCTAAGCTTTGTCCTTCCTTTTAAAGTGACTCTTGGGAAATTCCTAAAACGCCAAATGTGATATTTTACTATTTTTTTTGCTAGAAAGGCCTCCTATGAAAGGCATTGGGATCGCAACTGAATTATTTTCATGATGCTATTATGTTGATATTCCACTTGTTTAGGTAAATAGGGTACTCGATGCCTACATATCATTTTATTTGCTTTCTTGACTATATGTGCATATGTATGAATTTTATTTTTTTTTGGGTAGTGTGACTTAAAAAAATTATGGAAGAGATTTAATGTTTGAAACCAGTCCTCCTTCCTCACTAAAGTGTACTTTGAAAAATCTTTAAAGTAATACACTATTTTCAAAACTCTCAAATACAATGTGTATGTTTAAACTATTAAAACACTTGATTTTTGAAATTCTTTCTTTTATAAATTATCAAGGAACCAAGTGAAGCACCTTAAGATTGTTATGAACATCTTCAAGGTTAAGTTATCTTTCTAAAAATTGAGTTAAGTTTTCAATCTTGTTTGCAAAACATATGAGGTTCCAAGAAAGTGATTAGGGGATTATAAGAACAAGAGTACCGACGGACCAAGATTGGCAACATGGTTATGGTAACATATATGCATTACAAATCCATGACATGTTATACATTCTACTCCCAAGCTATAATGGGAGGCATGGGACCTATTGCCTATATTTATATGTATGAGACACAGATGGCCACAAGTTGACGAATATGATACCGGTTAGAAATAGAAAGGCACCACCATTGTTAGCACTTGGTTGGGTGTGTCATGCATTTGCATCTATATAAATAAATAAATAAATAAATATATATATATGTATGTATGTATTTACGGCATACGAGTAGACGAGCATACCCTGCATATTTGATTAGTTGGAGGTCAAATGTCGGCCATGGAGATTATTTGAGTTTCAGTTTTAGGTGGTATCTTTATTATGCTTTTTATAGTAGGTACTTATGATTCTACTCTCCACCTTACATATCGATACATTTTTATTCGTAGTGATGTCCCATTGCCTAGATCTCCTCTTCTTTTTTTTTTTGTTTTGTGATAGCAAGTCCATGCAGGAATTCTGATCGATCCACCCGCTAGGATTCGTGTTCAATTGTGCGTTGGTAAGCTCCATCTTATCTAGGAGCTTTCAAAGGATGTTTAACTTTATTCTACAGTTTAGGTATAGTCAGGCCTTGTCCGACAGTGCTTATGTCACTCGTAGAGGCTATTGTTGACACAATATTTTGGGTTTCTTTTTGTAGGTTTCAATCTTCAACCCCTAGGTTTGGCATGTATATATATGTGTGTGTGTATATGTCTTGTATGGTGACCTCATCAACTAGCTAGTACTTCTTTATTTTTCTCTTGTCTACCATTGTTTATATTCCTTATTGTTATTTAGGTCATGATCTTCATAGTCTAGTCTTCATATTTAAGATGTTGTGTTTCCCAATCTCTTGGGCCTGCAATTTAGTTAGCTAGTATGTTTCACTGGCTAACTCGATTGAATACGGTATTGAATGTCAATTGTGCCTTCCTTAGCTTGGGGCGTGACAACTCTAAACAACGAAACATAGGCACTTTCAAAGAAATGACCTGGAGGGCCATGACATGTTTAAATATGTAACTAATCATCTATATCTATCTATATATAAAAGGAGAAGTAAAAAGTGTCACATGTCAGCACTACAAAATTTCTCCATTTTTTGTATTAAAGATTAAAAATTTAAATTTTAAAATACTTTAAATTTGCATTAGTTGGTAATTTTAAAAAATAACTTATTCTACACGTGAATAATGTTGAATTTGTTTTTACTTATTATTTTTTGTAATTAGAATTAGAATATATAGTTTTATCCCATGTATTTGTGACTATAATTGTGAATAACTAACTAAATATTATCATGTTTCTTTATATATATCCTAAAAATAATTTTTAAATCACAATTAAAATGTAAATTTGCTGTTTTTAAATACCTTTCGAAATATGCAGTTTTAAATACTTTTGAAATACTTTTTAATAATAAAAAAAAAAACAATGAAACTTCATAATTAAAATAAACGGAATTTGTCACACGTTGGCTTCTTTTTCAAAAATAATAAGCAACTAATAAATAAAATTTTAAGAGCCTTTAAATTTTAAATCACAAAAAAATTGTCAATAATTTTAAAAAACAAAACTGCCAATTCAAAAATATTGTAACTTCCACTCGCTTTGTAGTCATATAGATAGATTTTTCATTTTTTTCCACAATCTCTGTATCATTTTGCATTTATTGATTTTTCATGAAAAACTTTTAGGGCTTCAATTTACAAAAAAGTAAAATATGAATGAAAGAAGATCTTTTAAGTTTTACCAAAAAAAGAAGAAGAATGCAGATCATATCTTTGTTCTCAGTTTCATATTTGTGTTGTTATGAAATGAATTTGAAATGCGTCTTCAATTGATTCATCTTTTTGTTTCTTTCTGAATATGCATTATTTTTATCTACATTATAAAATTAGAACTATAATTTTGCAGGGTTGAAGTACACTTTATCACAGATCGAAGAATTCTCCACCAGGTAAAACTCAAAACTTGAGAGTCTTTATTTCCTTTTCTATTATATATTTTTAATTATAAATAAAATTCAAATTATGAGATTTGCTACAAGAATTCTTATAAAAAAATGTTTCTCCATTTAAACTCAACTAATGTCGTCATCAATCTAAGTGCATTCAGAAGGTATAGAGTTCTTCGATTAACCTTAAAAGTTTTTATTTACTACTAAATTAAATGGAAAATTTTAAGGAGTGTTTTAGTGGATAGTTATTAGTTAAAATTTCCTTTATTTGGACATCAACCAATTTTAATTTTATACGTAGTAAGATTTAACTAAAAAATCAATTGGATTTAAACATTTTTATAGTTCAACATTGCTATTATAAAAATATAAAATTAAATTGAAAGATAAAATTTGAATTAAAAACTAACTATATTTTAGATAAAGTTGAATTTCAAATCTATTATTTTCTATATAAACTAAATTTTCCATCAAACTTCTTATTTTATCCCCTAAATTTCGTTCGTTGGTTATACATTATTCATGGAGGCAACACTTAAATTTGTAATTCTTTATTTAAATAAAACGGGAATATATATATACACAGTTTTAGAACTCCCCATTTAAATTTCTACTCAAACAAAAACTCTAAAAACAGATTAAGAAAAAAATTACAACAAAATAAACGAATTTTAGAAAATACGAAACTTCACGGTAAAAATATTTAAGAAAAATTATGTAATAATTAAAATAAAATGAATTGCCATTTTAAAATCGAACAAAAATTTTAAATTTTATTTTTAAAATACTTTAAATTAATGTTATATAACCATTTTACAAATTTTTATATTTTTATATTTATAAAAAATTAAAAATTAAATATTTAAATGATGTGTTTTAAAATTAAAAACTAAAAAAAAAATTATTTAAATAAAAAGGGGAATATAAATGGACAGTCTTAAAACTTTACATTATAGTCCCACTCAAAAACATACCCTAAAACCATATTAATTAAAAATTAATAAATTAAAAAAACAAATAAAATATTTATATAAAGATTAAAATTAAAAATTAAATATTTGAATGATATTTTTAAAAAATTAATAATTAAAAATAATAATTAAATTCTTTATTTAAATAAAAATGGGAATATAAATAGGCAGTTTTAAAACTTCTCATTACATTCCCACTAAAACACAAACTCTAAAACCTGATCAAGTAAAAAATAGTAAATTAAATAATTATACGAATTGTATTTTGTTTAACATAATAAAATACTAACAAAAATTAGATAATTTTAAAAATCAAAAAATAATTTAAAATTCTTTTATGTATGTATCTTAAATTAACCAAAAAGAATTAAAAAGATTAACCAACTAAAAAATTCTTTTAAAAATAAAAATTACAAAATTGTATTTTTCCAAAAAAAAAAACCACATGTAATTGCAGTTAATTGTTTTAAAATAGTGGGATCAGTTTTAAAAATCAGTAACTATAATTAATTAAATTGTTTCAAATTCGTAATTTTTTGAAATTTCTATTGTAAAACTAAAATTTTAAAAAACTATAAATTCTTTATTTAAATAAAATGGGGATATAAATAGACAGTTTTAAAACTCCCAATTAAATTCCTACTCAAACACAAACTATAAAACAGATTATGTAAAAACAATTACAATAAATTAAACGAATTTTAAAAAATAAACTTCACACTAAAAAGATTTACATAATATTTTCTAATAACTAAAGTAAAATGAATTGCCATTTTAAAATTAAAAAATAAATAAATATTCTTTATTTAAATAAAAACAAGAATATAAATAGGCAATTTTAAAACTTCCCATTACATTCCCATTCAAACACAAACTCTAAACTGATTAATCAAAAATTAATTAAATTAAACAAATAAATTGTAAATTTTAATGTTTATATAAAGATAAAACTTAAAATTAAATATTTGAGTGATATTTTTTTAAAATTAAAATTAAAAATAATAATTAAATTCTTAATTTAAATAAAAAGGGTAATATTAGGCATTTTTAAAACTTCCCATTACATTCCCACTCAAACACGTACTCTAAAACCTGATTAAGTAAAAATTAGTAATTTAAACTAATTATATTACACAGATTGAATTTCACTAAATATAATAAAATACTAAAAAAATTCAACAATTTTAAAATTAAAAAAAATAATTTGTTATAATATAATTCTATTAGCTAATTATAGTTATAGACATGTAATGACCCGAACCGTCGTTATTTAGGAGGAACAAAATATTATGGGAAATCTGGGTCACTGTCCCGCCAGAGCGGGCCAAATCCCACTAGTGCGGCGGCACCAAGGCGGGATAAGTTGGCGCCAAGGCGGGATAGGCGAGGCAGGACGTAAATTACGAGAAATTCTATTTTCTCCATCTTTATAAAATACCTAATTAAGTCGTAAAACACCCTAGAAACCTCAAAAAAACTTCTCGAAGCTTGGGAAGGTTGGAGAAGAAGAATTCTAACGTGAAGATGGCAATATCTTGCGGATTCATGGCGAAATTAACCGTCGTGAAGCTCGAAAAATTCAAAACGAAGTAAAAAACTCCGTACAACTGTTTGGTGCCCAAGTAGGCTAGGTTTTTATAATTTAGTAGTTATAAATATGTGCTTACTATGTGATATATGTAAATCAATGGTAGGGTTGTGTGTAGAACTCCATGCACCGAGTAATTCCCATGAATAATCCCTAGAATTCAAAGTATGTGGGTTTATGCATTGTGAGGAGGAATTGGTGAATTGTTAGGAACCCTAGAATTTGCTATCATGGCTAGAATTGGGTCAAGAATAAGGATATGAAATCAGGAGTGGAACTAGATTATGAATGTATGCTACATCCGATAAATGGAGATGATTGAATAGATAATTTATGACGAATTGTGATTAAACCCTAACAAGAAAACCTAATTGATGAACTAAGGTTGAGTACGTTCATTTTATTATATATATATATGATAGGGATCAAGGAGTAATTCATAAGTGATGGTTGTGATTCTATGATTGTGTGATGTATGTTTGTTCTTGCTTCATTATGATACTTGTATGTATATGAATGTTGCAATGTTGATCACACTTGTTGTAAATGAGATAGATGAATGATGATTTCCATGAAATTATGACTTAAATGTATGATCTTGAAGATATACTTATGATTGTGATTATGGTGTGTTTGAATGGATCGGTTGCCACATTCCGGTATAACTAACTGGATCGGTTGCCACGTTCCGGTATAACTATTAGATCGGTTGCCACGTTTCGGTATAATTATGGGATTGGTTGCCACATTTCGGCATGCTAACTGTTTGGGTTTGGATTCCATGAGAGGACCAATGATGTGATATAAAATGTGAAGTTGTTCGTTATTTGTAAATGCTGATGATATATATGCATGTGATTATATTGATTACTGACTTATACATGTTGGACTTGTTGGGTATAGTGGAAGGGTTAAGTATTCAAGAGACGAGTAATAGATAGTAGCGTTGTTCGTG
Source organism: Solanum bulbocastanum (assembly GCA_037074985.1). Lineage (NCBI taxonomy): Eukaryota > Viridiplantae > Streptophyta > Magnoliopsida > Solanales > Solanaceae > Solanum > Solanum bulbocastanum. Next base: position 28,234,887 of record CM073597.1, on the reverse strand, counting down.
TGTTGTAATGGTGAGGAGTAGAGGTAGCGTGTGTGATGAAACATGCTTAGGTGGATTTTCACCTTTGGGGAAAGAGATTGGGTTTTTAGAGTTAAGGGAGTTTGATGTAAGGTATTATGTGACTATGGTTGTGTAATGTGACGAGGAAGCAAGGTAGGACGTGAATGGTTAGTTGAAATGTTGGTGGTTCTATTTAGGGGAATTTCTCTATGTGCTTAGAATGGTTAAGCTATGATCAAGAATTCGGTAAGTGGGATTGATTGAAAAAGGGGTTCGTAATCAGGGTGCTAGTGTATATTAGAAGTGTTACCAAGAGAGAGTAAAGGTGGAAAAGCGAGTGGTGCTTTCATGATCTTACTAGTTGGTTTCTTATGTTATGTGGTGGAAGTCAGGTTGACCGATAATGCCTATCAGTACACGTGTTTTGTGCTGATACTACTCTTGCTATGTCTTTTGACATAGTCTGGATGCAAGATTGGTGACGTTTCATTAGGTGAAGATGAAGAACTCTCCAGCAGCTTCTATTATTCCTTTTGCATGGTGGGAGAATTTATCTTGTTCAGATGTACTCGTAGTAGCTCTTGTACCTGTTTAGACAAGATCCATGGGAGTTGTTTAAATTACCTTACAAGTTTAACTAATAGTATGTTCAAGGGTATTATTTAAAAAATCATAGTACATTATTACATTTATTTATGTTTCTTTAAATTCCATGTTTTTTTACTATTGGGGTGTGAGGGTTCTCCTACTTAGGTGTTAGAATAGGTGCCCGCACGATCAAGTGGATTGGGTCGTGACGAATTGCTATCAGAGCCTAGGTTATCAGTCTTCCCGTACAAGAGCAAATTGTAGACTAGACTCCTGCGAATTGGTGTGTTGACGTCCACATCTAATATACAAGAGGCTTGAAAATATTCTAGAAAGTTCTCCCACTTATTCCCTCCTTTCGTGCAAGTGTCGCTTGTGGTATGAGTTGAGTCCAATTGGTATCTCTCGATTTCAATTGGTATCTCAACAAACTGAACTAGATGTCGTTGATACGACTGAAGGGACACCAACAAGTTAATTCAAAATGAGAAGGTTCCAATTGGTATCTAGCCTTAGAGACTAAAAAAGGGCATAGATGACCAGTAATAGTTATCTATGGAATGAACTAACTAATAAATTGGAATTGTCTATGTGTTGCGTCTTGAAAACTGTGTTTGTGTGCTTCTTGTTGATTGAATTAACCGTGAATGTAAAGTTGCACTTAATGAATGTGATGATGCGATTTCGTGAACTATAAATATTTGTGAGTGCCTTTTCCGTGCAATGTGTTGATCAACTTGATTTAAAATTATGAGAGTCCCAAATACTGGGGCGTATCCTGGGGATGTGTGGGTGTAACATTGAATTAATGAGAACTAGTGGGATGTCGCATCATTAAGATTGATTCGGATTAGTTAATGACTTTCCTGGCTTGGAGATTTATCTTAGATTGTTTGGTTAAGCTGGAAACCTTAGGGAGATCTTAGAAAAATGAAAATAATCTAAAAATTATATGCCTGTGTTCTGGTCTTGTTTGAACCGCTGGGGCGAGATTATTCCCACCATAGCAACACCACTAAAGCGTGACAAGGCCAAGAAGAACCTCAACCGGCCTCCCCTGTTTTCTCGAAATTTGAAAATGTTAACCCAATTGAGGTCCGGACAACCCCTACAATCCTAACAGTGTTCAGCAATAGAAGTAATAGATTATAAACACCTTAAGATTAAATAAAAGGCTGCATCAGGCAGGAAAAACAATCATCCATGTGCTACAGAAACTTTGAAAGGCGAAAGATAAAAACTAGTTGTCTTAAATTTACAAGGTCAAAAGAGGTAAAGGAAACAATCAAGGACTCTCAGACTAGGTGGTGTCAATGTCAGAGTCGAGGTCCTCTGGAGGTATCACTCCAGTTCAAGCCTCATTCAACATTGGGAACTTTGTAAAGTCCTTTGGATATAATTGAGGAATCTCCTTTCCAAGGGCAACACAAGTAAAGATGGCCTTGACAGTCTTCCATATCTAAATCATCAGACGATCAGTATCCACCCCCTTCCTCCTCTCCTGGTGCAGCTGGCGATGAAGCATCTCGACCTTTAAGGCAGTGTTGGGTGGAATCGGAGTGAGGTTAGCATAGGCGCTCACTATCTTCTTTCAGACAGTCTCCATATATACTTCGATCCATGCAACTGAGAGTGGGTCCTCATCATCCGAATCCACAGTCATCTTACTACTACTTTACCTGCCAGTCCTCCTTCATTTGCCCCCTAGAAGTGGAACCTGACCTAACCAAAAGATGGTGAATGGGGGATCCATAGGAAGTACCTCGTCAGCATCAAATAGTGGCACTTTCGCCTGCTTGCATAGCGCAGTAATGAGTCCTGGCAGGAAGAAGGCCTTTTTGTTTCCCCGATAAAACATCCTCCATTCCAAGATGATCTACACCCCCCACATTTAGTTGGATGCCATGTATGGCGCATGCCACCACCAATGCTTGGTGAAAGGTCATATCGATACGGTTGCCCGACGGGCGGATCTTCGTAGTCACCAAGTGTAGCCACCTCATAGCATCGGGTGACTAATCTGTGCTAGTAATACCCTCTGTTGTAGCTCAATAAACCTGATCCCGGCGCGTAGGCCCAACAAGAGTGTCTCTCTACCACTCCAGATCCATCTCTCTTAGCATGTCCTCGTACGCATGGTTTGGGACCTCTGGTACTTGTAGGGCCTCATTGATAGCAGTGGCATTCAGAGGAATTTCGACTCCCCTGATATGGATGACGGGGTGAGGGTCGTCCCATCGTACTTAGGTAGGATGGCGTAAAACTCCCTCACCCAAGTAGAGTGTGCATCTAGGGGAGCCTTAGTCAGTGGAACCCACTCGAACTCCATCAGGCGAGCATAAAATGCAGGCGCCTTCTCCTATAGCTTGTGAAGCACAATACCTCTCTCATAAAAGAACCCCATATTGCGGTTGCCATGATGTCTCTCCCGACTAGAGGCATCAGGAAATCGAATGAAAGGTAAGTGTTCGTCGTTTTGTCCTACCATTTAGAGAGCCAACAATAAGTTGAAAATCAGTTAGAATGCAATAGGATAGTCGGTGTAAGGCTGAAAATGAAGGAAGATAAAATTAGGTGTTAAGGGGTGAGGCCACTGCCTGGCATATCCCGCCAGAGCGGCCAGAATCCCGCCTTGGCGGGATTATAAAGGCCCCCAGAGCGGCCTTCATCTGGGACGAACACCAAGCGTGATAATGGCGCCCATTCATCCCAAAACCTCTGTTTTCGACAAAATTTAGCAGCTCAGAGTTATTTAACAATCCTATAACATAAATAAATAATTATTTCAACAAAATAACTCCTAAAAGGGGCCTAAATCAGAGTTTTACACCAAGGGACCCTTCAACTTCACGCACCCGTTTCGGTGTCGTTTTACTTATGTTTTTACGAAATCCTTATGCCCTGGACATTGTGGGAATGCTGGGGATGTAAGGGAGTAACCATGCTACATTTTTCTAACAAATCTAGCAACCTAGTTCAGTTTTGAAAACTACCCCAAAGACTGATTCTAAATAATTGAGTAGCAGCATACAAATGTTGTTAATCAAGCAATTAAGTAAAGGGTGAAGGGAAACGAGAATTTACCTTGATTTCGAAGTTTGAGGCGAGACGTTTGCGAGGATTTTTGGGAGGATTTAGTAAGAAGAGAGTGAAAATGAGGAAACCTTTCCTCATTTTTCCCTTTACTGCCTCTGATCTCCCACAACAACAGGAGATATCACACCACGGCTGCCCCGCGCTAGCGAAAGGACTGCCGCACTAGCGGGCCAAGCTGTGTATTTATAATACTTTCGATTCTTTGTGTGGAGCTTCATATATCTCTCTAGTATGTTGGATATAGTATTCTTTCGTATGAACTAAGTGGAAGGTCGACATTCGTCATGATCCCATAGTGGACCAATCCTTGAATTTAGTGATAAATGGAAATGGAGTGTGTGATGTTCCATGCACTGGTCGTTCAGGGACGAACAAGAGGTAAATTGGTATCTATTATAACGACCCGAACAGTCATTATTTAGGAGGAAGAAAAACTTATGGGAAATCTGGGCCACTATCCCACTAGAGTGGGCCAGATGCCGGTAGGGCGGCAGCACCAAGACGTGATAAGTTTGCGCCATAGTGGGATAGGCGAGGCAGAATGTAAATTACGACAAATCCTATTTTCTCCATCTTTCTAAAATACCTAATTAAATCGTAAAACACCTTAGAAACCTTAGAAAAATTGCTCTAAGCTTAGGAAGGTAGGAGAAGAAGAATTCTAACGTAAGGATGGCAATATCTTGCGGATTCTTGGCCAAATTCACCGTCGTGAAGCCCGAAAAAACTGGAATGAAGTTAAAAACTCTGTACAACTGCTTGGCACCTAGGTAGGCTAGGTTTTTACAATTGAGTAGTTATAAATTTGTGCTTACTACGTGATATATGCGAATCAATGATAGATTTATGTGTAGACCTTTGTGCATTGAGTAATTTCCATGAATAATCCATAAAATTCGAAGTGTATAGGTTTATGCATTGTGAGGAGGAATTGGTGAATTGTTAGGAACCCTAGAATTTGCTATCATGGATAGAATAGGGTCAAGAATAAGGATATGAAATCAGGAGTGGAACTAGATTATGAATGTATGCTACATCCGATAAATGAAGATGATTGAATAGAGAATTTATGACGAATTGTGATTAAACCCTAACAAGAAAACCTAAATGATGAACTAAGGTTGAGTACGGTCGATTTATTATATATATATATATATGATAGTGATAGAGGAGTAATTCATATGTGATAGTTGTGATTATATGATTGTGTGATGTATGTTTGTTCTTACTTCATTATGATACTTGTATGTATATGAATGTTGCAATGTTGATCACACTTGTTGTAAATGAAATAGATGAATGATGATTTCCATGAAATCATGACTTAAATGTATGATCTTGAAGATATACTTGTGATTGTGATTGTGATGTGTTTGAGTGGATCGGTTGCCACATTCTGGCATAACTAACTGGGATCGGTTGCCATGTTCTGGCATAACTATTGGATCGGTTGCCACATTCAGGCATAATTATGGTATCGGTTGCCACGTTCTGGCATAACTAACTTGGATCGATTGCCACGTTTCAGCATGCTAACTATTTGGGTTTGTGTTCCATGAGAGGACCAATGATATGGTGTAAAATATGAAGTTGTTCGTTATTCATAAATGTTGATGATATATATGCATGTGATTATATTAATTACTGACTTATGCATGTTGTACTTGTTGGGTATAGTGAAAGGGTTAAGTGTTTAAGAGACGAGTAGTAGATAGTAGCATTGTTCGTGTGTTGTAATGGTGAAGAGTAGAGGCAGCGTGTGTGATGAAACATGCTTAGGTGCATTTTCACTTTGGGGGAAAGAGATTGGGTTTAGATTTAAGGGAGCTTGATGTAAGGTATTATGTGGCTATGGTTGGGTAATGTGACGATAAAGCAAGGTAGGACGTGAACAGTTAGTTGAAATGTTGGTGATTGCATTTAGGGAAATTTCTCTATGTGCTTCAAATGGTTAAGCTATGATCAAGAATCCGGTAAGTGGGATTGATTGAAAAAGGGGTTAGTAATCAGGGTGCTAGTGTATATTGGAGGTGTTACCAAGAGAGAGTAAAGGTGGAGAAGCGAGTGGTGCTTTCATGATCTTACTAGTTGGTTTCTTATGTTATGTGGTGGGCGTCAGGTTGACCGATGATGCCTCCTAGTACGTGTGTTTTGAACTGATACTACTCTTACTATGTCTTTTGACATAGTCTGGATGTAGGATTGGTGACGTTTCATTAGGTGAAGACAAAGAACTCTCCAGCAGCTTCTATTCTTCCTTCTGCATGGTGGGAGTTGTGTCTTTATTTATCTTCTTCAGATGTACTCGTAGTAGCTCTTGCACATGTTTAGACTAGATCCATGAGAGTTGTTTAAATTACCTTACAAGTTTAACTAATAGTGTGTCCAAGGGTATTATTTATAAAATCATAGTACATTATAATATTTATTTATGTTTCTTTAAATTCCGCATGTTTTTACCATTGGGGTGTGAAGGTTCTCCTACTTAGGTGTTAAAGTGGTTGCCCGCACGATCCGGTGGGTTGGGTCGTGACAAGACATAATATTTTAATAATATAATTATTATATTGTGTATTAATAATATTAATTTAACATGCTCAAAAAAATAATTTAATGAATTGTGTCATCATTCTAAAAATATACATTACTAAGTGCATAATAAATTTTAATCATTATTTTTAATTTAAAATATTATATTTTAAAAAATCCGCGCAACGTGCGGGTACGTATACTAGTTATCTTAAAAGTATGAACTCCTAACTTGAATGTTAAATTACTATAATATCCCTAACTTAGGTTGTTACTTTTTCAATCAGTTGTGACTTTTTTCAAAGGGTTTTTGTTTTTCAATAAGTTGTGACTTTTCCAAAGAGTTGTGTCTTTTTCAATAAGTTGTGACTTTTCCAAAGGGTTGTGACTTCTTGAAAAGGTCATGACTTTTTTCAAATAAGACACAAAAAACACTTGTTCATACTTCCCTTTGTTGACTATAAATAGAGGAATTTCCTCTAACTTTTCAACAACAATTTTTTTTTAATCTTCTACTCTTCTTCTTCTTGTATTTTAAAAATTTTCGTATTATTTATTGTCGCTGAGTGAGTTCAAAGTTTAGCGGAATATGTGGTACCACTATTCTGATAAAGTAAATTGTTATATCCTAAGAGAGTATATTTAACCTTGAGTACTTGAGGGAAATAACTCTAATGATATAATAATTATTTTTTTCCTTAGTATATACATTAGTATGTAATGTTCCACTATATGAAGTTAACATGAAGTCTAAATTCATTTGTTTTTGTTAACAATTTCTCTTGTGATGTAGATATATGCTTCTAAATATATTTTTCCAATACTTCTCAAAATTTAGAGAATTGTCATGATTTATTTTTTCTGATCAAGAAAAAAGAATGACTTTATTTATAAATGCTACTTATTTGATTTAGATTGTCAGGAAGTTTGCTTCAAAATATTTATTATTATATAAACATTGCCTTTTGTTTTACTAATTTACTATTTCTTAATATTTCAATATTTTCAACGAAGAAAAGTTCATATGACTTGTAATAACATCAGTTGAAGTTTGTATTAGTTTAATTTTTTATTGTAATATAAAATTCATTTGTTTTTATCAACAATTTCTCTTGTGATTTAGATATATGTTTTTGAATATTTTTTTCCAAAATTATTAAATTTATCAAGAGTTAGAATTGTCACAATTTGTCTTTTTGATTCTCCGACTTTATATATCAATGTTCCTTATGTGATTTAGATTGTTAGGAAGTTTGCTTCAAAATAGTTATTACTATGTAAACATTGGCCTTTCGTTTTATTAATTTACCATTTCTTAATATTTTAGTATTTTCGACGAATAAAAATTCATATGACTTCTAATAATGCCCGTTGAAATATGTATTAGTTTAATTTTTATTATTTTTAATAGATAATTTTTATCAGTTTAATATATATATATATATATATATATATATGGGTAGGTATTTATATATGTAACAAATGTAGAAATATGTGAATATATATATGAATCATTTAAAATATATCATTCACAAAATAAATTTTATATTCAGTAATATAGAATAAACATTTTCATTTTGTCCCTACACTAAATTAAAATCTAATACCTATAAAAAAAAAATAGTGACATTAATTAAAAGTCTTATGTAAGTATAAAATTTATTAGAAATTCATCTATTGCACATTGATTTTTTAGTTATAACATTAAAAATTCTCTTAGTTATTACAAATTATTGCAAATGTTATTCACATTCTTTTTCACTCTTTAGTTATAATATTTTGAATTATCATAGTTATTACATTAATTATTTCTCTCTTTAATCTTTCCTTAAATTAACTTGTACCAATAATTTTTCATAATATTATACTGCCCCTATATATGTGATAACACAGTGTTGTTATTTTTCCTTGGACAAATCATGCTTGGTTGAATAAATTGAAAATTGTTTACAAGTATATGAACAATATCTTTGTTGGGTGTAAGATAAACAGATGATTATATATATGATTTCACATATAGAATATATTTTTTAATTCTACTTTTAGTTTTTCCAGTAAAATAAAAGGAAACATTTCTCAGTTAATTATGGGCAGTCTGATAACTATCATTGATTTATGTACACAGTCAATCGAGAAGTCAAAAATGAGTGCCAACAAAAAGAATGTCATCTATTATGTTATAACTTATAAAATAAAAATTAATATACAAAAATAGCTCTAAAAAGTAAAGTGTAGTTGTTCTACACATATTCATATGGCATCTAAACAAATTAAGTGGAATACAAGTGCAAAATATATCTGGTTAGAAGACAAGAAAAATACACAACAAATATCATTTATAAGGTAATATCAGTGAGATACGACTAATTACATGATTAAACCTCATCAAATTGAAATAAATATAAACATTATTGCACTTAACTAATAAAATTTTTCATTAATCATCTTCATATGTTCGTGTGAATAAGAGGTATATATGATGATCCACACTGAGCATTCACAAAAGAATCTGCAATATTGTTTTGTACAAAGTTTATTATTTCAAATCTTTGCTTAAATTTTCTGCAATATTTTGTTGAACACTCTTTGCCTTCTTCATTTTTTACATTTTATATTTTAAAGTCTCATAGTGAAAATTTCATCGCCTAACTGTAGCTAAAAGAACACCCACAACCTTAAAATTTTAGATCTGCCACTGCTACAGAATATAGAAGTAATCAAAAAATATTGCATGTACTGACATCACATGAGCTAACAATGCAGTTTTATACAAAAATTGTTAGGCACTATATAAAATATTTTAAAATTTTAATAATTATACTTCTGATACAATATCCATCTATAATTCACGTTTCCTTTTATGCGAATTCTCGTTTCCTTTTATGCGACAACTATCGGAAAGAGTATTAGGCAAAACTTCTATTGGAGTAAAACCATTCAATATTTTATCAGCTACTACAAATTCTCTACAAAATTATGTGCTATTAAAACGCAACTGATCAACAACAAAGTAACTTGTAAAATAGGCATTAGTATTCACAAGTTCAAATTTATCAGACAAATGAAAATTATTCATAGGTCTAAATTCGTTAGATGAAAGAAAACACATATAAGCACATTCTTGTCAATGAAACCATATTGTTATTATTTACATGGTGTTTAAGAAAGAATAACATCATAATAAAAAAGCATATCGTTTAACTTGGTTTCAGTCAATATCTCTGTCCTCCATCTTTGGATGTATACAAGTATGCATTTAAATTTGTCTAAAATTGAACAAGTAAACACATATGTTCTACATGGCATAGTACACAGAGGACGCCACGTAGGGCTCAAATTTTCCACATATGATACTTATGTCTATTGTTTAACATTATACAAGTTTAAGTGCCCACTTTTGCCCACCTAATGTTGAAGGGCATAAATGCAAGTTGAAGTCTAATTAAATGGAACATTTATTAGTTATGTAACGGCTAAAGTGTCAAAAAGTACATCTTCAACAATGATATATTGGGTTTTAAAGGTGTGAATGGAAAATGAAGAGTTGCGACTTTTATGAAGAGTTGTGACTTTTATGAAAAGATGCGACTTTTATGAAAGGTTGTGACCTTTTCGAAAGATTGTGACTTTTCCAAAGGTTTGTGACCTTTCCGGTAAGGCACAATAAGAACATTTTCATATTGGCCTTTGTTTTCTATAAATTGAGGGATTTCCTCTCATTTTAGTTGAACGAATTTTTCTAGACTTCTTCTACTACTACTACTAAATATAGTATTCTAAGTGTACTTTATTGCCGTTGAGTGGTTCGCTGACAATGTGGTTTTAGGTCCCGATACACCGATGAGTAAGATCGTTCTATCCTGGGAGGATATATTTCATTAACCTCGAGTACTTGAGGGGAATAATTTTCTTAAGGGGACAATGTGCATTCAATGGGCTCGATTTTCTTTTTTTGAGAAAAACATTTTTATATTCTTTTTAATATGTTTATGATTCTATTTTCTCTACTAGGTTTAATTTTCTAGTTTGAAAATACTCTTTAAACTTTGTTGTTTCTTATCAAGTTCTTCAAAGTTTTGTTCTAAGTATCTTAGGATTACAAGATGAACAACAATCTTAAGGAAATGTTTATACTGTTGGTATTTCTTGTATTCTACCGATTGAGAGAAACAAATCATGCAAGTAGAAGATTAATGCATTACTTCTCCAGAATTTGGTGCTTTGTATAGCAAGGTCGAAGTGAGAATGTACTAGAAGAATTGATGGTATTGTTTTTAAAGATTACACTAGGTAACCTTCTTATTATTTATCTAAGGAGGAAAATAGTTTCTAAAAGTTAACAATATTGATATTTATCATGTATGTCTTTGGAAAAAGATCTGCAAACCATATGATTTTTGAATGAACTTTCCTTGGCAAAAAGTGTTGTCTTTAAAATTCTTTAGTTTGCAGAATGAGAGATGCACATTTTTGTTTGATAAAATAGTATGTCAAAATGTTATAGTTGGAAGGCTTTTTGAAAAGATGAGCATATTTATGTGATAATCTAAGAATATGTTTAATTCTGTTTGGAGACTGAAAAAACTTTTGTAGTTTTGTACTCCATGTGAAATTTGATTGTGTTTGATTTTTGTAGACGAAAAACTTTTATAGTTTTCTACTCTGGATAAATTAGACAATGCTATTGGTTTGAAGAATATGAAAACTTCACATAATAAGTCAATGTTGTACTTTTGACTTTCTATAAACTTCATTGTTATATAGAAACAAATTGTATAAAAAATTTTATCTTTATTTTTAATATTCTAAATACTAAGTGGTATGTCTATTTGTGATAGAGGAAAAATATCAGTGACTTAGAGTTTGTGATTTTGTGCCTCTATGAAATTAACTTTGACATTGTGTAAAGATTGTCAAAGAGAATTGAAGCACTATAATTCTTTTGTAGAATAATATTTTTAAAAGAGGTTTCATGTTGCCAATGACACTTTGATAGCATGAGAAAAAGAAATATGTGGAAAAACTATTTTCAAATACTTGAAAAATATTTTTGAGATCATATTTAAAATGTGGGGGGTTCTATGCTTATGACTATGATAAAATTAGACTTAGTGTCTAATTTAAATTTGGAGCACAAGATATGAAATTAGATGATATTTTTGTATTATGTTAGACACACAAAATTCTTGGAGTATATTTGATATTAGGGTCGTTGAGTTTCTCTTTTACTAGTATATGGTATGACTAGTATGAAACTACCAAATTATATGTATACTTGTTCAAAATGATTGAGTTCTTTTATGAAAAAGTGTCACTTAAGAAGTTGTGATTTTTCATGAAAAGATATGTCTATTAAATATAACTATTTGTGACATGAATATTGGTGAATAGTCATTTGTCATGTTTTGTAAAAGAAGCATTTGGACTATATTGCCTTTATTGGACCCGATGAAACTTTGTTGATGGGTAATTCTATAACAATAAAATTGAAAGTTATGAAAAGGTCCTTCCGAAAAGGACATTTGATGAGGTGATGACTCTAAACAATTTTTGAATCACACAAAATTGTAAGAAATAAGAACAAAGATTTGTGAGAAAAAGCTACCTCGCGGAGAGCTTTTCAAACTTAATATTTTCATTTGTTCCTACTTGCTTGAGTCAAACTGTTTGTGACATGAACACTTGGGGCATGTCAATTACAAAACCTTGTAAGGAAAACTGATAAACTTAGAAGTTTTGTCTAACTTTGAGTGCAATAAATAAAAATGTCAAGTTTTTGTGGATTCTAAGTATGCTGAGCATTCTTATAAATCTGTTGGAAGAAATTATAATCCCTTAGAGTTGATTTACACTGACATTTGTGATTTGAAGTCAACACCATCTCGTAGTGGAAAAAAGTATCTCATAACTTTCATTGACAATTGCATTAGAAACGACTATGTCTATTTGCTGAATGGTAAGGATGAAGCAATAGAAATGTCTGGACAATATAATATTGAAGTTGAAAATCAGTTGGGAAAAAGATAAGTAGTGATAGGGACGGAGAATATAATTCTCCTTTTGCAGAAATATGTTTGGAAAATGGATTTATCCATCAAACTAGTGTCATATTCACCTAAATCTAATGGAATTGCATAATGAAAAAAATAACCGAACTTTGAAGAAAATGATGATTGCATTACATATAAGTTCAGGTTTACCACAAGACTTATGTGGAGGAACTATCCTTACTGCAAAAGGGAACAACAAAAAGTTTTATCTTTTCAAAAAGAAAGCAATTTTGTTTGTTCGGGACACAATCTATTTCATATGAGCAATGGAAAGGAAGGAAATCCAACTTGAAATACTTCAAAGTGTGGGATTAAAATAGGACTTATGATTGTGGATTATAAAATTAGACTTGAGTAGAATAGTGAAGGGTCTAAAAGACCTTAAAAATAGAAAAAAAAAATGTACTTAATAAAGAGATTCAGAGGCGTAGTAAATGTCAAAGGACATCTACTTCCCTTGAATATTATTTTGTAACATTTATTTTGTCTTTTGTACACTCATCCTTCTGGAAAGATGGTGTCAATAGTGAGATTGATGCAATCTTGAGCAACCATATTGGAAGTTAATTGATCTTCTTCCAGAAAATAAACCTTTGGGTTCAAAGTCAATCTTCAGAAGGAAAATGAAAGTCGATGGAACTGTTGACAAATATAAAGCAAGACTTTTTGTCATAGGCTTTAGACAAAAACAAGGTCTTGTTCTTGTCTATATATACTCATCAGTAACTAGAATTACATCCATTCGGATGTTAATATTATTAGCTGTGGTATATGACCTCCAAATTCATCAAATAAATGTGAAAACAACTTTCTTAAAAGGAGAATCGGAGGAATAAATTTACATGGAACAACCCAAGGGTTTTGTGGTTCCTGGTAAAGAAAAGAAAGTGTGTGAACTTGTTAAGTCACTTTATGGACTAAAACAAGCACCCAAACAATGACATAAGAAATTTGACCAAACCATATTGGCAAATGGATTTAAGAATGATGAAAGTGATAAATGTGTTTACATTAAAATCACACGGTCATTGTTTGTTTGTATATTAATAACATGCATGTTGATCATCAGTAGAGACGCTAATGGCATAAATGCTACTAAATGTATGCTAGAAAGTAAGTTTGATATGAAAGATCTTGGAGTTGTTGATGCGATCATAGGTATAAAATTCCTTAGAACTCTATAATGTTTAGCATTGTCTCGGTCTCACTGCATAGAAAAGGTACTTGACTAGTTCAAATATTTGAATTTCACTATTGTCAAGACTCTAATAAATGTGAGTTTTGCATTTTAAACGAGTGACGGCGAAAGTGACTCACAATTAGATTGTGCTAGAGTATTGGTAAGTATGATGTTTATCAAGAAGTGTACGCAATTAGATATAGTATGTGCTATTAGTAAACTGAGTCAGTTAACGAGTAATCCCAATCAAGCTCATTGGATGGCAATGAAAATAATTTTGGGGTATTTAAAACATACTCAAAACTATGTCTTGCATTATAACAATATCCAACAGTATTGAAAGGATATAGTGATTTAAATTGGATCACCGGGATCAAATGAAGTAAAATTCATGAGTGGATATGTATTTACTCTTGGTGGAAGAGCAATCTCTTAGAAATCTTCCAAAAAGACATGTATCGCTAGCTCTAGAATGATCTCTGAGCTAGGTGCTCTAGATAAGGCCGGTGAATAAGTTGAAAGACTCCGAAATTTCTTGATAGATATTCTTTTTTTGGTCCCAACATTTGGCATCAGTATGCATACACTTTGATAGTCAAGATGCAATAGGTAAGGCATAGAGCATGATGTATAATAGAAACTCTCATCATATAAGAGATAGGCATAATACCTTTAGAAAATAACTACTCTCTAGTGGAATTATCACAATTGACTATGTAGAGTCAAATGATAATGTGTCGGATCCACTTACAAAAAGGCCTAACTAGAGAGAAAGTTGAAAGATCATCTAAGGGAATGGGTTTATGGCTTAGGAAAATTCATCATGGAGGTAACTCTATCTAGCAGAATGGAGATCCCAAGTGCTAGTGTAACACCCCGAAAACTAGTATACCAAACTAGAACCACAAGCTAGGGTTCTAAGGTTTGATGTATGAGAAATAGAGTCGTAGATGAGACTTTACGTGCTTACAATGAGGAGTTTAGTGGTTTAAAGTCATGGTAAGTATTAGACCTAGTAGCCTAGATGACCATTGAGAGTTTAGTTGAGCATGGGAGGGCAAGTACCAAGGCAAAAAGGCAAGCCTAATCCAAAGGGCCAAGGCTGCCCAACCTTGGCAAGCGACTGCCTAAGGGTTCATGACCACCTTCATAAGCAGTGGTGTGCACCACCGTCCGTGAAGGGGTTAGTGAAAACTCCTTAGTCTCATGGGAGGCAAGGCCTTGAGGCCAATACACTGCCCCCAAGTCCATGAGCCATTTCACGACCCGTGGTCTTGACCATGAACCGTGAAAGTGGTCGTGAAGGTGCCTTAGGAAATGCGTGGCCTATCAAGTTGGGAGAGCCACTGGTCAAGGGACCATGGGCACCACCACGGGCCTTGTTACCCTTGGCGAGCCATCAAAGTGGTCGTGGTGCCTGGACGGGACAGCCAAGTTAAGGGACTTTTGGGTAAATTCCTATTCGACTAGGTTTAAGTAGGGTCGTTTTGTGTGTCTTTTATTCACCTATTTAGAATATTTTAAGTCATTAGTCCCCAATTTTAAGTCACTTTACATTAGACCCAAATCACTCTTCTTTCAAATATTTCTCTCTCTAAGAAGAACCTCCATTGAAGAAGAAGATAGGGTTGAAGCTAAGGTCAAGAACAAAGGTTCCATTGCTAAAGGCTTGTGCTAGGGAATTGATTAAGGTATGTTTATATTTTCATCTATGGGTTCTTCCACCCATAAATTCCCCTAGAACTTCCCCTAATTTATGAAGAAGAACCCCAATCAAGCTAGGGTTACTTCCAATGTATGGGTTTTATGTAGGTATGATTCAAATGGTTGGATACTACTCATATATGGTTAAATTAGTGTTGATTCATGATATTATGAAGATTTTATATGAATTCCTTGGTTAACCCTAATTTTCAAAGTATGTGGGTTTATGCTTTTGGATGAGAAATTGATGATTCTTGCTAGATTCTCTTGGGTTGTTATCATGTATAGAGCTTATCCAAGAATGTGAATATGA
Source organism: Solanum bulbocastanum (assembly GCA_037074985.1). Classification (NCBI taxonomy): domain Eukaryota; kingdom Viridiplantae; phylum Streptophyta; class Magnoliopsida; order Solanales; family Solanaceae; genus Solanum; species Solanum bulbocastanum. The sequence goes on along the minus strand of CM073597.1, from coordinate 28,219,427 downwards.
AATCATGAATTGAACTAGACTTATGCATGTATGATAGAATATGAATTGAAATGGTTAAGAATTGGGATTTTTGATTAATTATGCTTAGAATTGCTTATAACTAAGGCTTAGGGCTAATGTATCTTGTGATCTAGACTAGTATGATGATTGTGGAGTAAAGCTTGAATGTAGGGCTTGAATTCATAATGTTGATCACTAGGGCATAAAGAGTAAGTCTAATATGATGAGATATATTGCATATATGTAGAATGTGAAAGGTTAATCACCTAAAATGAATCATGCTTGTTAGAATAAAATAGCTTGAGGTTGAGTTTTATGATTCCTTCATGGATAGTTGAATTATGTAGCTTGGGATGGTAGATCTCATGGTAGATTGGGATTGGGGAATTAAGCGCTCCTAAGATTAGCTTGAACTAGCATTGGTAGGATGCTTTCATGGTAGCTTGCATTAGTATAGGCATGGTAGCCTAGAATTGAGGATCTATACTCTCATATGGGTAGCTTGAAGTAGAATGGTTAGAATGCCTTCATGGTAGCTTGACTTGGTTAGGCCAAGACCATTTCATGGTAGCTTAGGATTGAGACACCATACTCTCCTAAAGATAGCTTAGGGTTGAGGATTCATACTCCCTTAAGGACAACTTGCATCTTATTGAATGGTTGCATAGTGGCTAGGTTGGTATACTTGTATACTTTCTTTGATAGCTTGGATTGTATGATAGGATGTTTTCCTTGGTAGTTAGGTCTAGCATGGTAGTATGTTATTCTTTGATAGACTAGAATGAAAGATAGTTAGCATTGAGTAAGCTAGCCGAAAGGAGTACTTAGTGTGAGTGGTGGTATGGGATACCATTCATACACGGCACAAGTATGACTTGAAGCTACTTATGAAGTGTCCTCTTTTGTGATGTATTCCTAGTTTGGATTGTTGCTATAGTTGCCTTCCATGATATGAATTGATTTAAGATGATAGTTTCTTGTCAATATGAAAGTAGGTCAATAGTGACACCTAGAAATGATGAATATGAATATGGTGAATTTAAGGATATGCTTAGTGTGTGTGGTATTATGGGACCCCCACATGCATTGAACAAGTGTGACTTTAGGTTACTTAGGGGTATAGTGCTCTTATGACATGAAAACCTAGGTCTTGACTATGAAGGTGGGCTATGACCAAGAATGACCCAAAGAGAGGTACTTAGCTTTGATAGTATTATGGGATGCTATATTGGCCTTGCACAAGTATGCTTGGAGGTGGCTTATGAAGTAGTTCACTTGAATATGAAAGACTAATGGTTGAAGTATGAAGTTATGTATATCTTATGTTGACTTTTGATGATATGATACTTATGTTGGAGTTTATGTTATGAATATGTATTGTTTCTTAAGCTTATGTCTTATGTTGACTAACCATTCGAGATGCTTTATGATGTGTATGCTAGATTTCATACTTGGTACATTTTGTACTAACACATATTGCCTACATTCTAATCAAATGTAGGGTGTTGGGAGATTAAGTTGCTTGGAGGCTAGGTTCCTAAGTGCAAGAAGACTTGAAGATTTGGTGAGTCCTCATAGCTTCGAGGACAAACCCCTTTATGTTCCTTTTATGTCCTTTCTTATGTTTTAGACTTTATATGGGCTGCGTCCCAAGACTTTTATTCATGTTATTCACAAATGGATTGAGACAAAGATGTTAGAAAGACTTCCGCTTTTATGAAATGCTTTTCGATTGTGTGTTTAAAGAAAGTTTTAAATTTTTCCTGCTTTTCTATGATCTTATGTAATGATGATCCTAGGGGCTTGTATGCGACCCCTTCGGGGTCAAGTACGCCATGTTACGTCTAGGGGGTACACATAGGTAATGACAGCTAGATTCAATGAGAAAAAAAAAATTGTGACTGACGGTTCGACATTGTCAATCAATTCAATCCATTCTCATGATGAAGACAGTGTTCAGGAAACGAGGTTAAAACATTAAGGCTTGTTAATGAGTTAATAAAGCTTAAAGTTTTTAATGATTTGCTAAGTTTGGTATACTTGACCAAATAGTGTATCTACGCGATGACACGGTTAGAAATCACTTATGTGAGTGTGAAGTGTAAGCCGCTTCAAAGAGAATTATTGTCAAAAGTCTATTCTCTATACACTCATGAAACCGGGAAGTGTTCATGGCTGAAACGAATACAACTGTAAGAACTATAAATGGTAAAGGGTTAATTGTGTGACATACGGTTGTCTAAGTATACACCAAAGCTCGACGGTTCAAAGATATCGCATTTACCGATTAACTGAGTATATCTGACATATGTTCACTATGGAAAGTCCAAGGGGAAACCTACTTCTCCAGATGCAATTAATTCTTTCTTGTAAAGTACACATACTTATCCGTTTCTTTGTCTTGGAATCATTCTCCATTCATGCGAGGGATTGTTGGGTTTAAAAGGTGTGAATGGAAAATGAAAAGTTGCGACTTTTATGAAAAGTTGTAACTTTTATGAAAGGTTGTGACTTTTCCGAAAGATTTTGACTTTTCCAAAGGTTTGTAACCTTTCCAGTAAGGCACAATAAGAGCATTTTCACACTACCCTTTGTTTTCTATAAATTGAGGGATTTCCTCTCATTTTAGTTGAACGAATTTTTCTGGACTTCTACAACTACTAGTAAATCTAGTATTCTAAATGTACGTTACTGCCGTTGAGTGGTTCGCTAACACCATGGTTTTAGGTACCAATACACCGGTGAGTAAGATCGTTCTATCCTGGGAGGATATATTCCATTAACCTCGGGTACTTGATGGGAATAATTTTCTTAAGGGGACACTATGCATTCAGTGGGCTCGATTTTCTTTTCTTGAGAAAAATATTTTTATATTGTTTCTAATCTATTTCTGATTCTATTTTCTCTACTAGTTTTAATTTTCTAGTTTGAAAATACTGTTTAAACTATGTTGTTTTTTACCAAATTCTTCAAAATTTTGTTCTAAGTATCTTGGGAATACAAGATGAACAACATGATATAGTTCTCAAAAAAACAGGCACGAGTGCAAGGTCATCCAATTCATTAAGCAGTTGAAAGTAGGATTACATATCAAGAAAAAAAAATATTTCTCAAGAAAGTAACGAAAGATAAAAGTTAAATTCACTCAATCGTCATTCAATGAAGAGGACAGACACTTGAAATCATGGAGATCACAGCAAAATAATTTTTTTACACAATTAAAAGTATCGAGATCTCTCTATCTGTTCCTTTCTTTGAACTTACAATATCATTTAGACGGTGAATTTTAATGGTGAGCATCAAAACTTCGAGATCATATGTTTCTATTAATAATTATTTCCACATTAAAAATTTAGAACAGAATAAGAGCATATATTATTGCAAAAGAAATATAAAGGCATATCAGAATAGATAAGAGCATATATTAAATTCAAATTTGGTTAGTCCGCTATGCCTGCAAAAAGTCAGATCGGTGGTCGAATGGAAACAGCAGCGTATATTCCAAACCGTGTGATGAAGCATTCAGTCTTTTAGTTTTAAATTTTATTAAATAAGATATTTAAGTTAGGAAGGTATTTTTGTAATCTAACTTTCAAAAGGTAAGGAGCTAATGCTTTTAATGTATGATAGATTATATATTATAGATTGTAGATAGATAAATAGATATAGTCATAGGTTGTTCATGGTTATAGTTATAAAATCAAACTGAACCGTAATTCGAACTAAATCGATATTTGGTTTGATTTGGTTTTAAATATTTAAAATTGATCCTATTTGGTTTGATTTTGGTTTTACTAAAAATTAACTGCAAAACTAATCAAACCGAACCGAGAAGTTATATATATAAATTTTATAATTATTTCTAAATAAAATATAAGTATTTTGATAAGTTTTAATTAACCTAAGTCTTAAGTTTACTATTTTCAGAAGTCCAACACTTAAATTTTAGTCCAACTATTAAAACATTAAGTCTAAATCCCTCAATATTCATTACTTTAAATATCACACTTTCTCTGCTCTTTATAAAATTTTCTAACACATCATTGAATAATTTAAAGCTCAATTTAAAGAAAATGGTAATTGATTAGTTTTGACTATAAAATATAGATTTTTTTTTTTTTTCAAAATTAATTTCTCAAATTTTACGATGTAATTTTATCTAAAGGTCTATTGATAAGATGTTGAGATCTCCAGAATATTGAACCAACTTTTTTTTTATTTAAAGGTGGGCTCATGCCCAATTTATGTAAGAAAAATAACATAAAAGACAATACCAGACCGGGTCCAAAAGTGACCCGGTCCAAAACTCAACTACAATGAAAAAGAATTAAGAACAAAATGGAAAGTCAGCTGAAAAGTTGCAGGAAGGTGCTTAAAGTCTTCATCTTTATTTACCCAATCCACCATTGTTGTATCTTTCATAACTCGATGTTTTGTTGGAGTCCAACACTAAAGTGTTCATGAAGACCTGGATTCTTCACTTTGCAGGTAAATATCTTATATACCTATGGATTTTCCCAAATTTTTCATTCTTATTTTGTGTTTTCTTTGTTTTTTTTACCTCAAATCTAAGGGTTGAACCACCTTCAGATCTTCAAGACAAAAACACAAACAAATCTCTGCATTTCAAATATTGGGAAACTTCAATGTCAAACCTACTTCAAACCAAACCACTGGAGCCTTCAAGGTATTCTCCCATCTTTAGAACAAATTAAGTTTTTAATTCTCGCCTTTTATGGGTTGAACCCACTTGGATTAGTACCACCATCTTAAGACGAAAATTATAAAACTATACTTATTCTAAGATGAACCGAAGGACTGTGAATGTACACCAAGTATTTTTTCCTAAACGAAATCTCTAGCTACCATTAATTTATGAGTCTTGGTAACATACCATAACAACGAGTCCGAAGTCAAATTGTCAAAAATTCCAAAATGGCACATTAATTTTTTTTTTAACCAAAAGGGCAAAATCGCTCCGTTTTCTAACAAAATTGACGTCGTTACTCGTTTAAAAAACATAAAAATCGCTGCTGCTGCTTTGTTTTTCTAAAAAATTACGTCAATTTTCTGTCAAAAATTATTTTTAAACAATGGAAATTGCTCCACATGTAGCAATTTTAGTTTAAAATGTTTTTTTTTAATAATAGCTGCCAAGGAATCGATTTCAGTATAAAAAATTTCTCAATTGAGTTACTTTATAATTTTTTATTGTATACTTTTTGATTGCTAGCAGCAATTTGAAAATAATAATAAAAATTCTTATTGAAATCGTTGCCTTGACAGCAATTATTAAAAAAATCATAACTTTTTGTAAACTAAAATTGCTACACGTGGAGCGATTTCCCATTATATTTTTAAGCAGTCCTCGCCTCGAGAATTTTCAATAAAAAAAAATTTAAACTTTTTTAAGAAAATGGCTGCTATAGCAGCTATTTCTATTTTTTTAAAATAAAATTCTTTTTTTTTGAGAAAAACATTGCTGGGGCAGCGTTGTTAAAAAATAAAATTGGACGAAATCTCTGATGGGGCAGCGATTTTTATGTTTTTTAAAGGAGTAACGGCGTCAATTTTGTTAGAAGAAACTCATTCCATCAGGAGTGATTTTGCCCTTTTGGTTAAAAAAAATGATGTGCTCTTTTGGAATTTTTGACAATATTTTTTGCCTTTTTGGCTTCGGACTCCCATAGCAACACCTTAAGCTCTCACCAGGTGCATGATATACTTACCAACCAAACATATTTTAGACGTCATAAAATATAGGGTGTGTTTGGTATGAAGGAAAACATTTTTCCGAAAAATGTTTTCCAATTTTCTCATGTTGGTTAGTTAGATGTTTTGGAAAATGTTATCCAAATCAACTCATTTTCGTCAAATTTAAGGAAAATGACTTCCCTTCAAAACTTAAGGAAAACATTTTCCAAAACTCTTTTCCAACTTCAAATTACAATTTTTTTTGTTCAAAAAATTAATTTATTTCGTCTCTACCCTCAAACCAGCCTCCCAACCACCCCCACCCCCACCCCCCTCCTCCAAAATAATAAAGTAAAGCATGTTTTTAAAAATAGTTTTTAACTTCAATATTTTTACCCCACCCTCACCCCTACCACCACCACCCCCAAAACATATTAAAAGTTGTTTTTAAAAGATATTTCTAATTTCAATATTTTTTTGCCCCCCACCACACCCCCTACCCCCTTCAAAAAAAATAATTTAAGTTTGTTTTTAAAAAATATTTTCAACTTCAAAATTTCATTTTTTCACCCTTATCCTCAACCACCCCCCCCTCCCCCCCCCCCCCCCCCAAAAAAAAAATTGAGTTTGTTTTTAAAAAGAATTTTCAATTTCAAAATTTCATTTTTTTCACCCCTACCCTCGTCCTCCCCCACCCAGCCCACCCCCCTACCAGCCCCCCCACCTCCAAAAAATAATTTTAAGTTTGTTTTTAAAAAATATTGTCAACTTCAAAATTTCATTTTTTCACCCGTACCCTCGACCCACCCCCCTCAAAAAAATTAAGTTTGTTTTTAAAAAATATTTTCGACTTCAAAATTTCATTTTTTTACCCCCACCCCCCAAAAAACATTTATGTTTGTTTTATAAAATATTTTCAATTTCAAAAATTATTTTCTACTCTAGTAAAAATAAAAGATATTTCTCAAAAACATTTTTTATTCATAAATCAAACACAAAATCTTTTTCGAAAAATATTTTCTACTCACCAATCAAACTTGAGAAAATCAGTCAAAAATCTACTTATTTTCTAGGAAAACATTTTTCATGGAAAACATTTTCCTTCATACCAAACACAACCATAAAGATAACAATTCTCTTGTTTGAATACATTAGTGCTCATTAATAGCCCTCACTAACAGTATGTTATTGTGCTTTACTCCTTGTTAGTCCAATTGTAACATCAGTACCTTTATGTTTTTCTAACTCGAACCTTGACTGAACTTTTGTTGGAGCTTCCTATAATGGGTTGTATTCTACTGAACCTGCATAAAGATGTTGTCATTGTATTGGTTCAATCCATTTGTCTTCTTCTTATGTGAGGAGTTCCACTTTTATCCAAGTTTGGAATTATTTGCCGTTCCATAGGAATGTCTTGAAAATGGCAAAATTGATAATCACCTGCAAAATCAAAAACTAGGTTAGAAAAATAATCAGCAAGAGTATTTCCTTCCCGAAAGGTATGTTGTACTCTTGCTGATAAAGATCTCCTCAAGCAATTTATGGAGTTGACCTCCAAGGTCACACTCCAAGGGATATCCCACACCCCATCCAAAATTTGTACCATGGCCATAGAATATGTTTCGATGATGACATGTGATAAAAGATACTCTTTACAAAAAACCAAGCCTTCTCTAATAGCTCTAGCTTCAGCTACCAAATTAGAGGTATTTTGTATTTTGAAACCTTTAGCCACAACCAATGATCCAAAGTAATCTCTAATGCAAAATGTTGCAAAGCTAGGTCCTGGATTGCCCCTGGATGCACCATCAATATTACACTTCCCCCAATTTGAAGGGGGTGGAATCCATCTCACAATATTAATGCTATAGGTATTTTTGTACCCCAGTAAATCAGTAATGATATCAGGCCAATTATTTCTTCCAATATCCTTTTTGAACCTGGTTTTAATTACCTTCAAAACAATCCCATTAAATCACCCAAATAACCTTACTTTCTAAGAAAAAACCACCATGTCGAATAATGTTCCTTCGCTTCCATAAGCACAACAAAATGGCAATAGGAACAACCTAAAAAAGCACTTGAGTTCTATAGCTACCTTCCGAGGACCACCACCTTCTAATTGTCTATTACAGATTAAGCATAGAACCTAGGAGACCAGCAACTCTGAAGTAATGATCCCAAACTCAGATAGAAACCTCTCCTGTAAGGAATAGGTGTTCAATAGTCTCCTCTACGGGAATAGAACAACACTTACAATTCTAAGAAATGGTAGGATTCCAAAGATGCATTAAACCTGCTACATGAACTTTACCATTCCAAATTCTCCAACCTAGAAAGGAGAATTTAAATGGTAACCCCTTAATCCATAATAGTATTAAATCCTAATTCTTATCAGATTTTTGTCTCAATAACTCCCAGACAGTTTTGACACTAAACTCCCTATACTAGACTTAGACCACCAATGTTTATCTCCATGTTCACTTGGCTGCACAAAAAACATGTTAAACTTGATATTCTTTATAACATACACTGGTAAGGCATCTTGTAAAGCATCAAAATCCCAACCTTCTTCTGTTAGAAACTCTCCAATGTATCTCATAGGGTGACAAGTGTGCATATCAGACTAATGTAAGTATAAGGGACCAAGATTGGTCCAGTTATCATATCACATGTTAGAAGTACCCCCTCTGGGTCCCACCACAAATGTTGTTTTAGGCATTCTTTATTCTCCAACATGTGTTTCCAAACCTGAGAGTCGTCTTTATATTGTACCAAAGTAGGAATTTGTTTCTTACAATATTTATTCCATAAGAAGTTAGACCATAAAGAATTTTGAGTTCTAAATCTCCACCACAATTTAGCATACATAGCCTGAGAAACGTCAAACATAGATCTGAAACCTAGTCCTCCTTCTTCTCTTGGCAAACAAACCTTAGCCCATTCAACCCAGTGCTTAATTCTACCTGATTCCTTATTACTCCAAAAAAATTTAGCAAAGATCCTTTGCAGTTCCGTAATAACACATTTAGGGGGGATAGCAGAAAGAACATAAATAGGAATAGTACTTTGAAGAACACTAGTAAGAAGAACTTCTTTACCATCAAATGAGAGCATCTTTCCTTTCCATACTTGAAGTTTCCCTCTTACTCTTTCAAATAGCTCTGTGTAATGTTCTTTCCTTTTCCTTGAGTAAGTGATTGGGCAACCTAAATATTTAATAGGAAAATAACCTTCACTCATTTCTGTACATTGTTCCACCTGGAGTGAACTCCCAGCAGCTACGTTCTAGTGCAAATAGTAAAAAATCTTATCTTTGTTCACCTTTTGACCAGATTGTTTCTCATAGTCCTGCAAAACAACCATGATTTTCCCCAAAGAATATTCATGAGTTGAAGCAAAAATAATTGTATCATATGCATATGCCAAATGATTTAGATTAGCACTCCACTTAGGCATCCCGTATCCTATGAATTAAGGATCATCAAATAAGGAATTAAGAGCTCTAGAAAGAACCTCTGATGATAAAATAAGCAGGGTTGGGGAGAGAGGATCTCCTTGCTTCACTCCCCTAGGGGAGTGAAAAAACCCATAAGACTTACCATTTAACAATATCAAGTAATAATTATTAGAAATTATCCTCCAAACCATATCTACAAATTTGTTCGAAAACCCTATCTTCCTGAGAACTTTCATAAGAAAACTATGATACTTTATCATGCGCTTTAGCCATGTCCAGTTTTATGACAACATTAACAGGCTTTCCTCTTTTGGTGATGTATGTTACCAACTCCTGAGCCAAGAGGACATTTTCAATAATATTTCTCCTTTTGATAAATCCAGACTGATTAGAAGATATTAGATTTGGAAGAATATTTTTTAGTCTATCATGAATGATTCTAGAAAAAATCTTATTTACAGAATTACTCAAACTTATAGGCCTTATATCTGAGAAAGTTTGAATATTGTCCTTCTTAGATATAAGGGCCAAATTAGTATGAGTTATAGACTTTGGAACAGTGTTGCCAGCAAAGAACTCATGCACCATCCTTGTAATATCTAATCTTACTATATCCCAACATACTTGATAGAATCTACCTGTAAGACCATTTGGACCACTAGAACTATCACCATTAAGACTGAACATAATATTCTTAACCTCTACATCATCTGGAATGACCCCCAAAGTTGTATTCTCTCCATCGGAGATTAATTCTGCTATATGAGATAGCAGGGGGAAACTGGTGGCATCCCTATCTTGTTTAAATTGATTTTGAAAATGCTCGACAGCTTCTGTTGCTATATCTTCTTCCTCCTCTAACCACGAACCTTGAGAATTTTGAATACTAGCCATATTCATTTTTTGTCTCCTCCCTTTAACTAGACTATGAAAGAATCTGGTGTTCCTATCCCCACTTTCAAACCATTCATACCCTGCTTTTTGTTGCCAGAACATCTCTTCAAAATGAAGATATTTATTATATTCAGCTTTGGCTCTCTGCATAATATTGGGACATTCTTCAAATAGCTTCTCCTTAATTCTTGCTATCTCCTCTCTAATGATGAGTTGCTGAAAAATGTTCCCAAAGGTTTCCTTACTTCATATGGAAAGTGACTTTTTAACCTTATTAATCTTTCTCTTGAAATCTAAAAAAGGATTAGAAGAGATAGTAAAATCCAAATTCAACCTAACCACATCTTTGAATGTTACATGCTCTGTCCAGAATTGCAAAATCCTAAAAGGTTTCTTTTTACTGGTAATTCTGTCTTCACAAATAAGCAACATAGGGGCATGATCTGAACCTGATATTGCCAAGTGTTCAACCTCAGAATGAGAAAACATGTTATGAAAGTCATTCTTAACCAAGATTCTGTCCAATCTTTCCAAAATACAATCATTTCCAGCTCTATCATTCCACCATGTAAATGGATTTCCTTTGAAATTCACTTAGGGACAGATCACAAGACTCTATACAAGTCTTAAAGTCTTCATAATCAATTGCCACAACAGGTAGACCCCCAATCTTTTCTTCCCCATTGAGAACAACATTGAAATCACCTCCAATTAGCCATGGTCTATCCATTCCACTACATAATTGATATAAATCATCCCAAAGATTTAATCTTTGGATACTATCACACTTAGCATATTCAAATATTGCATAAAAGCTAAATGTTGAATTTTGATCAAGCATTAGAAAGGTGAGTTGTTGTTCTGTGTTTTTCACTACTATAACATCATAACCATGATTAGTAAACACCCATATCTTTCCATTGATGTTGTGAGTTACCATTGGCATTCTTAGTCTCCTTCTATATCTATTGATGGATCTAACCAACTCAAAAGGCTCCATCAGAGCAACAAATGTAAACTTGTGAAAGTTATGCAATATTTGTACTCTTTGAAATGCATGTTGAGACCTTACTGACCTAATATTCCAAATTAGTGCCTTCACTGATGTTTGGAATATTAGGATATAACCTGTCTCTTTTGTTGGACTCGAAGAGGTTGGGTTGATTCACCATCACCTGTTTCTTGTCATTTCTAGCTGATTTAACAATCTTCATTACCCTTGGGGAAATATCTGCATCATTATAAATCTGTTCTTCACTTGATTCTGAAACTGTAGCACAATCGACCCCCTTATATTCTGCTAGATCCTCTGGCTCTGAATATTCATCCTTATGAATGAGAACGTCATGCAAAGCTTTATTCGGTGATTCAGAATGGACCCTCACTACTTGGTCTTCATCAGACGGTAAAACTGTAGGAACTACCAATATTGCCATATTATTATCCCTCTTAGTACACTGATTTTCACTTGTCGTACCCATACTACTGCTGCTATGACACTGAACAATTGTATTTGCACTAATGATACTTTTAGAAAATTCCTGTTGTTGTTCATTGATCATATGAACCATATCATGTTTCTCTGGACTTTTGTAACCCTTATAAATTGAATCCCTTGATATCACTACTGCATACATGTCTTCATTGTGCTTATCCTCAGTAGTGTGTAGCTCTTCATGCTTCTCTGGACTGTTAACATTCAAATCTGTAGATGTCGTAGCTAAGTTTACAGATTGCATTTCCTTCATCTTTTCTCCTTGTTGCTTTCTATGCTTCTCATGACATTTATTCATGTCCATGTTATTTCTCCCATCATCTATATTTTGTGGTTTCTTCTTATCCCCATTGTTTCTTACTTTATTACTTTGAGATACTTCTAGCTGATTGATTTTCTCTAATGCATGCTCTTTGCTTTTTAGTGCAGACTCATTATCATCACTTTTTACAAAGTTATTGATTGTATGTGTAGAAGACCGTTGAGCATCACCTTCCAAGACTGATTCGAATGCTTTTGTGATCCACTCCTTGGTTGATATTATCACTCCTTCTTTCCCTTTGTCTTGAGTCGGGTTCCCTTTACTACTAATAACATTAATTTCTATATGATCAGTCTTTGATGTACTGATGTCTTCCAGAGTGTTTTCCTCTTGGGCAAGAGCATTAAACTTGTTCTCCCCTACAGTAGTTATCTGAGGGGCTGTATTTGTTTTTCCCCTTCTATTCCTTAACACATTCCAATTACCAAGGTCTCCCACTACTTTCCCACTTGAAAGCATTCTGGCTCCTCCTTTTTTTAGTATTTGAATTTTAGCAGCTTGTGGCTCGTGCTTGAGTTGTGCTATGTCCTGTATATATTGCACATTTTTCTCTACATTATTCCTAAAATTGACCACTTTACAATTCTCTTTGTTATGCCCTTGCATTTTGCATTCAACACTGTATTTAGGAATGTAATCATACTGAATAGCAACCATATTAGACCTTATTTTCCCTGTCTGCACATTTTCTATGTTCATTTGCATAGCTTTAGGAATATCACCTTTAAGATCTACCAACACCTTCATGCGTGCACAACTAGGTATGGTCTTGTTTATAGTTGCTTGATCAAGATGGATAGGTTTTCCAACTGCTGATGCTAGGGAGAAAAGACACTCTTTGACAAAGAAAGTAGGTAATAGGTTAGGAAAAGATATCCATGTCATGGCCATTGATGTTTCTTCATTAACCCTAAATCTAGAGTCATAGATCAGAGTCCGCATTAGATACGAGTACCCATCCTTACATGTGATATAGAAATCTCCCTTAGAGATAAGGTTAACGAAATCCTCCTGCAAGGTCAGACGAATAAGAATGTGTTTACTCTGAAACAAACCAATCTGTGACACTCTCCTTTCACCTGACATTGCTTAGGAATGATTTTCCTTAATTCTTCAAGATCAGACCACTTGTATGTGAACTTCCCAACTTTATACTATTGACAATGAGTTTTTTTAGTTTCTAGAACTTGGTACATTGGATGAATCACTTTGTTTGTGTCATAGCTTTTTTGTGAATTGTCCATATACTAAGTGTTTGTGTCTATCGATGTGTATGTCCTCAACAAATTTATTACTTTCAAATCGAAAAAAAACTGAGAAAATCGAACCAAACCGGCCGCTATTTTTTTGATTTGGTTTGGTTTGGTTTGGTTTTAGAAATTTTAAAACTGATTAAATTGATTTGATTTTGATTTTAACTAATAACCAATTCAAATCGAATCATAAACACCATTGATGCATTAATAAAATAAAAATATTTAACAATCATTCAAAGTACGGACATATGCATTAATTACAGTCGACTTAAATTGGAAGAGTTGTAGCTTGTCTAGAAAAATTGAACTTGTGCACTATCCTTGCTTTCACATTGAATCTGTATCATGCTTTCTTTGTTACATATTGCTCTCAAACTTGTCGGACAACCCTGTAAATTGAATTCTTGGATTTTATCCAACTTTAGATCATACGAAATTAAAGAACCCTCTCTGCTTTCGCAAAGCATCAGATAATCCTTCCAAATTAGTAATGGAGATTCAATAAGAAGAGATCTAACTGTGTATATCTTCATCCCAGAATCATATAACCCATACTCTTTCATTTTCCAGATTTGCATTAAATGTTGTGCTGGATCATATTCCGGATTTGGAAAACGGTAACGAAGCATTGTTATAGAGTCTCTTAAGACCACTAAACCGTAGTGTGGTCCATTGTAGGAATTACAAGTATCAGGCATATTAATAGTGTTAAAAATCTCTGTACCCATATCAAAATAGAGAATTATCATTTTGTCTTTCGATCCAATAGCAAGCCAATAACAAGCACTCTTGAAAAATACCATAGAACAAGGCGCCTAATAAATTCTAGGCATATCTTGATCAATATTCTCTAATTCTCTCCAGAAATCAGTGCTCATTTCATATACCTCAACTTTTTGCTCTCTTGAATATGGGTCCTTATAAGGAGGATCATTATAAACTTTAGAAATCCTAACTACCTTGTAGTCATTTGCTATCGAGTCAAATCCAAACCCAACACCATCAATGGAACATCGAAAACCTTGTGGAGCATTACTAGGGCAAGGCGATACAACCTATAATTTCTAGTAGCTGGATTAAATAGTATGGTGTTAATCATATTAACCAAAGCTATTAAACCATGACAAGGTCCAATAAATTGGTCATAATTGTTAACAAAAGTGGATTCCAAATATGGCACATCTAGATCTGGTGAAACGGGGTTAAGATCATCACCAAAAAGAAAAGACAATGTAGTTTTATGTTGAAAAGCATCTACTTGTAAAGAGCGCTTGAAGATAATGAATTCTTCTTTAGCAGCTTTACTGCATTTGAGATGGAGGTTGATGAATGTGGAGGATGGAATGAGAATGTACCAGGTTTTAGATATGCACTTACATCGCATGAGTTATTTTACTGAAAACCTTAAAAGTATATAAACAATCACATCTTCGGGCAATTTCTTCAGAATTTCATGTGCCATCTTGGATTTTCTCAAAATGCATTTTGAATTATACTTGAGGAAATGGTGTTTCTGTGTGTAGTCTCAGTTGTATCGCCGAAACGCAAGGAAATCTCTATCTCATTTGAAAAATAATAATAGTTCCTTCAATATTTTTTATTTTGTGGTTAAGAGGATTTAAAAATACAACAATTTTTAATCACCAAACACATATACAACCTCTGTAATTTGCCTCAAAATTTATATTAGCACTTTAACTCAGTCTTATTTCATTTTAATCCTCTAACTCCATTTAGCATGTACCATTTAATCATAAAAAGTTGTACCCAGTATAAATGTTTAGCATATGTTAGACTAACATTAAAAGGGTTAAAAGATATATATATATATATATATATATATATATATATATATATATATATATATATTCATTTAAATAACGTCATGTATTTTATTTTCTCCAAGTCATTCAAATTACTTTGTATTTACTTTAATTAAATCAAGTTAGTATCTTTAAGTAATGTAAGAATATAGATTAATTAGCTACAATTGATTACAAAATTTATTGCTGAGAGTGATTAGTGATACAAGTTAATATAAAATTTAGTTTATGTTACTATGAATCTCCATTTTTTTAAAATTTATGTGGCATCAACCAAATATTTGACATCATTCGGCTAATTATAATTCAAATTTTTGTATGACATTGTTCTCCTCAATCTAACTCTTTACTCAGTATTGTAATATTTCATTTGTCTTTTATGACATAGAATATAATTGATAGTTTACACTTTTAGATTAAAAAAAGATAATATAAATTAAAATAAAAAGAATATTATCTTTGCATAGAGAGAGATATAGAAAATGAGGTAGGTGAAGAAAATAAATGTATAAGAAAATTAAGTAGATGAAGGAAAAAAATGGGGTTGAAGAGAAGATGGAGAAATAAATAGGGCAGAAGGTTGTGAATGATAAAAATATCGAATATTAACAGAAGAAAGAATTTCTCACGTGTTTTAAAAGGTGAATAATTTCATTTAACTTTTCCGCCAATATTTTGTATTTAAATGGTACATTAAAATTGAAGTTGAAGGGTTAAAACAAAACTTGATTGAGTTAGAATGTAAAAAAAAAAAAATTACCGACAAGTTAGAGGGGATATGTATGTGTTTGGACATTTTCAAAATATGTATATATATATATATATATATATATATATATAATAATCTTAGATCCGCCTATGTGATGCCCTTACAAATTAGGGTTCTTATTTAACCATTCTTAAAAGTCACAACCTTATGGAAAAATCACAACTTTTCACGCCCTCACAAATTAGGATTCTTATTTTTTAACCCTTCTTAAAATTCACAACCTTACGGAAAAGACACAACTTTTTATAAGAGTCAGAAGTTTTTAGAAAAGTCGCAACTTTTAATAAAAGTAAAAACTTTTGACAAAAGTCACAACTTTTCACAAAAAGTCATAATATTTTAGGCTTAAGTCATCTATGTTCCCTTAAAGTTGTCCGCATAATTACTTAGACATCTCAACTAAGAGTTGTACCTATTGAACACCTCTATCATTCCGAATTTGAACCATGTCCAACACAACAAATCTTCCTTTCCATCAGCCTATTTTTCAATTATAACTTTCTTCTTCTCCTCATTTTAGGTAGAGAAAGATGAAAAAAAAGCTCGCAGGAAATTTAATGAACATCGATTGCCATTGTCGGAAAAAATAGAGTTATGTCAAATTTCTTTTGTGTTTCATAACCGATTAACTTATTTGGATGAACAACATCCTTACATTCTGCCAATATACATCAATTTAAAGTAAAAACAATACATTCATGACAAATCAAAAAAGTTCAATAAAAATTTGACCAAAACAAATAATAAATAGAAAAATCCTCCAATAAATTCAAACAACTGGACATCAATTTAACACCAAATTACTACATTAACAGCAAAGAGACAAACTTCAAACTTAAAGCCTTTACAAATTAAACATGATGAAAATATCGGTGATAATGGTGGAATGGTGGTTTCAATGGTAGTGCAGTCAATCCTAATATGAATGACAACGGGGCCAAAAAATAACAACAATGGAGGTAAAAGAACTGAAGTATCCGGAGAAAACAAGAGGAAGAAAAAGGGTGTGTAGCGGCGACGGTGGTAGCAGCAAGATGGTGGTGTGATTGAGGAAGAGATGCCAAAGAAGATGAAGAAGAAATAATATTTTTTTTCCACAAAAAAGACCAATTTAATACCTTTCACGTGAATCACAAACAATGAGTCACCTAGGTAAAAAATGTTCAAATATGGAAGGGTAGAGGTGTTCAATAGGTAAAAGTCCTAGTTAAGGTGTCTAAGTGAATTATGCGGACAACTTTAAGGGGTCTCAGATGACGTAAATCAATATTTTACAACAGTCACAAGACAAAAGTTACAACTCTTCATTTTTCATTCACACCTTTTAAAATCCAACACTTAATTCTAAGGCGCCAAAAGAAGAAAGAATAGACAAAGAAAATTGATTTCAATTGCAATGCGACATTACTACTCTTGTGCCTCTCAGTTCACAACTCATAATGCTGCTGGAATGGTTGATTCATAATATTTGGTGTTTTCGTAAACAAAATTTCTATATCTGTCACTATTATTTGTAGGGTTTTTTTCGCTATAGGGGAGTCAAATTCAAATACATTAATTAAGCTTTTTCTTCAGTGTGTTTCATTCCTTAAAGTTTTCTTCCTCCTATTTCATGAAACTTAATATTTTACTATAAGTCATATGGATTTATGCAACTATTGCAATTTCTTTTTATTATTTTGGTGACTTTTTTTGAACTCTGTTAAAAATCTCAGGAAGGATGATTGAAAATTGGTCTTCTCTTTTGTGCCCTTTTATAGGCTTCATATACTTTTTGGGAAAATTTCTTGTGGGTTGTGCTATATTTAATAGGATACAACAACAAATATGCGATAACTAATACAAAATTAATAGTGAAGTTTGTTAAAAGAACCAAACAAATTACTCTATTGCTTGTCATAGTTATTATATTACTTTGATTGTTTTATCTTAGGTACAAACATTTTGTATGCTGTTGCACTCTTCCTAGAATATTAGTATAGAGACAATTAGTTCACTTCTTTTATCGCAAGTTAACTAATTTGTCATTTTTCCTCCTCTCTTTTTTTTGGGCATAATAAGAGATTAAGTTTTTTTGAAACTAACAGATGCCAATGATACACTATAACAAAAATATTTTATTGACAATAAATATGCACATTAACAAAGAGTGCTAGAGCTTTTACCGACATTAATTAATTGTTATTAGATTCAATGTCATTATAGACTTTAGGGACATTTAAAGAGAGTACTAACTGTCTTTGAAAATATATATTTAGCGGTGATTAAGTTATTAATTATCATTAAAGATCATTTTTGTTATAGTGATAACTCTTTCTTTTGGCTTCTTTCAATTAAATTTGTGAACTGTAAGCCTGGATACAACCTGACATACTATCTTTTTAAAAAATATGTTAAGCAACATGTCGTTTTCTTCTTGATTGTTAGGAAAGTGAGGTCATATTTATTGTTATTTGTGGATATTTGTGAGTTCAAGTGCTCACAAAATTATGATGTGAGATTTTAATATGTTATATATCAAAATTTTGGTTTAGAATATCATGTTGTGAACAGTTCCATTTTGATATCACCTACGGCTTGGTTGATCATTGCTTTATTTCTTACTAAGTGCATATTATAACCATGACAATAACTATGGTTTAATTTCAAATAAGTTGGGGCCGGTGATATGAAACCTAAACAATAGTAATGACTATTAAAAGACAATGAGGAAAAACTTTTTTGTTATTAACAATTATAGGTAATTTTTGACATATACATGTTATGACATACTATAATAAAAAAGAGATTATTGGAGGTTCATAAGAAAGGAGCCGAAAGTCCTCAATTTGAATTTAGTTAAATATGTTCTTCTTTGGACGTGATGTTTCATACCAAATTTGTCGATTAAACTCAATTTAGTTAAATTCTAAATTGATTATAATTGCAATCTATTCGGCCTTCTCTCAAATGTAAAATTAGCCACTTTGTTACCTCACCTAAAATCCATTTTAGACCAATTTTGGGTCATTTCCTCCCTACCCAATTCAGTCTAATTCTTCGCAAACCACATACATGTTTCCAATCCTTTAGCCCAATTTCAATACAACCCACTTTCCTAATTCATTCATTACAACAACAACCCATCAGCCCACCCAAGACCCATCTAATACAAATTAGCCCATACCTATGCAATACACAAGCGTTCAATACGCAACCACAACAACACTGACGCCTTCACATCATCTTCTTCCTCAACTAGACTCCCAAACCTAGCGAGAACAACGTCTAGTACACTGACCCAGACCAGCAAACCCGACCCCAAAACCCACATCCCTCTCCTCTCTCCTTATCCTTCCGTACCAAGACCACTTCGAGAATTATGAGGTGTCAAAATTTTGCACCTCACTCGTCCTTCTCTTAAAATCAAATGGTTCTCCTCTTGAATCCGTTGAAAATGGTACCATTTCGTACCAATTGGAGTTGCCCAAGCCTTATCTTCCAAGAAGGAATTCGAATTTTGAATCTTGAATTTAACTTTCTTTTGGGTAACTGTAGTCAATGGAGAGAAAATTAAAGAGAAACCTTCTATAATAACCAGTCAAATCCAAGAAGCTTCTAATATTTGAAGGGGACAAGGGTCTAGGCCAACTCTTAACCACGTACATCTTTTTAGGATCTACCTCGATATCCTTGTCGAAAATAGTGTGACCAAGAAAATCCACGGATCTTAACCAAAACTCGCATTTACTAAACTTTACAAAAAGTTGTTGGTCCTTGAGGACTTGCAACATAATCCTCAAATGATTGACATGCTCATCCTTACTCTTTGAGTAAATCAAATGTTGTCGATAAACACAATCACAAACATGTCAAGGTAGTGTCTAAACACTCTATTCAATAAGTCCATAAATGCGGCTGAAGCATTACTCAAACCAAAAGACATTACCTGAAACTCATAATGACCATATTAATTTCGAAAATGCATCTTCGGATTGTCATCTTCCTTTACCGTCAATTGGTGATAACCCGACCCAGGGTCAATCTTAGAAAAGTAACTTGTTGCTTGTAGTTTGTCGAATAAATCATCAATTCTTGGAAGAGGGTACTTGCTCTTAGTAGTGACTTTGTTCAACTGACGGTAATCAGTGCACATACGAAGGGAACCATTCTTCTTATGAACAAACAAGACAGGAGCACCCCATGGAGAGATACTCGGTCAAATGAAATTAAACCCTTATCCAATAAATCTTTCAATTCCTTAAGTTCTATTAGAGTTATACGATAAGGAGGAATACAGATAGATTGCATATCTGGGAGAAGGTCAATACAAAAGTCTATAAGCGTAAGAGAACATGACTAGTCTCTTGTGGGTGGCTTTAGGAAATGGAATTGGGTCTGTCTATTGGGGTGTTGGGCTAATATATTGTAAGGTTATTATGGTGGGCTGATTTGGTCTCAATTTTTGGTCCGAAAGAGAATTTAAAATAGGGTCAAAATATGGTTAGATCTGTAATTAGGAGATGGTCTCATGAATTGCAATTGGTAGTAAATTTAGAATGTAGCCAAATTGAGTCAATTTAGATAATTCTATTAAATTTTAAATAAGATGAATTATATATATATATAGATATATTGATTAATTATCTTAATTATAAACTAATCAACTTGAAAATATAAACTACTAATAAACTAAATCTAACTAACAAAATATTACTTATATCAAAAACAAATTTTTTTGGAGATAACTTTTTGAATATTTATAAAAGGTACTAAGTATATACATAATTATATAAAAAACATGTATATATTATATAAAAATTACAAAAAATGACAAAATTACTTTAAAATAACTTTAAAAATATTTTGAATTTTATAAAATTAATTAATTGTTTAAAATTAACGAAGGTTGATGGTTAATCCACATTTTGGAGTGCCAAAAAATTTTGAACTTGATAGCAAAACTTAGTTTAGCACTTTAATTCTATGGGCGTTTATTCACTCCTAATCTAAGTATGAAGTGAATCAAATATCATAGAAGTAGCTAATGTGGCAAATAAAAAAAAAAAAAAAACTTAAGCGTGTAAAATAGTTTTAATTCTTTTTTTTTTTTTTTAAAAAAAAGTGTTTTTTTTAACTTTCTTCTACTTCCTCACACTCGACCACCTTCTGCCCCCTCCATCTACCCATCTATTTTTATTCCCTTTCTCTTTTTTTCCAACCACACTTTTCCATTCCATCTTCTTCCTCACTATTACACACACAGAGACCCAACACCCCCTTTCTCCTTCTTTAAACCTCCCAAACCCATCGTTTTTTCTTTCTTTAAACTACACGTGGCATACGAAGTACACTTACCTATCAAATTCTTATTAAATACACACATTAAAGTCAAAGGAAACTTCAACACCCACATAATTTTCTTTATTCTATACTTTCAAAATTTGATTATATCTTTTTTGAAAGTTTTAAATTTCATGACAAATATGTAAGAGTAAATACTTTAAGGATCTTGAACACGATAATCTTACATAAAAATCGTTAGGGGCACATACCTGATGTGGAAGATATAATCGAAGAGAGAAGCGGAAGCGTTAGTTGTAAATTGGTTTCTACCTCCTTGCCCTAACTTTATGTTACCACAACCGTCAGCGATGGAATTATTGTAAAGAATATGTGATAACCTAATAGGTGGAGGGAGGACCAATTTATAGAGATTATGACTTAATCTGGTACGTCCATCAAGCAACCAATGTGTGGACGAGATCTATTCTTTATTAAATATTATTTATGGTATTACTTTATTAATATTTAATAAACATTAGTTGCGCATACAATAAATCTCTTCTATAATGTCCATCATATATACCACAATATAACAAACAACTAATGCAAGCTATGACGGTTGTACATAAATTTTAAGCTACATACTTCCTTCCATATACTACTACATTAGCAACTCATCATACTAGGTTCATAAGCTATAAAACATATAACATTATGGTCCACAATAATGTCTCATAGAGAATTATCTTGTAATATCTCAAAACAATAATGTATACACCATTATGAGAAACAAGAAATTCATTAATGTATATTAGAAACACATAATTTGAGCTCAGAGTGTAAAAACATCATAAATGCATCAATCATAAGTACAACCAAGACCCATTCTTTGAACATGTTCTTTAAATGTCTTTGGTTGTATGCCTTTTGTTAACTGATCTGCAATTATGAGATCAGTTCTAATATTCTCAAGTAACACTCTTTGTTTCTGAACTTCTTCCTTGACGGTAAAGTACTATAATTCCATATGTTTGGCACCTTTGGAGTACTTATCGTTCTTGGAGAAGAATACTGCTACAGTATTATCATAATAAATTTTCAGCTGCTTGGTAATGGTGTCGACAACCCTAAGTCCTGAAATGAAGTTTTGCAGCCATAATGCATGAATTGTGGCTTTATAACATGCCATAAATTATGCTTCTATTGTGGATGTAGCAATGACAGATTGCTTAGCACTCTTCCACGATATTGCTCCTTCAGCTAATAGGAACAAGTAACCAAATGTGGACTTTCTAGTGTCAACGCATCCAGTAAAATCTGAATCCGAGTATCCAGTAACTTCTAAGTGATTGGATCTCCTATACATGAGCATGTAATCCTTCGTTCCTTTCAGGTACCTTTAGACCTTCTTTGCAGCTTTCCAGTGATCAATTCCAGAGTTACTTTGATATCTTCCTAGCATTCTGACCGCAAAACTAATATCTAGTCTTGTGCAAGTTTGAACATACATCAAACTTCCAACGATAGAAGAGTAAGAAATTGTTTCCATTTCTTTTCGTTCTATATCATTCTTTGGGCATTGCATGAGATTAAATTTGTCCCCTTTTGAATAGGAACTATTCCTGCCGAACAATTGTTCATGTTAAATCTCTCTAGAACTCTTTCGATATCACCTTTTTGAGACAGTCCCAATAATCCTTGTGATCTATCACGGAATATTTCTATCCCTATCACATAGGATGCCTCACCCATATCTTTCATTTCAAAGTTCATAGAGAAAAAGTCTTTCGTCTCACGCAATATGCCTAAATCATTAGCAGCAAGTAAAATGTCATCAACATACAGGACTAAAAATATAAACTTACTCCCACTAATTTTTTGGTATATGCACCTGTCAACGGTAATTTCCTTAAATCTAAAAGATGTTATGGTATCATTAAACTTTATATACCATTGTCGTGAGGCTTGTTTGAGTCCATATATTGACTTTTTTAGTTTACACACCATATGATCTTTTCCTTTAATTTCGAAACCCTCAGGGTGGTCCATATAAACATCCTCCTCGAGGTCTCCATTAAGAAAGACAGTTTTCACATCCATTTGATGTAACTTTAAATCATAATGAGCTACCAAAGCCAAAACAATTCTTAATGAGTCTTTCTTTGAGACCGGTGAAAAGGTCTCTTTATAATCAATGCCTCCTTTTTGAGTGTATCCCTTGGCAACAAGTCTGGCTTTATATCGTTCAATATTACCATTAGAATTGCGTTTGTTCTTGAAGACCCATCTACATCCGATTCTTTTAGAACTTTCTGGTAATTGAACAAGATCCCAGACTTTGTTGTGTTTCATGGATTTTAACTCTTCATTCATGGAATTAATCCATTTATTAGACTCAGTGCTTTCTATGGCCTGTGAAAATGAAATCGGATCTTTATTAATTCCAATGTCAAAATCTGACTCTTGCAAATAAATCACATAATCATCGAAAATGGCCGATTTTCTTTCTCTTTGAGATTTTCTTAATGGCACTGTTTATGGTTCATTTGCGTCAGATATTTGTGAGTTAGTTCCTGCTTGAAGTGTTTCACCCAAATATTGTTCAACATTGTTAAAGTGTTCTTCAATAAGAGGAACAATATTTGTTATTGGTGTGGAAGTAGGTACATTTATAGGTAATGAAATATTTACTCTTACCTCATTAATTTTCACACTTTGTCATTCAACACTCCCACTAACTTCACCATTCTCAATGAATTTTGCATTACCGGTTTCAACAATTCTCGAACTATGATTTGAATAGTAAAATCTATACCCTTTAGATTTCTCTGGATAACCAATAAAGTAACCACTTACGGTTCGAGAATCTAATTTCTTTTCATGTGGATTATAAACTCTAGCTTCTGCTTGACAACCCCAAACATGCAAGTGTCTTAAACTAGGCTTCCTTCTCGTCCACAGTTCAAAAGGGGTCTTTGGAACTGCCTTACTAGGAATCCTGTTTAATAAATATACAACGGTTTTAAGAGCATACATCCACAATGATTTGGGTAATGAGGAATTACTCATCATACTCCTAACCATATCCATAAGTGTTCGATTACGCCTTTCTGCAACACCATTTTGTTGAGGTATTTCCTGGCATAGTATACTATGCACATATGCCATGTTCTTCAAGGAATTTTGCAAATGGACCTGGACATTGTCCTGATTCGTTATACTTTCCATAATATTCACCACCTCTATCTGACCTAATGATTTTCACTTTTCTATCTAATTGTCTTTCAACCTCATTAACGTACACTTTGAGAACGTCCGCTGCTTGAGATTTTTCTTTCAACAAATAGATAAATCCATAACGTGAAAAATCATCAATAAGGGCGATAAAATATTTTTCTCCACCAAAAGATGGAACATCAAAGGGTCCGCAAATATCAGTGTGTATAATTTCAAGAAACTGAGTGCTCCTTGTGGCACCTTTCTTGGTATGTTTGGTTTGCTTTCCTTTAATGCAATCCAAACATATATCAAGATCAACAAAATTCAAATTCGGAAGAATTTCATTCTTTACTAATCTTTTTAATCGTTCTTTGGATACATGACCCAAACGTTTATGCCACAAATAAGCAAAACTTTCATTTAGTGAACTACGTTTAATTCCAATATTTTGATGAATAGTAAACAGGGATTCAGAAAAATTATTATCGAGTTTCAATCTATATAAACCATTAATAAGAACACCAGAACCATAAAAAATAGTATTCTTATATAAATTGAAACATCCATGTCCAAACTTAAAATCAAATCCAGAAACATCAAGTCTTGAAAGGGAAATCAAATTCCTAGAAACTGAAGGAACATAAAGAGTCTGTAATAGATTAAGGTGATGTCCAGTCTCCAAGATCAATCGATAAGTCCCTATGCCTTCAATTTGAGCCTTCATACGATTTCCTATGAACATGAAATCCTTATTTGGATTTGTAGTTTGGATCGTAGTGAATCCCTGCAACATAGTGGATACATGAGTAGTTGCACCAGAATCAAGCCACCAAGTATTATTAGGAACTTCTACTAAATTTGATTCGAAACATACAAAAGCACTAAATCTACCTTTCTTTTCAAACCAAGCTTTACGTTTCAGGCAATCTTTCTGATAGTGTCCTTCCTTTCTACAGAAATGACACACATCAACCTTGAGTTCCTTATGAGCATCCTGTGGAACTTTAGCAGGTGCTTTCTTTTTCTTAAACTTGTTGGCCTTCACTTTATGTCCTTTACCAGCTCCTTGACCTATGAGGTTAATGGAATGACCTCCTTGTTTCTTAAGTCTTGACTTCTCTTGAGTAAGCATACTGGACAATTCACTAACATCCCATGTATCCTTAATAGTGTTATAGTTAATTTGGAATGGTCCATACTCAAGAGGCAATGAGTTTAGAATGAACTGAACCAAGAAGGTGTCATCCACTTTCATCCCCAAGGTCCTACGTCTTGCTGCAATGTTAGTCATCTCGATGATATGATTTTGCATACTACGCGACCCATCAAACTTCATGGTCGTGAGTTTAGCCATTAGTGTACCAGTGAGAGACTTATCAGTAGAACGGAAACGTTCTTCTACAAACTTTAGGTATTCTCTGGCACTTTCTGTTTGTGGAACAGTACTCTTAATGTTGTTAGCAACAGTCATTCGCATGAACATAAGGCTTAATCTGTTAAAGCGTTCCCATGATTTATGAAAAGACTTCTCATCCTCATTGCTCTTATCAGTAATGGCAGTAGGCTTGTCATTCAACAGAGCCAAGTCAAGATCCATTACACCTAGGTGGAACTGTACTTGTTCATGCCATTCAGAGAAGTTCAATCCATTGAACACAGTAACAAACGAAGCATGCGAATGAAGAGGAATAACTGCAATATAGATATACATGCTCACAAATTAGAAAATAATGTGAATTCAGTAAAGCGATAAAAATATATCGTAATTCTCCTTTGGGTAGATACTACGACATATTGTCATAATTTAAATGTCAATTTTATCTTTAATAGGTAATTGAATATTTTTTTTAATCAAATGTATATGACATCTTTGGATATACAATATAGGTTTGACTAAAAAATTAATTTACCTCATAATTTTCACTATTCGTAGAATGATTGATTCACCTTTGGGTAAATTCTTAAGTTCTAGCAATAGTGAAAGTCAATTAATCTATTTATTTTTCAATATATAGGCATTTAATTAACCTTCATAGATAAATGACAGTTTTTATGAGTGCATATTTCTTTTAACCATACTAGTTTGGCCACTTTGGTGACTAACACGCTATATGAATACAAATGCATACATAATCTCATAAAATTTTTGTGCATGTGAATAATTTTAAATATTTTAGTTTGGCCACTTTGATGACTAACAAACTATAGAAACATAATACATGCATCAAGTGATTATAAATGTTATATGTGTAGACGTTAATTTCTCTAGTTGGCCACTTTGGTGACTAACAAACTATAGAAACATAATACATACATCAAGTGATCATAAATATGATATGTGTAGACGTTAATTTATCTAGTTTGGCCACTTTGGTGACTAACAAACTATATTGCACTAAGTACACATATATTATTTATTGCTTAGTATAACAATCACTTTAATTTATTGCACAATCTAAACCAATACATAATTTTTACATTATGGGAAGATTAAAGTTTTTCAGAATTTGTGCTATCTAAAACAAAACATAATTATTTATTTATGGTGGCTATTGTGGATGTCGCATAATTCCTTCAGACCACTGTAGTTCAGCTATTAACATGTAAAAGTATTGCATAGTTTTTAGGGAAAAAGGACAAATATACCCCCGAATTATCATAAATGGTGCGTCAATACCCTTCGTTATACTTTCAGGTTGTGTATACCCTTACCGTCAATATTTTGGAACGTATATACCCTTAAAATAAACGGAGGGACACGTGTCATGATCTTAATGGTTTATTTAAATTTGGATAGACCATTAAGATCATGACACGTGTCCCTCCGTTTATTTTAAGGGTATATACGTTCCAAAATATTGACGGTAAGGGTATACACAACCCGAAAGTATAACCAAGGGTATAGACGCACCATTTATGATAATTCGGGGGTACATTTGTCCTTTTTCCCTAGTTTTTATGTCGACCACTTATCCTTTGCCATAAGGCCCATAACTGTTGATTGTCTATGCCTTAGTGTATATTGATTAATCAAATCTTAGCAATTCATCCTTAGGGGAAGGCAATCATTCTTGAATTCTATAACGGTGATGGGCAGTGACTATTCTTTACTACTTTACCAAGGCTAATGCGGTTATATAATTTTTGAAGATTATCCATTCAAACAATCCAGGCTCAGATGCCACATGTAAGATTAAATACTTTAAGAATCTTGAACACGTTAATCTTACATAGAAATCGTTAGGGGCACATACTTGATGCGGAAGACATAATCAAAGAGAGAAGCGGAAGCGTTAGTTGTAAATTGGTTTCTACCTCCTTGCCCTAACTTTATGCTACCACAACAGTCAGCGATGGAATTATTGTAGAGAATATGTGATAACCCTAATAGGTGGAGGGATGACCAATTTATAGAGGTTATGATTTAATCTGGTACGTCCATCAACTAACCAATGTGTGGACGAGATCTATTATTTATTAAATATTATTTATGGTATTACTTGGTTTCCAAGTAAACTTGGGCCATAAGTAAGAATTAATTAATAATAATTAATAATAATTCCTACAAAATAATGATTTTCAATGGAGGATAACGAGATTCTATTTTTTATTTTAAGAACTAATGATAACAATAGTAATCCAAGTGAAGGGTAGAGAAAGAAATTTGTTTTCGTGAAATCAATGTAAATAATTTTTGTTATTTCTTGAATAAATCAGGAACTGAAAATTGTATACTAACACTAATGGCCAATAGGCAGTTCAAGTAATCGTGAGTAATGGAAGAATTTTTTTTCTAATTTCATAGCAAATGGTCAATATTTTTTTCGTAAATTAAGTAGTGTTTAAAAATATAATGAAAAGAAGTTGTATGTAAACAAAAAACGTATTAAAAATGAAATTTTCAAATTAAAATAATTTTCTACATAGATCTATGTGGTGTTGATATAGGAGAAAATGACATAAATAGTCTCTTAACTATAGGAGTAGGTCTAAAATGATTTCTTAATTATACACTTAACGGATTTAGTCCTTTAACTATTCAAAATCTTATTAGCTTTGTCCCCTAATTATACATTTACCGGTTTTAGTCCTTCAACTATAAACTTACCAATTTTAGTCCTTTAAGTATTCAAAAACTTATCAGGTTTGATCTTTGTCCATTTTTTAAATATAAATAGCTTAGGTTTATATTAACGGATATATTCGTGAAATTAGACCTACTCCTACAATAACATGGCGCGTGTGTAATACACTTTTCATTTCATTGTGAGATTAGTACTATATTTTTAGGGTGATATTTAATTCACTTCATACTAGATTAGGGATAAATAAAAGTCCATAAAATTAAAGTGTTAAAGTAAATTTTGATGTCAAATTCAGGGTTTTGTTTTTATGGTGTTCGGTTATTTTTTTTGCAACGTCAAGAGATATTGAATATGATTTTTTAAAAAAAATATGCAGTAATATTAAAATTGATGCCAATTTTTTTTTTTAATTCTAATATGATAATTCCGTTTATACCAAAGTATGCACACGTCTATGTGCATGAGTTTCTATATGTGAGCGGTTGCATATAACTAAATTATTTTGAACTTATTATCTTCAACTTTGATCCTTGCTTGATAAGAAAACTATGGAATGAAAGCAGTGGTCCTTTTATTTAGCAAAGGTTTTATTAACTGAAATAAAAAAGATTAAATAAATCATTGTGCATTATAATTATAATATAAAAACTCCATGTGGATCCTTCACTTGTTCTCCACCAACTAGAAATATAAGAAAATACTTAAAAAATAAAAAGAAAGAAAAGGAATTAAAAGTGGTGATGCTGAAGAAGGGGAAAGGAAGGCGAGAAAAGTAAGGAGAAGCAATAGAAGGAATTAATGAAAGACCAGGCCAACAATGAAATGAGAGGCAGGGAGATTATTTCGGTATAATTGTTGCTATAAAACGCCCTGATGGAGATGGTTAATAGTGCAAGCTCTAGCAGGAAGAAGAAATAAAAAAAGAAGAAGAAGCCTCACCTCTTCTTCTTGTGAGAGTAAAAATATAAAACTCCCAAAAAAAAATTACTACGAGTCATCAAAAATAGAAAAAAAAAGAAACATCGTCATGGGGAGTGGTAAAGTGACAGTTGTGGCTTTGCTACTTTGCCTCTCCGTAGGGGTAATAGCTGAGGACCCTTACCACTACTTTAACTGGAACGTTACCTATGGCACAGTCTCTCCATTGGGTGTGCCACAACAAGGTATTCTCATCAATGGCCAGTTCCCTGGGCCTACAATTAATTGTACCTCCAACAACAACATTGTCGTCAATGTCTTCAATAATTTGGACGAGCCATTCCTCTTTACCTGGAATGGTGTCCAACATAGGAAGAACTCATGGCAAGATGGTACCCCAGGAACCATGTGCCCAATCATGCCTGGTCAAAATTTTACCTACCGCTTCCAGGTCAAGGACCAGATCGGTAGCTACTACTACTTCCCAACCACAGCTTTGCACCGAGCAGCAGGTGGTTATGGTCCCATCAATGTCCACAGTCGTGCTCTCATCCCTGTTCCTTTTGACAATCCTGCCGATGAGTACAATGTGTTAGTCGGTGATTGGTACAACAAGGGCCACAAGACTTTGAAAAAGGTTTTGGATGGTGGACGCACCGTTGGCAGACCTGATGGCATCGTCATCAATGGTAAGTCTGCTAAGGTTGGAGAGGCAAAAGAGCCACTCTTTACCATGGAGGCTGGCAAGACCTATAGGTACAGGTTCTGTAACCTTGGCATGAGGTCCTCAGTCAACTTTAGATTCCAAGGTCACCCAATGAAATTAGTCGAGCTAGAGGGATCCCACACCGTACAAAACATCTACGATTCATTGGATCTCCATGTTGGTCAGTGCCTCTCAGTATTGGTGACTGCTGATCAGGAGCCCAAGGACTATTACTTGGTTGTTTCAAGCAGGTTCTTGAAGCAAGAACTCTCCTCTGTTGCTATCATCCGTTATGCCAATGGAAAGGGTCCAGCATCTCCTGAGCTCCCAGCATCCCCACCAGACAACACTGAAGGCATTGCCTGGTCCATGAACCAGTTCCGCTCCTTCAGATGGAACTTGACCGCTAGTGCTGCCCGACCCAACCCTCAGGGTTCCTACCATTACGGACAGATCAACATCACCCGCACCATCAAGATTGTCAACTCTATGGGCCAAGTAAATGGTAAGCTTAGATATGGTTTGAACGGTATCTCTCACTCAGATACCGAAACTCCATTGAAGCTTGTAGAGTACTTTGGAGCTGCCGATAAGACCTTCAAGTATGATCTCATGGCTGATGAAGCCCCAGCTGACCCAAGCAGGCTAACTATTGCCCCAAATGTGAAAAACACCACCTACCGTAACTTTGTGGAGATCATCTTTGAGAACCACGAGAAGAGCATCAGGACCTATCACCTTGACGGATATTCCTTCTTCGCAGTAGCTGTTGAGCCAGGGAAGTGGAGCGCAGAGAAGAGAAAGAACTACAACTTAGTGGACGCAACAAGCAGGAACAACATTCAGGTGTATCCAAACTCATGGGCAGCAATAATGTTGACATTTGACAATGCAGGAATGTGGAACTTAAGATCAGAGATGTGGGAGAAGACTTATTTGGGAGAGCAATTGTACTTCAGCGTTCTCTCACCAAGCCGCTCCTTGAGAGATGAATACAACCTCCCAGATAACCATCCTCTCTGCGGTGTTGTCAAGGGCATGCCTCTCCCAGTTCCATACAAGGCTTAATTAAATCTCTTGACTTTCTATCTAATAAAGGGGACGGCTTAACTATTAATGGATTCCATGTATTTGTTTTCCTTCCCCAAAAAAATCAATGAATAAAAAGTTTTTTCTTTCTTTAAAATTTATGCATTTCTCCTTATTTTATTTTTCCTTTCTGTCCTATATGAATTAATTTTCAGATCATATTATTTGAACTCAAATACGAAAAGATTAATAAATTCATTAGCTTGATCCATATGAAAAAACTAAAGTCGGCTTCTGATCGTACTCTTTACAATTTATAATTTAGTTCATCTTAATTTTCCATGTCTGCTTAGAGACAGTTCCAACCCCGTCGATGCGATAGAACAAAATCCTTCAATTTTGCATGCTTTCGAAATTAGCAAGACTATCAGTAATTTGTTGTTTAATACGTACTAAAGATCATTGCAACGTGATTTTCTTCTTAATTATAGCTTGTTTATACATCCCCTATATATAAAAGCTATTGTGTAGTATATTTTTCTATTTTGTTTTATTTAAGGAAAGGATTCTATCGAAAGCATTAAAAGGTACTATACATATGAATCCAACTCCTTTTCATTTCTCCTCTCCATTTTCCCAAGTTCTTGGATTAATGACACATGACATATGTTAAAATAAATGGCAAACGTTTAATTTTTCAAATTTAATCTCTAACCATGATTTAACTAATAAGGATCTGACTCCTCTCTATTTTTCTCAAGTTCCTATTTTGATTAGTGACACATGACATAAGTAAATATAAATGGCTAAGATTTAATTTCCCAAAGTAAATTTTTAACCATGATTTAACTAATAAATACAATATATATTTAGTATTAAAAGTTATTATAATCTCACAATCTTAGCTACATATTGTCTTGTCCATAAACATAAATATATGGATGAAAAGTTCTTCCTAATTGATTTTTTTTTTTTACGTGGGATCGTTTTAATTGTCTTTTAAATATTGAACTGCTCCCAAATATAGCTAATGTTAATTTTGGAGGAAATAGAAAAAAAAAAAAGTGAACTAAAATAGGAAAAATAACACTCTTCAATAGCTAATGGTTAAAAAGAAAAATTCAATGAAAAAATGCAATAAAAATATTAACTTAAATATAAAATTAAATTAACATCCTAAGTAAAAAATTTAGGAAGAAAACTTTTTTTCCCCTGAACAAGATAATATGTTGTTAAGATTGTGGGGGTTATAGTAATTATTTTTAAAATTAAATATATAATGTATTTATTAGTTAAATCATAGTTAGAGATTTACTTTGGAAAATTAAATCTTAGCCATTTATTTTAACCTATGCCATGTGTAATTAATCCAAATAAAAACTTAGAAAAAATGAAGAGAAAAGAAATGGAGAGGAGTTGGATCCTACTAGAATGGTATAGTTTCAAAAAGGATTGCTTAGTAGTAGTTGTAGCAAAAGTAAGAATTGAAAATTTTGTTTTGGTGGCTTCATTATATTAATCCTTCCTTAACAGGCCAAGAGAGTCTGATCTAGGGAGTAGGTCCACATCCAATTTCTAGTGGATATAGTCCATCCATCCATCAAGCCAACTAGTTCTTAATTCCATTACATGGTTTGCATTAGGAATTCCATTACGTCCTCATTTGAATTATTTTTTGCACTTTCATCTCTGTTTAGCTTATAAAACCTTTTCAGGAGGGTGCTGATTAGGGACAATTTCTGTTGAACTAGTAGGTCTTAATCACATTCAACCAGTGGCCAGTGGGAATGATGATTTTATCCACATCCCAGAGAGCTGACTGCAAGTTATGAATGCCCCGACTTCCACAAAATTAATCCTTTCGTTATCTCCCTATGGATGAATATATATATATATATATTCATCTACATTCTCACAAATAGAGAACAATCATATCTATCATATCCTCTCATATATCATCATCATCATTCATATATTACTAAAAGTGGAAAGTTCCGATGAAAAGTTAGATTATCATTTTATCTTTAGGCTAAATTAAACATTTAATAAATTAAACATTAAATAATAATATTTTAATTATTATTTGAATTGTTAGTTATTTATCATAAAGACAATGAAAGAATCATTATATTTATTTTAATAGTATTTGACCTTTCAATTTTTCATGTGACTTTTCATGTTTTCGTAATTTTTGTCCCATAAATTTAACTTTTTCAAGAAAGACTTTTATTTACTACTCCACAATTATTGTGTGTAGGAGTTCTAAACAGGTGAAATAATATCACAATTTATGGTGAAAGTTGTGAGATCTCCTTATACAATCTTGAGAATAGACAAGAATTTAACTATTGAAGCATCGGAGTCCGGTGTGTTAGTTTTAAACTTATTTGTAGTAATTAGAATTATAATAAGACTTTCCTATTTCTCTTCATATAGTTGAATTGTTGTTTTGTTTGCAACTTGCTTTAATTTTAAATTTTTATTTTGTATGCTCAAATATTCAGTTTTCATGACAAAAAGCAAAAGAAAAAATGCCTAATTGTCTTGCTCATGTGATCTTTCTTCTTCTTTTTTTGTTCTTTGTACTTATAATTTTACATATACATTAACTTTCATCTTTAAGAATGAATATAATAAAATGTTTACTCTTTTTTTTTGGAAAAAAAGAAGAAGGTGAAACCCATAGCATTAGATTAATGGTGGATAAGTTTTGTATGAAGAGAAAATTCAATTCTATATAAAAATAGAAGTTATGTTTATAAATATCTTGATTTTCAAAATATAAATAATAAGACTTTTTACACCTTAGTTTTAAATACTTATAATTAACTAATTAATTTAAAGTGCTTGTGGATAAAAAAAATACTATAATATTTTGAACACATTCATTATAATTATCAGGAGATTCAAAAGGCAAAGTAAAAAATTGGAAATGTTTTGTATTTCTTTCACTCAAAGTTAATCTTACACCATTTTTGGTGCAAAAGTAATAATCTCCTCTCGAGCTTTTAATTGAAGAAACATTAATATTGCACCACGATTTGCAGAGGATTAATCTCATGCAATCTTTTGATATTCTAACATTATTCTACCAACAAAATGAACTTTTAACACTATCGAGAAATTTAATTTAGGTAGTTGTTATTTTTTCTTTTTTGCTTTACAAGCTTATTTTTTTTTTACTTATAAATAGAGTTTATTTTATTAACTTTTTATATTTATCTCGGTGCATTCACTTGGAGGTCATGAAATTGGAGTGTCACAATTAGTAGTGAGACAAAGTAAGAAACCTCAATTAGACATATTTTATAAAAAAAGAACTCAAATCATATTTTTTAATAGTATTTATTTTTTTAAGAAATAATATACGAATTACACGTGCAAAGCGCGTTACCAGAAACTAGTATCATATCATCATATCCTATCATATATCATCATCATATATTTTAAAAGTAGGAACAAAATAAATTTAAAGTCCAAATATCAAAATAGCCCTATAAAGTTTAGTTACTACAATAATATTATTAATGTATATTAAATTATGTTATATTATATTCTATTATTATTGTTGTTGTTATTATTAAATAATAAATCTAAATTGCAAGTTATTTTCTTAGCTATGTCATTAAAGTCCCTTTAGTTATTACTAATTATTATTGCAAACATTAATCATGTTACATTCTTTATTTTATGGGCTTATGGCAATAATTTTAGGAAAAACTACATAAATGGGTCATAAAATTCAAAATAATTACATGTTTATATTTCAATTCGAAGTAATTCAAGAAATACTCATTTTCTCTCTCAAAAAAAAAAAAAGAAATAGCCCATACCCCCATTCATTAATGCTGATAATTTTCAATTAACTG
This sequence comes from Solanum bulbocastanum, assembly GCA_037074985.1. Lineage (NCBI taxonomy): Eukaryota > Viridiplantae > Streptophyta > Magnoliopsida > Solanales > Solanaceae > Solanum > Solanum bulbocastanum. The sequence continues at coordinate 28,184,623 of CM073597.1, read as the reverse complement.
ATACTAAGTCAGTATTATATACTGTATTAATATAATTAGGCTGATAATTTCGCTTAACTCCATTTAATTGTTTTTTGTCCCCCTCCCTAACAGTATCAAATACGTTACGTTCTCTCCTTTCAATATACTAATTACTTAAACAAGCAGAAAAAGGGAATGCTGCATGAAAATATGTGTACTCCGTTAAAAATAATTGTTACTTCATATAGTTATACTCCCCACAAATACAAAAGCAGGTTCAGATAATGGAATTGTAACGTCAAGAGTGAGATACACAACTCACATGAGATATTTTCCCCATCATATTAGGTTAAATGCAATTTTGTAATATAATTATGAATCCTACAAAAATTCTACATCACTAATTCACTATCTTAGACTAATTTGCTCCAACACAACAAACAAGAAAGAAAATAATAAAACGTAAGAAAGGAGATATGATAACGGAAATAAGGTGAAAGACAACATGAGCAAACTTTTGAAACCTATCATATCCATTCCTTAGGGTTGATACAAACATCCAAGAGTTTCCATTCTTTAGTACCTTCCTCTGGTTGCTGCATTAAGCAACAATAATTAGTTGATATCGAGTGATATTTTCTTGTTCTCCTCCTATCTAAGAATACTACTAATAAATCACATAGCAGAGTAAAGCTTACGTGGTCATACTGCCATCGTGCCGTTAATGGAAGAGATACAATAATGCTCTCAATCGTACCTCCGGTCTTGAGATCAAATGTAGTTCCACGGTCATAAACCTGCACTTACAAGTTACAAAGCAAAGAAAAGGGATTAAACAATAATCTTTGTAGATAGGCAAATAGGAACTAAGGGAACAGAATATTCCACCAAGTTGAATTCCACATAGCAGCCTCGCCGTAGTTGTTGCCATGCTTTGTGTCCCTCTGTGAAAGGCACATTCTTCCTCTTCTCTATGATAGGTATATATGTTGGAACTACGGAATTTGCACACTTTACAACTCCAAAACTGACACATCAAGGAAGGTAATTTATCCATTCAAGCAAGTAACAAGTTCTCGGTGCTTAAATTAACTGTCATGCAGAACTATTTATTTCAGAAAAAATGAAAAAATATAATATAATATAGTCTAGAAATATAGTTTCCAGCACATCAACAACTCTTTTTACAGCACCTAGAAATATTTTGTCGCCTGTCGGACTAACAGACGTGATTTTGCCTTTTGTGCATAAAAGTAAGCTTGTGTATGGCAAGTTGACTGCTCTGTTTCCTCCATTAATAAAGATTATTTATAAGCAGGTGTCGTCTTTCACACCATTTACCTGTTGAAAAGGAAAGAAGCATTTCTTGATCATAGTCGTTCAAGTCATCAAAAAATATTCCTCCAAGACCTCGTCTCTCACCACGATGCTGCAATATGATGAGCTCAATGAAAAGCTATTCGTACTCATTCTTTAAATTTAACAATTAAAAGAACAAACCACCAGAAAAAAAAGATATGTAGTTCAACTCAACAATTAAAAGAAAAGGCAACGACAATACAATAGCAAGGCCATTATAAACTTCCAACAATTTTTAAATTCAGAAAAGTGGGATGAGTTTTCAACTTAAGATCCCGCATAATGATGCTGGTCCTAAACATAAATATGCCGATAGAGAATAAAGGGAAGAAGTGTGATACTACTTGGTTTTTTGGCTAAACAATTGCATAAGAGGACCAACATGTTACTTATCTGAAAGTATCTAAAGGTTTATGTTGGCCTTTGAAATCTTTTTATGTAAATTTCATACCCAAGGGTGTTGAATACCAATATGTCACGACCCAGGGTACCCCTAGATATAACGTGGCGTACTTGACCCCGAAGGGATCGCATACAACCCTTAGCATCATCATAACATAAGATCATAGAAAAGTAGAATTTAAAACTTTCTTTCAATCCATCTAAAACAATTTCATAAACAAGCACAAGTCTTTACTAAAAACCTTGTCTCAAACCATCTATGAATAACGTGAATAAAAATAATTGGGACGCAGCCCATACAAAGTCTAAAACATAAGAAAATACATAAAAGGAACATAAAGGGGTTTGTCCTCGAAACTATAAGGACTCACCAATCTTCAAGTCTTCTTTGCACTTAGGAGCCTAGCCTCTAAGCAACTCAATCTCCCAATACCCTACATTTGATTAGAATGTAGGCAATATGCGTTAGTACAAAATGTACCAAATATGAAGGTAGCACAACATCATAAAGCATCTCAAATGGTTAGTCAACATAAGACATAAGCATAAGAGACAATAACATAACTATATCATAAATTCCAACATAAGCATAATATCATAGCAAGTTAACATAAGACATTCATAATTGCATACTTCAACCATTAGTCTTCCATATTTAAGAGAACTACTTCACACGCCACCTCCAAGCATACTTGTGCAAGGCAAAGATAGCATCCCATAATACTATCCAATTTAAGTACCTTTGTTTGGTCTTTCTTGGTCATAGTCCACCTTCACATTCAAGACCTAGGTTTTCATGACATAAGAGCACTAAGTAAACTCAAGGCACACTTGTGCAATGCATGTGGGACATCCCATAATACACCACACACTAAGCATATCCTTTGGATCACCATATTCATATTCATCATTTCTAAGTGTCACTATTGACCTACTTCTTATTGACAAGGAACTTTCAACTTAAGTCAATCATATCATGGAAGGCAACTATAGAAACAATCCAAGCTAAGTATACATCACATAAGAGGACACTTCATAAGTAGCAAGTCATACTTGTGCCATGTGTGAATGACATCCCATACTACCATTCACACTAAGTATTTCTCTAGGCTAGCTTACTCAATGTTTACTATTCATCATTTCAACTATCAAAGAATAGCCTACTATTAGGCTAGACCTAACTAGCATGGAAAACACCTTATCATGCAATCCAAGCTATCCTAGGAAGGATACAAGTATTCCAACCTAGCTACCATGCACCTATTCACCATGATGCAAGCTAACCTTAGGGGAGTATGAATTCTCAACCCTAAGCTATCCTTAGGAGAATATGGTGTCTCAAATCTAAGCTACCATGAAATGGTCTTGGCGTAACCAAGTCAAGCTACCATGAAGGCATTCTAACAATGCTAGTTCAAGCTACCCATATGAGAGTATAGATCCTCAATTCTAAGATACCATGCCTATACTAATGCAAGCTACCATGAAAAGCATCCTACCAATTCTAAATCAAGCTAACCTTAGGAGAGTGTAATTCCTCAATCCCAAGCTACTATGAGATCTACCATCCCAAGCTACATAATTAACTATACGTGAAGGAATCATAAGGCTCAACTTCAAGCTATTCTATTCTAACAAGCATGATTCATTTTAGGTGATTAGCCTTTCAATCTAGAACCATTCTATGTGAGAATACTTTTCACATTCTACATACATACATTCATATAGTTCTAGGTAGGTCATATGGGTAAATGCCTTCCACCATAACTCTATCTATGTTATGTACCAATTCTATGCAAACTAGTTCATCATATTAGACTTACTCTTTATGCCCTAGTGATCAACATTATGACTTCAAGCCCTACATTCAAGCTTTACTCCACAATCATCATACTAGTATAGATCAAAAGACACATTAGTCCTAAGCCTTAGTCATAAGCAACTCTTAAGCATAATTCATCAAAATTCCCAATTCTTAATCATTTCAATTCGTATTCTATCATACATGCACAAGTCTAGTTCAATTCATGATTTCATATTTCTATTGTTGAATAGGTTCTATTCATGAAAAAAATCCAAGAGAATCTAGCAAGAATCATCAATCCCTCATCAAAAGACACAAACCCACATACTTTGGAAATTATGGCTAATCAAGGAATTCACATAAATTCTTCATACTATCATGAATCAACACTAGATTAATCATATATGAGTAGTATCCAACCGTTTGGAATCATACCCACCTAAAACCCATACATTGGAAGTAACCCTGTAGCGACCCTTTCGAATCAATATATGTGCCAATAACTCATGAGTTTTTTATGCATATATTGTCCTCATGCTAGTAAAAGATGCTATAAACATAAAAAATAATATCAACTTCCGAGTACTCCAAACCAAATGGGTGCATGCTTCATATGATCATTCAAACAAATAGGAAATGCAATATATTACAAAACTTGGGCTTACACACCCCAAATAAAAAAAAACATGTATCCGTACTTATTTTACACCCCATGGTGACACGATCCGAATAGCCCTTAAAATTTCATATCATTATACAACACATAGATCATATGTAAGTCCCAAAGTTTATACAAAAGATGGATGCTTATATGCAAATGTGATCTTCTCTAAAGTTCTCAAAATTTCCATCTCTAATGGCCAGCTTCATGCCTCCTCTCGATCAACCCCTATGATAGAAACAACTATCTCTAAGCATATAGCTTAGTGGTGTAAAAACTAGAGGTTTGGAGTCCTCAAAATTCACCAAGCTACCTTTCTCAAGTCAATGAACAACATACTTGAAACATAATAAGTAAATCAAGTAATAATATATAATGAGTATTAAGTTTGATATTCAAAGATACAAATGTCAAGAATGCTCATAGCACCATTTTACAAGAGATTTAATAACAAGGATCGCCCAATATATACCTCATGTCGTCACCCCTGCACAAGCAAGTATTAAGAAGGGCCGACAACCTGTATAAATAAGGGTTAAAGCCCAATAGTCAGGAGAACCAAGAACCATATTAAAAATGGCTTTCTAGTTCGTACTTAAAATGGACAACTTCCATTCTTAAGACGGACTAAAAATCCAAAGTCAAGATGACAAATGATTCGAATCAAGAGGCATGCCAATAGTGACAAAGTTACAGCCACAAAAAGGAAAAGGTCCCAACAAGAGTGCCAAGTGATCAAACAATCCGTACAAGTGGGTGTGTTACATAAGCGTAATACCAACACAACAATGCAAAGTGACAAGAGGTAACCAAGATATCAAGATCAACTTTCAGAAATACTAGCATTTACAATAGTGCAAGTACAAGTTTATACACAAACCTCAATGCTTTAGCATAGAACAGTCCAACACCAGTCCCCGAGTTCAAACCGTAAACCAACCAACGTTTCAAGGTCCTCAACTTGTTCACAAGTATATACAACCTTAAAAATACAATTAATTAACTTCTTTAATTCCTTATATCTCAATAATGTCAAAATAAAATAGGATTATCATCACAAGTAAGCTTAGCTTGCACATATACAACTATGTTCCCAAAACAGTGATTTTGGCCAGTCTAGTAGCCCATGTTGTAACTTAGATTTGAATAGGAAAATGGTAAAACTAGACTTTATAACCTTCATGAAAGATATAGATACATCTCTTGTGATTGTAACACAACAAGAATTACCGAAAAATAAATTTTGTACAGAAAGATATAATCGATACACCAACAACTGTTCATATAGGATTTCTAAAATCTGAAATTCAAACAAAACTTGTCCTGTGTTGCGTCCCATATTTCGAGTCCATAACAGCTAAATTAGAGTTTCACATAAACATAAGAGTTGTAGGTATATGAATTAGCTTTCCAAATCATATTATTCACACAAAAATGAGTTCCATAGAACGAGATATTTGAAACGTAATACACACTACTCAGCTACACAACAAATTTCAACTACTTACCCAAAATAGTGTGTGTCTCGAATTCCAGCCAAAAGACCCAAGTTTTTTCCTCTTGTGATTTTGAAGAACAAGTGGTAAGCTAGGGTTCTAATGTTCGAAGTCTTCAATGAATCGAAATTTTCTCAAAGAGAAGTGAAAATATATAGTCAAAGAAGTGATGTTTATCACTTGTACACTTGTCCTTCAAAGGTGCTGCCCCAAATAAAAGTGTCCTACCCAAAATGCATATATACATACCTATATGTATATATCCTTCACATGCCTTTACAATTATACAAAATTCTAATTATTCTATTACGTAAATACCCCAATATAATCCCATAAATTACGATATAATTTATGTTAAACAAGCTAGCAATTATCACAAAATTTCAAGTTCCCAACACGAGAGTAAAACATATTGTAGTAATAAGCAACGGTAAATCGACATGAAACTCTTTTTAGCATTTAGGGGTGTTACAACTCTCTCCCTCTTAAAGAAATTTCGTCTTGAAATTTACCTTACATTAGTCTCGAAACAAGTTCAGATACTGGGTCCTCATGTCTTCTTCCCTCTCCCAGGTAGCTTCTTGTCCCGAGTGGTTTCTCCAAAGTACCTTTACTAAGTGGATTTCCTTGTTTCTAAGTTGTTTCGCTTCTCGAGCTTGAATTAATATAGGTTATTTATTTTACATCAAGTCAAGATTAACCTCAATAGATTCAACTGGAAGAACATAAGATGGATCAGAGCGGTATCTTCTGAGCATAGAAACATGGAAGACATTGTGGATCATGTCTAACTCAAGTGGCAAAGCCAATTTATATGCAATTGGTCCAACCCTTTCAAGTATCTCATAAGGTCCAATAAATCGGGGACTAAGTTTTCCCTCTTTGCCAAATCTCATAATCTTTTTCCATGGACACACCTTTAAAAATACTTTATCTCCCACTTGATATTCAATGTCACGCCTTTTAAGATCACTGTACGACTTTTGTCTATTCGAAGAAATCTTTAGACTATCCTTGATAATTTTACCTTGTCCTCTATTTGTTGCACAATTTCAGGACCAATGAGTTTCCTGTCACTAACTTCACTCCAACAAAGAGGGGTCCGACATTTCCTTCCATACAAAGCTTCATAGGGAGGCATTCCAATACTCGATTGGTAATTGTTATTATAAGAAAATTCTATCAAAGCCAAGTGTTTGTCCCAACTACCCTCAAAATCCATAATGCAAGCTTGAAGCAAATCCTCCAGAATTTGTATCACTTTTTTCGACTGACCGTCTGTCTGAGGATGGAACGAAGTGCTAAATTTCAGCTTAGTACCCAAAGCTTCCTGCAAGCTACCCCAAAATCTAGATGTAAACCGTGGGTCTCGGTCAGATACAATAGACATAGGGATCCCATGTAGTCTTACGATCTCATTAATATACAATTCGACTAGCCGCTCAAGTGAGTAATCCATCCTGATTGCTAATAAGTAAGCACTCTTGGTTAACCTATCCACAATCACCCATATTGCATCATGATTTCTTTAGTCCGAGGAAGTCCAGAAATAAACTCCATAGTTATTCTCTCCCATTTCCATTCCGGCATCGACTAGGGCTGTAGCAACCAACTGGGCCCTGATGTTCCGCCTTTATTTGTTGACAAACCAAACATTTATAAATGAACTACGCAATGTCTTTCTTTATACCATTCCACCAATAATTTTCTTTGATGGTCTGGTACATCTTTGTACCCCCAGGATGCATTGCATATGTTGAGGTATGTGCTTCATTCAATATTTCTCTCTTCAATTTGCCATCATTACGAACACATAGTTAACCTTGATAAAATAAGACACCATCCTTTGTTAATGTAAAATAAAGTTTTTCCCCATTTTGAACTTCTCTGGTTAATCTTACAAGTTTCTCATCTAACTTTTGTGCTTCTTTCACTTGTTCAAGTAATATTGGCTTTACTTGCAAGTTAGCAATAACTGAACCCTTTGAATCAAGTGTGAGACAAACATTCATGGATTTTAACTCCAGAAGCAAGGGCAAAGGACTCAAAGAAATACTTGCGGAGGATTTTCGACTTAAGGCATCATCAACCACATTAGCTTTACCTGGATGATAATCAATCATGCAGTCATAATCCTTAATGAGTTCAAGCCATCTACGCTGTTGGAGGTTTAGCTCCTTCTGAGTACCCAAGTACTTTAAGTCTAGTGATCAGTAAATGTATGGCATTTCTCTCCATACAAATAATGCCGCCATATTTTTAAAGCAAACACTACCGCAACTAGTTCAAGATCAAGAGTAGGATAATTCAATTCATGTTGTTTTAATTTCCTAGAGGCATAAGAAATAACCTTCCCTTCTTGCATCAAAATGCATTTGAGACCATTGTGAGAGGCATCACTGTATACTACATACTCCTTCCCTTCAATTGGTAGAGTAAGTATAGGTGCTTGAGTCAGCAAGGATTTGAGAGTTTCAAAGCTCTCTTGGCATTTGTCATTCCAATTAAACTTTACTTCCTTCTGTAAGAGTTTAATCAATGGAGAGGCGACAATTGAAAAACCTTTCACAAATCTTCTGTAGTATCTTGCTAAGCCTAAGAAACTTCTTACCTAGGTTTGACTTTTGGGAGGTCTCCACTCGACAACTGCTTGTATCTTATTAGGATCCACCTTCACACCTTCGGCCGATACAACATGTCCCAAAAACGTCACTTCATGAAGCCAAAATTCACACTTGGAAATTTTAGCATAAAGTTCCCTCTCCTTCAAAATTTGCAAAATAATCTAGAGGTGTTTATCATGATCTTCACTACTCCTAGAAAATATTAAAATATCATCTATAAAAACAACCAAAAACTGATCAAGATAAGACTTGAATACTCGGTTCATTAGATCCATAAATACCGCAGGAGCATTTGTCAACCCGATTGGCATCACCAAAAATTTATAACGACCATACTAAGTTCTAAAAGCAGTTTTAGAAATATCTTTCTCTATAACCCGCAATTGGTGATATCTAGACCTTAAATCAATCTTTGAGAATACTTTAGCACCCTTCAGTTGATCAAACAAATCATCAATCCTTGATAGTGGATATTTATTCTTGATTGTTATTCTGTTCAATTGTCTATAATCAATACAAAGTCTGAGAGTGACACCTTTCTTCTTTATGAATGAAACCGAGGCTCCCCAAGGAGAAACACTAGGTCGAATAAAACCCTTCTCAAGAAGTTCTTGCAATTGAGATTTCAATTCTCTTGATTCTGTCGGATCCATTCTATAATGAGTGATAGAAATAGGGGTAGATCCAGTAATAAGCTCGATTGGAAATTCAACCTCTCTTTTCGAGGCAGTCTCAGAAGGTTTTCAACGAAAACTTCTAGGAAATCACATACAGCAGGTATGTCCTTGATACCAGGACTCTCCAACCGTGTATCAACTATGTGAGCAAGGTATGCCCCACAACCTTGACGCATTAACTTTCTTGCCAAGGCCGCAGAAATAATACTAGCTGTCAATGATCTTTCACCTTGTACAATGATGTGTGAAAATGTAGGATCTTTAAAAGTCACATGCTTAGACCTACAATCTACCACTGCATGATATTTGTAAATCCAATCCATCCCGATAATAACATCAAAATCCATGAAGGGCATTTAAATCAAATCAGCAGGGAAGATTAGATTTTGAATCATGAAGGGACAATCTTGATAAACTCGATTACACCCAACTTGATAACCCAAAGGACTTTCAACCAACACATTAAAATTAAGTCTCACAGATTTAACGTTTTTAGAAAGATCAAGTGATGACCAAAGATAAGAATGTGTAGAACCCGGATCAAACAATGTAAACACATATAAGCCAAATAAGTGAAATTTACCGACAACCACATCTTTTCCATCTTGATCCTCCCTCTGCCTTATAGCATAAGCGCGTGCAGTAGCCCTTGGTCCACAAGCTTTATTCACTCCACTTGCTCCTGCTGCTTGTGTATTTTTAGGTTTTGCACCTTCATTAGTTCGAGCAGGATTAATAGAAGGCTTATAAACTAAGCGTTCAGTTCTCAAGGAAAGAACATTATTAGGATTAGGACAATCCTTCACTTTATGATCAAAGCTCCCACAATTGAAACATGCACCAGAAGCTCTCCTACAAGTACCATAATGATTCTTTCCACATTGTGGACATGTGGGAACACGAGACTTGCCTTGGCCATAATTTGGAGTGCTAGCTGTAGAAAATTCTGATTTGTTTTACTTTTGTTGGGGTGGCCTGTCAACTCTACCAAATTTAGAATCATCAAACCTTCCCCTTTTGAATGGACCTCCAAAATCTGGTCTAGGCTTTCGAAATTTGTGTTCATTTCGACTATCTTCTTTTTTATCAAGTCGTTCACAAGTAGAAGCAGCAGACACTAACTTACGAAAGTTCTCATGTTGCAGGATCACCACATTTTTCCTAATGGAATCATTTAAACCATTTCCAAATTTCCTACACTTGTCTTTTTCTTCTTTAATAATACCTCCAGCATAACGAGAGAGCCTTAGAAGCTTCTGTTGGTACTCAGCAATAGACATGCCTCGTTGCCTTAAATTCAAAAACTCCTTTCTCTTAGCATCACAATAAGCAGGTGGGACATACTTCATACGAAATTCCCTAAGAAAATCATCCCAAGTAAGAATAGGAGGTTTTACCTTGGCATTCGGAACACTTACCCACCAATCATAAGCATCCTTTTGTAATAGTGAAATAACATACTTGAATTTGGCAACATCTGAACACTCTAATTGCTCAAATATCCTCTCCATGCTCTCCAACCATTGTTCAGTATCCGTGGGATCAACAGTGCCTTCAAACTCCACTCCACCCATTTTCCTCATTTTCTCAAAGTTAATCACGTTGGGATCATGCATCGCATAAGCCATGTGATGGTAGAATTCAACCATTTGTTAAAAAGGAGTATTCATGGCTTGAGTACCCCGATTCATGTGCGGATGTGAACCAATACTGGCACCCTGATGGTTTCCTACTTCAGACCCATTAGTGTGGGAAACATAATGATCTAAGAAAGGTTCTCCAACCTCTTCTAGTGCATGAGGTTGGGAAACAGAGGCACCCGAACCTTCACGAGCAGTTTCCATAGGTCGGTCAGCAGAAGAGGCCATAACTTAATTCCGTCAAAAGGGAATATCACATTGCATTATGGATTTGTATATGATACATGTGCACTCTACATGTGATAAAATATTATAAACCATGTAAGTGAACAAATAGTCCAAATAAAACTTTTTTCAAAAGCGAACAAGTATACAAGTATTTCACTACAAAAGTCCTAGAATAACAAACCTAGGCTCTGATACAAAACTTGTAACGGCCCTTTCCAATCAATATATGTGCCAATAACTCACGAGATTTTTATGCATATATTGTCCTCACGCGAGTAAAGGATGCTATAAAAAAAATATTATCAACTTCCGAGTACCCCAAACCAAATGGGTGCATTCTTCATATGATCATTCAAACAAATAGGAAATGTAATATATTACAAAACTTAGGCTTACACACCCCAAATAAAACAAAACATGTATCCGTACTTATTTTACACCCCATGGTGACACGATCCGAATAACCCTCAAAATTTCATGTCATTATACAACACATAGATCATGTGTAAGTCCTAAAGTTTATAAAAAATATGGATGCTTATATGCAAATGTGATCTTCTCTAAAGTTCTCAAAATTTTCATCTCCAATGGCCAGCTTCATGCCTCCTCTCGATCAGTCCCTACGATTGAAACAACTATCGCTAAGCGTATAGCTTAGTGGTGTAAAAACTAGAGGTTTGGAGTCCTCAAAATTAACCAAGCTACCTTTCTCAAGTCAATGAACAACATACTTGAAACATAATAAGTAAATCAAGTAACAATATATAACGAGTATCAAGTTTGATATTCAAAGATACAAATGTCAAGAACGCTCATAACACCATTTTCCACGAGATTTAATAACAAGGATCGCCCAGTATATACCTCATGTCATCACACTCGGCAAAAGTAAGTATCAATAAGGGCTGACACCCTGTATCAAGAAGGGTCAAAGCCCAATAGTCAAGAGAACCAAGAACCATATTAAAAATGGCTTTCTAGTTTGTACCTAAAATGGACAACTTCTATTCTTAAGACGGACTAAAAATCCAAAGTCAAGATGGAAAATGATCCGAATCAAGAGGCATGCCAATAGTGATAAAGTTATAGCCACAAGAAGGACAATGTCCCAACAAGTGTGCCAAGTGATCAAACAATCCGTACAAGTGGGCGTGTTACACAAGCGTAATACCAACACAACAATGCAAAGTGACAAGAGGTAACCAAGGTATCAAGATCAACTTTCAGAAATACCAGCATTTACAAGAGTGCAAGTACAAGTTTATACACAAACCTCAATGCTTTAGCATAGAACAATCAACACAGTCCCCGAGTTCAAACTGTAGACCAACCAACGTATCAAGGTCCTCAACTTGTTCACAAGTATATACAACCTTAAAAATACAATTAAATAACTTCTTTAATTCCTAATATCTCAATAATGTCGAAATAAAATAGGATTATCATCACAAGTAAGCTCAGCCTGCACATATACAACTATGTTCCTAAAACAGTGATTCTGGCCAGTCTAGCAGCCCATGTTGTAACTTAGATTTGAATAGGAAAACGGTAAAACTATACTTTATAACCTTCATGAAAGATGTATATACATCTTTTGAGATTGTAACGCAATAAGAATCACCGAAAAATAAATTTTGTATAGAAAGATATCAGGATACACCAACAACTGTTCATACAGGATTTCTAAAATCTGAAATCTGGACAGAATTTGTCCTGTGTTGCGTCCCATATTTCGAGTCTATAACAGCTAAATTAGAGTTTCACATAAACATAAAAAGTTGTAGGTATACGAATTAACTTTCCAAATCATATTTATTCACACAAAAAGGAGTTCTATAGAATGAGATATTCAAAACATAATACACACTACTCAGCTACACAACAAATTTCGACTACTTACCCAAAATAGTGTGTGTCTTGAATTCCATCCAAAAGACCAAGTTTTTTTCTCTTGTGATTTTGAAGAACAAGTGGTAAGCTAGGGTTCTAACGTTCGAAGTCTTCAATGAATCGAAGTTTTCTCAAAGAGGAGTGAAAATATATAGTCAAAGAAGTGATGTTTATCACTCGTACACTTGTCCTTCAAAGGTGATGCCCCAAATAAAAGTGTCCTATCCAAAATGCATATATACATACCTATATGTATATATCCTTCACCTGCCTTTACAATTATACAAAATTCTAATTATACTATTACGTAAATACCCCAATATAATCCCATAAATTATGATATAATTTATGTTAAACAAGCTAGCAATTATCACAAAATTTCAAGTTCCCAACATGAGAGTAAAACATATTGTAGTAATAAGCAACGGTAAATCGACATGAAACTTTTGTTAGCATATAAGGGTGTTACAAACCCTAGCTTGATTGGAGTTCTTCTTCACAAATTTGGGGGAAATTCTAAGGGACTCTCTGGGTGGAAGAACCTTTAGATGAAGAGCTAAACATTCCTTAATCAAAGCCCTAGCACAAGCCTTTAGCAATGGAGCCTTTGTTCTTGACCTTAGCTTCAACCCTAGCTTCTTCTTCAATGGATGTTCTTCTTAGAGAGATAAATATTTGAGAGAGGAGTAATTTGGGGTTTTGAATTGAGTTTAATGTAAAGTGACTTAAACTTGGGGGGCTAAGGACTTAAAATAGTCTATATATATGAATAAGAGACATACAAAATGACCCCCACTTAAACCTAGTCGAATTGGATTTTACCCAAATGTCCCTCACTTGGCAGCCCCGTCCCAGGCACCACGGCCACTTGGACGGTCCGTGAAGGGCACCACGGTCCGTGGTGGTGCCCGCAGTCCCTTGACCAGTAGCTCCCCCAATTTGCCAAGACCCTAAAACACCCTAAAACACTAAGGCACCTTCACGGGCACTTTGACGGTTCGTGGTTAAGAAAACGGCTCGTGAAGTGCCTCGTGAACTTGGGGTAGTGTCTTGGCCTCTTGGCATGGCCTCCCAAGTGTCTAAGGCATCTCCAAGGACCACGGACCATGGTCCACACCACTGGTCGTGAACCCTTGGGCAGTAGCTGTCAAGGTTTGGTTGCCATTGCCCTTTAGCTTAGGCTTGCCCTTTGGCCTTGGTAGTTGCCCTTCCCATCCACAACCAAACTCTTAAAGGTCATCTAGGATACTAGGTCTAATACATATCTTGATGTTAAACCCTTAAACTCCTCATTCTAAACACATAAAGTCTCATCTACAACTCTATTTCCCATACATCATGTCTTAGAACCCTAGCTTGTGGCTCTAGTTTTGTCTACTAGTTTCCGGGGTGTTACAATATCTCCCCCTTGGGAACATTCATCCTTGAATGACTTTATAAACACATTTTAAAACGAAGAGACTCTAGACTAGCAGCCCATAATGCATGCACTACATCTAGATGCACATAAACAACCAAGGAAACTTCAATTCCAAGCTAAACATATCTAATGCGACCCAAAATCCATGAAAGAGACATATTACTCATTTCCAAGGAGGAACTAATATCTCCTAGCTACAACATGCTCAACATAAATTCACGGAGCCTTAAAATGCACATTACTCAAAGCTGCTACAACAAGAGGCAACACAATGTAATTAGATCAATTCTAACATTGCCTCCACAACATCATAAACATACATAAAGAAATTATAGCAACACATAATCATGTAAGGACATTATGGAATAGGCACACTATCTCCCCCTAGGGAGTGAGCCCACACATGCTTTACTTAACATCACTCATAGTAAGGACAACATCAAGTCCAACATAGCAAGTCATAAAAGACAAGAAATCTGAAAATTTTCTAAAACATAAAGGAAACACATACCGGAAGGGACATGAGGAGATCACTTTTGATCTTCTCTAGATTGGAGAGCATAAAACCTAATCTTCTTTTGAAGCTCAACATCCTCACCACTAGAGGCAACTTGCTTACCCTCTCTTCTCTTAAACTTAAGAACTAGGCAATCTCTCATACCCACTACATCTCTTAAGGTGAAAGTTTCTAGAAATCCCTATTTCATGAACATCAAGGATACTCAACGACCTTGCTACCTAAGAACATCACCTCCCCTTTGATAGCAAGCATATACAAACTCTTTTAGGCATCACAAAACTTTCACATCATCACATAAATGTTCCTAAACCATGGTAAATCACATTTCTACTCTTCCTAGAGGAGTCTATTCACTCAACCAATCTAGACATTACTTAAACACCTTATTCCACCAATCTATCAACATACCTCAAAACTCACCATGACCTTCTACCAACAGCACACACAACCATAAAGCAACCCATTCAAACTAAAGACAACATCACAATCTATCATCTCAACCCTATCAAGTTGCATAGCCATAATTGGCACCTCAACCAACTTATCTCCCTCACTCCCTGTAGCATAACCCTTCTAATAGTCACACTTAAAGACAATTGGATAAGGGATAAGAGAGAGAGCTTATAAATCTATGACACAACTTGGAGAATGAAGAAGTGAGATTTTTACTAAGCATCCCATAGCCTCCAATTCATAGATGTGTCGCGACTCACACCGATGTATAAGACTCTACTAGACGTGGTTTGAGACAATCCTAAAACCATTCTAAACCTTTTGCTCTAATTACCAAATTTGTCACGACCCAGGAGTACCCCCTAGATGTAACATGGCGTACTTGACCCCGAAGGGGTCGCATACAACCCTTAGCATCATCATAACATAAGATCATCGAAAAGTAGGGAGAATTTAAAACTTTCTTTCAATCCATCTAAAAAAAGTTCATAAACGAGTGGAAGTCTTTATTAAAAACCTTGTCTCAAACCATCTATGAATAACTTGAATAAAAATCATTGGGACGCAGCCCATACAAAGTCTAAAACATAAGAAAAGACATAAAAGGAACATAAAATGGTTTGTACTCGAAACTATAAGGACTCACCAATCTTCAAGTCTTCTTGCACTGAGGAACTTAGCCTCCAAGCAACTCAATCTCCGAAGACCCTACATTTGATTTGAATGTAGGCAATATGTGTTAGTACAAAACGCACCAAGTATGAAAGGTAGCACAACATCATAAAACATCTCAAATGGTTAGTCAACATAAGACATAAGCATAAGAGACAATAACATAACTATATCATAAATTCCAACATAAGCATTATATCATAGCAAATTAACATAAGACATTCATAATTACATACTTCAACCATTAGCCTTCCATATTTAAGAGAACTACTTCACAAGCCACCTCCAAGTATAATTGTGCAAGGCAAAGATAGCATCCCATAATACTATCCAAGCTAAGTACCTCTGTTTGGTCTTTCTTGGTCATAGTCCACCTTCATATTCAAGACCTAGATTTTTATGACATAAGAGCATTAAGTAACCTCAAGGAACACTTGTGCAATGCATGTGGGGCATCCTATTATACCCCACACACTAAGCATATCCTTAGGATCACTATATTCATATTCATCATTTCTAAGTGTCACTATTGACCTACTTCATATTGACAAGGAACTATCAACTTGAGTCAATCATATCATGGAAGGTAACTATAGAAACAATCCAAGCTAAGCATACATCACATAAGAGGACACTTCATAAGTAGCAAGTCATACTTGTGCCATGTGTGAATGGCATCCCATACTACCATTCACACTAAGTACTTCTCTAGGCTAGCTTACTCTATGCTTACTATTCATCATTTTAACTATCAAAGAATTGCCTACTACTAGGCTAGACCTAACTACTATGGAGAATACCTTATCATGTAATCCAAGCTATCCTAGGAAGGATACAAATATTCCAACATAGCTACCATACACCCATTCACCATGTTGCAAGCTAACCTTAGGGGAGTATGAATTCTCAACCCTATGCTATCCTTAGGAGAGTATGGTGTCTCACTCCTAATCTACCATGAAACGGTCTTGGCCTAACCAAGTCAATCTACCATGAAGGCATTCTAACAATGCTAGTTCAAGCTACCCATAGGAGAGTATAGATCCTCCATCCTAGGCTACCATGCCTATACTAATTCAAGCTACCATGAAAGCATCCTACCAATGCTAATTCAAGCTAACCTTTAAAGAGCATAAATCCTCAATCCCAAGCTACCATGAGATTTACTATACATGAAGGAATAATAAGGCTCAACTTCAAGCTATTCTATTCTAACAAGCATGATTCATTTTAGGTGATTAGCCCTTCAATCTTGAACCATTCTATGTGAGAATACCTTTCACATTCTATATACATGCATTCATATAGTTCTAGGTAGGTCATATGGGTAAAAGCCTTCCACCATAACTCTATCTATGTTATATACCAATTCTATGCAAGCTAGTTCATTATATTAGACTTACTCTTTATGCCCTAGTGATCAACATTATGACTTCAAGCCCTACATTCAAGCTTTACTCCACAATCATCATACTAGTCTAGATCACAAGACACATTAGTCCTAGGCCTTAGTCATAAGCATTTCTTAAGCATAATTCATCAAAAGTCCCAATGCTTAATCATTTCAATTCTTATTCTATCTTACATGTATAAGTCTAGTTCAATTCATGATTTCATATTTCTATTGTTGAATAGGTTCTATTCATGACAACAATCCAAGAGAATCTAGCAAGAATCATCAATCCCTCATCAAAAGACACAAACCCACATACTTTGGAAATTATGGTTAATCAAGAAATTCACATAAATTCTTTATACTATCATGAATCAACACTAAATTAGTCATATATGAGTAGTATCCAACCATTTGGAATCATACCCACCTGAAACCCATATATTGGAAGCAACCCTACCTTGATTGGGGTTCTTCTTCACAAATTTGGGGGAAATTCTAGGGGACTCTATGGGTGGAAGAACCCATAGATGAAGATCTAAACATACCTTAATCAAAGCCCTAGCACAAGCCTTTAGCAATGGAGCCTTTTTTCTTGACCTTAGCTTCAACCCTAGCTTCTTCTTCAATGGAGGTTCTTCTTAGAGAGAGAAGTATTTGAGAGAGGAGTGATTTGGGGTTTTGAATTGATTCTAATGTAAAGTGACTTAATCTTGGGTTATAAGGACTTAAAATAGTTTATATATGTGAATAAAAGACATACAAAACGACCCCCACTTAAACCTAGTCGAATAGGATTTTACCTAAATGTCCCTCACTTGGCAGCCCCGTCCCAGGCACCACGGCAACTTGGACGGACCATGAAGGGCACCTCGGTCCGTGGTGGTGCCCGTGGTTCCTTGACCTTTAGCTTCCCCAACTTTCCAAGACCCTAAAACACTAAGACACCTTCACGGGCACTTTGACGGGCCGTGGTCAAGCAAACTGCTCGTGAAGTGCCTCGTGAAATTGGGGCAGTGTATTGGCCTCTTGGCCTGGCCTCCCAAGTGTCTAAGGAATCTCCAAGGACCCTTCACGGACCGTGGTCCACACCACTGGTCGTGAACCCTTGGGCAGTAGTTGCCAAGGTTGGGCAGCCTTAGTCCTTTGGCTTAGGCTTGCCGTTTTGCCTTGGTAGTTGCTCTTGTCATTCACAACCAAACTCTTAAAGGTGATCTAGGCTACTAGGTATAATACATATCTTGATGTTCAAACATTAAACTCCTCATTCTAAACACATAAAGTCTCATTTACAACTCTATTTCCCATACATAAAGTCTTAGAACCCTAGCTTGTGGCTCTAGTTTGGTCGACTAGTTTCCGGGGTGTTACATAATATGCCACTATTAAACCATCTTCTAAAGTAAGTAGAGATAATTAAATATTCATATCAATATCTCATCATTTGTGGTCTTTTCCTTAATAGTTTTCATAACAAAAGGGTGCCTCATTTACTGTAGGAATAAACATGCTCAACAGAAGCATTTAACCGAAAGCAGACAACTTGAACAAGTTAAAAAATGAAGTTTCCTTACCTTAATGTAGAAATAGTCATCACACCATTTCCTAAATCGAGGGTAGAAGCTAGCATCAAATTTG
Source organism: Solanum bulbocastanum (assembly GCA_037074985.1). NCBI lineage: Eukaryota > Viridiplantae > Streptophyta > Magnoliopsida > Solanales > Solanaceae > Solanum > Solanum bulbocastanum. Next base: position 28,165,785 of record CM073597.1, on the reverse strand, counting down.
TCACAAACAGTTTTTTGCACCTACAAAATAGCCAATCTGCTTCATATAATGCAAACAGAAAATTGCAATCAAACATCAGAAAAATGTCTTGTCTTCACTGCGTTTGCTCATGGTATAATTATTTTAATTGACATGCAGAAATTGTGAACTACACATAAAGAGATTTCAAAGAATAAAATACAGTGTGTGAGCGCATTCATACCGAATGGAAGTGCTTCACATCCTCCTCGAAAAGGTAAGAAGGTGTAAGATCAGTGCCACCACCAAACCACCATTGCCTTGGTGCTCCTGGTGTATCTGCATTTATATTAATCATAAGTAACTTTAAACTTCATATTAGCTCTCCTCTATAGTGTGTGGATGGCAATATCATACATATGAAATTATAAAAGGTGTATATACTTAATCTTAATGACTTGATTAAAGAAAAGGTATTTATAGAATGCATATTTACTCAAAACGCTAGGTGATTTCTTTCCATCTATTATAGCCTTAGTGGACAGAGTTATCCTATGGTTGGTGGGAAGTGATAGATATCTTGTGAAATTAGTTGAGGTGTGCAAGCTGTCCCGAAAAATACTGTTATAAAACAAAAGGTATAACTACTCGAATTCAAGTTTATATGACTAAAGAAAAGGCTCCTATGGACTCGTTTGATGATTGTACGTATTCTTTAGAATAGATTAGACTAGTTTGATGTACATTGATCAAGGAAATGCAAGGTTAAAACTTGTGCGGTTAACATTTGTAAAGATTTTGATGGGTTAATTGACCATACCAGAATAGAGTTAAATACCTCGATGGCTTAATTGACCATTCCAAAGATGAGTTAAATACTATGACGGCTTAACTAACAATCCTAGCACAAAGTAAGTGGGCTCAGCCCGTTCAGGGAGTGTCCAGGTTGATATTAAGGTAATGATCCATAGAGCTAGTAAAGATCTTTAGATAGATGAATATTAGTATAGCTTGCGTCTAAAACACCAAGTGCGTAGGAACTAAGGCTCGAAATGTGGACATGATTAAGTTGTACTCATGAGAGGTGAGGAATAGGAATGAAGTATGCATTTTAGTTGACATGGAACTTAAGGAGCAAGTGGTAGAGGTAAGGAGGGTTAATGATAGGACTATGTCGATTAACTTAGTTGTGGGAGGGCTTATGTTGAACATTATTAGCGCATACGTGCTACAAGAAGCCTTAGACAAGGAGGTTAAGAAGCATTTTTTGGGCGGATTTTGCGAGGTTGTGGGAGGTATTAATTCCGCCCAACGTTAGATGCATAAGAAGATGGAGCATAAGCATTACACTTGATTGCATTCATGCTTACAGTTTTCTTGCATAGACTTAATGTTTCGGAATGTTTTGACTTAAGGATTACATTTATGTGCCCCTATGTTCAAGCATATTGTCAGATGTGCTAAGGCCTAAGTGATAGATTTCTCATGCATAATCACGCATATGTTTTTATGATTTATGATATAAAATACAGATTATGACACTATTCTAAGTATGAATAAAACCTCTTCTAAGCCTATTGGGAAGATGATCTAAGATGCATATTTAGCACGTTTGTACTCAGCCTCTCTCCCGTTTTCTTTTATTATGTTTAAACAGATTCGGGGTCAGTACTATTGAGGAGTGTGGAGGGAGCATTGAGGAATTAAAACTGCAATACCCAAAAAAAATTAAGAGGTAATACAGGTTTGCGAAAAGCCTAGAGACATAAAATTTGGGCCGCGGTGTGGAAAAAGAAAAAAAATCAGGTTGTCTATTGTACAACCTCACTTCAGTGAAAAATAATGTTTTACAATGTTTTCGACACGATATGTGTCCTCATTCCTCACTGTTGCAAATTTTAAGAATATAATCCTGAGGCATATTCAGTTATGCTACTGTAATAGGATTTGGCTTACTGTGACCTACAGGAGATAGCAACTAGGAAAGGTGAAGAACCACCTAGGAGATGCATTTACTTTTTACTATCAAGTCCGGTGATAATTATCATGGCGATTAGAGTGCACTGATATGGATTACTACAAAGAATTCAGTGCACACGGAGGAGCACTGTCAAGTCATATCTCTGGAACTACTATCTCCTCTTTTTGAAGTAAAATGAGTTTCTCTTTCCAAATCTCATACAATAGGACAACAGGAATCAACATGTTCTAGTCCTAGTTTGTGCAATTTCTGCTTACCACCAATGAAATCTTGTTCTATTTAAAACAAAGTAGAACAACTATCGACAAAGAATAACCATACTCAGGAGAGAGATTACCCTTTGGAGCATCAGTCTCAAAGTAACGATAATTAAAATGCAATGTTTGTGCAAATGGATTTTTTGGATGCAGCACCTGGTGAAACATCACACACTAATGATTAGAATTTTCTGATAATATCTGAAGGGAGCAAATAATTGTCTAAAGTAAAAAAAGAAGACGAAAGTTGATCAGTTAGTATACAGATAAGGAAAGATTTAAAGAACCTGCCGTTTTAGAAAACCATCATTTGCCTATTACAAAATCATTTGTATTAAGTTATTTTTTCAGTTGAATGGCTGATCGGAACTAGTTTGGAATTGAGTAATACGCTGTAGCATTTTGATGGCTGTTAACTAAGCAGTAGAAACTAAAGAAACATAAATTCTGAACTACCTAACGCATTATACTTGACAATTTTTATAAAGCCAGAAAGGCATTGTAATACCATCAATAGAATTTGATCAAATTAGAAATGTAGAAACTTACTGAGCTAATCCCAGCCAGGGGCGGAGCCAGCATATGATGAGGGGGTCATCCGACCCCGTCGGTGAAAAATATTACTATTTTTACATGGTTAAAATTATTTTTTAGGTATTTATAATAGATGTCAAACCCCCTTCCACTAATTCGTGTGTTTACTTCTTAGATTTTAAACCCCTTATAAAATTTTTTAGCTCCGCCACTAATCCCAGCAACAAAAAATAGGACAGGGCCAGTCATGACATCTCCATAGTCTGTGGACCTAGCAGCCCGATAAGCTTCAGGAGGCATAACACCATAAACAACAGAAACATTAACACCAGCCTTCTCCCAAACAGCCCCATCTTGCAAAACCCTACTGATTCCACCACCACCACCAGGCCTTGACCAAACATCTTTTTTAAACTTTGCCCCTGCATCCACTTGTTCCAAAGCACAACAAACACTGTCTTGCACCTCTCTGATCATCTTCTCAAACGACCTCTAATACAGGTCGAATTTGACGTAACAGAGGATCATTTATCGGATTCTCGAAGAAAAGTTTGTGGCTTTTGGGATTCATGAGCTACTTCTTTTTCAATCATTGAGGAAGATGATGCTTGAACTTGAAATGAATAATTGGCTGTTGGTAATTTTTTAGTTATAGTGTAGGGAATGGTGAGGGGCAAGTTAATGATAGATGAAGAGGAAGAATGGAGGGAAGGAGAAAGAGGAAATGGGGTGGAAGTGGATGAAGGAGAGGAGAGAATTGGAGTAAGCATGGTTGATTACAATGATTTTTTTTTATTTTTTTTTTCAAAAAGACTAGTTTATTAATGGGCTTTTTTCTCGTGGGAGGATTAAGGGGGAAAATGGGAATGGTGATAAAGAGGTTTTTAAAAGAATTTAAAGGGTGAGTTGTGGCTGTTTGCTATAACTTATAAAACCATTTCCAATCCATTTATATTTTACTTTCTATTCTCTATATTTAGAGAGTAAAATCGAGAATGAGTTCTCCAACCCCATTTCATATTACTCCCTATCCTCCATTTATAGAGAGGTGAATAGCAGTTCTCCAAATTATTTTAATAGTATTTCTATTGTATCATTAATTAAGTCTTTATTATTTATAATTAATTTTCTAATATAATATAACATCTAAAAACATATTATTGACAAGTTACTATTTTTATCTGAATTAATAATTTTCTATTTTATTTATTAAAAAATTGTCACTTTAAATATGTAATTTCAAATTATTTTAACAATATTTTAAATTTATTTTTTAAAAATTTTGTCACTTTAAATATTTAATTTAAAATTATAATTATTTTTCACTATGAGGAATACACAAAATCTACATGATAGTTCAAACAATCTACTTTTATGTTATAATGACAAATTATTAAACTACACCTTTTAATGAGCATGAAAATACTTTTTACAATAGTTCAAAATGAAATAGGGGAAGTAAATTAGTACACGAAATAATTGGATACAAGATGAAATTGTTAATTTAAATAATTTTTAGCTATACATAAAAAAAAAAATATGGACAAAAAATTACTCATTTTGAACTCCGTAATGCATTAATAAACCATTATGGGAGCAATGTAATAGTCTTGAAAGTCAAGTATTTATGTAAAATTTAAAATTAAATTTTATGATAATGCATTATTTATTATGTAATTGTATTTCATCAATGATTTCACTTTTATTTGAATTGTTTTGTTAGTATGTATTATACATAATATTTGTTGTAATATATTTTATTTAGAAATTTAGAATAAAAATATAATTTTATATTTTATGAAAATTTTGAAAAGAATAAAATTTATATTACATGAAGATTATATAGATTATAGGGTAATTATTTGCAAAAAAGAAGAATGATTTCTATTATGAAATTAAAAAATAAAAATGAAATAGAAATAATAATATAATATTAAGAAGAGAGAAAAATATTTTATTTTTTTAGAAAATAAAATAAAAGATTAGATTAAAGTTAGTTATTTAAAAAAATAAATAACTCTATATTTGAAGAATAAAATAGAGAATATGATTGGAGATGCCTACTCATCTAGTTTATGACTGCCGCAATATTTGACATCTTCAATACCAACTGCCCATTGATTTGTTTTGTCAAATATTTAAAAGTTTCTTCTTCAAAACTAAAAGCACTTTTTTCACACTACTCTCTCTGTTTATTTTTATTTGTCATATTATATTTTTTAAAAGTTAATTTGATTAATTTTAAAGTTAAATTATATTACATTAATTTGATATTTTAAATAGAAAATTTAAATATTTAAAAACTATATTAAAAGTACTATAAATTGCAATTTTTTATATATCAATATGATAAAACATACATCTTAAAATGTTAGTCAAATTTTTATAGTTTAACTCTAAAAATAGAAATCATGACAATTAAATGTGGACGGAGAAAGTATTATTATTATTATTATTTTTTTTGGAAATTTGAGTTGATTGGCCAATGAGCAGTAACATATGCATTTTTTTTTGGTTGTAGAAACTGGAGGAACTACTACACATTTATGCATCTTCTAATATATATATATATATATATATATATATATATATATTATACTCCCTTTGATTTACTAATTTATTCCTATGATTTAGATGAGTCAATTCCCTAAATGGTCACTCAAATTTAGTAATTGCCTTGGAATATCATCTATGCTTTACTTAGGACCCAAATATCACTCAACTATCATTATTTTCCTTCAATATACTTAGCACTTCAAAAGCGTCACGCTGTCCTAGTTGACATGACATGTCATTAGAGTTTTTTTTTTTTTTTTTTTTTTTTTGTAAATAATAGACTTATTTAATTCATCAAACTCATTTAACTAAAATAATGATCTTAATATATTTTTTTAAAATATATTGGTTTATTAAGAAGATATTTTCATATTTAAGAATCTTCTATTATAATTAAACTTTTTTATTTTTTTATGTTATGAAAAATAGGGTTTTAAAACATACTATAATATCATCAATTTTGAATACTTAAAAATACATATATTCAAAAAAGTATTGATATACAAATCACTCATGAATGTTAACTTACATCAATTGCTCATAAATTATATAATGAATCAATAATATTAAATGTCAATCAACTATTACAATAGAATTAATTGTATACTTTGAAATTCATACTTCTAATATTTTTTTTTTAAAAAAAGAAAATAGAAAGTGAATACTATTATTACTATTTTTTTTTCCAAAAGCATACTAAGTACCTCAAAAGTCTCATTCTATTCTAGTTGATATGTCATGTCGGTAAATCATCATTTAAAACAAATAATAGACCTATTTTATTCAGTAAACTTATGCCTCTACAAAACAAATATATAAATTATGTAAGAATTTATGAAGCTTATAAAAAAACCTTTAAAAAATTCTAATTCCTTCATATTTTTCTACCAAGCAAAATTCAATGATTTTTTTTTGGTGTGCAATTGTTATCTGAGAGTTTTTGAAATCCTAAGTAAATTATTTGAAAATTTTAAGCAATATTTTTCATAAAAGTTTTCAAATAAATTTGTAAGGTTGAAAAAAAAATTGGTAAAAAGGAGAAATTTATTATTTAACTTTTTTTAATTTAATATTTTATTTGTATTCTTTCATTGTTATTATATTATATTTTAACTTATCATACAATTAAACTCCAATATATATATTCTTATCTCATCCCAAATTCATAAAACACAAGTAATAATTAATTAAATTCTATATTTTAATTCAATAGTACACATATTATATGATATTAATATGTTGATAAATAAAGATCACATTTTACTTTCTAATATAAATATTATTCACTTTATATTTTCTATTTCAAAAAAAGATATTGTAAGTATGGATTTCAAAGTACACAATTAATTATATTTTAATAGTTAATTGACCTCTAATATTATTAATCCATGATTAATTAATGTAAGGTGACATTCATGGGTGATTTGTATCAATATTTTTTGAATACATGATTTTATAAGTATTTAAAATTGATGACATTATAGTAAGTTTTAAAAAGCTATTACAATTTAATTATGATAAAAGATTCTTAAGCATGAAATTTCTTCTCAATAAACTAATATGTATATATACTACCTTAAAAACATGAACTACCAAACTTGAATGTTGAATTACTATAATACCCCAAATTAAAAATACTCAATTTATGTTATTTTTTAATTTAATTAATTTTATTATATTGAAAGTAGATACCTTTTCAAATTAAGGGATTGTGACTTTTTCAATGAATTGTGACTTTTCTAAAGGATTGTGACTTTTTTGACAAATTGTGACTTTTTCAATAAGCTGTGACTTTTCTGAAAGAAAGTAACTTTTATAAAGAGTTGTGCCTTTTCTGATGAGTTGTGCCTTTTTCAAAGGGTTGTGACTTTTTCGATAAGTAGTGACTTTTTCAAAAGGTTGTGACTTTTCGGATAAGAGACAATTAACACATATTCATACTACTATTTGGTAGATATAAATAAAGGGGTTTCCTCACACTTTTAAACTACAATTACTTTAAATTCTTTGCTCTTTTTTTCCTTAAAAAATCTCAAGTGTTATTTGCAAAAATTGATCAAGTTCGAAATTCAATAAAATTTGAGGTTCTTCATAAGAAAGTGTTGGTGAAAAAATTGTAGCAAATCATTCATCAAATCATACTCATATATTTTCTTACCATTTTCATGAGTTAACAGTAATGAAAAGTTGTGGAAGAGATAATAATATTAAACAGATATGAAAAAAGGCATATGATTTTGGTAAGATATATTTTTTTTAATTCTTTTCCCTCAAACGAAGGAGTTTTTTCCTAATTTTTCTAAAATAATGGGTATCAACGTAGTCCATTGAATTATTAATTTTGATGTTAAATTCACTTTATCAAAAATAGATTTTCACTTTTATTTACAATATGATAACATAGTCATGATAATAATTATTTTCAATAAATATCTATGTAAAAAAGAATGAAGAAAGTAAAGTGTTGGTGGCAAGAGATTTAAATCAAATGGAACACTAGAGTGACTATAGCATGAACATATATTTTCATCTTCCTTCTTCATTGACTTTGTATTGTTCCATATAATTTTTCTTTATGTCACAAGATACATTCCTTACTAACTATATAAAAATAGATAAGAAAATAGTGATTGATCATAAAATGATCTTAAATCAAATTAATGATTCTATGAATAATACATTAAATTTTACTATTGAAAAATTTAAATATTTTATATCATGATACAACTTCTATAAAATACTAGATACTTTCATTAGACAACAACTATGTGATATGTTTGCGGCAGGAAAAAAGGAGAATACTACAATTCAACAAATATAAGGTAGAAACTTAATCAAATGAAATATTTTTCACCATACATGATGTTATTCATATATTAAAATTTTAAATTATTCCACTGAAATATATATAACTATCATTCATGATAACAACCAAGTACACTTTTTTTTTTTTTTTGTAAAATTACCTCTCTATAATAGCCTTACTCAAATATTAATTGAGTAATAGTATTTTGTAAAAGATATGTTACATATAAAGATAAAATATTGAAATACTTATGGTAATCCTTATTAGTGTCATGCACATACTAAATTTCAAGTAAGAATATTCAAGACAAAATTTGTACGTAAATGATGTACATCATTTATGTTCATAACCTCAAGAGGAAAGACTATTTATGACAATCTTTGAATGGATATTTTATTCTATTTTGTTGGTTAGATTTTTGTTTACAAAATTGAGTGAAGTAAGAAATAATATTATTAAATAAATGTCACTTTCTCTCATATTTAAACTGTTAATATATTTTGAAATCTTTTAATGATATCTAGTCATTTTGATCTCAAAATACAAGTAACTCTATAACAATATATATTAACAATTTAAAAACATGTGTCCTATCTTCGTTCAATTATAATTATTTACTAAAAATCTTTAATTTAATAATATTAATTATATTTTACAATATCATGTACTATATATACGATACAAACTATTTTTATATATATATATATATATATATATATATATATATATATATATATATATATATATATATATATATATATATATATATCATTATTTTAGATAAATGAATTTGATGAATTAAATAAGTCTATTATTAAAAGAAAGGCTTTAATGACGTGGCATGCCAACTAGGAGAGGGTGAGACTTTTAAAGTGTTAAGTATTTTTGAAGGAAAATAGTGATAGTTGAGTAATATTTTGGTTCTAAATAAAACATAAGTGATATTTCAAGACAAATCCCTAAACTTGAGTGACCATTTAGGGAATTGACTCGATTTATGACTTGACAAATAAAGGAAACACTGCACATTTTATTTTAATTTATTTGTATAATTTTGATTTGACTAGATAAAAACTGCACATTTTAACTTTTCACTCCAACTCTGGTTGATGTCTTGTGTAAAAATAATAATTTAAAGTTGGAGTAGGATTTCTAAGTTGTTTAAGATTTTTTATTTTTAATATTTATCTAATTAATGTCTAGTTAGGATTTATTTGTCTTCACTCTTCATATAGAAATAGGGTTTTTAATTCTAGTTTAATTTATTTGTATGATTTTGACTTGACAAAAAAATGATATTTTAAATGTTATAATCTTATATTAAAAATATATCAAAATTTTTTTAATCTTTTGATGTTAAATATATGGTGCAAAAAGCTGAAATTTAAGTATTATTAAAATGCAGAAGGGCCTAAAATACCCATCAACTATTTGAAATGGTACAAAACTACCATCCATCCACCTTTCGGTCCCAAATACCTCTGACATCAATCTTTTGGCTCAAAAAAGCCATATTTCTAATGCCCCACACTCATAAGGTGATGCAATTTGGATTGCACCAAGATCGTTCACTGAAAGTCAAGCTCAAGACCTTCAAATGAAGTAAGATTTGTTCATGAAGTTAGATATCCTTGAGCTTGTGTTGATGGAAAATAAAGGGCTTCATGACTGGAAGATTGCTTGGGGAAGTGAAGGGAAGGCAGTTGAAGAAATTGCCACTTTAGGCGAGTAGGAGCCCTTTTGGCGAATCGCCCAATCCATTGGGCGATGACCCCAAATCGGTTGAAATTTTTAGAATGCTTCCAAGAAAGGTTCACTTTGCCGACCTAGTTGGCGATTCGTCGAGTTCATTAGGCGAGCCCGGCCTAGCTCGCCCTTTATCCTTTTTGGGCCACTTTTGGGCATCTTTTGTAATAAATGCCTAAAATATAAATAGCTAATTTGTGTTTCATTTTAAGGTAGACTATTTTGAATATTGATATTTGAACTCTTTTATGAGTGTTGAGAACTTGGTACAAGCTTGGATTGACCTTTTCTTAGAACCGTTTGTTGTGGGGTGAATTCAATTCCTTTGAAGTCTTCATAAGACTTATGTGCTTCTTGTAGGATTAAGGAATTGAGGTCTTAGGGCTTGTTTGGTGTGAGGGATACGCATAAATAGTCTTGGTATAGAAAAAAAATCTTGGGATAAAATTTAGATGTTTTGTTTAGTTGACAGGTTTGGGATAACTTATCCCACAATTTATAGCATAGTGATGGGATAAGTTATCCCATATACATGGTGGGATAGGTGATCCCAAGATAAATAACCCCAAGATAATTTATCCTGGGATAACTAGTTCCCAACCAAACGACCCCTAGGGTTTAATATACCTTTTGGTTGCTTTTTGTTTCCTCTTTTTGTGTCTACTATCTATCTTTATTTCTTGTCTTTTATTTCCACATTTTATTCGTAATTCGTAGTGAGAATTACATCATTTGGCATCAGACCTGAGCTTAGATTCATTTCTATGATTCTAGTCTTGGGTTTGCTACAAAAAAAAGAGTCAAAACATTTTTCAAGAAAATCCCAAAAATGTTTTTGTTGATTTGAGTCTTGTTTAAAGTTTATAAGGTTAGATTAGCGTTCTCTAGCCTTACTTGAGTCTAAATATGAGATTTGGCATTGATTGGAGTACTATTGGATATTCCACCATTTTTGAGTGAAGAAGCTTGAAGAAGGTGCAAATGGGTTTTGAAATCTGAAGGCTTTTTTGCAAGGAATTGAAAGATAAAAGAATTGGGGTTTGTTTTCTACGACAAGGGGAGCTTGTATCTTAAATTTCATGAAATTTTGAGCTAAAATTGTTTAGGGTTTTATTTTGGGTCTTCAACTTGTTCATAGTGTTCTTGAAGAACATTCAAATCTTCAAGGAGAAGGAATTTTCAAAAAGGGTGTTTTAATCCAAAAGGAAAGAAAAGGAAAGAGAAAGTGTGTAATTGTTAGTACAAAAGGAAATTTACCAAAAGGGCTAAGGAATAAAGGAAGGAGTACGGGGGGACAACAAAAGCACAAAAATTGGAAGTCTTCAGGTGAACTCATTGGAACTTTTGGCGAGCTCAACTTTGCTCGCCAAATTCCACTTGGCAAATTGCCGAATTGACCCTCAGATCACCGAATTGCCTTAACATTTTGTAAATTTTGGTGAGCTAAACTTCAAGTTGGTGAGCTGAACTTCAACTTTGGCAAAGAAAATAGTGCATTTGGCGATCAGAAACTCATGTTATGCCCCTAATCTCAGGTTCTAATTCCTTATTTTCCTTTTCTTGATTCTCAGTTGGTCTCAAGATTCCTAAACTAATTTTCAACTCATAATTGATCTACTTGTTGATTATTGGTTCTTGAATTCTCTTCTTTGTTGTTTCCACTTCTTTTCGTGCTTTTATTCATTTTATTTAGTAGTTAACTATTTGATTCAAGTGCGTTTTGCTTTAATCGAGTCGTCCATCTTTCTTGAAACAAGAATCCATTCTGGCCAAGATTAGAAATTGACACTTTGCGATCAATCGCGTATAAGTAATCTTCAAACTTAGCTGAGCCAACCTAAGAGAAAATTAAAGGTGTGTAAACACGAGTGATTGTGAGTTCATTTTACTAATGCTAACGTTCTTTATTGTTTTTGTTGAGTTTTCTAATGCTAAGTACCATGGAAACTTGAAGTGAAACCCAACCACCTATGTGAGGGGTTACTTTGGAATCTATAATGAAGGCAATTACTAATATGGGTTGGAGAGTGGAGAACATGGAAGAAGAAATTGCCACCATGGAAGGTAATGTGCCGAGGATAGATGATAAAATGAACAATGTCGATGGGTCAAATCAACTCTAAGGGTCGAATCAACTCTACTTATTCCACCCCACAAGCTACTTTTCGTGCTTCTAGAAGTGGGCAAGACCACACTATTTCTGCTACTATCACACCTGGAGCATTCCATCAAACGTTCAACCCAACACCAATCTATTTCAGTTCCAATGTCCAAAATACCAATCGACCATTTCAATCCCAACTCAATCAAAAAGCTCTACCAAACCAAAGCCGACCTTACCAAGCACCATTATACCAAAATCCACCCCACCAAATGCCACAAACCCAACCAATTCTCGTAATATAGGTGAGGGATGATGAGTACCAAGGGGGATATGAAGGTGAAGGTGAAGAAGACCCATGGAATGAAGATCCAAGGAATCAACCAAGAGGTCAAATAAGGTATAGAGGACGAGGAGTTAGATTTGGTCCGGTGCCACATGGGAGAAGACTATATGGGAACTAACCTTAAGGTGAAGAACCATGGAAAGCCTATGCCAATCAAGAGTATGGTTAAGGATTGAGAGAAGAGCATGGTAACCACTATCAAGGGGAAGTCTAAAGCGGTTACTACAACAACTACCAAGGTGGGAATGGAGGCCGAGATACTGGGACCAACTCTATCAAGACTAGTCTCCTACCTTTCAAAGGGGAATGCGATCCCGATGCTTACCTAGAATAGGAGTCGCTTGTGAAAGAATCTTCTAATTCAATGGTTTGACCGAGGTCAAGAAGAGTTGTTTTTCCATTTCTCAATTTGAAAGGTTTGCTCTACATGGTGGGAATACATGAAAGGGTATCATCTAGTCCTTCAAGATGGACACCCTCTGCCATGGATCGGGTTGAAGGCCCTTATGAGAGTCAAGTATGTGCCGGAAAGGTATTGCCAAGAGTTACTTGCTAAGTTGTACAACTTGAGGCAAGGAAGCAAAAGTGTTGTGGCTTACTATGACGAGTTCCAAAATTTGATCTTAAAGCTAGCTAGAATGCACCGAGAATGAAGAGCATGCTGTTATTTGCTTTAAGGTAGGGTTGAACAAGGAGATCTCTTCCAAGATGACTATTCACAAGTTTGCTAGCTTGAATGACATCTTTGAAGCAGCCAATGAGGTAGAGAGGGAACTCAAAAAGGAGAAAGTACCTAAGTACAAAGGTATTTCATCTTCAAATTCTTAGAGTAAGAACAAGGGGGGAGCTCAAACATCTTCGGGTTGAAACAAGAGTAAGGATTTCAAGAAGCCTTATGAGAAGAAGCCCTTTGAAGAAAACACTCCAAAGTACCCACAAAGAGAGGGAGGTAATAAGGACCCAACCAAATTTCCTAAAGGTATTCAATGTCACAAGTGTAGAGGATGGGGTCATATGATGTGTGAATATCCCAATTAGTTGAATGTTCTAGTTCAAGGAGGGGTATTGTATCTTGGTCAAGGTGTAGTCAAGAAGAGGTGTGAAGAAGAAATCCAAGAAGATCATAAATTTAAAGGTGATGAAGATGAGGAACACGACCCATGTGATGGAAAAGATGTCGTTGCTCCTAATGGTTTGATGAGGAAGGCCCCTATTCAAAAAGCTTGGACTCAAGAAGGAGAGTTCACCATACCAATGTATATGGTGAGGCGAGTTATGATTAGCAAGGCCATGGATGATCCAAGTCAAAGAGAGAATATTTTCCACTCCAAGTGCCTCATCAAAGATAACGTATGTTCATTGATAATTAATGGTGGGAGTTGTGCAAACGTTGCTAGCACCGCTTTAGTGGAATTCTTGAAACTTCTTACCACTAAACATGATACACCTTACAAGCTTCAATGGTTAAGTAAGTGTGGGGAGTTGAGGGTTCATAGATAAGTTTTGATAAAGTTCAAAATTGGGAAGTACCAAGATGAGATTTTTTGTGACATAGTGATTTGACGTATCCGGGCGCTTCATCCAATACTAAGCGTCCATGGTCATTCAATAGTAATATAACCCAACTAGTGAGTTGGGGTTGAGTTCCAAGGGAGCGGTTCGTAATCGAGAATTACAAGAAAAGCAAGAATGTGTTCAAGTTAATTATAGCTATAAACATTTACAAAGAAAAAACATGATAAATTAAAGGTGACACAAGCATCAATTATCGAAGGGGGTTTTGTAATCAATTATCAACTAAAACAACAATTAATATGAAATATGAATATGGAGAAGGGATTCTTGGAATGTGATAGGAATATGGACTAAAATAAACAACCGGGTAAATACTATTGACAGTAAATAGCTGTAAATTGGTAACTAAGCTAGACTTTAGTGGGGGTAAATTTTCTATTGAACAATTTACCCCGAATCAAATCAATTTCTCTTGAACACCAATAAGCGGCAATGAAGCATAAGGTTTGCCTTAGTCCATTTACTCTCTCGAGCTGAATGCGTGGGAGATGGTTTAGGATTCACTCTCTCGAGCTGAACCCACGACAACTAAATAACCACAGACTATCGATTCAGTATTTTTAGTTTTAAAACCTCTCTCTCGAGCAAGTCAAAAACACAAAGATAAAATTGTATTTGCAACTATAATCCCATTAAATTCAAACACAACTACTGAACGAAATCACCTTTAAACAATGAATAAACAATCAATTAGCAATACCCAGCAGTAAATTCAACCCATATTCACATAATCACACCCCAAGAATTAGGGTTTTAGTTAGACATAGTAAAGAGATAGAAATCGATATCGAAAAATATTTCTATCAAATGGGTACGATAGATATTGTCTTTGCACACGTCTAAGATGAAGAATCTTCAATACCCACTTCCAATTGGTTAGAAATGGAAATCTTCAAATCTTCAAAGCTAAGGAACAAAGTCTCTAAAACTCTAAGTTCTTAAAACTAGAAAAAATATGATTTCATATAGAATCTCATATGAAGCTAAAAATTTAAACAATTATTTATAGTTGTCAAAAGGTGTGCTGCGAAGGACCACTCATCGCAGTTAGTCGGGATCACCGATCCACTCGGCGATCCGCCCTTTAGTCTGGATCATCACCTTTTTAGATTGGCCTTCAGCAAATTCAAGTTCTTTTACGTTGGGTGATGGAGTACTGCATCGCGAAATCATTCGGCGACTCGCCAATTGCTCCTTTATCTCGCCAACTTGATTTTCTCCCTTAGAGCTTGGCACATTGGAACATTAGGCGAGACCATTGCCATTTGGCGACTCACCTAATGGTTTAGGCAATTCTCAGGCTGTCTTTTCTTCGTTCTTTTCTGCTGCCTTATTCCTTTCTGCCCAATAGTGTCCATGCTTAGTCTCTAACTCCAAATACCTAAAACTCAAGGATTTTCATCAGTTATTGAGATAAAATATGCATTTGAAGACATTAAATCTATCAAAATAAGGCCCTAAAAGAGTCCAAATCGTGGACTCATCATGTAGTCCTAATGAAAGCTTGTCATGTGTTACTCAGAAGACCTTGGAAATATGATCGTTCAACCAAACATGAGAGGAGAACCAACAAGTATTCCCTTGTGTTGGATGATCATAAATATGTCCTTAATCCTATGTCACCCTCTCAAGTCAATGAAGTGTATCAGAAGATGAGTGAGTTGAGGGAGAAAAGGAAGGGTGAGGAAGAACATGTCTAGGCGACGGAAATGAAAAGGAAGAAAAGAGGAAGTTGAGGGGAAAGACCCAAGTGTTGTTGGATAAGTACAAAGAGATAAGGGAGGAAGTGGAGGCCAAAAGTTCTTTGATCCTTATCACACATAGAGATCATGTGTTGCAAACTAACCAATCTTACTCTTCTCTCCCCTATTCTATTTTCCTTCTTTTGTAGGATTATGAAATGTCTTCCCAAAGGAACTCCCAAGTGGATTCCCCCTCTTTCGGGAATTGAGAACCAAGTCAATTTTTTTACCGGGCTCATAATTACCAAACAAGCCGGCTTATCAAAGTAATCTGAAGGACACCAAAGAGCTACAAAGGCAAGTTGAGGAACTCCTCAACAAGGGATATATGAGAGAAAGTATGAGTCCATGCGTCATCCTGGTTCTCTTGGTTCCAAAGAAAGATTAAACATGTCGCATGTGTGTAGATTGTTGGCCCATTAACAAGATCATGGTAAAGTATCATCATCTTATCCGTAGATTAGATGATATGCTTGATGAGCTTAATGGTTCTTGTGTGTTTTCAAAAATTGATCTTAGGAGTGGTTATCATCAAGTTCGGATGAACCCCAATGATGAATGGAAAACCGCATTCAAGACCAAGTTTGGTCTATATGAATGGTTGGTGATACCTTTCGGTCTCACTAATGCTCCTATTACTTTTATACGTCTCATGAATTATGTGATGAAGCCCTTCATAGGAAAGTTTGTGGTTGTTTATTTTGATGATATCTTGATTTATAGTAGGACCATGCATGAACATATAGATCATTTGAGATGTGTGTTTGATGTGCTTAGGAAGGAACAACTTTATGCTAATCTTGAAGAGTGTTCATTTTATTTTGATGAAGTTGTTTTCTTGGGATTTGTTGTGAGTTCAAGAGGGGTTGAGGTGGATGAGTCTAAGATAGACGCTAATAAGACTTAGCCAATTCCAAAATTCATAAGCGATGTTAGAAGCTTTCATGGGTTGGCTAGATTTTATAGGCAGTTTGTCAAAGGATTTAGTACCGTAGTCGCCCTATTAGCTTAGGTAATCTGAAAGGATAAGCCTTGTAAGTGGAGTGAGGAGCAAGCCGAAGCTTTTGAGGCTCTAAAATCAATGCTTAGCTCCACTCCTTTGTTGCAATTACCCAATTTTGAGAAAATGTTTGAAGTGGAACGTGATGCTAGTAAAGTAGGTATTGGAGCCATCTTAATGCAAGACCAAAAGCCCATTGCTTATTTTAGTGAAAGCTGAAAGGTTCAACTTTGAACTATTCCACTTATAATCTTGAATTGTATGCCTTGATTAGAGCATTGGGTAATTAGCAACACTACTTGTGGCCCAAAGAATTTGTCATTCAGATCGACCATGAGTCCTTAAAGCATATTCGAGCCCAAGAAATGTTGAAAAAAAGGCACGCCAAATGGATTGAATTCCTTAAAAGTTTCCATTATGTAATTCAATACAAAAAGGGGAAGAAAAATATGGTGGCCGATGCCTTGTTTAGGAAACTTGTGTTTATAAATACATTTTCTTCTAAATTACTTGGCTTTGAATGTTTGAAGATAATGTATCCCAAGGATCCCATGTTTGCTCAAATCTTCCAAGATTGTGAGGAAGGAGAGAGGGTAATGTGGATTAGGGATAGATCTTCTACTCCCTATTCTAAATTTGATAGTTTCTTGTTCAAAGGCAAGATACAATGTGTGCCTATGAGCTATTGGAGAGAACTATTTGTGAGGGAGGCACACAATGGGGGACTAGTGGGTCATTTTGGTGTTGATAAAATAAGGGGAATTCTTGAAGAACAATTGTACTGGCATAAGATGCACAAAATATGTTGCTCAAATTTGTGGCAAATGTATTGAATGTCGAAGTGCTAAGTCACGTATCCTTCCCCATGGTTTATACACTCAACTCCCCACCCCTCAAAGACACTGGCTTGATATTTCAATAGATTTTGTTTTAGGTTTGCCAAGGACAGAAAGGGGTAGAGATAGCATCTTTTTTGTTGTTGATCGATTTTCAAAGATGGCTTATTTCATTCCATGTCATAAATGTGATGATGCTTCCAATGTGGCATTTTTGTTTGTTGACAATGTTGTTAAATTGCATGGAATTCCTCAAACCATCATAATTTATAGGGATAAAAAATTCCTTAATCACTTTTGAAAAGAATTGTAGGGTAGACTTGGTACCAAGATTTTGTTCTCAACATTTTGTCACCCACAAACTGATGGCCAAACTGAAGTTATGAATAGGACCTTGGGTTCTATGCTTCGTGCTGTGGTGCATTGAAAGTTGTCCTTATGGGAGGAACATTTGCCTTTAGTTGAGTTTGCTTATAGAGTTGTTCATAGAACTATTGGCATGACTCCATAAGAAGTGGTGTATGGTTTTAATCCCCTAACCCCTTTAGATCTCACTCTTCTTTTTCAAGAAGTTATCTTAAGCTTTGATAGGAGAAAAAGAACGGAAGCCATGAAGATTTCGGACTGTATCAAGACCATTCAATCGAAGTCAAGAGACCTTCAAAGGATGCAAGGTTTGTTCCTAAAGTTAGAGGTCCTTGAGCTTGTGTTGATGGAAAATAAAGGGTTCCATGCCTTAAAGATTGCTTGGGGAAGTGAAGGGAAGGGATTTGAACAAACTGCCACTTTAGGCGGGTAGGAGCCCTTTGGCGAATCACCCAATTCATTGGGTGATGACCCTAGTTCGCCGAAATTTCCAGAATTCTTCCAAAGAAGGGGTCACGTCACCGACCTAGTTGGAGACTTGTCGAGTTCTTTAGGCGAGCCTGACCTAGATCACCCTTTATCCTTTTTGGGCCACTTTTGTAATAAATGCCTAAAACTAATAATATCTAGTTTGCGTTTCATTTTAAGGTAGACTATTTTTAATATTGATATTTGAACTCTTGTATGAGTATTGAGAGCTTTATACAAGATTGGATTGACTATTGCTTAGAAACGTTGGTTGTGGGGTGAATTCAATTCCCTCAAGGTCTTCAAAAGAGTAAGGCGCTTCTTGTAGGATTAAAGAATTGAGGTCTTATGGTTTAATATACCTTTTGGTTTCTTTTTGTTTCCTATCTATCTATCTATCTATCTATCTATCTATCTATCTATCTATCTATCCATCCATCCATCCATCCATCCATCTATCTGTCTTTATTTCTTGTCTTTCATTTCCGCATTTTATCTGTAATTCATAGTGAGAATTACATCATAAGGTGGATGGAGGGTAAATTTATACTGAATCTCACAGTTTAAGGGAATTTTAGGTTCTTCTCCATTAAAATAAGGAAAAATTACCTAAATACACAACTTATTTTACAATATTTTTAAAAATTCCCTACCATTTGAAAAATTACAAAAATCGGGACTTGATGTATCGAGATATTAGTGTTGTATTCTAAATCAGGACATGATGTATCGGGACATTGGGAAATATATCCGAAATCGAGGCATTTTGGGATGGATTCGGATTCCACCAAATTTAAGAAACTTTTCATAATTTGGAAAAGAGTAGAGATATGATGTAATTAGCTCTTAACATTGAGATTTGTGTAAAATTCTCTTAAAATAATTTGGAATTACTTAATATATGGGCTCGTATGTTTGACCTGATTTTGAATTCCATTGTAATTTTTTTTAAAAATATTGTAACACCTCGGTCATAGAAAGAGCTAATTTTGGAAAGAACTAAATTTGAAAGAGCTAGACTAAGATTTATGCAAGTTAGACTTCAATTGTGAGTTTTGGGTCAACTTCAAACGACTATAACTTTCAGCACAGGATGAGTTAGGTTGCCCCTGAGATATCAAATGAAATATCTTTGAGTCCTCTTTCCAACGCCATTTAGTTTGAGAAATTTCGAGTTCGGATGAGGGAGATATGCTCGTTTGAGTTCAACCTATTCAGTTAAGGAAATTCATCCGAATTATGGAGGGGTATTTTGGTGTTTCCCTTACCCCACTTAGTCCACACATTTTTACACCCACATTAGGTGTCAAAGCTGATTAAATCAGTTTACACTAAAGTCTAAAACGTTTGGAAGGTTAGGACAAAGTTCAAGAGGAGAAAAGGGAGAAAACCTTCAGGCATTCAAGATTCTTGCGATATTTGAGGAATATGTCCAATGATTTGATCCTTACGAGGAATGTAAGCTTTCATAGTGATGGGTTAGTTCAGCTTCACACTAAATCATGAGTTTCTTTATCAAATTCTTCTATGAAATCTGTGTATTGAAGTTCTTGATAAGTTTTCTTGAAGTTTCGTTCTTCAATCTTAATTGTTGGAGTTTGATGAGTTCTTGAGGTGAGGGTTTTGAGTTTGAATTTGAGGGTTGTTCTTGAGTAGATTTTTGTTTATTTATGTTGGGTATACGAATCTAAGAGAGTTAGGAAGAAATCAATAAATTCTAGGTGAATTAGGGCCCAAAATTGAGAAAAAAATTCATCAGAACATTCTGAGGAGGGGGTGGCGTGACGTGCTGTAGTACACAAAAAATGGTGCTCTGAAGTTAGGGGCTAGTGCCCTGTGCCAGGAATGCGCCAGGGTCACCTGCCCTTGTCCATTTTCTGTCGTTTGTTTCATCTAAGTTCTTTTAAAATGTATCCTTGCTCTCTTCTTGATTAGAACTATTCGAACAAAATCTAATCATTGAGAAATCTGTATATCCAAACCATAATTCTTGAATTCACATTTTCAAATTCAAGATAGATTTAAGAATAAAGTTCGAGGGATTTCTTTTGTGTCATTTGAGAAGTGTTTTGCAAACTTTTAAAACTTGTTTTAAGACTTGAGTATGAAGATGAGTAGAGTTGAGTTTCATTTTTAAAAATGAATATATGTGAACAAAGTATTCCTATGAGTAAATATTCTTCATTTAAAATGAAAGGAAACCTTGATTTCAAAATGAATTCACGAGGAGTTTTTGAGCACTATCTCTTTTAAGAGAACCTTTTGAGTAATAATCTCAAAGTATGAGGATGAGGAAATGTTTTTAAACTTATGATCATGAGTTATATTGTTGGAGTAATATTAAGCAACGACATGGGGACCAGTTCAGACAAATCATAGTCCTCATAAACCATGTATGCCAACATGGGTAAAGGGTCATACTTTTAAGCTGATTCCTCACTGGTTTTTAAGAATATCTTAGGGGATCCACTTATGTCACGACCCAAAACGAATCACGAGTGGCACCCACACTTAACCTCCTAGGTGGGCGAACCAAGGAATCCAAACCCCAACATATATTAGTTGTTAAACTTACGAAATACAAACCATAATGCGGAAGCTCAATCTTATTAAGACAAGAAACACAAATCAGCTAAAGTCTACTATATGTCATTCCCAAAACCTGAAAGTCATCACATCAAGGACATCTAATCTTCAAATACTAATTCTAAGAGTATAAAAGACACCAAAATAAATGAATAAAATAGTTTATGTCCGAAAACTAAGGACATCATGCCATGAACAAGAGAATCCAACACGAGCTTGAATGAGTAGCTCACCCTGGAATCGATATGCTAAAGACTGGCTAGAGCTGAGGGTGAGTCGAAGTCATTGGTACACTCGCTGTACTCCATAAAATAAAAACACAAGTAGGGCTCAGTACAGGGAAACATGTACTGAGTAAATATCATTAGCTGACTCAAAATAGTAACTAATATGCAATGAATAATAGTATAAACTTAACTATAACACTTAGCAGGTGATAAGCAACAAACAATATAAACAAGTAACAACTGAAGCAAGTATGTAATCAATCACAATATCAAGCACACACACGAGGACTCATGCCTCCACATGACGCTCATTTGGTAAATGGGTTCTTTGAGTACATTCAGTTAATTCAATATGTTTTCCTCTTTAATGTTATCGTGTCGAAACGTGACACTCCAATCCATAATACCGTGTCGAAACATGACACTCCGATCCAATAATACCGTATCGGAACGTGACACTCCGATCCATAATACCGTGTCGAAATGTGACACTCTGATCCATAATACTGTATCAGAATGTGACACTCCGATCCATAATACCATGTCGGAAAGTGACACTCCAATCCATAATACCGTGTCGGAACGTGACGCTCCGATCCATAATACCGTGTTGGAACGTGACACTCCGATCCATAATATTGTTAATTATCATTTATTGCCACCACTTTTCACTGCATTAACAATATTTTATCAAGCCTTCTTTATTCAAGACATCACTTCGATAGAGAGGGCTCATGATTATAAATTTTACGGTCTCAGGATTTCATATCAATCACAAAACACCAACCAAGGCACACAACCACACAATCAAATACATAGAGAACTTCACTATATCACTCAATGCATATCAATCACAATTAAGAGTCTATCTATCAAATAGAATAAACCATAACCTACCTCCACCGAATAACCGAAGTCAAACAAACTACTTCTCCAATGCTTTTCCTTTCCTCAATGCCTCCGAACCTTTCCAATCTATCAAGTATATGTGCATAATTTGTTAGTTAATGAGTCTATAAACACTTATATTATTTTATGTCTTGCCTAGACCCAAAAGCTCACCTAATTTTATAATCAGTTTCCTAAAGTTCAAACCTAAGGGTAAGTCTTTATTCCTCCAATTAACATAACTTTAATCTAATGTAATTCATATAATATAATATTTAATTGTCTATCTCATTATATTAGAACTTGAATCATAATATTAAATAATAAGAACCATTCGAAATCGGAAATCACTGGTTTGCGAAACCAGTAGCATACAACGAAATAAATTGTAGAACTAACCTATGTCTTTCTCAATTTCAGCAATACCTTTATAATATTATAGTATTGAGCTTCATTCTTTAATCATTAAACAATTTGTTCTTTTAGTCAATCACATTTAATGCTTGCCCCCCAACTTTCCAACAGTAACAATACGTACACCCGACTTCAATCTTATATCTAACAAAATAACAATAATATAACTCTCGCCTAAAATCAATATGCATGAAATTAACTGTGGAATTGTTGAAGTTTACCTGATGCACACCCGTTCCAAATTGGTTTCGTTCCACGCCGATTTTTTTTTCTTTGTTCTCGTCTTCCCCTCTTTTCTCTTCTTCTACAGGTTATTTACTACCCTAATTATTAAAAGACTAACTATAAAAGTGGTAAAAGTCCTACTAATTTTAATGTTATTTTCTTTAACCACCAAATAAATTAATTATTAAAAACTACCCCACTAAATTCATTATTATAGTTACGAATAGTCCAAAATACCCATTTAGAATATATCGAAAAGTATTTTATGAAATAAAAAACTCTAGTACTCAAAACGACCAAATGAGTCGTTACATTAGATACCAATTTATCCATTGTTCGTCCTCGAACGATCAAAAGAAGGCGAGGGTAAGGCAGGGTACTTGACTCAATAAAAATAAGTGGATATCTTCCGTGCATATCAGTCTCCCAAGTGGACTCTTCAACTGATCGATTCTTCCACTAGACCTTGAAACATCCATCAAGACAAATATTTTCTAACATAACCATGATACAATCCTAAATCAATATTGGCTACAACCAGGGGTGAGCCTAAACCTACCACCATACACTCATAATGCACAAACCATCATAGATCTTATCAAGATTACATCATCACAACAAAATATTTCCTCGAGCTTAAGCTATAAAAATATGATCTTTAGACATCTAGTAATCATCTAGGAGAATCAAACTCATTTGATCCAAAGATGGAAATGATCAAGTATCCACCATCGAGTGATACACCCAAGCATACAAAACCTCTAACAATACTGTCGAAATGCTAGATTAGTAGCTATTATAGACAAACCTTAAAAATGACAAAACTAGACCCCATGGTCCCCACATTCAATCACACATAGCGAAAACATGATACCAATGATGAGATAAAACTTAAGTCTAGTGAAAAACTGTAAATTTTCATGGTAGCTCTCCTATAAATTCTTATAAGCCAAGTTGTGCGTGTCGAATCACTAGTATACTTCAACTATCCCAAAAAACACCAAATCTTCCATAACTGGAATGAACAAGTCTAACCAAAGATGCCACCCTACTAGGAGGACAATCACATAATCGGTACACCTTGTCAACTACTAGGGAGTCACCCATAGAAGTGAAAACACACACAGACGTAGAAAGTGAATCATACTCTAAACCACGCCCAAAATGAAGTAGTTGGTCACATAAAAAAGTACATAACCAAGGTTGAATAACTATAGATACTCCTTCCATAGTGCCCATATCAAACATTTTCATTCATCTAACTCTATCTCTTTGATTTTCTAGCTACCCACAATCACCAATTTAGTTCCTATTATAATTGCACACATACTTGATTTATCGAACCCCACATCCACTAAAGTCAACAATCTTAATACTAACAAAACATCATAACCACATCGATCAAGTACATGTACAAACTATGGCTATCTCTCTTTCTATTTAAGCATTTCATGACAATATGAATACCAAACAACGTTAATAGCACTAATTTCAAATGCAATAATACCTTTTCATCGAGATAAAACTATTAAATCACACCTAAAGTCAACTCCACACCACTTCCACATACCATGTTTTAGCTACCATTCTAAACCATCACATACCTCATGCCAACACTTAGGGGAATTTTTGCTCACTCAAATTATTTTGTATACTATAAGCTCATAACCTCTGTTCACCATCAAATGACTATGTAACACATCTTAACACATCTATGTAGTCCCATCAATAGACCAGTATTGTAGTGACCCTTCCGAAATAATATAAGCTAATAACTCATGAGATTTTTATGCATATACTATCCTCACACTAGTAAAAATGATATAAAAAGAATATTACCAATTTCTGAGTACCCAAAATAGGTGGTTCATGCTTCTTACAATCATTCACAACAAGTAGTAAATTTAATATATTACAAGACTTGGGCTTACACACCCTAAATGAACAAAACATGTAGCCATACTTATATTATAATCCATGGTGACATGATCAAATTAGCCCTCAAAATTTTATGTAAATATACAACACATAGATCATGCATAAGTCCCAAAGTTTATATAAAATATAGATGCCTATATGCATATGTGATCTTCCTTAAGGCTCTCAAAATCTCCAACTCCAATGGCAAGCTTCATGCCTCCTCTAGATCATTCCCTATGATAGAAAGAACTATCGCTAAGCATTTAGCTTAGTGGTGTAAAAACTATAGGTTTGGAGCCCTCAAAATTCACCAAGCTACCTTTCTCAAGTCATGAGCACCACAATTGAAACATAATAAATAAATCAAGTAACAATATATAAAGAGTATCAAGTTCGATATTTCAAGTTCCAAATGTCAAGAATGCCCATAGCACTAGTTTCCAAGAGATTCAATAACAAGGCTCGACCAATATATACATCATGTCGTCACACCAAACACAAGTAGGTATAAAGAAGGGCTGACGCCATGTATCAAGAAGGTTCAAAGCCCAATAATCAAGGAAACCAAGAACCATATTAAAAGTGGCTTTCTAGTTCGTACTTAAAATAGACAACTTCCATTCTTAAGACGGACTAAAAATCCGGAGTAAAGATGGCAAATGATCCAAATCAAGAGGCATGGCAATAGTGACAAAGTCACAGCCATAAGATGGACAAGGTCCCAACAAGAGTGCCAAGTGATCAAACAATCTATACAAGTGAGCGAGTTACACAAGCGTCTTTAACGTCTTAAAGGATACCAACATGACAATGCAAAGTGACAAGAGGTAACCAAGGTACCAAGATCAAATTTCAGATATACCAACAGCTAAAAGAGTGCAAGTACAAGCTTATACAAAAACCTCAATGCTTTAGCGTAGAAATAGTCCAACACAACTTCGCGAGTTCAAACCGTAGACCAACCAACGTATCAAGGTACTCAACTTGTTCACAAGTATATACAACCTTAAAAAATACAATTAAATAATTTTTTTAATTCCTAGTATCTCAATAATGTTGAAATAAAATAGGATTATCATCACAAGTAAGATTATCCTGTACAAATACGACTATGCTCCCAAAATAGTGATTATGGCCAGCCTAGTACCTCATGTTGCAACTTAGATTTGGAATGAAAAACGACAAAACTAGACTTTATAACCTTCATGAAAGATATAGGTACATCTCTTATGGTTACAAAAAAACAAGAATCACCGCAAAATATATTTTGTACAAAAAGATATATTCAAAACACTAACAATTGTCCATACAGGATTCCTAATTTCGAACTCTGGACAAAACTTGTCTTATGTTGCGTTCCATATTTCGAATCCATAATAGCTAAATTAGAGTTTTACATAAACATAAGAGTTGTACATATGCGAATTAGATTTCCAAATCATATTTATTCACTGTAAACGAAGTTCTATAAAACAAATTATACTCAAAATACTAAACACTACCCAACTCAATAAATAGAATTCATAACTTACCAAAGATAACTCGAATTCCAGCCAAAAGGACAAAGTTTTTCTCTTGTGATTTTGAATAACAAATGTTTAACTAAGGTTCTAAGGTTCTTAGACTTGAAGGAACCGAATTTAACTCAAGGAGGTGTGAAAATATATAGTCACACACAAGTGAAATGTATCCTTTTACAACTGTCTCTCAAGGCTGCCCAAATAGTTATGTGCTTCCTAAAATGCATGCATATACACCTATATATATATATATATATATCCTTCACCTCCTTTTAAAATTATACATTCTAATTAGACTATTATGTTAAATACCCCAATTAAATCCCTTAAATTACAATACAATTTATGTTAAGCAAGCCAGTACTTATCACAACATTAAGTTCCCAAACTAAGAGTAAAACATATTGTAGTAATTAAGCATCGGTAAATTGACATGTGACTCTTGGTTAGTATTTAGGGGTGTTACAACTCTCTCCCCTTTAAAGAAATTTCTCTCTAAATTTACCTTACACTAGTCCCGAAACAAGTGCGGATACTAGGCCCTCATATCTTCTTCTCTCTCTTAAGTAGCTTCTTTTTCAGAATGGTTCCTCCATAGTACCTTTACTAAGTGGATTTTCTTGTTTCTAAGTTGCTTCACTTCCCGAGCTTGAATTAAAATAGGTTCTTCATTATATGTCAAGTAAAGATTAACCTCAATAGATTCAACGGGAAGAACATGAGATGGACCAGAACGATATCTTCTAAGCACATACACATGGAAGACGTTGTGGATCTTGTCTAACTCAGGTGGCAAAGCCAATTTATATGCAACTGGTCCAACCCTTTCAAGTATCTCATAAGTTCCAATAAATCGGGGACTAAGTTTTCCTTTTTTGCCAAATCTCATAATCTTTTTCCATGGAGACACCTTTAAGAATACTTTATCTCCCACTTGATATTTAATGTCATGCTTTTTAAGATCAACGTTCGACTTTTGTCTATCCGAAGAAATCTTTAAACGATCCTTGATAATTTTTACCCTGTCCTCTGTTTGTTGCACAATTTTAGGACCAATAAGTTTCTTGTCACCAACTTCACTCCAACAAAGAGGGGTCCGACATTTCCTTCTGTACAAGGCTTCATAGGGAGGTATTCCAATACTCAATTGGTAACTATTATTGTAAGCAAATTATATCAAAGCCAAGTGTTTGTCCCAACTACCCTCAAAATCCATAATGCAGGCTCGAAGCATATCCTTCAAAATTTGTATCACTCTTTCTGACTGGCCGTCTATTTGAGGATGGAACGAAGTGCTAAATTTCCACTTAGTACCCAAAGCTTCCTGAAAGCTACCCCAAAATCTAAATGTAAACCTTGAGTCTTGGTCAGATACAATAGACATAGGGATTACGATCTCATTAATGTACAATTCGGCTAAACGCTCAAGTGTCTAATCCATCCTAATTGCTAAGATGTGAGAACTCTTGGTTAGCATGTCCATAATCACCCATATTGCATCATGATTTATTTGGGTACGAGGAAGTCCAGAAACAATGTCCATAGTTATTCTCTCCCATTTCCATTCCAGCATCGACAATGGTTGTAGTAAACCAATTGGGACCTGATGTTATGCCTTTATTTGTTGACAAACCAAACATTTAGAAATGAACTCCGCAATGTCTCTCTTCATACCACTCCACCAATAATTTTTTTTGATGGTTCGGTACATTTTTGTACCCCAGGATGCATTGCATATGGTGAGGTATGTGCTTCACTCAGTATCTCTCTCCTCAATTTGTCATCATTTGGGACAAATAGTCTATCTTGATAAAATAAGACACCATCCTCTGTTAATGTAAAAAAGAGTTTTTCCCCATTTTGAACTTCTCTGGTCAATTTTACAAGTTTCTCATCTAACTTTTGTGCTTCTTTCACCTGTTCAAGTAATATTGGCTTTACTTGCAAATTAGCGATAATGAACCATTTGAATCAAGTGTGAAACAAACATTCATGACTCTTAACTCAAGGAGCAAGGGAAAAGGACTCAAAGAAATGATTGTGAAGGATTTTCGACTTAAAGCATCTGCAACCACATTGGCTTTACCTAGATGATAATCAATTGTGTAGTCATAATCCTTGATGATTTCAAGCCATCTACGTTGTTGAAGTTTTAGCTCTTTCGGAGTACCCAAGTACTTTAAGCTCTTGTGATCAGTGAATATATGAAATTTCTCTCCATACAAATAATGCCGCCATATTTTTAAAGCAAACACTACAGCAACAAGTTCAAGATCATGGGTAGGATAATTCAATTCATGTGGTTTTAATTTTCGAGAGGCATAAGAAATTACCTTTCCTTCTTGCAACAAAACGCATCCGAGACCATTGTGAGAAGCAACGTTGTATACTACATACTCCTTCCCTTCAATTGGTAGAGTAAGTATAGGTGCTTGAGTCAGTAAGGATTTGAGAGTTTCATAGCTCTCTTTGCATTTGTCATTCCAATTAAACTTCACTTCCTTCTGTAAGAGTTTAGTCAATGGAAAGGAGATAATGGAAAAGCCTTTCACAAATCTTTTGTAGTATCTTGCTAAGCCTAAGAAACTTCTTACCTAGGTTTGACTTTTGGTAGGTCTCCATTCAATAACTGCTTGTATCTTACTAGGATCCACCTTCACGCCTTCGGCCATTACAACATGTCCCAGAAACTTCACTTCATCAAGCCAAAATTCACACTTGGAAAGTTTAGCATAAAGTTCCTTCTCCTTCAAAATTTGCAAAATAATCCGGAGGTGTTTATCATGGTCTTCACTAATTCTGGAAAATATTAAAATATCATCTATAAAGACAACCACAAACCGATCAAGATAAGGCTTGAATAGTCTATTCATTAGCTCCATGAATACCTCAGGAGCATTTGTTAGTCCGAATGGCATTAGCAAAAATTCATAATGACCATACCGAGTTCTAAAAGCAGTTTTAGGAATATCTTTCTCTCTAACACGCAGTTGGTGATATCCTGACCTTAAATCAATCTTTGAGAATACTTTAACACCCTTCAGTTGGTCAAACAAATCATTGATCCTTGGTAGTGGATATCTATTCTTGATTGTTATTATGTTCAATTGTTTGTAGTCAATACAAAGCTTAAGAGTGCCATCTTTTTTCTTTACGAATAAAACAGAGGCTCCTTAAGGAGAAACACTAGGTCAAATAAAACCCTTCTCAAGATGTTCTTGCAATTGAGATTTCAATTCTTTTAATTCTGCCGGAGCCATTCTCTAAGGAGTGATAGAAATAGGGGTAGATCCAGGAATAAGCTCGATTTGAAATTCAACCTCTCTTTTCGGGGGCAATCCAGGAAGGTTTTCTGGAAAGACTTCTGGGAAATCACGTACAATAGGTATGTCCTTGATACCAGGACTCTCTAACTGTGTATCAACTATGTGAGCAAGGCATGCCCTACAACCATGACGTATCAACTTTCTTGCCAAGGCCGCAGAAATAATACTAGATGTCAATGAGCTTTTCACCTTGTACAATGATGTATGAAAATGTAGGATCCTTAAAAGTCACATACTTAGACCTATAATCTACCACTATATGATATCTATAAAGCCAATCCATCCCAATAATAACATCAAATCTTTGAAGGGCATTTCAATCAAATCAGCAGGGACAACTAGATTTTGAATCACGAAGGGACAATCTTGGTAAACTTGATTACACACAACTTGATAACCCAAAGGACAATCAACCAGCATATCAAAATTATGTCTCACAGATTTCACATTTTCAGGAAGAGCAAGTGATGAACAAAGATAAGAATGTGTAGAACTAGGATTAAACAATTGAAACACACATAAGACAAATAAGTGAAATGTACTGACAACCACATATTTTCCATCTTTATCCTCCCTCTACCTCATAGCATAAGCGCGTGCAATAGCCCTTGGTCCACTAGCTTTATTCGCTCCACTTGACCCTACTGCTTGGGTGTTTTTAGGTCTTGCACCTTCATTATTTTGAGGAGGATTAATAGAAGGCTTATGAACTGAGCCTTTAGTTCTCAAGGAAGGAGCATTATTAGGATTAGGACAATCCTTCACCTTATGATCAAAGCTCCCACAATTGAAACATGCACTAGAAGCTCTCCTGCAAGTACTCTAATGATTCTTTCCACATTGTGGATAAGTGGGAACATGAGACTTGCCTTGACCATAATTTGGAGTGCTAGCTATTGAAACTTCTGATAAGATTTTATTTTGCTGAGGTTGCCTGTTAACACTACCAACCTTAGAATCATCAAACCTTACCATTTTGGATGGACCTCCAAAATCTGGTCTATGCTTTCGAAATTTGTTTTCATTTCAATTAGCTTCTTCTTTATCAAGTTGTTTCCAATAAAAACAACAGTTACTAACTTACAAAAGTTCTCATGTTGCAGGATCGCCGCATTCTTTCTAATGGAATCATTTAAACCATCTTTAAATTTCTTACACTTGTCTTTTTCCTCTTTAATAATACCTTCGGCATAACGAGAGAGCCTTAGAAACTTCTATTGGTACTCAGCAATAGACATGCCTCGTTGCCTTAAATTCAAACACTCATTTCTCTTTGCATTACAATAAGCAGGTGGGACATACTTTATATGAAATTCTCTAAGAAAATCATCCCAAGTAAGAAAAAGAGGTTGTTCCTAGCATTCGAAACACTTACCTACCAATCGTAAGCATCCTTTTGTAATAGTGAAATAACATACTTAAATTTGGCAACATCTGAACACTCTAACTGCTCAAATACCCTCTCCATGAGCTCCAGCCATTGTTCAGCATCCGTGGTATCAACGGTGCCTTCAAACTCCACTCCACCCATTTTCCTCATTTTCACAAAGTTAATCCCATTGGGATCATGCATCGCTTCAACCATGTGGTGGAAGAATTCAACCATTTGTTGAAAAGGAGGATTCATGGCTTGAGTACCACAACTCATATGTGGATGTGAACCAGCTCTTACACCCTACTTCAGACCCACTAGTGTAGGGAACATATTGATCCGAGAAAGGTTCTCCAACATCTTCAAGTGCATGAGGTTGGGAAACAAATGCACCCGAACCTTCACGAGCAGCTTCCATAGGTCGGTCAGAAGAAGAGGCCATAACTTAATTCCATCAAAAGGGAAAATCTCATTGCATTAGGGATATGTACATGATGCATGTGCACTTTACATGTGATAAAAAATACTATAAACCATGTAAGTGAACAGATAATCCAAATAAAAACTTTTTCAAAAGCTAACAAGTATACTAGTAATTCTCAGCACAAGTCCTAGAACCACAAACCTAGGCTTTGATACCAACACTTGTAGCGACCCTTATGAAATAATATAAGCCAATAACTCACAAAATTTTTATGCATATACTATCCTCACACTAGTAAAAATGATATAAAAAGAATATTACCAACTTCTGAGTACCCAAACTAGGTGGTTCATGCTTCATAATATCATTAAAAATAAGTAGTAAATTTAATGTATTACAAGACTTGGGCTTACACACCCCAAATGAACAAAACATGTAGCCATACTTACCTTATAATCCATGGTGACATGATCAGATTAGCCCTCAAAATTTCATGTAAATATACAACACATAGATCATGTATAAGTCCAAAGTTTAAACAAAATATAGATGCCTATATGAAAATGTGATCGTCCTTAAGGCTCTCCAAATCTCCAACTCCAATGGCCAACTTCATGCCTCCTCTCGATCATTCCCTACGATAGAAACAACTATCGCTAAAAATATAGCTAAATGGTGTAAAAACTCTAGGTTCGGAGACCTCAAAATTCACCAAGCTACCTTTCTCAGGTCATGAGCAACACAATTGAAACATAATAAATAAATCAAGTAACAATATATAAAGAGTATCAAGTTCGATATTTAAAGATCCAAATGTCAAGAACGCTCATAGCACCATTTTCTAAAATATTCAATAACAACGCTCATAGTCGACGCCGGACAAGTTCCCAACAAGAGTGCTAAGTGATCAAACAATCCGTATAAGTGGGCGAGTTACACAAGCGTCTTTAACGTTTTAAAAGATACTAACACGACAATGCAAAGTGACAGGAGGTAACCAAGGTACCAAGATCAACTTTCAGATATACCAGCAGTTAAAAGAGTGCAAGTACAAGTTTATACACAAACCTCAATACTTTAGCGTAGAAATAGTCCAACACAACTTCGCGAGTTCAAACCGTAGACCAACCAACGTATCAAGGTCCTCAACTTGTTCATGAGTATATACAACTTTAAAAATACAATTAAATAACTTCTTTAATTCCTAGTATCTCAATAATGTCGAAATAAAACAATATTATCATCACAAGTAAGCTTAGCCTGTACAGATACAGCTATGCTCCTAAAACAGTGATTTTGGCCAGCCTAGTACCTCATGTTGCAACTTAGATTTGAAAAGGAAAATGGCAAAACTAGACTTTAGAACCTTCATTAAAGATGTAGGTACATCTCTTAAGGTTGCAAACAAACAAGAATCACCGCAAAATATATTTTGTACCAAAAGATATATTCAAAACACTAACAGTTGTTCATACAGGATTCCTAATTTCAAACTTTGGACAGAACTTGTTCTTTGTTGCGTCCCATATTTCGAATCCATAACAGCTAAATTAGTGTTTTACATAAACATAATTATTGTACATATACGAATTAGCTTTCTAAAATC
The DNA here is from genome assembly GCA_037074985.1 of Solanum bulbocastanum. Lineage (NCBI taxonomy): Eukaryota > Viridiplantae > Streptophyta > Magnoliopsida > Solanales > Solanaceae > Solanum > Solanum bulbocastanum. Next base: position 28,133,005 of record CM073597.1, on the reverse strand, counting down.
ATATTTATTCACTTAAACGAAGTTCTATAAAAAAGTTATACTATAAATACTAAACACTACCCAGATCAAAAACATATTTCATCACTTACCAAAGAGAAGTGTGTGTCTCGAATTCCAGCCAAAAGGACTAAGTTTTTCTCTTGTGATTTTGAAGAATAAATGGTTAACTAAGGTTCTAAAGTTCTTAGAGTTGAAGGAACCGAATTTAACTCACGGAGGTGTGAAAATATATAGTCACACACAAGTCATGTTTATCCTTGTACAACTGTCCCTCAAGGTTGCCCAAATAGTTGTGTGCTGCCCAAAATGCATACATATACACCTATATATATATATATATATCCTTCATCTCCTTTTAAAATTATACATAATTCTAAATAGACTATTACGTAAATACCCCAATAAAATCCCTTACGTTATGATACAATTTATGTTAAGCAAGCTAGCAATTATCACAACATTTCAAGTTCCCAAACTGAGAGTAAAACATATTGTAGTAATTAAGTAATGGTAAATCGACATGCGACTCTTGATTAGTATTTAGGGGTGTTACAAGTATTAACCTACTCTAAATTCTTAATAACCATGTAGAATTATATCTCAGCTTGTACATCATTCATAAGTCATCTATCATAATTTGAGCAATCTAACCCCACGTGAAACACTAAATTTTCCATACCTCCCTGTTTGTCGCCCAAACCAAAACTCAATCTTTATAAAAGTCAATGATGAACTCCTAGTAAGTTTGTACCGAACTAGTTCACATCTCACAGTCATATCTAAATTCGTAGGAAAAAATCAATACAACCTTGAACTACACTCCAAGGGTTTATACGAGAGGTCGTATTCCTTCACTTTTCTCAAATTGTGCAAAATTCTAAATATCTCGACCCTTCAATGTATCAGACTCTTGTTAATTTCTCTAGCTCGCTTACCGATCTCATCCTTTTACCAACAACCCATGACATTTTACCTTATGCTCTAACAACCCATGACATTTTACCTTATACACTAAACCAACACTTTTAAGTGAAACCTTTCCTTGTGTCCTTTAAAAATCAAAAGTAACAAACTTTATGGCCAAAACCATTCATAAGTTCTTCCAAATACTCAATACCCAGTTGAATGATCATTTCTTATCTTAAAAATTCATATATTGACAAAATATATCACCATAAATTAGACATATAATTAAAAAAATATTAAATTGTAAATTCAACTGTGTAACTCAATCCTCTTATCTATCAACATTAGCTCATATCTTGAAGACTTTTATGAATTCATGTATCTTGGCTTATCATTAATCACCTCTCCATCAATCTTACCATATCCATCACTAAAAATTCAAATGTACTCATTACCAAACTCAAACCACAAAAAAACTTATCATCACACTCGAGCTGGATGTATGTACACTTCTTTGTCAAATCTTATCCACTAGATTTTTAACCAATCTGTTGAATATGTGACACTATTACCATAACCAGAGCAAAATGGATGAAATTACGCATCTCTGAACCCAATTCTCAATCCCATTGAAGATACCTTTTAAGTCCTTGCAATCAGAGAAAATATTCTTACCCTCACCTCTTTTCGAAGGGTATACTCATCCCACTAATTTTATTTCATTTTCATTATGACTTTAGCTCCTTTAAATTCTATTCGAATGGTGCCCCAACATCTATCAAAACTTTCCATACAACCACGTTACTCACCAAACAGTAGAAAATCCCAGCCTTAGATACTCACAAGTCATTATTACCATACAAAATTTATTTAACCAACAATCTGTATTTTATAGTTGCATCTCAATCACAATCCATCACTAACTCATATTACCATGATGCTCAGTAAGCCCTTGTCATCACCACGAAGTTAACCTTTCATCAACATGACACCTCAACCTAGTTATATCAATCAGATCCAAATGACTAACCCAAATTTTATGCACATTTTCTAACTAAAATCTTCAATTGTATTCACCCAAGTATACTCACTGACTTTATTTATCCATAAGTTTGTCATTCCTGTATCAATCCACTCCTTTGGGGCCTAAGATAAAATCACTAGTCCTAGAACCCTCAAGATAGACTTCACTACCTAATGCATTAATATTGAACCAAAGATCCACCACACAAAAACTTCCTTAAAACAATGCTTAATCCAAGTATCTGTAGTAACAAACTAGTTGGTTTCTCAAATGTGAATGTAACACCGAATCTCATTATCTGAACATGTCATACAACTGATAACTATTTAAGTAGTTAGTATTTCCTCTTGATAATCAACATATTCATTTCCATATAACACTAAAACCACAATGTGAAAGTCTATTTGATCCATAACACATCATACCTATCGATAAGATCGTACCAAAATGCTCACACAATTCTACCCATTGAATAACTATAAAACATTATCAAATCCATTTTGTATCTACCCCTAAGCAATTTGCATTCTTTCTTAGATCAAGTCGATAACAAAAGTAACACACTTCATAAATCTAATCAAGTAAGCATTAGTACTATTCTAATAGTCGTATCATGACCCTCTTTGATATACACTTAATCTATAAGCTTGTAGTAGTGATTCTGACTTCACTTGGCGCAACATAATTTCATCATTCGCTAAGCAACCTATATGTGTTACGACAACTTTACTAACTGCATTTTCCAAGTAATGTTGTTTATTATCTAGCCTTCCCTTATGAAACTTCTTGAATGGTGTCACCTTGGCAAAGCCATATGGATTCAACCCCTCTACGTCCTACGCCTCAAAGTACTGGATATATACTTCACCATGGAAAAGCTAGAAAATGCTTCCAAAGTCATAAGTAGTGCCTTTATTGGTCAGCACTCAACATGAGACCTCCATATCTTGGCGTCTTCCTGAAACTAGTATGTCACAACTCAACACCAAACCACACCATTATATTCATCTTATGAAGGAGCTCATGAAAATCAACAAGGAGATCATAAACATTTTCATATTCAATAGCCATGAAGAATGAAGGTTTCAACTTTATAAACTAAATTTTGAAAAAATCACGTTGATCAGTAATCATTACAGGCCCTGTAGTCAATTGAGAAAAGATACCTATTTCTAAGGACAATTTCTTTCTGTCATTCTGGTGTTGCTATTTCAACTTCTAATACTTTATTACTAACCATATGTGAAATAGAGTGAAGAAGTTCAGATACCAATTTGTATTACCTAGATACCAATTGGATTCAAGTAGTAACACGAAAGAAAGAAGGAATGAAGTTTCCCTAAAGTCTTATAGCCTCTCGAAGAAAAGTAAAGGCGTCCCCATACCATTTCGCAAAACTCTACTTGACTTGTCCTTGTGTGATGAGATCACAGAACCTAACGCTCTGATACCAAGTTTGTCACGATCCAAAACGAGTCACGAGTGGCACTCACACTTAACCTCCTAGATGGGAGAACCAAGGAATCCAAACGCCAACATATATTAATTGTTAAACTTACGAAATACAAACCATAATGCGAAAGCTCAATCTTACTAAGACAAAAAACACAAATCCACTTAAGTCTACCATATGTTATTCCCAAAACCAGAAAGTCATCACATCAAGGACATCTAATCTTCAAATACTAAGTCTAAGAGTATTAAAGACCCCAAAATAAATGAATAAAATAGTTTATGTTCGAAAACTAAGGACATCATGCCATGACTAAGAGAATCCAATGAAATCTTGAATGAGTAGCTCATCTTAGAACCTGATATGGTAGAGACTAGTTAGATCTGAAGGCGAGTCAACATTGGTACAATTGCTGCACTCCACAAAAGAAAAACAAAGAAAAACACAAGTAGGGCTCAGTACTAGGCAACATGTACTGCGTAGATATCATTGCCGAATAAAAATAATAACTAATATGCAATGAATAATAGTATAAACTCAACTATAGAACTTAGTAGGTGATAAGCAACAAACAACGTGAACAAGTGATAACTGAAGCAAGTATGTAATCAATCACAATATCAAGCACACACACGAGGACTTATGCCTCCACACCATACTCATTTGGGAACTAGGTTCTTTGAGTACATTCAGTTAATTCAATATGTTTTCCTATTTAATGTTATCGTGTCAGAACGTGACAC